>CM039509.1:574481-1174481 GCA_022432975.1 Begonia masoniana
GTGGCAATCTCCAAATCACTGGTTTTAACTTTAAACACTGCTAGAGACAATTTTCATGACTTTAAGCAGAAAAAAATGGCTACCTTATGTACATGGAAAGCTACATCTACCACTTGAACAAGAAGGTCGCTTGGAATATCAGTTGCTACGTACCTGAAATTGAAAAAAAAAAGAGCTCATGAGCAGTGGAATCGTGTCTATTTTTTAACACAGACACAGCAGGGGAAGTGAATCATCGACAGCGAAAGTTCTTAGGCTCAAGATTCTTCTAAATACTGAAAAAAAACCAGTTCAAAGAAAGCGATTTTGCTCTAAGAACAACGATACCAGGACTGGCCCCTCAGCTCAAACCCATCCGTTTTGACGCCATGTTTGGCAGAGCTGAGAACTTCATTCGGATAGTCTCGAGCCCCAATCGACTCATTCTCTGATTCCCACACGGTCGAAGCCATAAAACGAAAAATCTGATCTGGGTTTTTGTTTTCTCAAAGAAATGGCTCAAAACCCAGATGAGAAACAAGGATACACAGAGCTACGACCGACGAGGGTTAAGGAGGAAGAGGGGACTCACATGGGCTGCTCTGCTTCAAAATGAATTTTGTTGTCTTCTCGGGAAACTTTTGTGGCTTTACAGGCATGGGTAGATGGGTAGGCACTGTTCTTCTTCCTCATCCAACATTACACACAAATATCTAAGAGACCCTACAGGCATGGGCAGATGGGTAGGCACTGTTCTTCTTCCTCATCCAACATTACACACAAATATCTAAGAGACCCAACACAATTATTTGCAGACAAAGACAAAATAATATTATAAGTTTGGCATGTTGGCTATGTTGTTGTTATCTTCAACTTCGTTTGGGAATGAGTGCCAAAATCCTTAATTTACAGAGGTGGACACTGACGGCCACAGGCAACGGTGAGAGAGAGAGATGGTCAGCTGCCGCAATGCCTGGCCTGGCTGTAGGAAGTGTCCCTCTATGTTTAAACCCACTTGCATCCACTGCACACTTGATCAAAACAAGGTTGTCTTTGAGCAAGTTATTTAGGCATTGTCGTTTTTATCTGCATGTACATGGAAAGCTACATCTACCACTTGAACAGAAGGTCGCTTGGAATATCAGTTGCTACGTACCTGAAATTGAAAAAAAAAAAAAAAAAAAAAAAAAAAAAAAAAAAAAAAAAAAAAAAAAAAAAAAAAAAAAAAAAAAAAAAAAAAAAAAAAAAAAAAAAAAAAAAAAAAAAAAAAAAAAAAAAAAAAAAAAAAAAAAAAAAAAAAAAAAAAAAAAAAAAAAAAAAAAAAAAAAAAAAAAAAAAAAAAAAAAAAAAAAAAAAAAAAAAAAAAAAAAAAAAAAAAAAAAAAAAAAAAAAAAAAAAAAAAAAAAAAAAAAAAAAAAAAAAAAAAAAAAAAAAAAAAAAAAAAAAAAAAAAAAAAAAAAAAAAAAAAAAAAAAAAAAAAAAAAAAAAAAAAAAAAAAAAAAAAAAAAAAAAAAAAAAAAAAAAAAAAAAAAAAAAAAAAAAAAAAAAAAAAAAAAAAAAAAAAAAAAAAAAAAAAAAAAAAAAAAAAAAAAAAAAAAAAAAAAAAAAAAAAAAAAAAAAAAAAAAAAAAAAAAAAAAAAAAAAAAAAAAAAAAAAAAAAAAAAAAAAAAAAAAAAAAAAAAAAAAAAAAAAAAAAAAAAAAAAAAAAAAAAAAAAAAAAAAAAAAAAAAAAAAAAAAAAAAAAAAAAAAAAAAAAAAAAAAAAAAAAAAAAAAAAAAAAAAAAAAAAAAAAAAAAAAAAAAAAAAAAAAAAAAAAAAAAAAAAAAAAAAAAAAAAAAAAAAAAAAAAAAAAAAAAAAAAAAAAAAAAAAAAAAAAAAAAAAAAAAAAAAAAAAAAAAAAAAAAAAAAAAAAAAAAAAAAAAAAAAAAAAAAAAAAAAAAAAAAAAAAAAAAAAAAAAAAAAAAAAAAAAAAAAAAAAAAAAAAAAAAAAAAAAAAAAAAAAAAAAAAAAAAAAAAAAAAAAAAAAAAAAAAAAAAAAAAAAAAAAAAAAAAAAAAAAAAAAAAAAAAAAAAAAAAAAAAAAAAAAAAAAAAAAAAAAAAAAAAAAAAAAAAAAAAAAAAAAAAAAAAAAAAAAAAAAAAAAAAAAAAAAAAAAAAAAAAAAAAAAAAAAAAAAAAAAAAAAAAAAAAAAAAAAAAAAAAAAAAAAAAAAAAAAAAAAAAAAAAAAAAAAAAAAAAAAAAAAAAAAAAAAAAAAAAAAAAAAAAAAAAAAAAAAAAAAAAAAAAAAAAAAAAAAAAAAAAAAAAAAAAAAAAAAAAAAAAAAAAAAAAAAAAAAAAAAAAAAAAAAAAAAAAAAAAAAAAAAAAAAAAAAAAAAAAAAAAAAAAAAAAAAAAAAAAAAAAAAAAAAAAAAAAAAAAAAAAAAAAAAAAAAAAAAAAAAAAAAAAAAAAAAAAAAAAAAAAAAAAAAAAAAAAAAAAAAAAAAAAAAAAAAAAAAAAAAAAAAAAAAAAAAAAAAAAAAAAAAAAAAAAAAAAAAAAAAAAAAAAAAAAAAAAAAAAAAAAAAAAAAAAAAAAAAAAAAAAAAAAAAAAAAAAAAAAAAAAAAAAAAAAAAAAAAAAAAAAAAAAAAAAAAAAAAAAAAAAAAAAAAAAAAAAAAAAAAAAAAAAAAAAAAAAAAAAAAAAAAAAAAAAAAAAAAAAAAAAAAAAAAAAAAAAAAAAAAAAAAAAAAAAAAAAAAAAAAAAAAAAAAAAAAAAAAAAAAAAAAAAAAAAAAAAAAAAAAAAAAAAAAAAAAAAAAAAAAAAAAAAAAAAAAAAAAAAAAAAAAAAAAAAAAAAAAAAAAAAAAAAAAAAAAAAAAAAAAAAAAAAAAAAAAAAAAAAAAAAAAAAAAAAAAAAAAAAAAAAAAAAAAAAAAAAAAAAAAAAAAAAAAAAAAAAAAAAAAAAAAAAAAAAAAAAAAAAAAAAAAAAAAAAAAAAAAAAAAAAAAAAAAAAAAAAAAAAAAAAAAAAAAAAAAAAAAAAAAAAAAAAAAAAAAAAAAAAAAAAAAAAAAAAAAAAAAAAAAAAAAAAAAAAAAAAAAAAAAAAAAAAAAAAAAAAAAAAAAAAAAAAAAAAAAAAAAAAAAAAAAAAAAAAAAAAAAAAAAAAAAAAAAAAAAAAAAAAAAATTGTTCTATTTTTTGACGGTTCGGTTTGAATCAGGTTTTATTGTGGTTTATTTCTTAGGGCAGCAAAACATAGACAAGTAGAAGGCGATCCGAGAAATTAGAGTTGAAAACCGAGAGTGAACATTATATTTGCTCATTTCGAGTGTTGTGGTGCCAACAAGAGAATTCGTCACTCGAGAGTTACCACTACAATTGGCCTATTAAGAGCAATTTAGCGCCCTTGTAAAAATTCATCAACTCTAGAAAGAGCACTACAACGTTGCTAATAGAGCTCTCCGATGCTATTTCGGGAAAACTAGGTTAAACATCTAATTTAATGATAATGATGATCTATAAATAGAAGACATCCGAAACAACGCGAGGACGATCAGAGACGAAGAGCAACAACTTAAATTGGGCGAAATTCACGTTATACCTTGGACAAAACTCATCGAAACTACAACAGATCTATAACGTAACATCGTGACGGAGATCGTTTACCCTAGTTTTATCTCTCAATTTCCTCATCTTCTTTGTTATGTAATTTCCATGAGGATCGTTGCTCATCTATTTTCAGTTGTAGTTTCCTCAGCATCTTGAGGTTACCCGAGCTTAAGGCGACATGAAACTCCTCAATGGACTACTTGTAAGCGACTAAAGCCAATAACTTAGTTTTGTAGCCAAGCAAGAGTTGAAGGAGATCAGCAATAGACAATGAATGGCATACTGAAGAAAACTAGTAAGCACTAAAATGGCAAGTTAGCAAACAAGTTCGCATAAAACATGTATGTATTTCGTTTTAACGATCATTATATTACATTCGCAATACCACAAAAAGGGTTATTAGCTAAAATCTCCATTGTTGGGAGCTTTTGAGACATGTCTGTTTTTGATGATCTCTATGTTGAGAAAACATTAAAAAGGGTATGTTTTTTTAGAGAGAGGGATCAAAAACTTCATCTGGGAATCACTCCATTTTTCCTCTGGGTTGACGAGGTTCTTTGGAAGAACTTGCTGGTACAGGAAAGGGATCTCTTCATGGACCCTCTGGTTACAGATTTTCCAGACGAAGAAGCAGACACCAGGCTCACAGGGATTTTAGTTTTCCCTTTTTGATTTGAACTCGTCTTGCCCAATTCAAGATGATCAGATCCTGTTTTTGAAGATTCAAGAACGTGGGAAAGAGCAGAACTGATCTGAAAAGCTGACAGAGAATCAAGAGAAACTGATCTTCTTACTGGTTGCATTCCTCCTTCCCCTGCGCTAGAATTCTCACATAATCTCTTTACTCCATCCTCGACTACAGCCAGTTCGTCATCATCTTCTTCGTTACTCGAATTGCCCATGTTTTGCGAATTTTCCGGCTGAACATCCTGTTCCTGGCCGGAAATTACAGGTGCTGGTTCCGGCGGAAGAGCGAGGGCGGCAACTGGGGCTCGGCACAGTGGGCAATTGGTGTGCGATTGGAGCCAAGTATCAATACACGGGAGGTGAAAAGCATGGTTACACTTGGGCAGCAGCCTCAGATCTTCGTCTTCCTCAAACTCAGTCAAACATACAGAACAGTCGGTGCCTTCGATCAGACCGTCACCTCGCTTGTACTTGCAGATGGTGATGGCGCTGATCAACGACGGCTGGAGACCCACGGTGCGAATATACCAGATCGGATGGTCCAGGATCGGGCCCTCTTCTTCATCAACAAACTCGTCGTTGCTCTCCGTAGGCGGTGTCGACGATCTTACGGGAGAAGCGAAGCGACGGGAACGGAATCTCCGGTAGTAGGCGAAAAGGATGACCAGAACGAAGCAGAAGGAGAAGATAGGGAGGAGGTAGATGACGACGAGGGACAACTTGTGGGTTTTAGGAAGGATTGGAGGGGAAGCCGGGATGGGGGAGGGGGAGGGGGAGGGTAATGACAGACGTGGGGGCAGACTGATAAACAGGCAGTTGGGCAGTGGTCTGAAATATAATCATGGGGCAGAACGTGGAAAAGCAGGCCTCCGGAGAGATCCGTAGAATCAACACAGCTTTTCTCAGTTGAAAACACCATGGAGAGAGAGAGAGAGAGAGAGAGAGAGAGAGAGAGAGAGAGAGAGAGAGAGAGAGAGAGAGAGAGAGAGAGAGAGAGAGAGAGAGAGAGAGAGAGAGAGAGAGAGAGAGAGAGAGAGAGAGAGAGAGAGAGAGAGAGAGAGAGAGAGAGAGAGAGAGAGAGAGAGAGAGAGAGAGAGAGAGAGAGAGAGAGAGAGAGAGAGAGAGAGAGAGAGAGAGAGAGAGAGAGAGAGAGAGAGAGAGAGAGAGAGAGAGAGAGAGAGAGAGAGAGAGAGAGAGAGAGAGAGAGAGAGAGAGAGAGAGAGAGAGAGAGAGAGAGAGAGAGAGAGAGAGAGAGAGAGAGAGAGAGAGAGAGAGAGAGAGAGAGAGAGAGAGAGAGAGAGAGAGAGAGAGAGAGAGAGAGAGAGAGAGAGAGAGAGAGAGAGAGAGAGAGAGAGAGAGAGAGAGAGAGAGAGAGAGAGAGAGAGAGAGAGAGAGAGAGAGAGAGAGAGAGAGAGAGAGAGAGAGAGAGAGAGAGAGAGAGAGAGAGAGAGAGAGAGAGAGAGAGAGAGAGAGAGAGAGAGAGAGAGAGAGAGAGAGAGAGAGAGAGAGAGAGAGAGAGAGAGAGAGAGAGAGAGAGAGAGAGAGAGAGAGAGAGAGAGAGAGAGAGAGAGAGAGAGAGAGAGAGAGAGAGAGAGAGAGAGAGAGAGAGAGAGAGAGAGAGAGAGAGAGAGAGAGAGAGAGAGAGAGAGAGAGAGAGAGAGAGAGAGAGAGAGAGAGAGAGAGAGAGAGAGAGAGAGAGAGAGAGAGAGAGAGAGAGAGAGAGAGAGAGAGAGAGAGAGAGAGAGAGAGAGAGAGAGAGAGAGAGAGAGAGAGAGAGAGAGAGAGAGAGAGAGAGAGAGAGAGAGAGAGAGAGAGAGAGAGAGAGAGAGAGAAAGAGGGAGAGAGAGAGAGAGATGGAAGGAGAAGGGGGGAGGTCGACTTTTTCTTCCCTCCATTGTTGACCTGGGATGGCAGTGGGGTCAAAGTTGGATTGGCAGTCAACTTCTACATTTTCCATAGAAAAAGTTTAGATGAGTTTTGAGCTTCCTCACCGGTGGTAGTTGAGAAGATCCAAACTCTTTCCCACTACAAATGTTTACACTTGTGCCAAAATCTTTTCCAAAAAAATTACAAATAATACTACGTTTACTCTCTTATTCTATTATATAAACATAATTACTGACGTGTCAAATAATTATTGATACAATTAATGTACCAATGATTGTTTAACACATCAGCAAATATGTTCATTAAGTAGAACAAGAGGGTAAACGTCGTGTTCTTCACAAAATATTTGTTATCTTATCTTTATTAAGGATGAACAATACTATTTCAAGTACATCTAGGGTTACTTAACACCTTCCTCAATAGTAAACTAAGGTGTAAATTTTCAAGGGTGACCAGTCACACCGTCACGATAGGTATGAGTTACTTTGGCACAACAAATCCAATTTTATATAGTCATCGTTACCACGGCTGTCCTCTTCTCAAAACCAAGAAAAATATTTGTTTAAACAAGTGGGAGGTTTGGAGGAATTCATCCTTACAATCATGAGATGAGAGATGAAAAATGAACTAGATAGCGAATACGTTACCAATTCAACGGGCACCCACACCACGTAACTCGTTAACTTGGGCCATAGTCGGTTTTGGGTGAATATTTTTTTTTTTTTTTTTTTTTTTTTTTTTTTTTTTTTTTTTTTTTTTTTTTTTTTTTTTTTTTTTTTTTTTTTTTTTTTTTTTTTTTTTTTTTTTTTTTTTTTTTTTTTTTTTTTTTTTTTTTTTTTTTTTTTTTTTTTTTTTTTTTTTTTTTTTTTTTTTTTTTTTTTTTTTTTTTTTTTTTTTTTTTTTTTTTTTTTTTTTTTTTTTTTTTTTTTTTTTTTTTTTTTTTTTTTTTTTTTTTTTTTTTTTTTTTTTTTTTTTTTTTTTTTTTTTTTTTTTTTTTTTTTTTTTTTTTTTTTTTTTTTTTTTTTTTTTTTTTTTTTTTTTTTTTTTTTTTTTTTTTTTTTTTTTTTTTTTTTTTTTTTTTTTTTTTTTTTTTTTTTTTTTTTTTTTTTTTTTTTTTTTTTTTTTTTTTTTTTTTTTTTTTTTTTTTTTTTTTTTTTTTTTTTTTTTTTTTTTTTTTTTTTTTTTTTTTTTTTTTTTTTTTTTTTTTTTTTTTTTTTTTTTTTTTTTTTTTTTTTTTTTTTTTTTTTTTTTTTTTTTTTTTTTTTTTTTTTTTTTTTTTTTTTTTTTTTTTTTTTTTTTTTTTTTTTTTTTTTTTTTTTTTTTTTTTTTTTTTTTTTTTTTTTTTTTTTTTTTTTTTTTTTTTTTTTTTTTTTTTTTTTTTTTTTTTTTTTTTTTTTTTTTTTTTTTTTTTTTTTTTTTTTTTTTTTTTTTTTTTTTTTTTTTTTTTTTTTTTTTTTTTTTTTTTTTTTTTTTTTTTTTTTTTTTTTTTTTTTTTTTTTTTTTTTTTTTTTTTTTTTTTTTTTTTTTTTTTTTTTTTTTTTTTTTTTTTTTTTTTTTTTTTTTTTTTTTTTTTTTTTTTTTTTTTTTTTTTTTTTTTTTTTTTTTTTTTTTTTTTTTTTTTTTTTTTTTTTTTTTTTTTTTTTTTTTTTTTTTTTTTTTTTTTTTTTTTTTTTTTTTTTTTTTTTTTTTTTTTTTTTTTTTTTTTTTTTTTTTTTTTTTTTTTTTTTTTTTTTTTTTTTTTTTTTTTTTTTTTTTTTTTTTTTTTTTTTTTTTTTTTTTTTTTTTTTTTTTTTTTTTTTTTTTTTTTTTTTTTTTTTTTTTTTTTTTTTTTTTTTTTTTTTTTTTTTTTTTTTTTTTTTTTTTTTTTTTTTTTTTTTTTTTTTTTTTTTTTTTTTTTTTTTTTTTTTTCTTAAATACATATCAATTTAATATATAGAATAAATATTTTGTTAACTAAACAATTAAATATTATATTTTGACATTATAATGATAAATAATTATTATAATTAATTTTTTTAAAAATATATATTACATTTGTATAAATTAAAAATATTTATATATGTTTGATTCGTTAGGCTCGGCTCGTTTGACTTGTTTAGCCGACTCGGCTTAGCTCGTTTAACATTCGCTTGGGAGCTAGCTCGAGTTAAAAATATTTTTGGTTAAGCTCGTTAGGCTCGACTCATTTAACTCGGTAGGCTCAGTGAGTTAGATTTTTTTCAGGTTCAGATCGGCTGTGACGGAAGAGTGAAGAATGAAGCCTTGGTTTTTTTTATCATTCGATTTAGTCTCGGTTTTTCAAAATTTTGACTATAGACCGAAGATCAGACCGAAACCGGTGAGATTTTGAGCTTTGGAACAAGATCCGGACCGTGGTCCATCGAGTTGGGACCGAAACCGTCGGTCTGGTCTGGTTCTCGGGACACGGTCTGGTCCAGCCCATCCCTGATTTTGATGATCACTTATACAGATTATGCCCAAGTCACATGAGTTCTGGTGCGTTTGAAATAGATTCTTAATTTTTACGTGTGGATCGTTAACAAACTTTAAGCCGATTGCCTTAACTTTCATCAAGAGCCGGATCGTTTTTCTCCGATTGTCTCATCTCCTCAGCAAGTCATGACAAAAGTATTTTCATTGTATGACATTATTAAAATAGTGTAACAAAAAAAAAAGTAAACGACTTTTAGAAATGTACACATCACTCTTAAAATGTTCATTAACAATTGAGAAAGTCTACTCCACTTAATAAAATGCCACTATTCAATGATGACCACCATTAAGTAGTACAATCTATGTGTGAGTACTTCTCTTTCGTACAAAATGATGGACTAGTATTGTTGTTTTTTTTGGAGGTTGTATTCATCGTAATACAATTTTGATAATCAGTGAATTTTGATAATTGATGATCGACGTAACAAATCGAACGATAATCGAAAAAAAAATATGATCTGAGACACTAGATATACAAAATCTACTATAAAGATTACATGAATTTATAAAAAAAAATGAAATATTAATTAAATTTTCAACAAAGTTGTAACCAGTCTGTCACGTATAGAATTAAGTTAAGTCGAAATCTAACTATAAGTAATAACCCCACGTTGCATAGTGGCTGAATGGAACATGCAGGAGTTATTCTAAAACAGCTGTTTATGATGCAAGTAGCGGTGGACCACACAAGCTAAACTCCAACCCTAATCCTACTCTTGCATCAACACTGCCACCGATCGCAATCGATCTAAGTCAACTCAATTTTATATAATCGATCAACAGCTTACGACCTGAAAAAATTATATTTGCAGATGGGCTTCTTCTTCTTTCTATATATCTATATCCCCCCTAACCCCTTTTCCTGCTCTCTCTCTGTGCATATATTCTCTCTCTAGAATGGCGAGGTTTCCGTTGAGCATTCTTACTTTGATGGTTGTGATGTTGATGTGGATGGTGCACCATTCCCACGCCCATGGAGCAGGCCCGGATATGGACCACTCCCACGCCGATGCACCAGGTCCGGATATGAACCACACTCACGACCATTCGCCGGCTCCGTCGGTTGCTGTGGCGCCACCACCCAATGCTGCCGTGCTATCCGACAGGTTCACCTTTGCTGGCTCTTTGGCCGTCGGAGCTGTTGTAGCTCTGGCTCTTAAAGTTTAGAACTCCAGTAATGACAGAATAATTTCCTCTACCATGTCCGCGTCTCTCTGTGTTGTGTATTTTGTGTTTTGTGTGTGTTTCTATCTATGTTCATGCTGCCGATGTGCGATACATGTTGTGGAGAATTGGTTTGATATTCTATTTTTAACTATATAATTTGTTTTTTTTTTTGTAAATTTACCAGAGTTTTGTTGAATATAGTTTAACAATCACATCAATCGGTCACATTGGATAAATAATTGCTATTAAAGTAATCGTAAGATAGAAGAACTAACCTCGTGGATGTGAAGAAAAAATCCTCAAAATTATATCTAAATTAGTCTTTAGGCCGCAACCACCAAACAAGTTCATCATCGCGCCCAAACATTGGCCAACACTGTCACCAGACTATCGTGGCCCAGCACCACCCAACCGCGTTGCGGTGACGTCATTTGGGCACCACGGCGCACACTTGGTGTTCATCACCGTCACACACGCTCAATCTAAAACTTACTTTGATGCAGTGATCCGGACTAGACAACCATATCGGTTTACATAAAAATCCAATCATTTTTCGATGTCTTAACGTTAAAAATTGTTAAACTCACTCGAGAACGATATTATAAAGGTTTTTAGTTAACATAATTGATTCTCAATCAACGAGTTGAAGTTTTGAACCCCAAACTCAAATTTACCAATTACATCACGAAAATTCTAAGCACTTCGAGAACCAACGATAAAAAAGGAGACAACCTCAATGTTCTTTTTACAAAATATCGAGTATACAAGTGTCTTCAATCCCGATCTGAAGTTTAATTCTATAGAATTTCATCACGCAAACTCATTTTTCTCTCACAGCTGTCCCTTGATTTATCTATCAAATGAGAAATTATGTTTAGTCTGATAAGGGTGGCCTATACATAGGGGTGTGCAAACCGAACTGGAACCGATGAACCGAACCAAAATCGGTGAGATAAGTTCGGTTCGGATCGGTTTTGACCATATGTTCGGTTCGGATCGGTTGCATTTTATAGAAACCGATGAATTAGGTTTGGTTTTCGGTTTGGATCGGTCAAAACCGATACAACCGAAACCGAACCGGACCTGGTACTAAAAAAAAAAATTGAATATTGAACTGAAGAGTGAAGCCCTAAATCGTCGGGTCTTCACTCTTCACTTCAGTCTTCAGTCTTCATCTAACCTCTCCTCCAGAGACGACAAACGAAGACAATCCGGCGACGGAGAGGCGACGACCAGAGACCCGGCAGACGACGACAGACACAGGTGACGACGACAGCTCACAGCAGCACCGACGACAGCAGCACCGAGCAGGCAACTGAATAACCGGGTATGTTATATCCTTTGATTCGTTGCTTGATTTTGTATTTTAACTGTGAACTGTGATCTGTGAAGTGTGAACAAACGACAGAGAGCAAAACAAAACTTGTGTTGATTTTGCTCTCTGTCATTTGTTCACAGAGAGCAAAAATTATTTTTGCTCTCTGTAAAAACACGAACTAATGTTCTACTTCTTCAAACGCTGTATTTTTCTGATCGAGAAAAGACAGAAGCAGCTATTTGTCAACTTCTAGTTGGGTTAAATTACATACGTCGTTATGAGCATCAACAGAATGCGTTATTGGACAGCGCTAGCAGTTTTGGTTTTGAAGACTGCATGGAATGGAAAATGCAGTGCAAATCTTCTTATCTCGACTGATTATGTTGTTGGTCTTGAGTAAAACTCATGGTTGTCTAGGCTACTGCTTATTATTGTTTTGTCTCGCAATTTGATTGTTCCACAGGCTGTGAATATCAAAACCGAATTCGTAGGTGATATGAGCTGATTAACATGTCTTGTTAAGAGGTATAGCTTCCAAAGTACATATGTCCAATCATACAATCAAATTCTGTTTTCTCCCCCATGAAATTTGTATAGACAGTTTGTTGAATCAACTTTTTGTGTATATATATATATACAGCTTTTTAAATCTTTCATGGATGTAGCTTGTTTGTTCTTTATTATGATCAACTTTAATCACTAATCTAATGTTTTTTTTTTACACTCATTAGTTACTTTGCTATGCTTCGACCAATTGTGGAGGAAAAAGAGGAAACTTTGTAATTGAATTGCTTAATCAGGTATCAAGTTTAAGGTGATCTTATGTTCATTATTTCACACTTACATGTGCTTAATTGTAAAACCGAAACCAAACCGAAACCGAACCGAAATTTTTGATTCGGTTTCGGTTCGGTTTTGTTATGCTGAAATACCGGTTTCGGTTCGGTAAATCCCAAACCGAAACCGATCGGTTCGGTTTGGTTTCTCTCCAAAATCGAACCGAAACTGATTTTGCACACCCCTACCTATACAATGAGAGACTAGCCCACTAACAGAAAAGGCCAGTCATATTAGGTTCATAATAGTTTTATAACTTATGGGCCAAAAACTCAACGTAATATTTGTATTACATGTGAGATTTGTAATAAAATAACATTATAACAGTGTTCATCTTCATTCCTTGGAAAACAAAAGCAAACTAAACGATAAGCAAAGCTAGTTGTAAGTACAGAGGAGGAACTTTTATTTACTCTCATACGAGTGTTTTACAGGCCGATGTTTCTGGGTCCCACATGGCCGGCAACAGATACTTCCGGCCACCGATTCCGTGGGCGTTGTAACTCGCTCCGCTGCTCGTATCTACCAGGACTTGACCTGGATACCCCGGGTATGATCCGGATCCGAATACCCCCGTGCATGCGGACACCGCCTCAAGAGGTGCGGCGGCCGGGCCCTGGAAGTATCCGTTGTTGAAGGGATTGGTGACGGTACCTGCGAGAAGCGTGGCCAAGTTTATGATCATCCCGTCCACTCCGACGTCGGCGTTGGGCGCCACCAACGGCGGCGTTGAGGGCCATAAATGGGCTGGTGAAACGGCCAGGCGCACAGTCCGGGGCACTGGGTTTCCGAATTTCCAACCCAGATGTATGCGAATCTGGTCTTCCCCGGCATCGATCCGTGCGTTCCACACCTGTTGATGCAGAAAGCCTCAACAGCCACGTCCTTCGCAGTCAAAACTACACTCACGGAATCGAGGCGATTGAATTTTCTGGCCAAACCCACCAAGTCAGAGGTCTTCAGATTCTTCCCCAAGCTGTAAGTCTCGTCTAGAATTTGCTTCCCGATCACCAGACTTGACGACCCAGTTTCGTACTTGTCCGTTGTTTTCCACCACGACGAAACGGAGGGCAGTGGGGCTCCCTGATAGTCGAGGGACTGAATAAAATCAAGAATCGTAGAGCGCTGGACTGGAGTGAAGTGGCCGTACCATACAATGTTCAGTGTGATGTGGCCCTTCAGAAGAGCTCCGTTGTGATATTTCAATACCAACGGCTGCTGCTCGACCAATACATCCGGCTTTCTCGAGCTTCCCAACGAGGATGACGACGACTTCACCCCCAGCAGTAGAGAGAGAAAGAGAATAGCAATGCAGTGAGAGGCAGCCATGACGAGATCAAAAGTGTCCTTTTATCTCTCTCAAGGTTTCGATGAGTGAAGATGGAAGGAGACTGCAGGGAGCATTTTATAAGGCACTGGTTTGGTCTTTGGTTGAGTCTTTTTGGGGCGTGACAGCTGTTGTGGACCAGAGTCATTCGCGTTCTAATTCCACGTGGAGGATTATGATTGGCTCAAAAGAATTGCCGGAGCCAGGCTGTAAGGTTTTTAAAGGCTGACGTTTCAGTTTGGCTCCCAGTGTACCAGACTTACGTGTCTAAAACTTACCCAAATTCGAAGCCCTTGATATTTGCAGCTACACTAGCGTACGTGTCAGACCAGGTTTAGACGCTACGTCCTCCGTTATGATTCTTTCCTTTCCCAAAGCTGATAAGCCAACAAAAGTCGGCCGTCGGATCAAACGGAGGTCAAATCAAAGGTTTTATGATGGGGTGGGGGACCACCTTTAAAATAATTTAGATTGCTGGTTTAGAGGGTGGAGTATGATGAGGACTACCTCAGAAGAAAGGGGCCCACATGGGTTGACGGACGATGACATCAGTTAAAAATAAATAAGAAAAGGGTCCCACAAAAGTCTTAAAATTATTCCGAGGGAAATTACCTATTTAAAATGTTGAAGTATATTTTATTGTATTTAAAACTCTAAACTATAAATTCTATCTGTCCAAAAAAAATCTAACAAAACAAAACTTAACGTCCGTACCATGCTACATTTTTGCTGTAGAAAGGACGGACGCTTAAAACCAACGTCCGTTTGATCACTGTTCACGTGAACAGTAAACTGACGGACACTGTTTTTAAGCGTTTGTCCAGTACTGTCCATGTAAACAGTGATCGGATGGACGTTGTTTTTAAGTGTCAGTCCGGTACTGTTCACATGAACAGTGAATTGGTCACGTTCGTCCTTATTCGTTTTATAAATTAATTTTAAAAAAATACTAAACGATATTAGATTTAATTAAAAATTTTACTACATGTTCACCACGTCATGAGAAAATAATTTGAAAATATTCGTGATTTTCTAACACTTGTACGATTTATTGTAATTTTAGTGAATTATTTTATAAAAAATGCGTAAAAATATTATAATAAATTATACAAGTGTTATAAAATCATGAAAATTTCTAGATTATTTTACCATAATATAGTGAACATATGATAAAATTTTCTATTAAATTCAATGTCGTTTGGTATTTTTGTAAAATTAATTTATAACAGAAAATATTATCACATGTTCACCACGTCCGTTATATGATTTACCATATGTACAAGTGTTAGAAAATCACGACAATTTTTAGATTATCTTTCTATGATGTGATGAACTGGTAAAATTTTCAAGTAAATCCAATATTGTTAGGTGTTTTTTTTTAAATAGCCCTCAGAACGACCACCGTTATTTACCCCATTTTATAAATTAATTTTACAAAAATATCAAACGATATTGAATTTTATGAAAATTTTTATCACGTGTTCAATTTATTATGGGAAAATAATATAGAAATTTGTATGATTTTATAACACTTGTATGATTTATTATAATATTTTTACGTATATTTTATAAAATAATTCACTAAACTTATAATAAATCGTATAAGTGTTAGAAATTTACAAAACTTTTGAAATTATCTTCTCATGATGTGGTGAATATGTGATAAATTTTTAAATAAATACAATATTGCTTAATATTTTTTTAAAATTAATTTATAAAACGAAGAACGAATGAACGCGAACAGTTCACTGTTCACGTGAACAGTACTAGAGGGACGATTAAAATCACCATCTGTTCCGTTTACTGTTCACGTGAACAGTACCGGACGGACGCTTAAACATAGCATTCGTTCGTTTACTGTTCACGTGAACAGTGAACAGTGAACGGACGGACACTGTTTTTAAGCGTCCGTCTGTTATACGGTAAAAATGTAGAACGACGGTGAACAGACAGACTCCAGGGTTTGTTTTGTTAGTTTTTTTATAGTTTAAGGTTTGGATTGTTATAATTTATACTTTAGGATTTCAAATATAATAATCGTATACTTCAAGGTTTTAATTGGTAATTTTCCTTATTTTAACCCTCTATCATATAACTACTCTAATTGGGGGTGGGCAGAACAACCTCAGAATTGGCGGACCGGACCAGACCACGTTCCCAGGCCAGTTCTGTCACAACTTGAAATCCTACGGGTCGAGAATATCATATAATCATATTAATAATCAAATTGTCAACCCAATTCTCCCCTTTTCTTTTTGCGTATATATACGTTTTTAAAGAAATTTCAATCAAATTCAAAGTCATTTAAAATCATTTGGAAAATATTTATTTATAGAAAAGAATCAACAGACAATCGAATTAACCTTTGTCGTTCACATCCACCGTTCACATCTAACGAGCGACATCCACCGCCCAACAGTGGTATTCCTCGTCTATCGATGACGTCAGCCGAGGACTCACACGTCCAGCATCCACCGATCACCTTTGTCGAGCGACATCCACCGCTCAACAGTGATATTTCACGTCTACCGATGACGTCAGCCGGATGACTCAATCACCCAGCATCCACCGATCCTCATAAACACTCAACATCCACCGGTGAACAGTAACACTCAGCATCCACCGGTCAAACCACGTGTTACCCACGTGACTTCATTAACTCGGCAGACGACATCCACCGCTCACATTCACCACTCATTCCTACCACTCATTCCTACCACTCATATCCACAGAACACATCCACCGATGACGTCAGCCGGATGACTCATTCACCCAGCATCCATCGGTCATTTCTGTCGAGCGACATCCACCGCTCAACAGTAATATCCCACATCTACTGAGACTTTAATTCTTTCCTTTTATTTTCAAAAGATCTTAACTCATTTTACCAAAAATCCCCATACACATAAACCTCGCAATTCTTAACTTAAGGTCATAGCAGAAGACTCATCACATAAAGAAGATCCTTAAATTCGAAACTTTAAAAATTTAAACTCGTATTTTAATAAGTCAAATATCTGTTAACATAGAGAGGTTCTTTTCTTATTATGCATCATATTATAAATCTTACTAAATTGTACTGAAAGCAATACTCTGCGGGTTAAAATCGCTTCTCAGCCACAAATCATTACCATGAGCAGCAACCAGACCAAAGCATTTTCTTCTAGACTGAAATCCTCACCTGTTGTTTCGTCACCTACATCATAAGGTTCAAACTATAAGCCTAATGCTTAGTAAGGAGTGCAACAAACACATGAATGCTCATGAATGCTGTATAAAATCATGTTCACATCTTTTACTCAAATCGGGGATCATGCTTGTGTTCACATTCACTTTCAAATCGTGGGAATCATATTCTTGTTCATCGTTTTCATATCATGGATTAAGGAGGAGTTTGTGCCGAAGGAGGGGTAGGTAGAGTGCGTGTACATGGCCCTTTACTGGCAGGAATCATGGTCCATCCGTAGACAGTGACATGGCCAATACCGCCCCCAACCCTCACTTAATCAAGGTTTCATACGTTTCGTTTTCTTGTTTCATTCATAATAGAACATGCGTGTAAAACATTTTGTATACTCGGTAAATAAATCATGATGCATGGACATAAACATTCTCAAAACATGAGACTATGGAAGGAGTCGTTTATCAGAATACACTATTCCAAACATTATACTGAAATAGACGATCTTTCCAAACATCATTGAATACCAGAAACAAACTCACCCTACTATCCCTGTGATGTAGGGCTCTAATAGCCAAAAACTTAACACACTCACTTACCTGGATTCCTTAGCAATGTCTTTCCTCCACTCGGAGCTTTTTCCCACCTAAGTCATTTCACGTATTAATGTAAGAAAACAAATCCTAAGTAGTCTAATAGTAGCTTTCTAACTATGTATATATCCTAGAAGTTTAACTCATTTCCATTCGAGCATTATATCAGTCACCTAGTGTGCATAAAAACCTCAGCTAAACGATAATGGCGCTCGGGTTCACCAATCCATGCTTAGCCAACGTTCATTATTTTTACTTATTATCTACAACAATCATAAATGCTATGTTAATAGCTAAATCTCAAATCAACTCTTAAATGATTAATCAGTCAACACATTGTCCAAATTTTACCTCGAGTTTGGAGTATCAGAAGAAATTCGAAGGAAGTTGATCGCTGGAGGAAGAACAGAGAAGGAAGCTGAGGGGAGAGAGAATCAACTGAGAGAGGAAAGTCGGCTGGTAGAGGTTTTTGTGAGGTTTAAGGATTTCCATTTTCTATTTATACACCTAATAAGCTAGGCTTAATTACAAGTTTGCCACTAAACCTAATTTTTATAAAAAGGACTAATTAAACTTTGGCGTCCAAAATTCTGACCAAAGAGATATATGCATGGATGACAGTTAATTCCGTTTCGTTAAAAGAGAGTTCACCTGCCCGAAGTTGTCGGGTGTTACAAGTTCCTGGGCAGTTCCAAGAGGAGTGGGAATCGGTTCCGGTTCCAAGTTTGGAACCAGAATCGACAGTCCAGTACACGGTTCCTAGGTTCGAAAACCAGCCCGGACATTGGGAGTACCGACCCATGGGTCTGCCTGAAAAATGGTTATCCGACCCGGAAACCCCTAGGTCAGATGCCCTAATTCAGTAAAATGTAAATTTGAAGTTAGAAAATGTCTTGAGTTTTCATCTGCAGAATCCAAATCAAGATCTAAACTCATACTTTGTTGGCAATCAGGTTGATTATTCGACCTCCTCTGCTTCAATATCGCCTCAGAATTTTTCATAAATTTGATGTACTTCTTCCTCACCTTTAGAAGGGGATGCTTCTCAATTGCAGATTTCTCACAGTATGCTTTTTTCAAAATAGCTGTGCAGGTTTTGTTCATCAGCGACAGGTAGAAGATATGGGGATGTCTTTCGAATGCCTTGTGAACTTTCTGTGGCAGAGCCATGTACTTTTTCAGACAGAGAAGGTTCTTCCTCTCTGCAGAATGATCAACAAATAGATTAAGCAATTCATGGAGCATTCCGACTACTGGCTTATCTGATTCGTCACTGTTCGGATCCAGCGAGAAATCTTCGTATGGTGAAATGTATGGAATCTACTGAAACTCCTTTAACCATTCTTCGATGGGAGGAACCGGTATCGAACCGGTTCTTCCTGGGACCGGTTTCGGTTCTGAATTTTGAAATCCCGACTATACCAATCCGGTCCAATTTCAAGTGAGAACTGGGACCAGACCGGACCGTGCCCACCCTTAACTCTAATTGAAACTCTTCCTTATGTTTTCCTTTTAGCCAAGTTATAATCTTGATGAATTTAACATCCTTTGAGGACATCTCATGTCTAAGCATATCTTTCAAGCAATGTAGTCAACCTTCATCTCGGGTTCGTCTGTTAAATCAATGTCCAAGTCAGGCGAGATATCGAGCACACTGGCCTTGGATCCCGAGCACGGTTTCGCCGCTGCCTATGACCTGGCGAACAAATCTACTTTTTTAATGTATTCTGGTGCATTTTTAACGACATGCCACTAAAATTTTGTCTATATATATAAATTGAATACTGCTACTTTTAATTTTTTAATTTTTATTTTTTGACATCACATCCACTAAGTTAAGGTTAGGGTCGGACATGACTAATGTTCCTTAGAAGCTCGTACATCTCCAAATGGTCAAGAGTACTACTTGGAGTGGGTGATGTGGCGATGCGTGATTGGTGGATTGTAGCATTTCAAATGACAACCAAAAAATGGTCAATGCTTGTTGTGGTCCGATGAAAAGTTTTTCAGTCTATGGGGCTGCTGCCGACCTCCTTATTTAATTAGATTACTAATTTTAATTCGATATGTGACATTTAAGATTTGTAATGTGTTAAATAACCTAATTTTAGGTACCATGAGGGTTTTCCCTGATTTTTCATATGATTCTCCATGATTTCTACATATGATTCTTCAATCTCAACGGATGAACTGTCCGTGTCGTTTTCCTTAAACATCGTAGGGTTTCCGAATATTTATTTTCATAACAAATATGATATCGTTGTTCATACGCTAAACCACACAATGAATTTATGTGACGCATTGATAAACAAATACATTAAATTGCCTAATCCTTCTCAAACAAAATCATCTTCCTTGCCGACCTGGCCTTGTCATGTGTGTCACGCATGAGCTCCGGGAGCTGATAACGAGCCAGAAGTTAATGATATTTTAGCACAATTACGAATAATGGTCGGAGGGACCCAAAATTCAAGTTGTGGAGAAGATTACAGGTTGTGGTATGAAGTATGAGAAAGTGGATAAGCTAGAGAAGATTATAATTGAGGACTGCACGAGTGCATTGCTGAGTAGTCGATTTGCCCCCCTTCCCCACCTTCATTTACTCCCATCACCAACCCTTGTCTTTCATGGCTCCCTTCTCCTCCTTTTGGTCAATCTTCAACATTTTGTTGAGCTGTCTAAACCAACATCACTTCCTTTCATCCCTCTCTACAATCTTCATTAAAAAAAAAAGAAGTATTATGTTTATTAAGTACCTGTCTCTTTCTGTATTTCCGATTTCGAAAATGATTGACCTGTGTCCTTCTTCGCCTTATCTCTTGTCCTCAAACGAGTTGTGTGAGTGTGAATCTAATAATGGTGAAGAAATTGTGTGAACAACATCAAATTGTACATTTTCACGTTTTATCGTGTTGAATTGTCGTAACATAACATGATCGTTTTATATTTTTTGTATTCAAATATCGTTCCTTTTTTAAGTTCATAAAATCATCCTGAGAAATTTTATCTATTCTAAGAGCATAACCGCATTAACATTGATAAACAAGATTGAATTTGGTAATTGTTGCGAAAAATCGTGATACGCAAGTGCACGTGTCGCAAAAGTAATAAAGTGTGTAAAAGTACGAGTGTCGATCCCACGAGGAATAATTATGTTAAATATTGAGTATCTAAATTTTAGTTTAATTTGAAAAGAAATAATAATTTTTGTGATTTAGATTTTAAAACTAAAATAATAATTCAAATAAAATTAAGCAGCAATTTAAATAAAAGATTTAAAAATGAAGAAGTAAGATTATATGATGAGAAAATCCAGGGTTTCGATTTCACTTAGCTAATCCTATTTATTAGACCTAATTCAAATAATTAAATTCTATTCCGTCGTGTTGATGGCAATTTCACGAAAATATTTATCAATCTCTCTCGAGCAAAAATAAACTTATTCAATTAACGAATTATTACCTCTCGGTCTTTAATCCTGAGAATTAATTGAATACATTAAGAATGAGAAATTATACTACCACATGAACGCATTAGCTATCTCTAGCCTAACATCCTTTTCATGGCAAACTATTCAGTGCACGGTTAAATTCTCCGCTCTCGCATCCCGAATCAACCCTAAAGTTCTTAGTTTTGGTGATCAATCAAACCTAAGCATTACGTTCAGAATAGATTACTCAACACAGAACAGAAACAGAAAATTAACTAATTGAATTAAGAAAAATAAACAATCATAGTAAAACTACATCGAAACCCTAGAACAGGAAGTTTAGTTCATACTAATAAGAAAATAAACTACGATAATAGTGAAGAATTGCATAACAAAAATAATAAGAGAAAAGTAATGAAAAATATCCTGATCGCTCCTCTGCCGAAAATCGCCTCGATACTCTCTGTCGCCTCGCCGAATGCAGCCTCGTTTTCCTAAGCGCTAGGTCTGTTAGGTTTTTATAATTTTCTTTTAACTCGGTCAACGGCTTGGATTTAATCTCGCTTCGGATCAACGGTTCGAATTAAAACACGTTGTCTTTCCATATGTAATTTGGTTAGCGATCGGTCGCTGTCTTTGTAAGGCGCACGGTCGCTGCTTCTTCTATGGCTTGTATTGTGTATTATAACTCAGCGATCGGTCTCTGGTAGTTGTAAAGATTGATCGCTGCTGTTCTTTATCCGAATAAATGTGTCGCGATCGATCTCTAGATTGTATGGAGATCGATCGCTGCTTAATCTGAATGACAGCCGCTGCATTGCAATTCACTGGCTGGCGATCGGTCTCTGGACTTCATAGAGATCGATCGCTGCTGTTCGATCAACTTCCAGTCGTATGTGGCGATCGATCTCTGTGAATTCATGGAGATCAATCGCTGAATTTCTCTATTTGTATATATATACAGCGATCAATTACAAAATATAGTGGCTATTGATCGCTGCTTGTTCTTTGTCCTCTGCCTTCTGCTTCTTCTTTTCAACTTCAATTTGTTTCTTCTTTCTTGTTGCAATTAGAATTTCTATATTAAAATCAAAAGCTCTAATGGCAGCCTTCTTGCAACCAGCTGTCTTCCACTTGGGTACCATCCAGAACAAATTTAAGAGTATTCCAATTTATCCATTTTTAGAAGCCTGATACTTTTCTCTGTGTAGTTTTACTGCAGCTTTAAAATGACTTCAGCAAATCTCAAATATTGGCTCCATCTCTCTCTTATTTTCTGCTGCACACTTGCACACAATTTATCAAATTCTTTCAAATACTTGAGAAAAACTTATCAAATCAAATCTAGGAAATACAAATAAGTGTGTAAAATACACACTTATCAGTAGTGGTACAAAGTTATAAAATGAAATTGAAAGATGTTATTCATGTTGTGATATGAACTTTGCATGTATTAATTCCAATTAAAGCCCTTATTTTTTTGGAGACATTCATGCACATGGAGTTTTCTGGTACTCCCAGTACAATATTGTCCACTTTCGGGTAGTCCAAAACGGGTTATACTAGGTAGGAAGAAAAACTCTACTTATAAACCATTTAATTCTCACTCTCCCAAGTGATGTGAGATTGTGCACACTCGATGGTATGAGTTGAACTCCTCACAATCAACAAAATTTTGGTTCGTCTTTGTCTTCACAACGCATGCTGACACAATACATGCATGGTGCAAGAAATCAAAATTAAAATAAACCACCGATTGTTCCTAAAGATGATCTCACTTACAGGAATAGTCTAAGCTTTGTTCAAAAATGAAGAGATTATTACGAGTTGGTGGTGAGTATAATGGAATATAGGGACCATCTGAGAGATGCAGAGCAACCCCATCTCCCATGACCTAATAAAAGATTGGCTGCCTTAGCAATTGCGTGTTTGGACTTGGGACCAATGAATTATTTGTTTTTTTTATACTTAATTTTAAAAGGAGTCATCTTGAATAATAATGGGTTTGTTTGACCCAAATAGAAAGCTGTCACGAACAATCATTTGGAGTCTCCTTTCATGCATGCATGTCTTCTGTCTCTCTCATGCAAATGTGACGTTTTGTCTTTTCTCTCTTTTTTCTGTGTATTATTGTTATATTTACAGGCATGGATGTCTCTGTTAAAACCATTTTCGTTCATCAAAATACCATTGATTACACAAACATATCTACTACATATGTAATATGTCATAGAATATTCTTCCAACAAACGGTGGAAAATAGCGTGCATAAATAACGACGACTTTAGTCAACTATGGTGCCCCACACGTGGGCACGACCTGTGTAGTTTTCAATCGTCTTAATATAACATTTTTCGTTTTGGGTCAAAACTTATATAGTTTTAATATTTCTTAAGCGATGTGAGATTATGCACCATTACTCGTAAGGACTGAGACTTCACAATTAATGTACTATTGGGTCGTCTTTGTCTTTGTAAGGTGGACTATCGCACAACATCTGTCGAAGCACAAGTGCCAAGACGTTGCACTTCACGAAACTGCATTGCGAAGTTGTGTCTCTCGAGTGCTATTGCGATGTTCTACATCCGATGTTGTTAAGTGCCTTAATGGGTACTATGACAACACCACTGCAACAATACATCGAAACCTTGAATTAAATCTTATACAAAAAATAAAAATAAAAAAATTCAAAATTCTTCCTCGATTTCACTCTCAATTGGTATATAGTCGAGCATACCTCTATTATAACACAATATAACAACAATATTTGACAATTTCAAGTTTAGTTTTTCTCTAAACCGTAGAACTTCACGAAAAAGGGGTTTAAATGGACATATCTTTGAATTCCGATGATATTGGTTGGCAACTTGTATACAGCAAAATGTTATAAGCAATATTTTCCATGTTTAATTAACTTTATTATCTAATTAACTTATTTTACCTTAATTAACCATGTGATTAGCACCTATGACAACTTTCTAGATTAATTAATTTTAGACATTTGGACACTTGATTCAGGATAAATGCACATAATTTGTAGCTTTTACAGCTATGCTTCGTGGAGTTTATCTCTGTGACTAAATTTACTTAATTTTTTAATTAGGGAGGCCAACAATGGTATCAAAATGAGCGTCTCATTTAGATATAATAATGCCCCACTAATTATGTTGATCATTATGAACCACAAAGTTGTGGAAATGAGCTGCATGTCGAAAGCGACGAGTTATGCATATCTCAATCTGAGTTGCCTATTATTTTTATCACCTTGGTGTCGGCCACAAGAAGAAACACTTCGACGTTTTATACGCTACAAGGATGAAGAAACACTTGATTTGCAACTGTACCGAGAAAACGAAACTAAAAAAAAAAAAAAAAAAACCGTAAACTCGAGAGGTTTTTGAAGTGTTTAGTCAAATGTAAGATACACTCAATTTCTACTTGCCGCTTCACTAATTATCGGAGAAAACGTTGACTAATCGACGGGAAAGTCCAACGAAATTTTATAATATTACGGAAAACTAAATGTAAAAAGTATAACACAGGGAAGTCCAATTCTACCTGGATAGAACCACTTGAACACTTGATGCTTGTTTCCTAGATTTTTCTTTAATAGTTTGTGAAGTGTGACATAATTATACAACAATTTGATAGCTATTGGTTACAGATCCAAAATCAAAACTTCCAAAACTCAACTTGGGCCCCGCACAAGGGAGCAATCTAGCAATGCATGGGTCTTTGCTCATCACAAGACTTTCTTCCATATCCTTTAGCCCATTAGTTGTTGACGGTGGCAGAGGACTCATTGGAATATCCCAAACTTAACAACATAAATCATAGTAAAATTATTGAATTTAAATATTAAAATGCAAAATATAAGTTAATTTAGGTCGAAGGCTTGGGCCATGACACGTCATTATCATCCGGAGCTAGAATTGTTAAGCCTAATTTGATGTATTAAGTTAGGTGTTTATCTCGTTTGGTCCACAGTCATAAACGCAGATGCGCTCGACCGCATTTTGAGTATTGGCGATTGCATGTCTGCATGCGTGGAACCACTTGAACCTCATTTCAAGTGTGGTTGCCCTTATTTTAACCTCAATCGCATGCACTTACAATGTGGGTGACAACATGTGCAATCGATCGACCTCTTGAACCTCAGGGACTTTTCTCTCTAGCCAGCCTAATCAATCGGGCGTAACTAAACCATTCACATGCGGTTCGCATGGGGTTCTTAATGGCTTAGATAACATCAAGATTTGATTTGTACTTTATAGCTTATAATCTTCAATTTTCTTAAATTGTGTTGAGAACAATAAGTAATTTAGGCAAAATGTAGTATGATTGCAAAACAAGAGAAACAACGACGACAATCCAAAAGGCATAATTAAACGACAGAAAAAGATTTGATTTTCAGATCAATTCGTTACTTGATTGGACTTGAGAACGTCTCCGATAACTTTTTGGAAGTTCTCGTACGACGAACCGCCATTGTTGACTGACTCTTCAGCCTTTCTCTTAAACTCCATGGCATTCTTCTTCATTTCTTTACCCTTGTCACCCTCCACCAACTCCCTCACAAGCTTCTCTACTTCATCTCTTTTGACGTTGTTATCGATTTCCAGGCCGACGCCCCATTCGGTGCAGCAGTATCGGCAATTGGTCTGCTGCTCGGCGAAGAACGGCCACGAAATGACCGGTACTCCGCTGCTCAAGCTCTCGATCGTGGAGTTCCAACCGCTGTGCGTCAAGAACGCAGCCACCGATGGATGCTTCAGAACCTCGTCCTGACGGCACCAGCTCGCCAACAAGCTTCTCTCTCGGGTTTCCACCATGAATTCAGTCGGCAAAACTGCTGAATCACCCTCGACGAGATCCGGCCTGGTTATCCACAGAAACGGCTTCCGGCTGTTGGCTAGTCCCCAAGCGAATTCCACCAGTTGGGAAGGCGTCATCACTGTGATGCTACCGAAATTAACGTACAGAACCGAACCTGGTTCGTTGGTGTTGAGCCAATCGATGCACTTTGAATCCTCACTCCATAGATTGGAGCCTATGTTTCTTAGTTTTGGATCTGTAATTCTGTCTTCCATGAGGTGAAGTGGACCGACTGGGTAAATGGGAGGAAGAAGAGAAGAAAGGGCGGTCAAAGATTTATGGTCGAGACCTTCGTAAGTGTTCATAATAATTGCAGAAACCTTCGGAATCCTCTCTACTTCTCCTAAGAAAAAGTTGAGCATAATATCATTAATATCCGTCGTTCTGACGAAGCTCGGAAAATCTCTCAATCGCATATTCTTCATTCCTGCAATCCCATCCACAATAGTTTCCAAATACCCATTTGTCAAATCGCTCGAATCTGCAAAAGAGAAAAGCTACGTCAGCAAGTATTATGGAAAAACTCCATGAGCATCAGCAAATCATGGGTTATGTATACCTTTGAGAGGGATTAAACCCCGTTGCATAAGCATAGGATAATGCAGATATCCCAAGAACCCGCAAGCACTAGCAGTCCACAGAACAGCGACGGGGATGTTGAGCTTTTCAGCAGCTTCTACAGCGAAAGTCATGACGCCATCGGTGATAATACGAGAAACAGGAGGAGAAGAAGAAGAGGCATTGAGGTCTGAAATGAGAGAGCATAACGGACCGACGCAAGTGGAGGAAGTAGATTTGCACAGCGCCGGAATATCTTGGGTGGCGTTGGAGTCGGAGTAAGGGAGGCCGTCGGGTATGGACCGGAACTGAAACCCCGGCAAGCCGTCGAGGGCGTGGATGCCTCTGGACTTGAGCAAGCGCCGGTGGTTGAACTCTGTGTTGACGAAAGTAATGAAAAAACCTTCATTGAAGAGGAGCTTCGCCAGTTTCAGCATCGGGGTAACATGGCCTTGAGCTGGGTAAGGTATGAGAACGGCGTGAAGCTTCTCGGCGATAGAACCCATCTCTTCCGCTCGCCGTTTCACCGGATTTTGTCACTCCTCCAACTCCAAAATCTAGTCTTTTTATTTCAGCCGGAGGCCAGGCTTCAATGCCAACTCCGTGACGCAAAGGCAAACCTCGTTTAGATATTTCAAAGTTTCGAGAATTCAAAAAGCTTCAATCAATCACCCTTTCAAAATAACCATGAAAAATCTTCCAATTCCTGCAATACAGCTCATAGAAAGCAGCTTATATTCTAGAAATCACATCAGGTTTCTCTCTCTACCGTGAGGAATCGTTCCTCAGAGTTGGCAAAGATGCTGTCACTACAAACTGACAAACTAACTTAATTGACACGTTAGTAATAAATATTTTGTTATTATTATTTTATTAATAAATTTTAAAAAATAATTTTTTTATTCTTCAAAATTTATATTTATTGTGAAGATTTGGTCATTGTACACTCGTCTAGTCCATGGTGGAGCCACGCTGCGTCTCAGCCGTTTACCTCGCCGGTGTCCTCTTGTGACGACTCTGTCTAGCTTGGCTCCTAGTATCAACTGTATATGCATGACCGGTCCACTTAACCAATTTCAAGTCCAGCGGCACCGGAGCTAGTAGACAAATATCTCAAACAGACGAACAAGTGGACTGTTTGTTTGTTTGCCGATGCTTCTTTCGTGTCCTTCCACAACCCAAGTCTCCCAACGATGGACTGAAGCTATTTTAGTCAATCTACATTGGATTTATTACAAGAATTTTGTGGCTCGGACCAAATCGTCCACGACACAAAATTCCAGCAACGCTTTCTTAGAAAATCTAAGAAAACAAGTATTTCTGAAATATTACCGCTCGTAGTATCACCCTAGATTACAAGAAAAGTAACGTTTTTTGAAAATAACTGTAAATCTAATTCAAAATTTGTTGAACCAAACCGAACTAAAACGCTGAACCAATAATTAACATTTATCAAACTACAATTGTTCCACTTTTATTTAGGGTTTTCCCCTTGACTATTTAATACTTTTTGAGTCAATCATTGATTCCATCTTTGCTTACTCCTACAAACAAGCTTATTTTATCTAAATCCAAACACGTTTTTTTGTCCCTATTCTCGGGAATCTCCTAGAACTCGGCAAAGATGACTATATATATTATTTTTCATTAAATAATTAACTTGTTTGCCACACGTAGATTAAAATACCTAAATGGTTTAATTTCTTTGTGGAGTTCTTTCTTTCTGTTCAGGAGGCGTTACACAAGTTGTCACGATACGCTTGTCTAGCTACGATATAAAGTATTTGCCATAATAATTAAAGCAAGTGTTAGGACAACATGCCCACGTCCGGGGTTGATGCTGATTTTTACTCAAGATGGTCCCATACATTAATGTGAGAAATGGGCCGGTGGCCCTCGCCTACTGGTCATTTTACTCGTTAATTTAACGTAATAATCATGCTTGGCTCGTTATATCTTGCTAACCTAGAGTGGTCCACTTAAATAATTAACTAATATTCATTTTAAATCTTGAAGTATTAGTTAAATAATAAAAATGATCATAAAGTAATTTCTTAAACGATCTCAACCTCAAAAAGAGATGTTAAACGAGCGAGTCGAGCCGAGCCGAGCCGAGCCGAGACGGACCCGGTTCACCGAGCCCGCCGAGCCAACGAGCCGAGCCTGCCGAGCCTAACGAGCTGACCCTAAAAAAATTTCCAACCCGAGCCGGCTCGCGAGCCACAAACCGAGCCGGCCCAACGAGCGTAACGAACCAAACTTACATAAATAAAAATTATTTTATATAAATATATTATATATTTTATTTATTAAAAGTATAATATATTTATTATATTAATGATATTAAGAAAATACTTAGTCGTGTAAAATGTAAATAATGAAAATCTTAATTAATACAAAAATGACATTTAATTATAAAAAATAGAATAAAACAAATATAAACAAAATAGGGTAAAGTGAAATTTGTAATTTATGGTGAATATAATTTTTCTAAGAAACTTGCAACGGCACAAGGATTGGTTGACTCCACTCTTCTTACCTCTCTAAAGTCTTAGAAAGGGTGAGGAATAAGAGTCACCGAACAACCACGGACTTGGCAACAATTGGAGTCTTAACCTTCACCCAAATTGAAAATCAATTTGAGGACTAACCTTTGATTGAAGAAGGATTGTAAAAAACTGATCGAGCATTCAAAGTTTGAGAGGAAAATAGTCTACTTGTTCTCATTCAAAATTCGAACTGTCATGAATACCAAATTGTAAACATACAATATTTCCACCATCACTACTTGAGCTAACATATGAAAAAACACGTGAATGACAAATATTAAAATATTTAGATTTATAAGAAGAATATAAATTAGTAATTCTATGTGTTATTTGATCCATAGAAAATAAAGAAGAAGTTTGTAAATTATTAGAAATTTTATTAACAATGAGATATATTCCTCTTAACTCATATTTAGGATCCATTATACATGCATAATAAAAAATAGGAAGAATATCAAGTCAGTATTTTTTAAATTTTATTTTTATTTTATTAAGTATATCTCTAAATTCATCTATATGTCGATGTTTTGCAAAATTACCCGTTAAGTTTATAAAAATTGGGAGAACAAGATGAGAAGTGAGATAATAAATTTCCGAACATTCATTTGTAGCATCATAAAATGGTTTTAAAAAATCATGAAATATATTAGCTACTTTGCAACTAGATTTATCAATATTAATACTTTGTGTTTTCTCACTAATAAAAATACAAATAAATTGTCAATATGGCCTAGCATTTTTTAACATCAAATAAGTAGAATTCCACCTATTATTTACATCTGTAATTCAGACGTCACTAACTTGACTATTCGTAAAAATACTTTGAAAATACTGTACATCTTTAAAAGAACTCAAAATGTGTAAACTTTCTTTTTTAAAACTTCATAGAAAACGCGCGTAAAATTTAATTAAAACTTTTTTTAAGCACTATTCACGTAAACAATATTTTCACTGTTCACGTGAACAATATTTTTTACTACTCACGTGAACAATACATCACTGTTCACGTGAACAGTACTGCACTGTTCACATGAATAGTGAGGGCGATTGTTCGCCCCTGTGGGGGTGAGCAATCACCCCATGCACTGGATTTTAGGCACAAAAGTTCGCCCAGGAGCGAACTTTCACCCCTTGGGCGATTGTTTGTTCCTGTGGGGCGATTGATTGCCTCTAGGGCGAATTTTCACTCCTACGGAGCGATTGATCGCCTCCTTTGGGGCGAACCATCGCCGCACTCTTAGGTGGCGACGAGAATGATGAGTTTTAATTTAAGCCTTGGGTTCATCAATTTTGTTCACAATCGCCGGGACGTTAACTGGTTCACCGAAAATTTCATAGATCTTGTGCTCGGTGAGAGGCAGCTCGAGTTGGATGAAGAAGATCTGAAAATAGTCGTACCCATCGTCGTCAGTAGATGTCAAAGGAAGACGAAGACGAGGCTGTCCATGTCCGCCGTCGAGGCGTCAGAGAGGGCTCAGGGCTCCGAGCTGGGCTGGACCGAGCCAGCTCGCGAGCAGGCTCGTTGAGCCCGGTCATCGACGAGCTTGCGAGCCCTGATGGCCGAGCTCGGCTCAACCCGTCTGTGTGACCTGAGCCAAACCGGCTCGTTACTGTAGCGAGCCGAGCTTGGCTCAACCCGCCAGCCCGCCCGTTTAACATCTCTAACCTCTAAGTATGAAAAACATTTAATTTAAACTATATCGCCCCCCGTTCTCAAAGATCGGAGGGCCGATGTTCAACATAGAGAATAGCCCCCGATCTCACTTGACATGTTCAAGGGAGATCGAGGGGTAGTGACTCCTTGTTCTCGACAAAAAATATAAAAAATAATATCAGATTTTTATGCAATTTTTATCATATGTTCAGCGTACCATAGAAAAATAATTTGAAAGGTTTCGTGATTTTTCAACACTTGTAGGATTTATTATAATTTTTTACTTCTATTTTATAGAATATTGTTTAAAAAAATATAATAAATCCTACAATGGTTGAAAAATCACGAAACTTTTCAGATTTTCTTCCAATGATATGCTAAACATGTGGTAAAAATGTCAAGAAATTCGATGGCTGGCAGCCATTATCGGTTCATCAGTTAAATTTAACGACCCTAAATTAAATTTAAAAAATTTATCGTGGCTATCTCAAAAAACATATCACACAATATCGAATTTGAGAGCCGCAGAGATGATTTAGATTAAATTTTGGCATACTTCGAGGTTGAGATCGTTTAAGAAGTTACTTTATGGTTGTTTTGTTAAATACCTCATACTTGGAGGTTTAAAATGAATATTACACTAAATAATTCTAGATGGAAGAAGACTTTCTTTTAAAAGCGATTTTGGGAGGTAGCCGACTATTTTGAGTAGGGGTGGACGCGGTCCGGGTCGGTCCGGTTCTGATCATGGACCAGAACCGGACCGAATCCTTCGGGATTTTTATTCCTGTTCCACAACCAGCCTTGGGAAGGACCATTACCGAATCGGGATAGGATCGATCCACCAAAATTCTGATATTTTTTTATTTAAAAACGATAAATTTTTAACACACAAACTATCTAAAATGAATTTTCACTATGAAGAGTATACATCCTATCGTGGAGCAAAAAACAATAAACATATAAACACATTAATCTACTTAAATTTATCAACCTAAATTTATAAACAGATAAATTTTCTGAACAGGCAGCAACGCCAACAAACAATAGGCAAAAATTCCAAATTTATAAACAGATAAACTTTAACAACAGACAACAACAAACAACAGACACAATCTTATAAACACATTAACCTATCAACCAACAGCCAAAAATTTATCAACTAACAGTAAAACAGTAACAAACGCATTTAGCACATAAATTACACATACAGTGTTGTCTGGGCGTCGAGCGAATAGTGAGGGTGAGCAGTGCTAAGTCGCTGAATGCCGAACAATTTCGATTCAGCAAGACTAACGTTGAACGACGTTGTCGATCGATGTTGAGTCCGGCTGCCTTGACGGAGGCATGTGAGTTCGAAGTGAGACTGTGAGAGTGAGAGACTCAGATGAGAGTCTGAGAGTATGAGAAGACTGAGGGCGAGGCGAGCACCGAGCAGGCAAGGCGAGGACGATATGTGATTGACACTGGAACTGGAACAACAGGGCTGAGTCTGTGAGTCAGCCCTAATTTTAATTTCATTCTTGATCCGGTCCACGGTTTTTAAGAATTTTTGCATCTGGATCGTAGACCGAACCAAGTCTCACGGTAAATGTAGTAGGAGGACCGGTCCGGGACTGAGAACCGTAGATAACCAATCGAAACCGGACTGAAACCTTCGATCTGGTTCGGTTCTCTATACTTGATCCAGTCCTTCCCACTCTTAATTTCAAGCATGTTTAAATGTTAATTAGTACTTCGATTTTGGATTTGGACTAGATTGGATATTGTTGTTACAATTGATAATTTGACATTCTTAAAATTGTGAATCCCAAGTGGTCGCCAAATGAAGAAACAACACAAATAGGTACGCTGAACACACAGACTTTGATTAGACCACGCAAGGATAATTGCTCCGCCCAGTTTGGTTGAAAATCTCCACGTTTTTCATTTCTCCACTACAATCAAAACTACCCTTTTTCATTTTCCAGAGGTCGCCACAAAAGCCCCTCATCTAGTTTCCTCGTATTTAGTTCGCACACTTCTCAGCCTAGGCCAACAGGTGGCATGCAGGCTGGTGGAGTCAAGCCCAACCTCAGGCCCAACTGGGGCCTTGTTCTAAACGGCCGGTATTGCTCGCAAGACTCTCGGTTGATTTGTCTTAATCCAACGGAAATATGGCGGTCAGAGACCCGCGAGCCCAATCATTGGCCTTCTTTGGGGGCGCGGGTCCAGGCCAGGCCAGACCTGGCCTCCTCACATCACTCTAATTTTCTATCAGTCGTATCATAACTCATCTTTTTTTAGCTTTGTCTTCTTTATTTTTTTTCTCTTTTTCTCTCTACCGGAAAGTCCCTAGGCCAAGTAGCTTTACTATATGATAATTAATATATTTGGGCTCATTAATAACAACGTGAAAATCATCCTTGACATTCGAAGTCAATGATCGTGTTGTTAGGCCAAGTAGCCAAAAGTGTATATGGCGAATCCAATAACTAAAATCCTCACCTAAATAACTTATCCAATCAAATGTAAGATATGATCATAATATATTGTCACGTTAATAAAAATAAAGGTTCATAAATGTCAACATCTCCATCATGATCAGACTCAAAGTGGAAGTCCTCCTCTTTACCCACTTCTTTTTTTCAGAATTCTGCCGGCCAAATTCTAGTGAATATAACTCAATCTCACGTTTACAAGTGCTCAATGAGGTAGTGAAAGCACTCCAATGGGCTGAATTCATTTCTTTTTTTTTTTTTTTTTTCACTTATTGAACTAGCACGAGGATGTGTTTTGCTTCCCTAAAATCCCCTATTGCTCGAGGGATATTTCGAAATAATCGAAATAAAATCAGTCATATGTATCGACTACATGTACATTGTTGCATCGGCGCTCTCAAAACTATAAGATGTTGTCTTAAGTGTCTCTTGAAAGATTAAAAAAAAAAACGAGATTTTTTGAAAAAAATAAAAAGTAATGTTTTCTAAATAATGAATAATAAATTGCAATTAAATTTAGAAATAATTTATTCACCAGTTGAACTCTAAACGCCCTCTCAATGCATGGAAGGGCTACGTTCGCGGTTTGGTTATTGGAATTAGATTTTATTTTACTTTTTCATTTCTTGTTGTTTGTGGGTTCTCTGTGTCCTCGACGTTTATACTTCTACCAAAAAACTGTGTGTATATTCATTTCCCTACGTATATCTATACACATACTGTAAGGATCCAGTCCGCAGACGCACCGTCATCGGTTCGGCCCAAACTCATGACCTTCTCCATCCCTGGGGTAAGAGTTTTATGCCTCCCAAGTGAATTGAATCCAAGACCTCTAGGGCTTATGGTCAAGGATTCCTCATCACTTGAGCTACTAGCCTAAGTAGTACAAGTGATGGGAGACCTTTGACCATAAGCTCTGGAGCCTGAATGTCTTGGGTTCAAATCACTTGGTAGACATAAAACTCCTACCCCAAGAATGGAGAAGATCATGAGTTTGGGTCAGGCCGATGGCGGTGCATCCACGGACTGGGTCCTTCCTTACACATACATATATAAATATACAAGTACTTGTGTGTATACACGGTCTTTCTATTAAAATGACTACTAAATCTCGAGTTTATCCAATTATTTTATGCACATAAAGTAAAAGGTTATTGCATGTATGATTTGGGGGTTTTTCAATCTAATTTTGGTAAATTTATAAATAAAAAAAAAGGTGAATGAGACAAGAAAGAAAGATATTTGAATAGAAACAAAGTGAAATTAGTGGACCTCAGTTCTCAAATAGTGTAAAGAAGAACATTTGAGTCGAACCAGTATAAGAATGGGAGGTCAGCAGCTACCGCTTCATCGCTGAAACCCAGAGAAAAGGGAAGAAAGAGGCGAAGAAATGGCTTTGATCGGAGATTTTGTGGGCATTAATGGAGGTTATGGTACAGCTTGTTTAGTGTTATGGGCAGCCATGGCTACCCTTTTCATAATCTCGACCATTATCTTCTCTTGCTCAGACGGTGTGTCCAAAGAAAGAAGCTCCGCCGCTGAGTCCGGCATTTACACTGGTGCAGCTTGCGCCGCCGGCTGCGGTGCTGCCTGTGGTGCCTGACGGACATTCTCTCCGTTCATCTTCTTTTTTTCTTTTCAGATTCTCGCTGCATGGAAGAGTTTGTCTTTCTTTTTCAAAGACGGACTTCATGATTTCATGTTTTTTCAGTTTCAGAACTCTTGATGACAAAGATTAGGAGGAGTTTTTATGCTTCCGAATCACTAATTTAATCCTATAGAACTCTCTCTAATTCCTTTTTTAATTTCTTCCTCACTAACGGTTTGATCACGTGTCAATTTTTAATTAGTATAATCATCGAGACATAAATAATTGAAATAAGAAATTATTTGTACCAATTAGTGAATGTCGCGTTGTTAGGAGCAGACAGTAGTAAGAAATATTAAACTCATGTATTTGTAAAGTTATAATGTAAAATTGAAAAATAAAACTAACGTTACTCAATTCATACGTGTATTATGCATAGATATACATTGACTATAGACCAATTCGAACTTGGTCGAATTGTTCGTTAAATTGCCTTCAAGCACGTTGGTTTTGTCTAAGAACTAATTTTCCAAGTAAATATAAAAAAATATAATAATTGTACTGATCAATGTTTGTCATGTAAAAGTGTATAATAAAAAAATCTCAATTCGATTTGGTTTCAAATTTGAGAAACCGGTTTTAAAACTGAACTGAACCAAATCGAGATTTTCAATTCGGTTTGTTGTTACTTCTTTCAAAAACCGATAAAAAATGAACCGAACCGAAGTTATAATATTTATATTATATTTATATTAAAATTTACAAATTATAGAACTAAACCGGTCAAAACCGACCTAAACCAAGTTAAAACCGCACAAACCGACACAAAACCGAGAACCAAAACCTAACCGAGCAAAACTAACGATATTCGTTCAATTCAGGTCGGTTCCCAAGACCAATCGGTGCGGTTTCGGTTTCAATTGGAGACTGAACCAGACCAATTCCACCCTACTCAATATAAAGTCATGTATTAATGATTTGCAAACAATTCTTTTGTGTAGTCCATCCAAGACGACTAGTTTAGTATAATGCTGGCAAAATCACTCAACCGGAGAAGATGAAGAGGAAACTGCAAGTGACTACAGCTGATGACAGATGAGAGACGAAACAAATATTAAAAGACATGTTTCAAAAGGAATGGTTTAACTCAATACCAGTGAATGGATCATTTCCCATAGAACAGGATATAACAAAAATCAAACAAGAAACAACATAAGACATCGGATCTGAGTTCTGAAAAAATTGTATTTACCGTAACAGCCGTCGCTTTCGCTCTTACAAAGTACATGGGGAGAAATGAAGATGACAACATTATTATTTTGCAATTAGCAGCATGAACTAGCAAAGTACAACTCCAGCCTCCATAGCACCCATAAAAAAAAAATTGTTCCTTCAAGAACTGCAAAGGCTACGATCCAAAAACCAAATTATCTTTAAGATTAGAACATTTGTGATAATCATCTTGCTCACCTGGAGGGTATTGTCCATTGATGATCATTGACTCACCCCGACGAAATATTTGATGCTTGCAGTCTAATCATCTTGCTCTGCAGCCTCTCCATAAACTCGGGATTTTTTCTTAACCTCTCTTTTACATAAGACGATCGAGCATCTTCTACGAGCTTCTTTGCTTTTCCAGCTTCCTCAATGAGAAAAAGAAGAGTCCTGAGACAATCTTTTCTGTTTTCTTCTCGGTGCTCGAATCTGCAAACACTCAAACGTGGGGAACTCAAGCCAACAGAATCAAAATCAATACATCTAGACATGTTTTGGATGGTAAGAATGAATTGAAGTTAGACGTCTTTTGTAATGTACTGATAATCATACCTTTCACTTGTGATTGTAAGCTCATCTTTCCCAGGGTTATACCTTTTCCCCACCAACTCCCTAAGACGGCGGAATTGATGCTTTGATAAGCCAAGTTCTTTAACTGTAACGGCCAATTTCACTCTTCTGTTTTTAGGGTGCCATGCATCACCACCGGGGGCAAAAACTATACGACTTAGCCACCTGAGAACTGGCCCTTCTCCTGGTGGGTCATCCAGGTCTTTTTTTGTGTCTGGCACTTCATTTTCATCAAATTGCGGAGGGGCTTCCGCATCCAAAATTTTGAGATGTTCTGCTACCATCACATCCTCAAACTCTTTAAATAACTTATAAGCCTCTTCAGGTTCAAGCTCCCCTCTTTCGCACTGATCCCCTAGCTCATTAAACTTTTCTTCAACTTTTTTCTTTATGTCCTCTGACAAAAGTAATATTCGTATCCAAGACGGGGTGAACAATTAAATTATTTCAGACAAAACATTTCAAGAAAAAATCAATCTCCATGCAAGAACCATTAAATTATAAGCAATTTATGTAAATGGGGCTTACACTGTAACTGGATCTCGGAATCAAAAAAATATTCATAAATAACCTCTAAAACATATCTCGCCACCATTCTTTTACAACAGACTGAAAAGGTCTAGTTTCTCACAGCCAATAATCCAGTGATTATTATCCACCAAATATAATGACACACACGAGCAGTTCCAACTCAGAAACTTAAAAGATAAACAATACAGCAAAGCTGAATAATTGAGCTAATTGTATCAAGAGCAAAAAATCACGAACTTAATTTCCTTCACAGAATCTGGGAGAAAATTTATAGGAGTAGAAGGGAAATTCTATGGAGAGCATTTTCCTATTTGTAGAAGTTGCACTGTCTTCTGATGATTTGTCTTAGAATTGTTCTTTCGTTTTTCTTTTTGGCTTAACTTTCACTTTCGTTGATGAAAATAAACTGTGTACCTGGAAGAAGCTTGTCCCAGTTGAGCATATCCTCCAAAATCGCTTCGCATTCCTTAGTGTCCGTCAAAATCCCATGCTTAATTCCATCCTCAACAATCTCATCCCACTTTTTGTCATCCATATTAAAGAATTCATCCTTCGCCATTCTCTTCATGACTATATCCCTTGCATTGTACAAATCATCAATCTCTTCATCTGTCTCGTACAATTCCTCGAAATCAGACTCAAACTCTTTGTCTTTGACATCATCTAATGGCTGCAGACGAAGCTGGTCCATCAGTTCATCATCTGTTTCCTCATGCTTCCCAGCCAACTTTCTCTGCAGAACTGCTTCAAGAATTGACGGTAATGCCTCCTCATCACCTTTGAAATACTTCTCTATCCGCGTTTTAAACTCTGCATGAAAATATTTACCAATCATTCAGATATATTAAAAAAACTTCAAAGGTTTTATTTCATAACATATATATAACAAAAGTATTGACATTGGAACAGAAAATCAAATAATAAAGCAAAAAACTGATACCACCTCAAATATCAAAGACGCTACAGATAATATATTTAGCATGTGATGCTCAATTGGTAAAACCACTCTTGAAAAGTGTCTCGGGAAATACAGATCAGAAAATCGCACCCCCTTATACACATGGTGGCCAATTTCAACCCCCATGATACCAAATGTTGTGATAGATTACTTGTATGCGAATAGCAATGATAGTGTGTCCAGAAGGTTATTATAAATACACGCGTCAAATCAGAAATATAAAACTCTACAGATACAGTTAGCTATATGCTAGAGTTGGATAACAAGCATTCCAGATTCAATAAGTAAACACACACACAACTTAGGAAGTATGATGTTGGATTAGACTACTTTATTGCCAGCTACTACCCCACGAGAAAAGTGAAAGAACATATAAGAAAAAACCAAGCTTGGATTTCAATCTTAATTGAGTTATTCTTCCCAATTCATGCAGGAGAAAGTACCAAAATAAATTGCCAAAATACTCTAAGATTCCCCATCCTCCCTCATTTCAGAAAATTAAGCAGTCATAATCTTCACTCAAGATCTACCTTTATTCCTAACGTCTTTAACATCGACAGAATCATCCTTCTTCTGCTTCTGCTCCAGATTCAAATCAACAGCATCGCCACTACTCACATTCGACGGCGAGTCAGTCTCCGACGAGCACAGCCTCAATAGCGATCGATTCACATGGCAGAGTGGTATGAAAGGAGTGCTTAGAGTCTTCTCGTTGGTAGTACGAGTAGTTAGAAGATTACGAGATTGGAAGTAGAGGTTCCTCAGCAGAGCCCTTCTCATGGCTGATTAGGGTTTAAGCTTTGGTTTTCTGTAACTCTCCACAAAGATACGACGGTGTTGAGGATATTTTCGGTATTTTCAATTTTTAATTTTACTCGGATAGGGGGAGATTAGACGGGCCCGTCCAGCCTTTTCAGCCTCATTTAGGATTCTCAGTTAATTAATATAATTAATTAATTATTTTAATTATTTAAAAGGATTAAATGCATTTTTTGGATCGAACTATCGACTGAGTGCAAAAAATGGATCGAACTATTTTATCGTGCAAAAATTGGCTCGAAGTTTCGATAATGGACGAAAAATGGCTTTCTGGGTACCTGTATACCCTCCGCGGGGAGTGAGTCGGGGAGAACGGGTACCCGCTTTCTGCAAACGAGTACCCGTTCTTCCTCGGGGGCGTTTTAGAGGGTGAAGACCCCCCGCGTACACGTGCGCCTCACGTTCGCGGGGGGTCTTCACCCTCCAAAACGCCCCCGAGGAAGAACGGGTACCCGTTCTCAGAAAGCGGGTACCCGTTCTCCCCGATAATGCTCTTCAGAGGGTGAAGACCCCCCGCGATCAACTTGTCAGTGCCCGTGACGGAGAACTGGTACTCGTTCTTCTGATGCGGCAACCCGTCCTCTGTCAGACCCGTGATCAATTATACGCTCGATCACGGGCTTTGCTGTTGACAACGGGTACCCGTTCTGCATCACCGGGTACCCGTTTTCCAGGCCTATTTAAAGGCTCCCTCGCCCTCCTCTTCTCGTACCACCCCCTCACTCTTCTATTCTCTTCTCTTCTCCATCACTCTTCTCAAATGAGTTTCTATTTAGGAAAAAAATATAGTTGTATGCAGGTAATTAAAGGCGACATAAGGGAATATTCGTTGCAAAATGGTTATAGCATCAAATTCCATCAATGCGACAAACGACGACTCACGGCTAAATGCGCAGAAGGTTGTGCATGGCGACTGCATGCGTCGCGGATGCAAGACGAGCAAGTCGTTGAAATAAAGAGTTTTATCGATTCTCACAACTGTGCGAGGGTAGTTGAGAATCCAATAATTGACCGTCAATAATTATGACGCAAGTGACTTTTGTAATTATTTTAATTTATGTAATGTCAAAAATTTCAAAATAAATTGTTTAAAATCTAATACCATAATTGTCACGTCCCTCTAACTTTTGGTCGACATTTTAAAGTTTCGGTCTACTGGTAATTAAATGAAAAAAAAAAGAAAAAAAAAAACACGGTCTTAACTGAGAACGGGTGGCCGCGTACAGAGAACGGGTACCCGTTCTCGTTAGGGGGCACATGCTCCTCACGTGCGAGCGGGCTATTCAACGAAAATTTGACACTCAAATAACGGGTACCCGTTGTTCTTCATGCGGGTACCCGTTGTTTGAATGTTCATCAGACGGGTACCCGTATTCAAACAACGGGTACCCGATGTCACGAATGCGGGGGGTGTTTACCCTCTAACGGGTACCCGTTCTGCGATAGTATATCGTCGACCGAGGCTCATTTTGACGATTTTTACACCGAAACCCGACTTTTCTCTCCGCGAAATCTTCAGAATCCAACGTTGTGCTGCCAAAATCGTCCAAATCTGATCCAAAACCACCCAAATCGGAGCACTAAATCTTAAACCTTGCACCCAAGCCCTAAACCGAGCCCCCAATCCCTAAACCGAGCCAAATCCGAACCGTTCTTTGCCATATTTCACGATTTTCGCACTGAAAATCCTCATTTCGTGAGGTTATTTAGGCGACAAACCAGAAAAACTCGAATCTCCGACCCCGGACAGATTTGAAAAATCCAAAAATGCCGAGAACGTTTATTGGTAGAAAAGGTACACGACGGAATGAACTAGATGAAACATCAAATCCGTCGACAGAGGAAGAGCGGCAACCGCCCCCGGGCCGTTATTCGATAGAGTTTCGAAGTCGGGCGTCAAAGGAGCAATACGACCAAGATATGGGGATTCGCTCCATTTTTTACGGGAAGACTGCCAACTTCAGAGGTTGGGAGGGTTTCGGGATCCAGGAGATGTTTGACGCCATCTCTTTGCACGGTGTGTACGGCATGAGGGGCGACAGCTGTGACAGAGTTGTTCGCCTGTTTTATGCGAACATGCATAGTGCCGGGAGTACAGGTCATTTGAGGACGTATCTCTTCGGTTCAGACGTCGCCGTAAATGCACAAATCATCAATGAGCTGCTCGGATTTGCCATTGAGGACACCGAGCAATATTATCACGCTTCCAGGCAGTGTGATTTTGTCAGCACAGAAGAGGGCCTAATGTTCATGCGGCAAATCCACCGTAATGCAGAGATTGTCGGGTTCGTGAAGCCGAGATCGAGGGACTTGAATGTCAAAGCTCGGGTTATTCACAACCTCATTAGCCACACCATCCTTCCGAGGGATGGACACAGAGATCTTGTTAGCTGGATGGATCTCTATGTGATGCATAAGCTATACACCAGCCAGTCGTTCGACCCCGGGTACATGATTGTGGGTCACATGGAAGAGATAGGGCGAACGAAGAACAAGAATCTGCCGTATGGGACCTTAATTTGGAAGATCCTACAGCGAGCGCAGATTCAGCCTCCATTCGGAGAGCAGCTCCGAGCCCATAGATCTGTCGATGTATTTGACAGGGCTCATTTGACTCGAATGAGCCTAGTCGAAGTCGACGGTTCTTGGACGTCCAAGGGTCATCCCGGAGCCTCCACATCACGAGATGTTCAGATGGAGGACGCCCCCGGCCCCGCCCCCGACCCCGCCCCCGGCCCCGATGATGCCCCATATACCGAGTATGCCTCCGCGCCGCCACCGCCAGCACAGGGATCTGACAGGATATATGATTATCTTGTTCAGATGAGTGACAGTCTGCATCGGAGGCTGGATACGATGCAGGAGCATTTGGATCGGAGGCTGGATACGATGCAGGAGACCTTGGATCGGAGGTGGGACCAAAGGTCCCAATTGCGGGTCGAAGACTACTTCGAGCATCAGCCTACAGGCGGCGTAGATGAGGGCGATGATCCCCCGCCCTTACCGTAGTTTAGTTGATTTTTTTGTAATATTTTTGTTATTTTAGTTTATTGTAATTTATTATTTAGTTGATGATTGTTAATGATTTTAGTTTCGTTTAGTTTAGATTATTTGTGAACTGTATCTGGCTGTTGGGTATATATGTGCAATCTGAATATGCAGGAATTGTCTGAAGATTGCTATGGGGGAGTTATAAAACAAACGAAACTCTGTCAATTTTTTTTAAAATTTAATTAATCAATTTAATTATCTTAATTAAATAGAGTTAAATGCATTTTCTGGATCGAACTATCGACTGAGTGCAAAAAATGGATCGAACTATTTTATCGTGCAAAAACTGGCTCCAAGTACATAAATTAACTTAACGTCATTATTAATAAATCTATTATTGTTTTTTCATTTTGTTTGTTTTATTTTTCATTTATTATATCACATAAATAAGAAGAAAAATAATTAGACTGATATTGTAACGGTCACTTGCAACATAATTAATAACAATCAATTATTTCTGCGTCGGCCGCGTGTCACAGATTCTTGCGTCCCTTCAGCTGTGTTGAATCCCATAAACGTGTCTTCAGTAGCAGCTCCTGAAGTGGATCCCCGGTGAGGACAAGTGCGACTATTGTGCCCCTTCTGCCGACATATACTGCAAGTCATCTGCGAGTTTTGCCTAGTCGTTGTCGAACTCGATGGCTCGTCGACATCGGCACTCTTGTCTTCTTCGGCCTACCAGGTTGGCGATATCTTCTCGGCAGGATGAGTTGCTTCACATCAGTCACGACCGGCCACATTTGATTGCCGCTCACGGGTCGTATAAACTGTGAGTACATCTGCAGGTAGGTCACCCGGTGGTAGCATGGATGCACGTAATTTTCTCGTGGCATTCTCATGAACCGGATGCATGGAATGGCATGGACACACGGAATTCCAGTACGCATCCACCTGGTGCAGTTGCACATCCACGTACCCATGTCAACTGTATATGATTCGTGGCCGTTACTCACCTCAAATCGTGCATCTCCCGCACGTTGAGCACTCCAATGTTGAGCTGCCATTCCTATCTTGTGAAGCTTATCCTTGATCTTGGGACACAGAAGGTCTGTTGATTGGGCCAACTTCTCAAATTTCTTGACGATGCGAGTCATCAAACACTTTCGAATCAGCTCGAACATGGTCAAGATCGACTTGTCCCTCGCAGGCAGTAGAACTGCATTGAATGACTCGCTCAAATTATTCAGACCCATATCGCACTTGGGTACCCAAGAGAAGGCATGAGAAGCCCAATATTTAGGCTCTTCTGCTCGGAGCCATGCGTGAGCATCTGGGCTAAGCTGGAATAATTTGCTCATTTCGTGGTTGAAATGATACTCTGTCGGTGCCCTGGCCGCACTCCACATCGCATCTCGGTATGCTCTGCCCCGGAACAAGGATTTGAAGTTTGCGTACATATGCCGGAGGCAGAAGCGCTGCTCGGAATCTTTAAATTCTTTTTCAACGGCATTCAACAACCCCTGAAATTTCAACGAAAATTAAATTAATTAATTTAATGCAAGAATCACAATTAGAAATGTATTATACCTTTTGTCGATCAGAAATAAATGTCCATCCGTCTCCCTCGCCAAGGTTCAGGTCTCGCTTCAGGTGTTGCAAAAACCACGTCCATGTGTCCTCGGATTCTCTTTCGACATTTGCAACCGCAACAGGATATATTCCATCGTTGCCATCGATACTCACGGCTGTGAGTAATTGTTTGGGACACGACCCTTTTAGATGACAACCGTCCAAACAGATAATATGTCTACCAAACTGCATCAAACCTGCTTTGCACGCAGCCATGCACATATACATTCTTTGATATGCCCACGTGTTAGAGTCCACCTCGTAAGCATGTATGTATATCAAACTACCTGGATTTGATCTATAAATTTCAGCTGCGTACGACCAGACTTGCTTGTATTGTTCGTCGCCGCTGCCTTCGTTACGTGTCCGAGCTATACTTCTTGCTCTTTTTGCAATATTGGACGTTATGTTGACAGCGAAATCCTTGCTGACTGTCTCGATGATGGAAGATATTTCCCACATAGGTTGACTTTTAAACCTGTCAAGATAATGATTTGCAATATACTTTGCTCCAGCGTTTGGATTCTCAACTACCCTCGCACAAATGTGAGAATCGAGAAAACTCTTTATTTGATAAGTTTCCTCGTCTTGCATCCGTGACGCATGCAGTCGCCATTCACAACCATCTACGCATTTAGCCGTCAGTCGTCGTTTGTCGCTTTGAGGGAATTTGATACCATAACCATTTTGCAACGAATAGTCGCGTATTTCGGCTTTAATTTCCTTTATAGAACTATATTTTTTCACCAAATAAAAATTCAATGAGATTTCTTCACGTACCGGTCCGCTTTCCACCTCGTCAACGTCCAACCCGGCAGGTGTTCGAAGCTCCTCGTCAAGAGTTCTGGAGGTCGACCACACCTCTATTTCTTCGTCTCCACCTACGTAATCGAATGCTCTAAGCTCGCCATAAGCAGGAGTCGCGTAAGCATACCAATTGATATCGACATCAAAGCTTGCTATCTCGTCTGCATCAGTCGCTGGAATTGAAATATCATCCATCGTGCTTGATACGATCAGAAAATTCTAGAAAGCAAAATATTGGAGAAGCGTGAGAGAGATCGAGAAGAAGAGAGAAGATTGTTGTGTGGTACGAGAAAATGAGGGGAGGGTCGGGTCTTTAAATAGGCCTGGAGAACGGGTACCCGTTGTAGCACAACGGGTACCCGTTCTCGCCTGTTCAGCCCGTGATCCAGCAAATAATTGATCATGGGTCTGACAGAGAACGGGTACCCGGTGATGCAGAACGGGTACCCGTTGTCAACAGCAAAGCCCGTGATCGAGCGTATAATTGATCACGGGTCTGACAGAGGACGGGTTGCCGCATCAGAAGAACGGGTACCCGTTCTCCGTCACGGGCACTGACAAGTTGATTGCGGGGGGTCTTCACCCTCTGAACGGGTACTGATAAGTTGATCGCGGGGGGTCTTCACCCTCTGAAGAGCATTATCGGGGAGAATGGGTACCCGCTTTCTGAGAACGGGTACCCGTTCTTCCTCGGGGGCGTTTTGGAGGGTGAAGACCCCCCGCGAACGTGAGGCGCACGTGCACGCGGGTCTTCACCCTCTAAAACGCCCCCGAGGAAGAACGGGTACCCGTTTGCAGAAAGCGGGTACCCATTCTCCCCGACTCACTCCCCGCGGAGGGTATACGGGTACCCGGAAAGCCATTTTTCGTCCATTATCGAAACTTCGAGCCAGTTTTTGCACGATAAAATAGTTCGATCCATTTTTTGCACTCAGTCGATAGTTCGATCCAGAAAATGCATTTAACCCTATTTAAAATGAATGAAGTTACGTTTATTATTTTATTATAAGAAAAAATTTAATTTAGCCCCCAACGTATGGAGTCAATGGTCATTTGGTCCCTAACGTTTATTTTTTTACCCAATCAGGCCCTATCGTATACACCGTTTGCAATTCAAATTCATCCGTTAAATTTTTCGTTAAATTTGACACGTGCTCTGCACGTGCGCTGCTAAAACTTAAAAATACTCTCATTTCCTCTCGAAATCTCTAAAGTAAAAGTTAAATTCACTTTAAAAACATACACTAAACTATCTTTCTTTATTCCAATTTGAATTTACGGTAGGGATTTCAGACAAATTTAACTTTTATTTTAGGGATTTCGAAAGAAAATGAGGGTATTTTGAGATTTTAGCAGCTCACGTGCAGAACACGTGTCAAATTTAATGAAAAATTTAACGGGAGGGTTTGAATTACAAACGGTGTATACGATAGGATCTGATTGAGTTAAAAATAAACGTTAGGGACCAAATGACCACTGACCCCATACGTTGGGGGCTAAATTGAACTTTTTCCTTTATTATATCATCTTAAAATACTCCTTGATCTGTCAAACGATAATTGGTGCAATTAATGAAATAAATTATTAATAGTTAAATCAACATATTCATGTTTGTCCCTGCTCAAAACCACAACCTCTTACTCCTCTTCAAATTCGGTTTCCGACTCCGTTATACTCATCCCTCACGACTCAGTTTCAAAACAACTTCAAAAATTAAAATTTTAAAAATTTAAAAAAACCAAAGAAGACAAGAGAGAGAAGAACAAAGAACTTATTCTTTCGTTCGACTAGTAGTTCTGTGACATTGATTTCAGTCGTCTAAACAAGACGACTAAAAGAGTAATGCTAGGTTTATCCAGAAGTAATTATTATTATTTTAGTAATTTAAATTTAAAAAAATATACAGTATATTTTTATAAATTGAAATACTTTAAATTTTCAGCGATCTCACGAAACTCGACTTGTTGGCCTTGCTAGATATATTAGAATCGATTCGATTAACTCGTTAGACTAAATTAGTTGAATTAATATTGAGAAAAGGATTAGTTTAAATATTGGTTTTTATGTAGTTTTCAAAATTGAAATCATTTTTAACGTGACGATTTCAATAAATACGATAAAAGACAGACACAATTATTGTTGTCATCCTGTCCTGTGCTCGTCCACAAGTCTCGGCGAATGCAAACAAAGACATTGACAGGGTGAGAGAATTCAGCAGTCTGTTCGCATTATCAAGATTTTGCTTTTGATGAAAAGCTATGGCGGATGTTTTGTTTAATGGGGCAAAGCAGAGGAAGCTGAAAGTTGTACAAAGCTTAATTAACCTTTCTGCTGTTCTTAGCTTAAGAACCCTGCAATTGGATTACTAACCCTCCTTCATAATCCACCTCCTCTCTCTCATCCATTCGAATCAATTGCCTGAATCGCTTTTTGTTTTTGTTCTTTTCTTGAATCTGGGCTTTTCTTTCTCCCGAAATCCAAGTAGATTTTCTTTTCTCTGCGTTCGAATCATGTCTGTTGTTACTGAAAGTTCTGTAATGGAGGAGCGAATTAGATTGAGAAGACCCAGAAATCACTGCAGTCAACCCATTTCCGAACCAGATCCAAACCCTTCTGTACAATCCACGTCTGAAATCCAGTCCACCCGCGGGAAATCCACCATTTCTTCTCTTTTTCTCTCTACCTTCTCAAACACACCCAATGAAACCCTATCAACTTCTATTAATATTAGTAAGAAGAAGAACAACTTCTCCTCTGGGACCTTCAAGGGTCTGGGCTGCGCTGCTTCCGGATCTCAGCAAGTGTTGGTGCCGGCAGTTAGCCGGACGTCGGCCGATTTGCAGACAAGGAAGATGAAGAAAAAGCTAAACAAGTACCCGAGGAAAACCCGTCAAGAAATTACTGAAGGGTCTAATTTCATTTCAAATTCTTCCTTTAATTCTACGAGCTGTATTGATGTTCAAGATGTCTGGTGTGGCCGAGGAATTGGGTTCTCTGTGGATGCTGCTGATTCAGTTGATTGTGTTGTCGCCAGAAGGAGTTTGCACAGAAGGGGCACCATTGGAGGTGAATTAACTAGCCGGAGAGAGGTACTTGCTTTGTTACTTTTTTATGTCTCTCTCTCTCTCCAGTATACTTCTATGTTGATGAATGATCTTCTTGAAATTATTGATGATGTTGAATGTTTGATTTTTCCTTTGTCTCATGATTCATAATACTCAATCATATAAGGATGAATATTAGTTATGGCTTTGTTAGATTCAGCTCATGATAGAAATCTCAATTTGACTAAGATTAGAATTCTGGTTTAATGTTATAAATATATGCTTGAGTCGCAAAATTTGTTGTAATAATATCTGATTAGTGATTTTTCGAGTCTGCTCGTTTTTTTTCCGTACAGAGTTTTTCACGTAAATCTCGGTGTGTTGACTTTTCCGAGCATAGTTCGTGGTGTTTCCAGGCCAGAGTTTCGTCGAACCTGTATCTTTATCTTTTCGTTTTGTGTGTTCTTTTGGTCAACTTAATGCAATGAGATCGCTCGATGCTCATCACATATACGTTGTTATATGATTATAAATAAGTCAGCAATAAAAAAGTAGGTATGATTTTTTCATTGAGAATGAATTACTATAAATTTGTTTGTTTAGATTTATTGTGTTAATCTCCTTTTTTTGGGTGCAACTAGGTTGAATTTGGACCAATTGCAGCAAATAGATTGACTTGGCTTCTTGTTCTGCTCGATATTTTACTTTTGCTTGGTTTTGTTGTGTTGATAATTGGCTTCTTGACAGCGGCCTTGTCCGACAAGAAGAGCACTCAATTCCGAAATCTTCTCATTCGTTGATTCTGACTCTGAAATTACTGCAACCTCACACCAATCTGACGTTTTTGAAACTACGGAAGCTCGTAACGTTGAAAGTCCGTCCCCTGCAAGAATTATTGAGGTATGTTTATCTTCTTCCAAGTAGTTACTTCCATTATATGTCTTTTTTTCATGAATTCCTTTGAATAGGCCGTCTTTTAAAATGGTGATTTTGGTTGTATCCGTTGTTATTTTTCTGGGTAACGTAAGGTTTACTCTGTAATTTGTGTAAAATAAAAAATTCTAGAGCGAAAATTCACTTTTGTTGTTCGTTTTATATATATATTAGTTCATGTAAAACGGTACTTGTTTGATGCTCTGATGCCGAAGTTCAGCAACAGGCTTTAAAATGGAGTTGCTTTGTGCAGTTATTGTCGTTGCGAAGCAGGCTGCTGATGCATGGGAGATCTAACGCACACGATCAATTCAGAGACTTGAGACTCGACATTGATAACATGTCGTACGAGGTTGGTTATTTTCCACGTAAAATTAAAAAAAAAACGGTCGTTTCAACCAATCATGTTTCTTGATTTATATTGGTTGTATTCATCGCAATACTGTCTTGTCTATTTTGGGTGAGGAAACAGGAGCTCCTCGAGCTTGGCGACACGATTGGTTATGTCAATACCGGGTTGCAGGAAGAAGAAATCAGCCGTTGCTTGAGGAAAACTAAAACCATCAACGCTCACGATTTTTCGTCGATCTTTTCTGTAATACAAGATAGAAAGTGCAGCATTTGTCAAGCAAGTGTTCTTACCTTCATATTCATTTTTGTTATTTTTTATCCTTCAAATTTAGTACCTTGTTAAAACTATTGCTTGGTGCAGGAAGAATATGAATCAGACGACGAAACGGGAAAGTTGAAATGTGGACATAGCTATCACGTCGAGTGCATAGAACAATGGCTCGCTCGGAAAAACGCTTGCCCCGTTTGTAAAATTGCTCCGATTGATCGACACTAATCAAAAGGTCATCTTCTTTTGTATAAATTGTCCCAACTATGAGTTAGAAAGCATTCTTTCATTCTGTGTGAAGCCTGTTCTTTGTTTTTAAAAATGTACTGAAATCTTGAAACTTTGTTTTTGAGAATTTTGTGGATTCTACTCATAAACACCTTGTTACAATGGCAAATGGGTGTCACTTTTTTTGGCAGTGTTTATTTGTTGCAGTTGAGCAATAGTTTTCAGAATTTAGAATCAAGTTGATGCACTGATGGAAGAAATCACCCATCAAACCAAGAATTTTCAGCCATTTCTTTGTATTTTTCTTGACAAGTTTACCAAGGATGTTATGTGTTCTACAACCTCGGGAGATGCATTAGGCTTCGTATTCTAAGTTATACCGTCTAATTCGCTATCCTCTTGAATACGAAGATCTAAATACATCACGAGTTTTGTCAATCAAGCTTGCATGAAGTTATAGAGGAAAAAAAAAAACCCCTAAATGAGACTCATGATGTCGATTTATCGGCTCGACGTAAATGAATTTGGCTTATTGAACTCTAAAAGTTTTTATTTTGACACGAATTTCATAAAAGAGATCCACAATGCAGGTTTTTGGATCCGAAACTCAAATAATCTCCCTCTCAAAAAGAATTTCATGTACGGAAAAACTCTTCAAGTCTTCAACAAATCTTGTTTTTCTACGTAAAACCCTAAAGAAGATCTATAATGAAGTTCATCACCCTAACCCAAAAACAAAATCGTATCACCAGACTCGGAAATTCTCCAAACTCGGAAATTCTTTATGATCGAATTCAACGATTAAAGCCTATCTTGGTTCGAGCAGCAATTATACGAAGATGACGACATCTCATTAGATGCCAACAAAGCGTAATTCAGATTTCTCATATATTTAATCTGTGATAACAAACTGTTCTTTAAAATCCTTAATACTTTCACTATCGTCATCTTGACATAACGAAGAATTATCACTACCCTGCAACTCAACGACCAAGGGTCAATGGTCAATCTGATATTAATTAGTGTTTCAACGTCATGTGAGCTGGTCAATGGCACATTACTATGGTGGCCAGCTATCGACGGTGGCTGTCGACGATGGTCGATGTCTCATCAACAGTCTAATACCCTGCAAGTCAACTACCAAGGGTCAATGGTCAATCTGATATAAATTAGTGTTTCAACGTCATGTGAGCTGCTCAGTGGCACGTTACTATGGTGGCCAGTTATCGATGGTGATCGATGTCTCATCAATTAAAATTAAGATAGAACGAAACAAAAATAATGGGTTTCATAGTGTAATATCTGCGTGTTCTCTTAGTATAATATTGTCCGTTTTAAGCCACAATACGTATAAATTTATTCTTGGAGTCAGTCTCAAAACACGTTGATTAGGTAGGGAGAGGAACTCTATTTATAAACCATGCATTTTTCACTCTCAAAGCAATCTGAAATTGTGCACTCTCACTGGTATGAGATGAGCCCCACTGAACCCTCATTGCCTTCACATAACGGACTGTCACACATAGTTTCAACACGTTAACTCCGTGGTGGTATTGATTTTCCAAGTCAATACTCGAATAAAACCAAGATCTGAGTCAATCGGCGGTGTTTGGCTCTCGGCAAAATTTCGACCACCTACTCTTATGACCAATTGTGGGTGATTTTATAGAGGAAAATGTTCTTCTCGACGAGATCTTTCCAATGGTGGGTAGAACAAACCGAGTGGAGATCACATTCCTCATACGTTTAAAGTTTGTTTTTCGTTTTATTTTATTTACTAGACCGACTTCTAATTCTAATGGGAGTTTGAAATTAATCCTTAATAATTAAAGCATGGACAAAATTATTTTAATTAATTAATTGAATATAAATTGTCTATAATTTTGTCAATTTAGGTGTAACAACCCAAAGTAAAAACGTTTTTTTTAATGCCTTGAGTCTCTTCTACTCCCTCTACCAAACCATTAATTTGTTTATTTCAATAATCTTTATGACTCTAATAATCTCAACCATAATGCCATAAAACCAATTCAATTTCCCTTGTTTTGGTTTTGAGAAATTCTATATTTATATCATAATATATTAAGTTTATTTGAAATTATTGTTTGTGGAGTTTTCTGTCCTTCTAGAATAATATTGTCTGGTTTAGAGTTGAACTTTGCATGAATTTGCTCTTGAAATTAGCTAAAGCAGCATTGTACTATTTAGGAAGAAGAATTCTACTTGTAATAATTCATTTTTCACTCCCAAGCGATATAAAATCGTGCAACCTCACTAGTATGGACTGAATTCTCATAATCAATAGAATTTTAGATCGTTATTGTATTCGCATGGTCGACTGCCACAATCTCCCTCCTTGGAGACTCAACGTCCCCGTCAACCATACTTTTGGTTGAGAATTGACTATGAAACCATTTTTTAGAATATCAAGTTTTCAAAGTACAATATTATCCGCTTTGAAGTAGAACCCACACGAATTTGTTCATAGAATTAACCAAAAAACACATTGTACTAAGTAGAATGATAACTCTACCATAAATCATTCACTTTTCATTCTTCCAAGTAATATGAGATTGTACACCCCGCGTATTTAAATTGGGCTCTCACAATCAACAAAATGTTAGGTCAATTACTGGGGCATTGTTGAGGAATGTTAATGCTATTGCTACTTATATCAATTACCGATCAAGAATGATATTTGGTTGAAATTATAATGAATTGATCTTACTTGGTTATTGGAGTGAGTTCTTTTAGTTTTATGTCCTTAAGAGTAAATACCTCAATTTGATATTGAGATAAGTTATGAACAAACAATTTAACTTAAAATTTTCTATTATACAAGAATAAAATTTCAAATAATTTTAAATTTTATTCAAAAAAAAAATCAGATTTTTTTTTGAATAATTACTTTAAAGCTCATAAGACAACAATAATACTTATTTTTATTTACATTTTGTTTTTTTTTACGTCCCTTGACTAATTAATGCAATTCATTTCTTGCCCTTTACTGTTTCCTCACTCTCCAACATCTAAAGAAACATGTACACGTTAGATTTACCCACCTTTAATATTAATTACTCATTAATTCCTACAAGTTCCAAGTCTAGCCCACTTTTAGCTTTTCTTCTCAGAAGCTTTTATGGCCAACCACTCCACCTATACTATCCTCTCTTTAATGATATTTATGTCTCTCCCTCTCTCTCTCTCTCCCCGACCCTTCCTCGTTTTCTACTACCAGTCTCTCTCCCTTACACTCTCTAACTTCGTCTGAAAAACATATGGAAAGGAGGGAAATAGGCATTGCATCTTGTCTTGGTGGAATAGATATCTGCGAGAGAAAACTGGGTTATGAAAAGCTGAGAGATGAGAAGGAAAACCAGAAGGGTTTGATCAAGCTTGGAAGTAGAAACACTGGTTTTCAGCCGATATGGAGGATGAAGCTGCAGGTTTCTGAAGCTAAACTAACCCTAATTCCTCTGAAAAGATTCAGAAATTCTTATGAGGAAATGATGGTCTGCTTTGCTCAGAACCTTTCGCTCCTCAACAATGGCAGTGTTTATTTGTTTTTTAAGGTTTATTGATCTGTCTCTATCTCTTGTTCTTTCAATGTCGTCTAAAATGTTCCAAAGACAGGAGGAAAGTCTCAAGTCTATGTAATGCACTGCGTTTACTTTTGGATGCTACTTTTCTAAATGTAAAATTACTCTTGCAATTTTTAGTGTTTTGAAAAGGAGTACTTATTGCTGTACACCACATTAGTTCTAGCTCAGATAATAGTTTGTTACTTTGAGAGAAGCTATTCTAAGCTTGGAAATTCACTTAATCAACCTGTTTGAACCATTTTTTTGAAGATCTTTGGCAAATACAGATTGCGAAGCATGGGAGCCGATTGATCAGCAGATTCTTCCGATGCAAAATGGCTAGCAAAAAAAATTTACCATGCATTTATTCTTAAACTTTTATAAAAAATTGAATAAATAATATTTGACTCTGAAACTATAGATAAATGTACGAGAGTATGTTTTTACTAGGTATTTTGCACAAACAATGTTGTGAAAGTTTTATAATTTTTAGAGAAAATAGATAATTTTAAAGAATTATCTTATAAAATAAACGTATAAAAATTATAATAAATTATAAAATGTTAAAAAATCATTAAATTTTGAAGTAAATATAGTTATGTTTTTTGAGATATTTACTATAAATTTTTTAAAATTTAATTTATAAAGTAAATAACGGGAAGTCGGGGTGGGAGGGTCACTACCCGTTCTCCTGGACTGGGAAACCAATCTGTGAGACCGGGGATCCGCTAGAGATTGTTTTGTTACTTTTTGCATATTTTGAAGATGAAATTGTTTAAAAAATAATTCTAAGGTCTATTTTGTTGAATAATTGAAGATTAATTTGAATATTACCCTAGCGTATTTCTCCAAGATATATGTTTTTTTTATAACTACGAAGATCTCCATACATCTAATATCAGCAATCGTTGAGGGAAAACCTAATAAAAATGGAATATATAAAAGAGTTTGAGCTGTAACCCTCCATCATAATTGCCCTGATTCAGTTGACTTTCGTCCACTAAGTGACGACAAGGAAATGCTTGAGCTCATCCTTTCTACGCTGTACTGCTGCCAGAAAAAAAAATCCGATCCGATAGATATAAGTTTTAAATTACACGTAATATAATTAAGGGTAACGATCAAATGAAACATTGAACGTATTTTTCAATTCAAACACTAAATGTAATTGACTGGGAAGTGAAATTCTTAAGGATCCGAGAGTAAGCTTCAGAGAGGGAAACATGCCGAGCCATGGAGCTCCGATCGACGAGCTCCAACCACGGGCGGCGTTGGGAGAACCCATAACGGATCGACGTAGAGACACGGGATAAGAACACCCGGAAGCCGGGGCGGCAATAGGTGGCTGAGAATGCATTCCCCCTGCCAATTGATTGCCTGAAATTAGAAGTACAGGCAGCGAGTGATAGAATAGGAGGGGTAAAACTCATTCTAAAAGCTAGCTCAAGGATTGAAGGAATCCCCTTTTATTATATACTGGATCTTTACTTTCTTCTCTGTCGATGTGGGATTATCAACATCCGCCCACACGTCTAGCGTGGTAAGATTTTCCCCCACGTCTAGCGTGTTAGTGCGTGTAGGGTCCTCACATCGTACAAAGTTTTTGGCTCTGATACCATGATAGAATAAGAGGGGTAGAACTCATTCCAAAAGTTAACTCAAGGATTGAGGGAATCGCTTTTTATTATATACTGGATATTTACTTTCTTCTCTGTCGACGTGAGATTATCAACAACGAGGCCATCAGATCAGTTGTCTCTGAAATCCGGTACATCGAGACCACATAGTTGTCGGTGCGTCTGCAGCAGATCATTGGATCTAACAACAAATCCAACGGTGGAAAATGGTTGAAAAAATCCAACGGTGGTAGAGAATGTGTTTTTTAATGAAAGTATTTGCTGGTTTTTATTCTATTTCGGCTTCGTTCCAAAAGAAAAGGAGGCAACTTTACAGACACATCTATGATCTCCTCTGCAAACAGAATCAATGGCGATGAAGAGGGGGGCAAGGAAAGGGTATAAAGATTACAGTTTGACGAAAACCTTAGATTCCTATCTCTCCATTGTGATCGACCAGGTCGCCTTTGAACCGGGGAACTCATGAATGAGCCGGTCTTTGTCTTAGACCTTCTCCTGCATATTCCGGCCGGCAACCCTCCCTCCTTGTAACACCAGGCCTTTTGCCATGTAATTGTTTCTTCGAATTGTATAAGTGGGATTACTATTATTTAAATACAATGTATGTTTTGGTTGAAATGATGGAATGTTTAAGGGAGGACCAATCTAATGACCAACTAACCAAAACAAGTCAATCTTAGTTAAAAGCCAATGTAAGGGTAAATGTGGAAGTAATTAAGGTAGATGAGAAGTGAGGGTTTCACGTAGGAGGAAGAACTTAACTTCTTCATCAAGTCGCCAGATGTCATTCAACCATTTCAACACTTTAGGAAAACACACTAACGTATTTTCATCCAAAACGATGAGTTTTCACAGAAATAATAACCCTAAACCCAGTGAAAACTCGCATTAAACTTGTCCAAAATCTATAACTTTCGTAGATGATTATCTTGGTTGAAGGAAACAGAAGAAAAGCGCGAAAACAAAGTGTTGGTGCTTTGTCAAAATCGTCAGGAAGAGAGAACAAGGAGCAGTGGGAAAAAAAACAGATGAGAAGTGAGGGTTTCACCTAGGAGGAAGAACTTAACTTCTTCATCAAGTCGCCAGATGTCATTCAACCATTGGCTCACTTCCACCTACCTTAATTACTTCCACATTTACCCTTACATTGGCTTTTAACTAAGATTGACTTGTTTTGGTTAGTTGGTCATTAGATTGGTCCTCCCTTAAACATTCCATCATTTCAACCAAAACATACATTGTATTTAAATAATAGTAATCTCACTTATACAATTCGGGGAAACAATTACATGGCAAAAGGCCGGGTGTTACACTCCTACTCTCTGCTGTTGCACCACTAACACTGACGCCCTGCTCCCGCAATCCCTCGAAGCCAGAATGTCGCCGACGACGCCAAGCTCAGGGCACTCGCTCCATTCCCCCCCAGTCCGGCGAGAATTTGAGATTCCGGATGATGCATCCCCACGATCGCGAGATCGAAACTGTCACCATTTTCCTTAGAGAGGTCGCGAAGCCCGATTCATCTTTTACCACCTCTTCAACGATCATAAAGCTCTCGTTTCCCAAGTTCGCTTCTCGATATTCATTAATTAAATCACTGTCGAGCTCCCAATCCTTCGAGTTTTCTGTTCCAAAGAGAAGAAATCTGATGACGGTGAGATCAACGCAGGGGTGTCTCGCCATGCGAGAGCCATGGGCAACTGACTCTTTGTCATCTTGACCGCCGATGAAGATGACCCCAATCCAATATGTTACTCCAGCAGTGATGACTGAGATGTTGTCTTTGAGAATCCCCCTGTCTATGTTGGAGAAAGTTTATGACAATCAACTAAAGAATATCAACGAACAGAGAAAATCAAATCTCAAATCTGGCTTTCTTTTCACTCATGTTGATCTAAACATAATTTAAAGGATTACAAATCCCTGCTAAAATCGAACATGTTCCACTAAAAGAAAAACTAACTTATAGTTAGAATAACTAAACTCATCAAAATACACACTCCGAGCATGCTTCTGAAATAGTCATGCTTGTCCCGAGAAAGTGATTTTGTTAAAATGTCCGCCACTTACTCGCTTGTGTTTACATACTTCAAAATGATTGATTCGTTTGTCACGAGCTCTCTAATGAAGTGAACTTGAATGTCGATATGCTTTGTCTTTGATTGATAAGCTGGATTTTTTGCCATTGCAATCGATGCTTTGTTGTCGCAATAGATTGTTGTTATTTCCTCTTGTTCTTAATTTATGTCGGCTAGAATTCTCCTCAACGAAGCTGCTTGACATGCTGCTGAAGTTATAGCTATATACTCAGCTTCAGATGTTGACAAGGCAGTTGATTTTTGCTTCTTTGAACTCTAACATATGGCAGCTGCTCCAAGATTAAAACAATAATCTGAAGTGCTCTTCCTATCCACCAAACATCCAGCATAATCACTATCGTTGAAGCCGCTTAACTCTAGATTTGAAACACGACTAAACCATAAACCAAGATTAGTTGTACCTGCAATATATCGCAGCACTCGTTCAGCAATTCCGAGGTGATGCTTTGACGGGCAATGCATAAATCGAGAAACAACTCCAACTGAGAAAGCTATATCGAGTCGTGTATGAGTTAAATAGATTAATCCACCGACCATACTTCTGAAATATTTTTCCTTTGCTGGTTCGGTACCATCATTGAGCTGTAGATTCTCATTCAAATTCATCGGTGTTGCTGCAACTTTGCAATTTAACATGCTAAATCTTTTCAATAAATCAGTAGCATATTTCCTTTGTGAAACAAAGATTCCATCTTCAACTTGATTCACTTCCAATTCAAGAAAATAATGCAGCATTCCTAAATCTGACATTTCAAACATTTCCTTCGTACAGCTTTTGAATTCATTTATAAGAGAAAAAGGAAGAACCCATATAAATCATATTATCTACATAAAGGCAAACAATGAGAATTTCATTTTTACCTTGCTTCTTCAAATAAAGAGTGGGTTCATTCTTACTTTTTTCAAACCCATTTTTGCTAAAAAATGAGTCGATTTTGTTGTACCATGCACGAAGTGTTTGCTTTAATCCGTAAAGAGCCTTTTTTAATCTATATACATGATCCTCTTTTCTAGTAATAATGAATCCTTCAAGTTGTGAGACAAATACCTCCTCTTTTAACTCACCATTTAAAAATGCCGACTTTACATCAAATTGATACACTGGCCAATTCATATGAGCAGCCAAGGCTAAGAGAGTCCTCACCGTTTCAAATCGAGCAACGGGAGAAAATGTGTCATCATAATCAACACCTTGTTGCTGTGAATAACCCTTCACAACGAGCCTTGCCTTAGATTTATGAATGCTTCCATCTGCAAGATATTTTGTTCTAAAAATCCATTTAACACCAATAATATTTTTACCTTGAGGTTGTTTGACCAATTCCCATGTATCATTCCGTTTTATTGCACCAATTTCCTCCTTCATTGCATTGTCTCACTCTTCTATGTTTGCTGCTTCTTCAAAAGTTGAGGGATCGGCAACAAATAAAGATTGGGTAACCTCATAAAAACACATCATAGTTCATTGTTTCATTTGATATTTACCCTGTAATTAATTAATTAATAATTTAATGACGTAACGGGTCTGGTTCATCAAGTCCTTTAAGAGATTAAAACTAAATAACCCTTGATGATTAGGGTTAATCTAATAGTCTCCTTACATAAACTTGGTACTCTCTCATCCCAAGTCTAATTTTCCTCACCATCAAGGAAGAGAATGGTAAAGATCAGGTCACGGTCATAGGGAGAGAAATCTCGTTTCACAGATTGAGATCTTCAATTTGTGTGATCATCAATGAAATTTTATCATTGCTTAACATTTGTATTTCGGTTTACAAAATAATGGTACGGATCAAATTTGTTCAAAAGATCTTGTTTTACGGTTTATTGAATTACAATTTTATATTTTTATTAAATTCTCGTATCAGATTAGAGATTAAAGTTTATCTGTCATATAATATTGTCTTACAAGAGCATGATTTATAACTTTTTGAATTCTCCCACTTAAAGTTTGATGATTTATTTCGTGATCGATGATCGAAAATTAAAATTTATGATTCTGTTGGTTGTATTAAATATTAAAGTTTGTGTTTTTTCTCAATAAAAAATAATTAAGAATGATAGTTACAATATGTAGATTTTCATTTACAGATAATTTAAAATCTACATAGATCAACATAGAAGGGTTTAGAAGGCAATGAAATCATAAACATATATGTTGTACATTTTTTCCCTAGAATTGTAGTTCAATTGGTCAGAACATCACCCAGTCAAGGTGGAAGCTGCGGGTTATGATAATTATGTTCATAAATTATTGTCGATATCATGAATCTTGATTAAATTAAAAGAAAAATCGTAAAGAAAAGGACCATCGGGAATTAAAGTTTTGACTTTTAATGTATCGGCATCATGATTTAACGCATTATAGCTATTCCATCCACTAAGAAAAAATCTCAATAAATTCATGCCCTAGAAGAATTCATTATTATAATTAAAAGACACTTAGACAAAAAAGTGAAAATTTTTAAATTTGAGAAGGGTGGTGAATTCTATGATAAATATGAGAGTGAACAATGCCCTGATCCATTCGCTAAATTCCTGAAAAGACGTGACATTTGTGCTAAATACACAATGCCAAGAATACCATAATAAAATGATATGGTAGAAACTCATAAACGTACTCTTACAGACAGGGTTAGAAGTATGTTAGTAGCCCATTAGTACCTTTATCACTATTGATGTATGCATCAAAGACTGCAACATATCTATTGAGTCGGGTTCCTGGTAACACAGTTCTAGTCTTCTAGAAGACCTTTTGAAATGTGAACACGAGAGAAAGAAGATCGACTATGTCTAATGATTACGTGGTTTACTTACTGAAGCCAGAAAATAACTCGTATTGATGACGATATATTTTTTTTCACAAGTCATGAAGAATGCTGATTCTAATAAATAATTAGACACCATGAAAAATGAGCTAAAATAATGGATAACAATAAAGTTTTGGAGTCGTTGAATTGCCTAAAAGTTGTAAAGTCAGGTGTAAATGCATCTTGAGGTACTACTATCTTTAAGTTTGACCATTAATAAACACTTTGCCTAATATTTAAGTTTTGTTTAAATAACCATAAAATATAACAAAAATACGAGAATATTATTGTAAATTCAGAGTTTAATCAAATGAACAGGTGTAAAAGTCAAATGAAATTAAGAACATTAAATAAGAGAAGGTTTTTTGATAAGTAAACATTTTCCTCAGACTTAGTCGCTGGGAAGAAACATTCAACAATTGGACAAATTATTATGAAATTATTCAAACATAAATTATTGTTAAACAGTAGAAAAACTTGTTTGTTCAATGACGTATGGAAAGTGATTCACTTGTTGTTTAAGAGTAGGTGGTGCAATGGAGAAAAGCAGAAGGCCTTTGCCATGGCTGTCTTCCTCTTCTCCTTACGTCTCCTCTCTGTGCTTTTCTTGATAGTTTCTTCTTCTCTTTTCATGTCTGGCCTGACGTTGAACATCAATGGAGGTATGTTCTTTTCTCCTTTTTCTTTGGGTTTATTTAAATGATTCACAAAATTAAAGGATGATAAAGTCATACCATGCCTCGTCTTGAGAAAAACTAGCGATGATTGCCACGAATGCTGCCTTCGACGACGTGTGTACAAGATGGTCGAGTAATTAACAATGAAAAACTTCATGTCAAATAGATTTAAATCGGGAATGCGATTGGATTGCCATGAATGAGCTCGACTCGACTTGTTTAAGTTAACCGAACTAATTTATAAACAAGCTAATCTAAGAATCGAAAAGCTTGAAATCCAAATGGCTCAGCCAAAATTTGACATCATATATGTGTTACGGTGTGTAGAACTAGAGTGGATTTGGCAAACAGTGCAATGTATATTCGTGGAAATTAAGATTAAATTGATGAAAAATGAATTATTGCAGGTAATAATAGAGTTGATTTGGCAGATCAAAAGGGGAGAAGACTGGGGAGTAAACCAAAGCCAAGCCCACCACCCCCTCCTTCTGGGAACCAAGAGAAGCATATGATTCCACCAGAGGGAGCACGAGTTTAAGTTCTGCTTTAGTTTTTCTTTTAATTTATGTTCTCTTATAGTTAAGTCATCCATTTGGTGCTATATAATATTTCAAGCTTTTGTCACATATTATAGTTCTAGTATTAATTATGTTGTCATGGCAAACATGATTTACCGAAAAAAAAATAAGTAGTTTGCGGTAGGAGTTGTGAAATTTAGTTAACTAATCGAATATTTAGAGTCATGTCAAAACAAGAAATTCCATGACCCGAGAAGGTGCTGAGACGAACAAATGGTTTGATCTTTGAAGAGTCTGATCACTTTACCGATGGTAGTTTGATTATTTGGAGCGCGTAAAGCTTATGAACCAATTGAAATGAGTTATGATGTCAAGACATGGACGCAGGTCAAGACATAAATGCCGTGTTGCGGTCTGATTTTCAGAGAGAACCGATCTCCCAGTCTAAGTCATGGTCCATAATTCACAGCGAAAAAACTTAAATTCAAATCAAAATCATAGCTCACACGAGACGATACTAAATCGCATAAAATGAACCATATTATTTGAATGACCTGATCATTATCAGATATCATATTAACATATTAGTGAATGTTAATATGCATGATCATAAACCATCATATATAAAATTGCACACATACGTACATTCCACTAGAAACTCTTTCCAATAGTGCTTGCACGTCATAATATATATGGTTGATGCAGTGTATATTTTCTACATCTAATTATGGTTGAGGCAATAGTCGTTATGGGTTTATGTGTTTTGAGTATCTACAGTTTACAAAGTTAAGGTTTCCATGTAATCTATGAACCAGCACAACTTTGGATTAACAGTGGAGAGTTATTGAATTGTTCATCCATGGTGGGTCTTCCCCTACCCCTAGATAGCACATAATCAGTGGGGATGGAAATGGGTTTTTCGTTTCACTTTCAATTTTGAGAAAACTGATTTTCTGTTTGGTTCTCAATTCTTTCTTTCAAAACCGATCAAAAGCGAACTGAACCAATTTTATAATTCTTTATAATTTTATATTTAAAATTATAAATTATAGAACTAAACTAGTCAAAATCGGCTCAAACATAGTTAAAATCGGACAAAACTGACACAAAACTGAGTTTGAACTAAAAAAAAACTGAAAACATAAACCAAGCAAAACAAAAAATATCGATCTGGTTCAATCGGTTCCGAATGACTAGAGGTTTGGTTTCAACTAGGGGTGGAACCAAAAGGTCCGAATCCACCCCTAATAATCAGTCAAACAAGACGAGAGAATCGCAACAACCATGGATGATGATGGAAACAAGATCTTCACGAACAACCACTAATTGGAAAATAAAATAAAAGTATCCAAAAGCACATGGGAAAATCAAGAAAAAGGCTGACAAAAAATGAAGACTTTGAAGTGGGTAAAATACTTGTAGATCATCTTCTGGTACACCGATATTTTCAGACAGTAAATTCAAACCCTAGCAAGACTATCTAAAGCATTATAGAATGGGTAAATAACGTTGAAGGAAAATGGTAAAACTGTGTTTACTGATGAATGGTTGCCATGGGAAAGTACGTAGATTTCTCAAAGGACGAAGATTCAGAAGAGCGTCCTTTGCAGGATTTTCATCTCGTGAAGGACGGTTACAAATTATACAGTACATGAAGAGAAAGTCATATAATAGGAGATCATATCTCTATCTGTGTGTGTGTATATATATATATACACACAATATATATCTACCCTTTTACTACCATTTTCAGTGGGAGAGCTTTCCTGCAACTTTTCTATATATACAGATGCTTTTTGTTGAGAGATTTTGTGCATTGAAGTAGCTAGAATAAAACCTCTCTCTCTCTCTCTCTCTCTCTCTCTCTCTCTCTCTCTCTCTCTCTCTCTCTCTATCTCTCTATCTCTTTATCTCACATAAACACAGACAAAGGTATATGGGGAGGATATGTTGACAGAAGATAATGTTGAAATGCATTATCAAATTATGCATCTTCTTCCTTTGTGCTCTCTGTGCTTCTGTCATCAACCCTTTTCTCCATCACTCTCTCTCTCTCTCCCTCTCTCTCTCTCTCTCTCTCTCTCTCTCTCTCTCTCTCTCTCTCTCTCTCTCTCTCTATCTCACATAAACACACGCAAAGGTATATGGGGAGGATATGTTGACAGAAGATAGAGAGCACAGATGTTAAAATGCATTATCAAATTATGCATCTTCTTCCTTTGTGCTCTCTGTGCTTCTGTCATCAACCCTATTCTCCATCACTCTCTCTCTCTCTCATGGCTGCATATTTTCTATATTTACATGTATTTATGTATATTTTATGTCATGCTCTATAGCTAGCTTGGCGCCATGGCCATACAGACGAACTTCATATAATAATCAAACAGACTCAGTAGGAGTTGAATTCTCTTGTATTTCGACTATCTCTTCCTCTTTTTTGCAACCCTTCCCCACTTTTGCTCTTGTAGTATCCTTTTTTTTTTCATTTTTTTGTTTTTTTTCACTCTTGAACATCACGTAGACGTATAATGTCGTTCTCTTTTTTTTCAATACATTATATCTGTAAAATTATATCAGTTAGTGAGCGTTATAGTGCAAGAATCATCAACATTTCATAAAATTTTAGTGAATTTTATACGTAATTCTATGATTTTACGGATCTTTCTTAGGAATAATATGATAAAATGCCTTCACACATGGATTCAAATGTCCTAATCGAAGAACACCACTATAAATTAATCGAGATTACTTTCGTCGTATGAATCACAATTATATACAAGTGTACATTTTGATTTATGGCATGAATTAAGCAATACTTATCTTATGTATTTCATGCGCTGACGTGACACTATACTACAACGTAATCATTGTCATACGCAATTCATCTTTCAACAGCAAACTATTCTACTAAATCTAAGAAAACCCACATCACAAAACGATAAATAATTTGAATTTCTAACAAATGTATGAGAAATTAGTAACTACTGCTTAGGATCTTCATTAAAATGTTAAAAGTACTAATCAGCATGGAGTTATAACTCATAAGAAAAAAGGACAATATAGTTTTTGAAACATAAAAACATCACCACCTATCAGTAATGTTTTGCACTTACGATGATCGATCGGGCGGAGGAGCAGATTCGACATCGCCATTGGCTTCAACCTCCTCCTCGATCGAGTGGCTGTGTAGTTCCCTGGTGAAACTAGTGGTGGTGTCAAGGAAATAGAGAACAAACGACATAACACAGCAACAAACAAACATAGGAATAGGTCCGAAAATCCAAAGGAAGAGAGGGAAAGACAAGTAAAATGCTCGTAATCCGAGGGTCCAAAAGAAGCTGCCCCTGTTCAAGCTTCGAGCAGCATATCGAATCGAATTGTCTTTGTCTTTGGAGGGAGGAACTGTGACCAGGAAGCTGACATGGGCATAGTATCTAATGGACTGGACATTGCAGAGGAAGGCAAGAAGAAAGCAGAGTAAGATAGAGAAGTATTTGATTGAAGTATTTATTGGAGTTTTATTTCCATAGATTAAATGAAATGGCGGACCCTCGGAACCCGTCACGCTGCTGGCGAAAACACTGATCAAGGAGCAGAGAGTAATGGCGGTTGTGGCTAAAAGGGTCGATGCCATTATGTTGTTTCTTATTGTTTGAACTGCCAAAACTCCATTCTTCAAAGGATCCTAAGAAAATCAGAGATGAGAGTTTAGTTTTCAATCCGAAATTAAACAGTCGTAATGCATTAACATGATTGCGACTAATTTCAGTAATCAAATGCAGAAAAGCAAGATAAATTTGAGAACAAACAGTCTTAATCCCATGTAAAAATAAGCATGTCAATGCTAATTCATCATACTACTAGGAGGATAATCCTCTAAGCACTCCATTTTTGGGTAAAACAGAGAAATAAATCTTGCCCATGTTGAGTATTTTTGCAATTTTGCTATCTCCCTTTTTTGAACATTCGAACTTGTTTAAACGGGAGTCGTTAATCGCTTAACGATTAGTCTGAATGTTTCGGTATGCTATGACAATGAACATGTTCCAGCTCGAAATCTTGAGAACTCTTTACACAGAATAGTTTATAAGTATTAGTTTACTTGCTATTTGTTTTAGATAATATCGAGTTTACATAAATAACTCTTCAATTGTCTCACTGTAGTTTAAGAAATTTTCCAATTCAAAGCTCAATCTGCGATGCATAAAAGCATCAAGATGTGCAAAAATGGATAGAAACCACGCAACAGAGAACTATCAGCACGATCATGGCTCTTTCCAGAAGCAAGTTTTTAAACAGAAGAAAATTAAGGAGCTCGATCGAATTCGTAAGTGTTCTTCATCTACATATCCCTACGCTTTTATCTTTCATTCATGAAAATCTACTTACAATTCTAAAGAAGACCCAAATCAACATCAATTTTTTTTCGTTCATCTCGTGAAAATCCTTTCAATGGCGATTCACCCATCCATATTTTAAAATTGGGCCAATCGAACAATCAATCAAGCTCAAACAAAGTGAGTTACAGGGGGGAAAACACTTACAGCCATAATGGAGAAGACCCATTGCTGACGAGACTCGGCATTGAGAGCAATTACAGTGAGTCTGGGGTTGCGGAAAATAGTGAAAACCAGCCAAACATGGTACAAACCCAGCACCGACAGACCCAAAGGAACGAGCAAGTAATCAAGCGCCTCCTCCTCCATTGAAATCGTCTCCTCGCTCTAGAAATTTAGCAGAGAAATAATGGAGAAAAGACAAGGGTAATAAAAACAATCAAGACCGCCAAATTCATCATTACTTAATCAAGATTCAACGACCATCGTTAATAATGACAATACAGACGTATACCGTGACAAAGCACTTTAGTATATTTTTTTTTTTGTTTTGTGGTTTGTATTAGATTGATTCATTAACAAGTGGCTTCATTGATTTTATATTTGATTATACCTTAAAAAAAATTATTTTGTCACACGGGCACCCGTCATCGTAAAATTTAGTATGTCGGGTTTTGCCCGGACTTGTTTTTCTGTCATTTGGTCGGCCTGATGTCGGCTCACAAGCCTCCGGATTACACTGCACTTTACCCTTTCACCATTGTTGATAGGACGATAAAGTTAGTTAGAGAAAATTTGGCCGGTGATAGCACTAAAATTGTAAACTTTTTATTTTTTTCTCCGTAAAACTCAAAATTGTAATCTCTACGTTATGTTCATCGAAATAAAATAATTGTTAAGGATACGTGGATCCATGAAACCACCTTTAGAAAATAGTTTATGAAAATTGTTTCTCAGTCGTCAAATTTGGAAGCGGTGGTTGTGATCGTCTAAGACTGAACGATTCTTTGTAGAAATAAACATCACTCTTAGTATTTTTTGAGCAGATGAAAGATTGAGAGAACGAAAAACAACCCACCGTAAGCGTCATAATCTTTTGTTTGTTAATTGCATCCGGCTTAAGTTTGGTCAATCGTCAAACTAAACCCGACAATTGATATCAATCCAGTGATCTCTTACTTTAATTAAATGTTAAAGTTCATCAGATTTGAACATTTAACTACACTTGATTTTATGATAGTCAATATACAATTATTGTTAAATATACGAGTCGATCGTATAATTGTTGATAATTGTACGACTATTATGCACATTGTGAAAAATTTGCACATGCAAAATGATTAGCTTGTAAGAACAAGGCGACGAAGTAATTTATAAATGCACTCATCAAACCTCGAGATTAAGAAACACGAGTCCCGGTTAAGATCGAATAATTTGTACAAGTGCCTAAAATTACAATCGGTTTGATCAATCGAATACATAGAACGACTTGTAGAATACCCGAGCACGCTTTCAGATTTAGCACATTAGATTTATCATATACCTAGTCATTCACTACCTCTCGGACAAGGAGCAAATTGAAGTCTCTGACCAAGATTTTATCTGCAAAGAGACCTTGTATGCTAGTTTAGAGCTTGATAAGCTTAAACAGTGGCTGCTTTTAGTACTATCCAATAGTCGGAGACTTGGTAGAACTCGAGCTTGTTAGTAAAGGATGGCGAAGGTGATCGTCATCAGATCGAGCATTTTCCCTGAAAATTATGGAAAACTTATGATGGGAATTGAAAACTCAAAGAACACTACACTAAGATTGTATTTAGACGGAAGAGAATCAATTTTTCCCTCGAAGAAGCTTACGAATATTGGTTGGTAGATTCCACGACATTGCGATCGTCAACATCTTGTCTGAAGCTAGAATTCGTATCCAAGAAGTAGAGAATGAATGACATTAAAACACAACATGAAAACATCGGTATTGACCCGAAAATCCAAAGAAAAAGAGGGAACGAGAAGTAAAACGCTCGTAATCCAAGCGACCAAAAGAATCCCCCTCGATTTAAGGTTTCGGTAACATATTCTATCGAGCATTGTCTGTGTTTCCGCGTCGGAAGTGTCACCAAGAAGCTCACATGCGCATAACATCGAATAGACTGAACGTTGCAGAGAAAGGCAACAAGAAAGCATAGGACAATAGAAAAGTACTTGAGAGAGTGTGGTTTGCTGCTTAGAAGAACACTAATCAGAGAACTCAGAGTGAGAGCTATAGTGGCCAAAAGAGTGGATGCCTGGATGTTATTGCGTATAGTTTGGACTGATAAAGTTCCATTTTTCAATGGATCCTGAAGATAAACATGTAGAAAAATTGTCAAGACAAAAGACTAATCCATTGATGCATCAATATAAGCATTCTAAAACCCTAGAATGACAAAAAAATTCATTAAGTAAATCATATTTCCTGAAAAAATTGCGATTATCGAAAAAACTAGAACGATATTCATTCGACGGAATAATGCTAGATATACCATTTATTCGGGATCGTTTGGAATTGGAGAATCTAAAGTAGCATAAAATCAACTAAAACAACATCAAATTAATTAAAGTAACTATACGTAAAGTAGCATATATTATAGTAACACCCTCTACGTATACCGTATGCAGTTGAATTTCACTTCGACCGACCAGATCGACCGACCAGTCCAACCAAAAACTAGAATATATCGATCGAGATTATAAGCAAAATACTCTGGAAACGAGATCAAACATGGCTGATCCTCTTGAAATTCTGGGTTGTTTTAAGAGCAAAATACTAAGATTTAGCCTAATCTCTGCAAATCTGAAACCCATCCTTTCTATCTTGTCCAAAACATTTTAAAACAGTTACAGAAAATAGGGTTCTAATGACCAACAAACACGTAGGAGCTGGAATGAATAAATATGAAAGAACTCACCGTCATGACGCACAAAACCCATTGCCGGCGACATTCAGCATTGACGCCGATGACGGTTCGTTGAGGGTGGCGAAATATAGTGAAAGTAAGCCAGATGTGATACGCCGTCATTACCAACAGCCCCAGTGGGACAAGCAAATAGTCTAGCTCCTCGTCCTCCATTTTTGGAGTTCTCCTCTCTCTCTCCCTCTCCCTTTCCCTGAATCTCTCTCTCTGTAAATTTTCTATGGAATCAAGTTGACATTCTGACGGAAGAAAAAGACATGCAGATACGTTAAGAGAGACAAAGTCCTTTAGAGAAAAGCAGAAAAGGAAACAAGAAAGGCCACGAATTTTCCCAATCATTCTGCCATTAATGATGATATATTGAACTTGGACATGATTGTGGTCGTTATGCGTATTTTGCTGACACGTTTTGTTTTCTACAACATAAATTATGTCCACCCGGAAGATCATGTCGTGATTAATAATGGTTCAGTGAACGTGGGCATGATTTCGAGTATGATGCTGTCTTCAAAAATATATATTTTTTAAAAAAAGGGTAATTATCGATTTGAACCCTGTACTATACACGTTTTTTCAATTCGGTCCCTGTACTAAAAAAGCCGGCAAATCGAACCCTGTACTTTGATTCTGTTATCAGTTTAGACCTTCTATCAATAATTTTATTAAACCCTCATTGAAAAGACTAACCAACGATCTTGGATTCAGTTGACATTTTTACCACATGTTCACTACTTAATGATAAGATAATCTGAAAAGTTTCGTGATTTTTCAACACATGTACGATTTATTGGAATTTTATTTGAGTATTTTATAAAAATATTATAATAAATCATACAAATTTTAGAAAATCACGAAACTTTTTTTATTATCTACCCATGATAGGTTGAACATATAAAAAAGTTTTCAAATAAATCAAATATTGTTTGGTATTTTTTTAAAAATTAATTTATAAAGTAAAGAATAAATTGAGATTAATTTAAACAAATACAAATGATATTGGATTTATTTGAAACTTTTTTTATATGTTCACCATATTATGGGTAGATAATAAAAATACTTTTGTAATTTTTTAAAACTTGTATGATTTATTATAATATTTTTAAACAATACTAAAATAAAATTACAATAAATCGTAGATGTGTTAAAAAATCACGAAAATTTCTAGATTATCTTCTCATTAAGTAATGAACATGTGGTAAAAATTTCAATTGAATCTAAGATCGTTTGGTAGTTTTTTTAATGAGGGTTTAATGAAATTGTTGATAAAAGGTCAAAATTGATAACAGAATCAAAGTACAGGGTTCGGTTTGCCGGTTTTTTTAGTACAGGGGCCGAATTGAAAAAACGTGTATAGTACAGGGTTGAAATCGATAATTTCCCTTAAAAAAATTTGTGACTCTTTATTATGTAATTAAATTATAATTTTTTATTACGGTAATTACAAAATACATCCTCTACTCTAATTCTGCTGCTGAGTAGATTATCAACTGCGTTACTGAGAAAAATATAAAGACTTTCAATCAAATATTAGTCGTGAAAATGAAAAGACGAAGCACTTGTCACTCAACAATCAAATTTGAAAGAATAGAATATGAATAATGGTTCATGCATTACAAAAATATGAGAACGAGGCAGATACGTGAAATTCCGCCGAATACTCATAATTTTGACGCCAAAAACCGTCGGTCACAATTTAGAGGCGGGAAATTGTGGGAGATGAGTATCTTTCACTGAATCGCTTTGATTCGGAATCCCTACACCAACACTTTATGGGAGCTTAAATACACGTATGAAATCATAGTGACATGAAATGACCACTTTTAAATTAGGGAAATTACCAAAAACGACCATCAACTACAAGTTTTTGCCGATTCCAACCACAAACAAAATTTTTTAACAATTACAACCATCAAATATTGAAAATCTGCCAAAAACGACCACGCCGGACGGACGCAAAAAATCACCGTCCATCCGGGGTCACTGTTCACGTGAACAGTGACCTGTTTAAGTTTATTTTTCTCCGTTTTATAAATTAATTTTAAAAAAATAATAAACGATATTGGATTTACTTAAAATTTTTATCACATATTCACCACGTTATGAGAAGATAATCTGAAAATTTTCGTGATTTTCTAACACTTGTACAATTTATTATAATTTTAGTGAATTATTTTATAAAACATACGTAAAAAAATTATAATAAATCATATAAGTATTGTAAAATCATGAAAATTTTCCAATTATCTTCTCATAACGTTGGAAATATGTGATAAAAATTTTAAATAAATCCAATATCGTTTAATATTTTTTAAAAATTAATTTATAAAACGGAGAAAAACAAACGTAAATAGGTCACTGTTCACGTGAACAGTGACCCCGGACGGACGGTAAAAATACCGTCCGTCCTGGTCAAAACTTTCGACGCCAAAAACTGGCAGTCACAATTTAGAGGCGGGAAATTGTGGGAGATGAGTATCTTTTGCTGAATCGCTTTGTTTCGGAATCCCTACACCAACACTTTATGGGAGCTTAAATACACATATGAAATCATAGTGACATGAAATGACCACTTTTAAATTATTAGAATTCAAATATTGTTTCAATAATTGCCTTAAAAAATCATAATTGCTTAATCTATTAATGAGCATGGATGAAGGGGAAGATTCATTTATCAAATGAAAATAGTTTTAGTTACTAGGAAAATAAAATTAAATATAATCATAATTTAAGTTGTTGTTTGATTACTATAAATAATAATAAATATTACGTATAATAATAATAATCTAAATTATCATAAATAATAATATATGATTATTTGATTATCATAGATGTTAGTGTTTGGTATGTCAAACTATATTTGGGTCGGGCTTGGTCACGTATAGTAAATTGTTTTAGGATTTTGATTTATGTTACTAATATGTGATCGAGTCACGTGACTTATTATATCTTGATCTGATTATAGTGAACCTCTCATTTATGTGTTTTTTTTTTATTAACATTTTTCACGTAAATTTTGGTATTCTGTTTTTCATATTCTCTTTCGTTTCTTGTTGGATTTTCAAGATTAATTAATCAATTAAAAAAGCTGAGGGGTGTCTATTAAATTTCTTAACCAAGCAATTAGGGCAAAAGATATATATTTTAATTATTTTTAATCTTTCCTAGAAAAGAAAAAAAATGCTGTGGGTAGACACAATGTAAATTATGAATTTATAAAATAAGAATACTTCCATAAACAATTCTTTTTTATAAAACAAAACTCATTTTTCCAACACTTTTTAGTGTTTAATTTTCTTAATATATAAAGATCGAGTAGAATTTACGAAGAACAAAGCCAGAACAGTTTGACTAAACAAACTCCATGTGCAATAATTTCTCGAAATTAGATAATTAAAATATTATCTCAAAAATCTTAAAAGAAAATAAAATGACGCATCCTCATCATAAACTTAAAATCTCCCGTTTATTTCTCTAAATTATCCTTCATCATTTGATAATAATGATCTTTTATCTCTTGTTCTTGCATAAGTTAACCACATTCGAGACTCATCAAAGCCTTACAATAATTTAATCATGCAATTCTTCTCACTAAGTTCGTTCCAAATGCTCTAATGTATGATTACACTCTTGTAAAAATCTCTTATGTCATCGATACAACTATCAAACTAACTAAACATCGAGTTGCTAGACTACTTTATCCAATTTGTTTAGCATGTGAAAAGAATGGGTGAAGCAAGACTAACAAAAACTCGAACTATTTTGTGAAAAAGAGGAGTTCCTCAACCTCCAAAAGAAATCAAAAGATGGCTTGCAGCCAATTTCTAAAGGCCAAAAGAAGTTAACCTAAAAAAAAAAAAAAAAAAATTAGAGTAATACCGAGTTTACCTTCTCTTCTTTACTTTAATGTTACATTTGAGGAGTTAATAATCTATTAATCCATAATTTGTTTTTTCTTAAATTAGAGTAATATTGAGTTTACTTTCTCTTTTTTATTCTAACGTTACCCGTTGAGGTGTCGATCATTTATTAGTCTATAGTTTTTTTTTTTCCCTTAAATATTGACGGGGATTGCAATGACATTATTAATGTGTCCAACACTTGGCATACACATTATATTTTTTTTATTGTGATGTAATATTATGTATTAATAATGGTCTAGTGGTACCAGTTCATATGCCTAGTAAGACTTCAGTCTGGCAGGTCCTGAGTTCGAACTGAGAAGTTCTCGCCAAAATAAATCTGTGAGGGCTGTATAGGCAACTCAAAGCGGATAATATCTTACTGGAAAAAAGAAATTTGTTACATATGGTATCAGACTGAAGTCCTTTCCCAGTTCGAACCCAGGACCTGCCAGATTGAAGTCCTACTAGGCATATGAACTGGTACCATTAGAGTAATTATTATAAATAATTAAAATAATAAATTATTTTAATCGATGAATGAATAAAAAATAATTTTTACATTATACTCTATAGAAATGTAAAACTAGAAAGTAATTACTATTTTTTATGATTTTTCTTGCATAATCAAAAAATTAAAATATGTTTTTAGTTATTGTAGTTTACAACATAAATATTTATCAATTTATGTGGTTTTACATAAAATTAATTTTATTTATTTGGATACGTGACATAAAATATATTAAATTGAATTATTAAAATAAATTCAAAAAACCAATAAGAAAGGGAATTGAATAGGTTAAATTGGAAACAAACTAAAATCTATTTTACCAAAAATCTAAACTTTATAAACGAACTCCAGCCAACGCCGCATGGTCCTGCTCCAATGGTGGTGCTGATTTCCCATGGCAACCAACGTTTACAATCCAAACGATTCTGCTTGGAAAAAGTATCTAAACCCTACCCTTTATCATAAACCCTAATTCTAGCCATTGTTGGGTACCTGTTGCAACTGAAGCTCTTCCATTTCTCCAGTTCACAACCACCCGCATGGCTTACGGGTCTATTTTGCAGGGCTGTTTCAGTTCCACCATGTCCATGTCTCTTAGACCCACTTCGCCCTTTCGATTCCGCAGACCGCCTAAAGGTTTAGAACCTTTAGTTCGCTACCTTACCCTGAAGAACAGCCAACCACTAGGGTTGAGGAACTTCCATTCTCGCTCGCGTTTCACGCCGGGGGTATGGTGTTTTAGTTCTTCTAGAGAAATGGTAGAGTGGAAGGAAAAACAGCTGAATTTGGTTCGTTGGAGGCATAGAAGTGTTGCGTTTCCATTTTCACAGTACCTTCAAAGCTCTAATTATGGGCGGTTTGCTTATCAAGATGCGTCCAGTGATGAATCGGATTACGAAATGGGGTCTCCTCAGCAACAAATGGTTAGTTTATTTTGACATTTTTGACAAATTTTGATTATGTGAACTGGCTTCTTGGTTTTATTTGAATTTGGTAAATGTTTAGTTTGAAATTTAACGGCGTAGCATTGATGGTAGCTCTTCCTTCCAGTGGGAACTTTGAATCGGCTTTGAGTTCAAATGTTTTAATTAAGAGAGACATTCCATAGTTCCCGTTCAGATCATAAGTTTCTTGACCATTGAAACTTTAGGAGTATGTTTTATTTTGAGGCCATGAGTTATCTTAAGTTATATACAATGAGTTTGTTTAGAAGCTCAAAATCGTTGCTGCTCTCTCTATCCCGTCAAATATTAGATATAAGATCTTTTAAAGCTATAACTTGTCGCATCAGAAGTTACCTTATTAAACTTAAACTTATGTGCAGTTATAAACTTCAACTAATTCAATTAAATTTTGATGACAATTCATTACGTAGAAAGAACCTCTTTTTTCAACAACTACCTAATACGTTAGACTCGTCCTTACAGACAAGAGATTTGAGAATTTCCTTCTCGTGATATGTTTTTTTCACGGGTAGTATTCTTGGGCAATAGTCGTCCTTTCGTTTGGCTTTTTCTGTGTGAAGTGTACATCATTTTCTTCTTTAAATACAATCGTAAGATATAAATTTCTATCATTATACAAATTTAAATAAGCGCATTTGTGTACTGGAGAGTCAGAAACTCTCTTTTTGTGCCACTACTGTTTACGTGCCAAATTCACCATCAGACTCTCTCTCTCTCTCTCTCTCTCTCTTTCTTCCCGTTGTGAGACTTGAGATCTTATAGACAATTTTTTTTCTTTTTTAAAGCTAAGTGCTGTTAGATTTTGCATAACATGCATCTTTGGTTGTTAGTCTGTTGTTATGGCCTGGGGATGTGTTTTACGAACATAGGAAAAACGTAGAAGAAAAGAAAACTTGTGTGCATTGGGGACACCTTGTATGCAGGTGACAAATTGACATAGTAATGCAGTAGCAAGTGATAATTTTTTCTCAATTGTTAAAGTTTAGTCGGATTAAGTAAAATGCGAAATGCACTTGATATTTTATTTTTCTTGGGAGTAGATGTATTTCTTTACCACCCAATATTATTTTATAAACGTTTCATGACTTGGAGATATATCGTTGGTGTTTACTTATGATTATCAGGGGGCATCAACCCTTGATAATATTGATGAATGGAGGTGGAAGTTAACTATGCTTCTTCGCAACAATGAGGAAAAAGAGATTGTTTCAAGGGAGAAGAAAGATAGACGTGATTTTGAGCATCTTTCAGCAATAGCAACAAGAATGGGTTTGCATAGGTATTTAAGTTGATAATGTTTTTTCTTGTTTCGTCATATTCGACGTAACTTATCATTTGGATTCTTATGTCTGTTATTTTTGCAGTCGACAATATTCTAAAGTAGTAGCCTTTAGTAAAGATCCTCTTCCGAATTATCGGCCAGATTTGGATGATAGGCGGCCACAAAGAGAGGTACTTTTATTAAATATTTTAAAATTTTTGTTATCCTGGCCTATAATATATATATTTCTACATTTGGACTGCTTTATGTGTAAACAATAGTAAGAATATCATAATTCTTGCTCTTTTATTGTTCGTGATATACTTAGCCTTTAATCGCTCATAGTGAAAATTTGAAATTATTGTCGCTATTTCTTTCCGTGTGATACTAGGATCCTCCCTGATACAAACTAGCTTTTTATTTTCACAGGTGGTATTACCTTTTGGGCTTCAAAGAGATGTCGATGCTCATCTCAACTTATACCTTTCTAAAAAATCTATGTCTAAGAGTATAGGAAGCTTTTCAGACGATCCTTGGTCCATACATGGCATTGGTGGAAATACTGCTTCTAATAATGTGCAGCAGGAGCCATCAACTACAAATAATATATTCAGGGAGAAGTTTCTTCAACGCATAAGTTTGCAAATGCGAAATCAGCAACAAAACTGGCAGGTTAATCGCACTTCAATAAATCTCAACATAGCTAATTACTAGTAATCCACCATACTTAATCATCTCAAGGGAACTGTGTTGAATACTCTCCACGACTGATTTACATTATAGTATAATCTCTTTAGCTGCAGTTTTCAACTATCTCGATTGCTATCTGTGTCATATCTAGTATTCGAGACTTCTATATTTTCCTATGTTGCTTTACAATTCAGTTTCAGGCAATGATTTAGAAATTATGACAGAAGAAATATTAGCTGTTGCCTTGTTTCTTCTTATATTTTTGTAAGTTGGTCGAACTTTGTACAAAAAAATTGCTTTATAACTATTTGTGCCAAAAAATGTCATGTACTTATTAAACTTTAGACAGTGATATACTTAAATTTATAGTTGAAGTTAGTTTTCCTGATTAGGATGGGTCATTTTAAAACTTTCTTCAGTTTCTCTCTTTCAAAACTTTCCTAAGTTTCTCTCTTTTAAAACTTTCCTAAGTTTCTCTCTTTCTCAATTTGAATCGAACTTTATAGTAATGTTTATGATTGGAATCCACCTCTACGTTTTACTTATGCAAGAAGGAAGCAAGGCAAACTGAAGGATTGAGATATGTTGTGTTTTTATTGATTTTTCTTTATATGAGAGTTATATGCTTTATTTGTTATGTGTAGTAGGGGTAAATGAGATAACACACTTTATAATTCTGTTAGAGATGGCAATTAAAGGCAGAGGCAATTATGCTGAATTTTATGATTGTGTGATGGAGAGTTGCAGATTCTCTGGAATCTTTCTGCATTGATTTTCTTCTGGTTAAATACAATTAGCTACTGTTAATGTTCTTCTGGGTTGTTGTGCAGACTAACTGTTAATTAGATGCAAACGATATCGTATATTGTTTTTTAGCCATTTTACTTTTCTTGTTTCTGTAAATGAGTTTGTTTCATTTTTAATACATCATTAGGTTGAACCTAATTATTGCAATTTTCACTGACTTGGGCATTATTGTGTAAAATTAAAAAGTTGGATTTTTCCTGGAAGTTTTTTGTCAGCTATTCAGTGTGGGCATTTATTCTTTCTTAATCTTCATCTGCTAAATATGACTACAATTTTTTTTCAAATCCTTGAATATGTTTTCAATTGTCATAATTATACAGGATTCTCCCGAAGGCCAAAAGATGGATGAATTTCGTAGAAGTCTCCCTGCATTCAAGGAGAAGGATATGCTGTTGAAAGCCGTTGCAGAAAACCAGGTAGATTGAATTGTTTGAAATCAAGGCTGTTTTTCCCTCTACTCTCTACACGTATGGGAAGTTTCTTGGTTGTACCTCATTATTATAACTTATAATAATATCCTATATTAGACTTTTGGACATTATGGGATTAAAATATAACCTTTGAAGAAAATGTGGAGTTCTTTGATAAAACTGGTAGAGAGATGCTACCTTTAGATTTTTTCATGTATTTCCAATTCTCCTTCCTTTTTCTCTAAACTTGAATGTTTTTATCAAATCAGCATACCCATGCAAATGCAAGTTCCTTGTGTAAATTATTTCGTTGATGTTTAATATCTTTAGATATATAGGTAAACTGTGTTGGACATATTGAAAGAGTGCAGACTTTAATTCCCCTAATTAGGTTGTGTGGCAGTATTTAATGCTCTAGGCTAGTATTAATGAAATAGAATAATTATGTTCTCTTTCTCAACAAATTTACATAATGACTATTGCAGGTGGTTGTTGTCTCTGGTGAAACTGGCTGTGGCAAAACGACTCAACTTCCCCAATATATTCTAGAATCGGAAATTAATGCTGCCCGTGGAGCTTTGTGTAGCATAATTTGTACCCAGCCAAGACGAATATCAGCAATGTCTGTATCTGAAAGAGTTGCTGCAGAGCGTGGAGAAAAACTGGGAGAATCTGTAAGTTTCTAGATACAAGTTTTTAGCTCTTGTCAGACCTTAGTTTGATCCTTTTGCTTATTACACTGATTGTAATTAACTCACTCCTTTTGAAGGTTGGTTACAAAGTTCGATTGGAAGGAATTAAAGGGAAAGATACCCGTCTTCTGTTTTGCACCACCGGTGTATTATTGAGGAGATTACTCGTTGACAGAAATTTAAAAGGTGTTACTCATGTTATTGTTGATGAGATTCATGAGCGTGGAATGAATGAAGGTATTTTTTGATATCAAAAGTTTTCTTCCTCCATTTTGAATGTTGAGTATAACTGTTGTTGGATTTCTGGCAGATTTTCTTCTGATTGTACTGAAGGATCTTCTACCTCGTCGACCTGAGTTGAGGTTGATTTTGATGAGTGCTACCTTAAATGCAGAGCTTTTCTCTTCTTATTTTGGTGGTGCTCCTAAAATCCATATTCCTGTAAGTAAAAACTATAACGAGCATCATTTAGATTAAAATTGCTAATACCGATGTTTATATGTTGTGAATAACAATGAGACCTAGTACCAAGAATGGTTGAGATTATATATGTTGTGAATAACAATGAGACCTAGTACCAAGAATGGTTGAGATTAAAATTGCTAATACTGTGAATAACAATGAGACCTAGTACCTAGACTCGTCGAGGTCAAAACATGTATCAAGATCAATTTTTTAATGAACAAATCAAGGAAATTAATTGTTATGGTGATACAAATCTAAGATTTTGCACTTTTGAAATTAAAAAAAAAAATCCAAAACGAATCCTTGCCTTTTGAGACTTCCAAGTTTCGTCGTTAACTTTTGACTATTGTCAGGGTGAGTTTGTTTATCGGCTTTTGTGTATTAGTTTTGTTTTTTATTTGGTTAGTAAATTTGTATTAATGTATGAAGTGTATTATGTAAGGAAGAGAGCAACAAAAATGCAACAAGTCCACTAGAAAAAAAGAGAAAGTTTGACCTTTTGCTTCTTTTTTATATTAGCAAAAGTCAAAAGCAAATTATTTCAAACGAAGTCATTTTTTCCAAAGTGAGAGTGGCAGAATCAAACCTTATTATGGATGCATCAACACCAGATCGGTGTTCTATAGGACTGGTTTCACTGAAAAGAACTAAACAACTAGAGTCATGAATAGCCAGAAATTCGAAGTTTAGTTCTATGTAAATCCTATTCTTCCTTAACAATTCCTCATCTTCCCTTATATTCAAAAAATGGGAAGTATTAGGATGTACAATTGAACTAGAAAAATTAATTATTAATTTCTTATCCTTTCTAAACTTTTAACCCACTTTTTGACTCTGCTGAGTTAGCTTCCTTTAAAGCCATTTTTCTTCTTCATGCATACGTAAACCATATGAGAGGTGTATCAATTCCCTTGTCCAAAAATTCGCCTTGTTCTCAAGGTAAAAGCCTGGAAAATGGTTTTAAATGTAATAGAAATCCTCCCATGTAGCATCACAGAATGGGAAATCCCTCCCTCTCCTTAAAAAGATGGGAATAGAAATCCCTCTCCTTTTCCTCTAATGTCAGCCAAACCCCAACCATTGACGTCAAACTTATGTAACTGATTTCTTCAGATTCTATAAGTTAGCCACAGAATGAAAAAAATTAAGTCTCCTCTACTGGCAGCATACATCAAGATAATTGATGCCGATGGATCTCCACTGCCAATAAACTCTCTTCCAACTTATGCGGCTTGGCCTGAAATTACGACTACAAAGTACCATCAACGGTTTAGGTTGGCGAGGGCAATAATTCGGAGGGAAGTTCTATGGCCAGTTCCAATTCATCAACTGAAAGCTTGCTTTTAGAGCTTATCCTAACTTTTTCCGCTTGCGAGACATCCAACACCAGTTCTGGTCATTTTTAATTATGAATGTCATGCATGACCTTGTGTTTATCATAATTTAGTTCCCTCACACGTATAAATTTTATGCCATTATACCTGTCTTTAGAAACCAATTGTTTTCTCTAGAACATGAGATGAACTACCTATTATCCCATAGGACTTCCACCAACGAACCATTCTAAATTAAGCCATATACTTTGAAACCAGAAAGGATCCTTTCCTCTTACCGTAACTACCCCCTGAAGATCAGTGGGGGCCTTATGGGAAGGGGCACGAGGAAGTAATCAATGACCGACACCCCTGCGCATCAAGAAATCTGTCAAAACAAGTTCTCAGTGAACCTATCATTAGTCCACGCGAGATCAATCAAATGCTAACAATTGACTACCTTAGAAAATTGTTATATCTCTGAAAGTCCACTCTTTCCCAATCGACTCTCTCAAAGCAAAAATGACCATATTAAAATCCGTTCCGATGCATCACTGACTCTGCTTCATAATTCTCTACTTCTGTGAAAATCATGAAATTATAATTAATAAGTTGTCATGTGTGTTTGCAAAAATTCAAATTACCGCATAGATGGTACTTGTATGGGCAATGTTTGGGTGCTTTTACACTTTCTTTATTTTCTAATTCTTTTTTTTTTTTAAAGAAAGTAGAACTAGAAGAAAGTTTCAAAAGTCAATAAAAACCCTTATAAAATGGCAATTTGATTAAAATTCTTATGCCATACACTTTTAAATGTTGGTCGGAGTAGGGGTATCTCTTGGTAATTGTTGAGAATGAAGGAAGGATTAGAAACTTAAGAAATAATATTGCTGAGATGACATAGTTTGTTATGGTATTTGGGGGTGTTTTGTCAGCTAAGGAGTAGGAAAGAGATATACATGGAAAGAAGGTAAGAATGAAGGTTATCATTGATCATTTTCATCAATGTTGAAGTAGAGAGATAGAAGTAAAGGTAATTTCCGGGTTAATGATATTGTTCCAGGCTTGTGGTTAGTTTATTTAGAATATAATTTCTGAGTCTTTTGCATTCTTGCTGAACTTGTGGTAGTTTTTCAATGTTCACTATGCATCAATAAGATTCGTCAAAGTTTAATAATATCGATTGATAGTTGCACATGTAACTATCTATTTTTTTTTTCTGTTACATCTGAAGTGCCAATTGTACATTTTTTAGCATGTTTATTTCATCGGGTATGGTAATTTTTTTACTTAATTGGCCATTCACACCTGTGTTTTTTAGGGTTTTACACATCCTGTGCGAGCCCACTTTTTGGAGAATATCCTGGAAATGACGGGCTATCGGTTGACACCCTATAATCAAATTGATGACTATGGTCAAGAAAAGGTTTGGAAAATGCAGAAACAAACTCAATCTCTTAAAAGAAGGAAGAGCATGATAGCTTCTTCCATTGAGGTAAATGAGCTTCACAATTCTTCTGCATCTCCATCGCTCTTGTTGTACATTTGAGCATTTTTTTCTTCATTGATTTATCTTCCTTCATTGTACCCATTTCAGGATGCGCTAGAGACTGCTGATTTTAATGGATATAGCCCTCGAACTCGCGAGTCTCTATCCTGCTGGAATCCTGATTCCATTGGTTTTAACTTGATCGAGCATGTTCTTTGTTACATAAGCCAGAAAGAAAGGCCTGGTGCAATTTTGGTATTTATGACTGGTTGGGACGACATAAACTGTTTAAAGGATCAGCTCCAATCTCACCCCTTGTTGGGGGATCCTAGCAGAGTTTTGCTGCTTGCATGCCATGGTTCTATGGCCAGCTCTGAGCAGGTTACATAATCTCTGAATCTCCTTAATTCTATTGATATTTATATGTGCATTTAAAAAGAAATCTTCATCAAATTTGTTTATTGACTTAATTTTCTGACGTTTTGGCCCGCAGAGGTTAATATTTGATAAGCCTGAAGATGGAATACGGAAAATAGTCCTAGCGACCAACATGGCTGAGACTAGTATCACCATCAATGATGTGGTTTTTGTAGTTGATTGTGGAAAAGCAAAGGAAACATCATATGATGCACTGAATAACACTCCTTGTTTGCGTCCATCTTGGATATCAAAGGCTGCAGCACGGCAAGTAAGAAAAATTGCACTGTTCATGTTTTATCTTTTGTAGTTTGTTAAGGTGACAAAATAAGATGACCTTGTGAACTTTTGATGATGATGACCTTGTGACCTTGTGAACTGTTTCCTGTTAGGAACATTGCTGAAAAAACTTTTCAATGGTGGTCGTTTAGCTTGCCTATGTTCACATTTGTGGTTTTGGTGGTATTGTTTTTGTAAGTTTTCTTTGATTAAAACAAGAAGAAAATGTTTTCTGATGAGAACTGTGTAAAGTTCCTGAGTTGCTTATTTGGCGGCAGTTTACTTACTATCATTATGAAAATAATATGGAGAGGATCTTGTATCAAAGAAAGGAATTCTTTTAATGTTTACATCTATTTCTTGCACAAGCTTCTGTTTGCATTATTACAAATTAGATATAACTCAATGTTTACATCTATTTTTAGAGAAAAGGAAGAGCTGGACGGGTTCAACCTGGCGAGGCTTTTCATCTGTACCCAAGATGTGTATATGATGCTTTTGCTGATTATCAATTACCAGAACTTTTGAGAACGCCATTACAGTCTTTGTGTTTGCAAATCAAAAGCCTGCAACTAGGAAGTATTTCAGAGTTTCTAGCAAAGGCATTGCAGTCACCTGAACCTTTATCGGTAAATTCAGTGTTGGTTTCATTATCAAACATGTGTGGAAGATACTTAGCTGGCTAGGTTTTGAAGTTTTAGTTTCAGGTTCTCTCTACTCTATTCTTTATGCCTTCTGATGCAGTAAAAAGCTGAATTTTTTTTTTTTTTTTTAGGTTCAAAATGCTGTTGAGTATTTGAAAACTATCAGAGCATTTGACGAGAAAGAGAATCTGACAGTGCTAGGTGGACATCTACTTTCCTTCCCTTGCTATCGCCTTCAGATAAATTTTTTGTACTGCTGGCTATGCACTCCATTACCATATGAGATGTATCTGCAAGACGTGCGCATCATTTTGTGGGTATTTATAATTTTGGAAACTAAAATATTGTAATGGAGTGAAAGTAAAGGGAGTGAGAGGAGTATAAAGTTTTCTTCTCCTCCCATAACAATTATATTGTTTTTTTTTTCCAATACATAGTAGTTGTGCTATTTGTTTTGCAGAAAAAAGAAAAATAACATCAGGGTTTAAAATTGTACAGGTCGCCACTTATCAATGCTTCCAGTGGAACCTAAGCTTGGAAAAATGCTCGTGTATGGAGCTATTTTCAACTGTCTAGATCCAATAATGACAGTTGTTGCTGGTCTTAGTGTAAGAGATCCTTTCCTAATGCCATTCGATAAGAAGGACGTAAGTTTGCTTACACTCTGTTCTCTCCAGTTTAGTCCTTTGGTAATGGCTGTCATTCCATTTTTCCTCTGTTTCGTCTTTTCTTCATGTGGCATTTCACTTATTCATTTTAGAGGCAGGATTCAGTTTAACCTTTTCTTCTTTCATCAGCTTGCGGAGTCGGCAAAATCTCAATTTGCAGGTCGCGATTGTAGTGACCATATTGCGCTTGTGAGAGCTTATGAGGGTTGGAAAGATGCTGAAATGCGGCAATCTGGTTTTGAGTATTGTTGGAGAAATTTCCTTTCTGCTCAAACTCTAAAAGCCATAGACTCTTTGAGAAAACAGTTCTTTTTTTTGCTTAAGGATTCTGGTTTGATTGATAACACTTCTCAAAACTACAACATGTGGGGCCATGATGAACATCTAATCCGTGCAGTTGTCTGTGCGGGGCTTTTCCCAGGAATATGCTCCGTTGTGGTGAGCTATTTAGATCCTGGCATTCACGGTCTTATTTTCTCATTTTTAACAATCGAGGTTTTGGTTATACTTTTCCCTGAAGATGTGTTTAACTTAAATACTATTTGATTGGTGAACTTCTAATAAATTGTTTGGTAAAACTTATTCTACAAAGAAGTTTTTTAACTAAGGATAAGTTGGGTATTACGTGATTTGATGACAAGTTAGTTGTTTGTTAGTTTGTTGAGAGTTTTTAGAGGAACTTAGAGTTAGTAAGAGAGAGTTATTGTAGATGGGAAAATAGTGTAATTTATTATGTTTTTTGATGTTAAAGAAAAAGAGTGTTCTAGATGGTAGTTCTTGTAAAAGTTGTAATCCGAATCTGAAGTTTTGCAAGATTTGTTGCTAGGTCTGTAATCGTAGTTTGTTAATAAAAAAGTGTATTTATCTAAGTTAATGGCCAATCACACATCAGTATTCTCATCTTCCCAAAATCCCTATTTTTGGGAGTCAATTTTGTCATTACCTGTGTACGATGATCAAAAATAATTTTAAAGCTGCCTTCTGAACTAACTTAAGGTTTAATGTTTTCAAATTTGAGTTTGTGTATTCATTACATCTAACCAAAAGAAAAGTTGCATATAGGCTATGGCTCGGTTCCGCTGTATTAATTTGGTTAGGATGATTTCTTTATACTGGGCGCTGAGTAATGCTTATGTATGGCAGAACAAAGAGAAGTCGATAACATTGAAAACAATGGAGGATGGTCAAGTTCTTCTATATTCTGTGAGTCTCTATATGTTTTCAGCTGGTTGATGTAATCTCTAAACGTCTATTCCAATATCCATCTTTGAGGCTATTTCTAATTGGAAACATAAAAGGATGGAGATTCTCTTCATTCATACTAGAAGCTACCTAGAGTGCTCAAAAGTTTTGTTTCAAACATGATCTAAGAAGCGATGACGAAATAAGATAGAGGGACAGTCTATTTGTCTGTTTTTTTTGTCTGAAAAATCATTCTGAAGTCAAATTGCTTTCTCATCTTATCTGTTAATATTCATGTTTGTGATCAATTGAAATTTTTCTATTTTCTGTTATTTGATTTCATTAGGTGGTTCTTATTATTTATTAATTTAACAGAGTTCTGTGAATTCATCGATACCCAAAATTCCATACCCGTGGCTCGTGTTTAACGATAAAGTGAAAGTGAATTCTGTTTTCCTTCGGGACTCTGCTGGCGTGTCGGATTCTGTTCTACTTTTGTTTGGGGGTAGCATTTCCAGTGGCGGACTAGTAAGCTTCTCTTATCTTTGGCTTTGCTGATTGCTTCAGTTGTGTTATTATTCTCTTGAGTCTATTTCTCTCTTCAATTCCCTTCTTAAACTGTCGCATTGTTTTGCTAGGATGGGCACCTTAAAATGCTGGAAGGGTACTTGGAGTTTTTTATGAAACCTGATTTGGCTGAAACTTATTTGAGTTTAAAAAGAGAACTGGAGGAATTGATTCACAAAAAGGTACGTTTGAATTTGAATTTCATTATTCTTGAACTATCGTGTCGGATGAACCATGTCAAAAGTTACAGATCTTTTTTATTTTTTATTTCCTTTCAGCTTCTGAATCCGAAGTTAGATTTACAGTCGCATGTTGAGCTTCTGTCTGCAGTGAGGTTGCTAGTCTCAGAGGATCAATGTGAAGGTAGATTTGTTTTTGGTCGAAAGGCATCATTACGGTCGACGAAGGTGTCAAAGGAGAGACAATCTGGGGGCGGTGGAGATAACTATAAAAATGAGCTTCAGACAGTTCTTGCAAGAGCAGGACATGAAATTCCCACTTATAAGACAAGACAACTAAAAAACAACCAGTTTCGATCTACAGTTATCTTCAATGGTTTAGATTTTGTTGGCCAGCCCTGTAGTAACAAGAAACTTGCAGAAAAGGAGGCAGCCGGTGTGGCGTTGCTATGGCTGAAGGGCGAGACTCATTCACCTTCGCAAGATATTGGCAACATCTCTCTAATTTTAAAGCCGAGCAAAAATAAACCGACAAAGGCTTCTACTCGTGGTGCCAAATGGAGTTAATATCGGTCTACGAAGATCAAAATGGCAAAATATGACAAACCCGTTTTTCTGCAGTTCTCGAACGATCAGCAAAGCCTTCGAAATCCATTTTTTGATTGGACGGCCAGGTGAGTTCAACTCTACCGGCCATTTCATGTCATTGAGGGTGTCATCAAGACAGCAATGTTGTATGCATGCTCACATTTCAACCTCCACCCTACTGTTGGGAGTGGAGTTCTGTTTAGCTGGAAATAAGAGGTAGATTTTTCTCGGCAATGGATGTAATAGCAGCCTGGTCCGATTACCCAGTTAGCTACCCTGGTTGTATATTTCTGGTGTTACAGGGAAGAAGGCATAATAGGAGTAGTTATAGGAGAAGAAAAAGATGAATTAGTGGAAATATAGAGTTAAAATAAACAAATGCAATTCCTTGTTTGTGGAGGAATGTTGCATTCTTTGTTATAAATCTATAATTTAATTGGAAATTTAGACTGTTTATTTTCTAGGAACTCTATTTCTTGTGATATTCATGGAACACAGGAAGATCTGATTGTCTTTTCAATAAGTACCTTCACCGAGGACCTCCCGTTTCAGGTACCTATCTGCTACTTTCTTAGATATATCTAGCTCAGCCATGGCCGTCACTGAGGAATTACTCTGGGTAACTACTACACAGAAATTTCTAGTCCGATCACTTCCCTAAGAGAATTTGCAAAAGCTGGAGCTCGTCCATGAGATGGTCTGCTTCTGCTTCCTTTGTCAGCAGGGAAAAAAAAGCCGTTGGAGCTCACTGATTTTGATAATGGTTTATTTTATTTGTCGTTGTGGTTGTTAAATGTTTGCTATTACTAATTTTAATTTATAATTTAATTAAGGTTACGCTCTCAACTCCTGCTTCCTCTCTCATATGATGTTACCGGAAGCATTATAAAACGGTAAATACTATTCAATACTTTTATCTCATTATAACGTTGTTAATTCAACCATTCTTGTTAAATAGAAAATACAATTATATAATCTGTACTAACCTTGATCCATCGCTTAATTGTATTTTGTTTTGATGTTGCGGAATACTGTTTTCTCTCCTTAAACCTTTCGTCCTTAAGTTTTCTCTTTGATGATACAGAGATAGATATTAATTGATTAGATTCTCTAGTTGGAATGAAGAAGAAGACAACCATTCAAAGACAACCCTCCATACTTACCATTTCCCTTATGTCTCTTCATTCATACCTGTTCAATCATACCTCTTCAGCTATAATATATATGATCTTAATGAGACTAAGGAGAAATAATTCAAACCCAATTGACCTTATTTCTTTTATACTCAACAACCATCACATTGAATACTTTAATATAAAGTCAATGTAACTATAATTTACATGAGCCACAAATTGATTATTAATAAAAATAATCTAACAATCTCTCACTTGGCTCATGTTACGAGATCTCAACTCCTTTCATTTAATCCGGTTTGGATTAAAAAAAAAATATCACAATTTGTAATCCACAACTTAATAGTGTACCATAATGTGAATTAACCAAGTTACCTTTCATAACGAATTGAGAAATTAAATCATGGCAGACACAAGTTATTTGGCAACATGATTCTTTCAATGTATCACATATTTCTCAAATCATTATAACTTTAATTGAGGAAACACTTTAACTTTTTACTTTACATTTCATAAAGTATCACATGTCATTTGCAAATAACTATAATGTGCACACTATAATACAAATAACATGATACATACAAAAATATGGCCATAATGAATTCAAAGATGTTCACATAACACAAATTATACTATCATAAACATATCACAAGGATCTATCACTTAAACTCATCCTTTCAACATGTTCATTAAAGATTTTGGGTGATAATCTTTTAGTTAATAGATCCGCTATCATTAAATTTGTACTTATGTGCTCAATATACACCTTTCGTTTTTGTATCTCTTCCTTGACTGCCAAATACTTCAATTCCATATGTTTTGTCCCTTTCGAGTATTTGTCATTCTTTGAGAAGAATACAGCTGCGAAATTATCACAATAAATCCTTAGCGGTCTATCAATACTTTCGACTATACTTAGACCCAAGGTTAAGTTCCGCAACCACAATGCATGAATAGTGGCCTCAAAGCATGCCACAAATTCTGCCTCCGTAGTAGAAGTAGCGATCGAAGATTGCTTTCCACTTCTCCAAGATATGGCTCCTCCGGCTAATAGGAACATGTAACCGAATGTAGATTTCCTCGAGTCTACACATCCGGCATAGTCTGAATCCGAGTATCCAATAACCTCAAGTTTATTGGACTTTCTATACATGAGCATGTAGTCCTTTGTTTCTTGCAAGTACCTAAGTACTTTCTTTGCAGCTTTTCAATGTTCCATTCCTGGGTTACTTTGATATCGGCCTAACATCCCTACTGCAAAACTTATGTCGGGTCGAGTGCATGTTTGAGCATACATTAAGCTCCCAACAGTTGATGCATATGGAATAGATTCTATTTCCTTTTTTTCCAAATCACTTTTCGGACATTGCATTTGACTGAATTTGTCCCCTTTCTGAATTGAAACTACACCAACAGAGCATTTTTCCATTCTGAATCTCTCTAAAATTTTATCGATATATCCTTTCTGAGACAATTCTAGTAATCTTTGTTGTCTATCACAGAATATTTCTATTCCAATTACATAGGATGCCTCACCCATATCTTTCATTTCAAAATTTTTAGAGAGAAACTCTTTTATATCATGTAACATTCCTTTATTTGTTAGAAACTAGAAGAATGTCATCAACATATAGGACTAATATGCTAAACTTGCTCCCACTGACCTTCATATAGATACACCGATCAACAGTGTTTTCTATAAAACCGTACAACGTAATGGTATCGTTAAACTTAATATACCATTGTTTAGAAGCTTACTTTAGTCCATATATTGACTTCTTCAATCTACACACTAACCTTTCATTCCTCGTAAGAGAAAATCCTTCAAGTTGATCCATATACACTTCTTCCTTTAAGTCTCCATTCAGAAAAGCGGTTTTTACATCCATTTGGTGAAGCTCTAAGTCATAATGAGCTACCAGAGCCATAACAATTCTTAAAGAATCCTTCTTAGAAACTGGAGAGAAGATTTCCTTATAGTCAATACCATCTTTCTGAGTGTAACCTTTGGCGACAAGTCTAGATTTATACCTTTCGATGTTACCTTTTGAATCACGTTTGGTTTTGTAAACCCATTTACAACAGATTCGTTTAAACTCTTCAGGTAACTCAACAAGTTCCCAGACTCTATTGTCATCCATTGATTTCAACTTTTCTTTCATGGCATTCAACCACTTTTCAGAATTTGAACATTCCATGGCTTCTATGAATGTGTCTGGATTCTTATCATTGCTCAAGTCACATTCATCTTCAAGTGAATAAATCACATAATCATTCAGAATTGCAGATCTTTTTGTTCTTACTGACCTTTGCAATTCTTGTGATTGTTCACTAGTGACTTGTGCACTATCATTATGCTTATTATTTACTTGCTCATTTTCAGTGGTTTGAATATTCACTAGTTGTCCCGGTATGTTGTTAGACTGTGACACCACAAGAGGAACAATGACTTGATGAGAATTTTCAGGTGTAGTCTCCTCCACCCGATTCTCATGAATATTCACTTTTCGTGATTGATCACTCCCACTGATCTGACTATTCTCAATGAATCGAGTATTTCCAGACTCTACTATCCTCGTACTATGATTAGGACAATAAAAGATGTACCCTTTTGACTTTTTCGGATAGCCGATGAAATAATCACTAATGGTTCTAGCATCGAGCTTCTTTTCATGTGGATTGTATATCCTTACTCATGCTGAACAACCCCCAAATATGGAGATGTCTTAAACTAGGTTTCATTCCCGTCCACAGTTCATAAGGGGTCTTAGAAACTACCTTACTTGAACCCTATTCAACAGATATGCAGCAGTCTTTAAACTGTGCATTCACAACGATAAAGGTACAATACTTTTATTCACCATACTTCTAACCATTTTCATTAGAGTACAATTCCACCTTTCAGCTACACCATTTTGTTGTGGCGTACTAGGAATTGTATACTGTGTACAAATACCTCGACTTTCGAGAAACCTTGCAAATGGACCTTTATATTGTCCACTTTCATCAAATTTTTTGTAATATTCACCACCTCTATCTGACCTCACCACCTTTACTTTTCTATCTAACTGTCTTTCCACCTCATTTATGAACGTTTCTAAAACGTTCACAGATTGAGACTTTTCATGCAGTAGATACAAATAACCATAACGTGAGTAATCATCAATAAATGTGATGAAATACCTTTCGTCGTTCCAAGACGGAGCATCGAATGGACCACATATATCAGTGTGTATCAACTCTAACAGTCCATTGCTTCTTGTACCCTTAATATTAGATCTGCGTATGGTTTGCTTACCTTTAATGCAATCTATACACATATCCCAGTCATTAAAATCTAATTGAGGTAAAATTTCACATTTCATTAACCTCATTATCATTTCTTTAGATATATGACATAATCTTTGATGTCACAAGAAAGCCGAATTTTCATTAAGTGAACTACGTTTAACACCAACATCATTGTCAACATGAAACAGAGATTCTATAAATTTAACATTGAGATTAAATATATACAAACTATCTAATAAAATACCAGAATCATAATAGTATTTTTGTTTGTACAATGTAAATAAACCATTCTCAATTAAAACCATTACAATCCAACTTAGAAACAGAAACTAAATCCCTAGCACATTCAGGAACATAGAGACACTTTTCAAGATCCAAATGACAACCTGTAACAACCAGCACCTTGGTCAAGTATTTTTCCCGCGATTATTATGGTGTGAATTATGTAATAAGGAGATTATAAATGAAAGTAGGTTTAATGGCAAGGATTGTAATTAATGTGAGCTGAATCGATATAAATAAAAAGAGGAAAGCCTAAAACCTCACAAAACCCCCCCACCAGTCGACTTTTCCCTTTCAGCCGACTCCCTCCCCTCAGCTCTCTTCTCTGTTCTTTCTCCGGCGATCAGTTTCTCCGATTTCTTCCGATACTCCACGCTCTAGGTAAGACGTGGACAATGTGTTTGCTGAATAGTTATTTAGGGAGTTGGTTTCAACTAGAGTTTTAAAGTCTCGGGTTCATCAATGATAGAATAATAGTAACATTTATGAATGTGTTCATTAATGGCATTGATAATTCGATTATGGATGCTGTGACATTTGGTTTGTGATTAGCCATGGAGAATGAGTCTGGTTGTTACAACACACACTTCCCTTATATTTTTGGAGATTGAACTACGCACACAAGGTGCTCGACTAAAGGACTTAGAAACATATATACTAGATTCTAGGATGATTTTTCAGTTAGGATTTACTAGTCATGATTTCAGAACATTTAAGGTTGATTATAACATTGAAATGTGAAATGTCTAGGTGGAAAAGATTTCAAGTGAAGGCACGACATTGCTAAGGAATCCAGGTAAGTGAGTGTGTTAAGATTTTCGGCCATTAGAGCTCTACATCACAAGGGTACTAGGTTAAGCTTGTTGTTTATAATGTCTTGATGTTTGTGGTTTGTACTATGATATATGTTGGATGTCTGAGTTTTCTCTGGTGTGATGCTCTGTTTTGCATACACATTACATGCATTATGATTTACCTTCCAAAAATATGAAACGTCTTATGAACACGCCCTTTTTATGAATGAAATATGACAATGGAATGTATGCAACTATATTAAGTGAGGGTTGGGGCGGTTTGACCATGTCACTGTCTAGGAATGGACCAATATTACTGCCCGAGAGGGGGCCATGTACACGCACTCTGCCTACCCCCCTTCAGCACTAATCCCTCCTTAATATACGATATATGTACGATAAACAAGAATATGATTTTTTATTGAGTATGCATTCATGAGTAATTATGTATATGTTACACTTCTTACTAAGCATTAGACTTATAGTTTGAACCTTATGATGTAGGTGACGAATTGAAAGGTGAGGATTTCAATCCAAGTGATAACATCTAAGACGGGTTGCTGGATGGTGCTCATGGCGTGGATTTTGTGCTGGGTGGCGATTTGACCTGAGGATGGTGCTCCTGGTCTGTTATGGTATAAGACAATGATATAGAAGAATAAGTAGAAAGGGATTTTCATATGATGATAATTATTTGACTTATTCAGTACTTATATGTTTTTAAAGAGGATTATAAGATTAAACGTCTCCATCTGTTCTTTAGCCTTTCGCCATGCGTATTCTATCCGAGTCTATGATTTTTACGTACATGAGTATTCTGGAAATGAGGTTTGAAGTCTATAGAAGATAAGAAGTAAGTGAATTTGAGCAGGAGTGCTGCAGATGTTAAGGAATGTTGATAATGTTTAGTTGGTTCGTAGTGTGTTTGTGTCTGGAGAAGTGAAGGAAAACAGAGAATTGATGTGTCAGCTTCGACCGATTATCGGCAGATGTTAATCGGTTGATGTTGAGCAGTGGATGTGTTCGGTAGATGTATTCGGTAGATGAGCGATAGATGTGTAGCGGTGGATGTTGATCGGTAGATGTATTTGGTAGATGAGCGATAGATGTGTAGCGGTGGATGTTGATCGGTAGATGAGAGGTAGATGTGTAGCGGTGGATGTTAATCGGTAGATGTGTGCGGTAGCAGTAGATGTGTTCGGTAGCGGTAGATGTGTTCAAATTTAATGCATTTAAATATTCAACACTTTTATGCCCTCGGTTCTTTTGGCCAATTGTTTCTATTATTTTAATTGATACATAAATATTGTTTTATCAAATAGTTTCATAACGATTTCAACCATCATAGATTTCGACTAAAGTTTTAAAAAGAAAAAGAAATTTTTCACGGGAATTCAAGGGTTATGTTAAAGAGGTCGTTACACAACCAGTATCCAGGATCAACCTATACGTCCCAATTCCTTCTATGTGAGCCTTCATTCCGTTTCCCATATACAAGAACTTTTCAGTTCCGTTTATGGGTTGGATCGAAAGAAATCCCTGTGTAACATGAGACACATGAGTAGTAGCACCAGAATCTAACCACCAAGTATTATTAGGTACTTCCATAATATATGATTCAAAACATACTGAAACAAATAATGTACCTTTCTTTTCCTTTTCGGGCATTCTTTCTTGAAGTGCTCAATCTTGTTACAGAAGTAGCATTTAAGCTTCTTTCGGATATGTCCCTCATTCACATTTAATGGGGATTTTCTCTTCTTCCGGTTCTTCTTACTCGGTCCTTTCTTGCTACCAGTTCCTTCATGCTGAAATGTCAAGTTAATGGATTGATTTTTTATTTTCGTCAACCTCCCTTCTTCTTGAATTAACATGACCTTTAATTCCTGAAAGTTCCATTTCTCTTTTATGGTGTTGTAATTCACCTGGAACTGACCAAATTCAAGAGGAAGAGAGTTGATGATGAATTGAACCAAGAATGATTCATTCACATTCATCCCCAATGACTTCAGCTTGGCAGCTAGATTCGCCATACATGTCACATGATCATGAATGGATTGCGACCAATCAAACTTCTTGGTCGTCAACTCACTCATGAGATTTCCAACAATGGACTTATCTGTAATGTCCGATTGGGAGTATTCCTTAATTCTCAACATGAACTCCTTAGCGTTGTCAGTCTTTGGCATCGATGGCTTAACATTTTCAGCTATCATCAACTTCATCAAGCTCATACATAGCCGGTTAGAACGCTCCCAAGTCTCAATAACAGACTTGTCAGCTTCCGTACTGGTCTCATTAATGGCTGCTGGCTTTTCACAAATTAATGCTGCGTCTAAACCCATTACACCCAATTGAAATTGGATTTGTTCAGACCAATCAGCATAATTTAAGCCGTTGAACTTAACCAAGTTGTTGCCAGAAGATAACACATTCATAAATGCTGCAAAAACATACATGCTCATACTTTAATACTTTGGGTAAACATTAATAGATTCAAACAAACAGTAATTCATTTCTTAAATCACCTTTGGGCAAAATTTAAGAAACAATCTCAGCTATCAATGATGATATCAAGATATACTTTAATAAACACATAAACATATTCAAATCAACATGCTCAACATCTTTGGATATATAACCATATTAATCTAATATGCATACATGTCTCTTTCATATTATCAATTACAAACATTGGTCCATCTTTGGATGACTTTATAATGTTGTAATCAATAATGTCAAACGTTTTGTTCAATCAATCATTAGCATTCTTTCATACAAAACGAATGATGTTTACACAATCGAGTATTGATACTTTCAAACTAGGCCACTTTAGCGACTAACTTGTTTCTTTTATATCAAGTATTCAATTAAATGTAACGTCCCATAATCACCGTACATGAGAAACCAATTGAAATATCAAAAAAAAATAAAAAATCAACAAACAATAGCCGATTGATCGGCTGATTCTGCCGATCGATCGACACATTCTCTGTTTTGGTCGATCAGATCGAGCAAAACACAGTGCCCTTGCCGATCGATCGGCTATATCAGCCGATCGATCGACTGTCCATAAAAAAATATTTTTATTTTATTTATTTATTTTAAAGAAAACCGACCAGAAACTTTAATGACCGGAAACCATAATCGACTGACAAATGAAAACTATAATCGGTCAAACCTTTCAAGCAAAACATACTTCATGTAATCCAATCAACACAAACGGTGAACAACACGCTTGCTCTGATACCAATTGAAAGCATTATAAAACTGTAAATGCTATTCAATACTTTTATCCAATTATAACGTTGTTAATTCAATCATTCTTGTTAAATAGAAAATACAATTATATAATCTGTACTAACCTTGATCCATCGCTTAACTGTATTTTGTTTTGATGTTGCGAAATACTGTTTTTTCTTCTTAAACCTTTCGCCCTTAAGTTTTCTCTTTGATGATACAAAGATAGATATTAATTGATTAGATTATCTAGTTGGAATGAAGAAGAAGACAACCATTCAAAGGCAACCCTCCATACTTACCATTTCCCTTATGTCTCTTCATTTATACATGTTCAATCATACCTCTTCAACTATAATATATATTATCTTAATAAAGCTAAGGAGAGGGAATTCAAACCCAATTGACCTTATTTCTTTTATACTCAACAACCATCACATTGAGTACTTTAATATAAAGTAAATGTAACTATAATTTACATGAGCCACAAATAGATTATTAATAAAAATAATCTAACAGTTACGTTTATTCTTTTATTTAATTATTTTGTTACACATAAATAATTAATTCATTGCCAAAGAATTTTCATAAAACGCGCCAGCTTACGGACGTCTACGCATCTTAGACTTCCAACATAAAAATTTCGTCACAAGTTACAATTCACGACAATCTTGGGGAATGAATCCATAGAGATTTCAGAAGGAATTAGGAGACATTTCAATTTCGCTCTTTTCCCTCAATTTTGGTTGAATTTCGGACTTGTAATGCAAGTTTATACAAGGAAAAGTGATTATTTTTCATTATTTCTTCGTATTTTCTAGTAAAATAAAAATGAATTGGAATATGGATGTTAGGACCACATAAATGTTTAATTTCTACCCACATTGTCAACGAAGAAAAGTTGACTGTAAAAATGAACGTTGACATGAGAAATAATATGGTAAAATTAAAATGTACACATATTCCATAAGACTCACAAAAAACACCGTAGACATTATAAGCTTCAAATCTAAAATTCAACACGGCACGACTTCTAGATCATGCAACTTGGAAAGACAGACAGGGTGGTACGAGATGGATTATTGTTTCGATAGGTCGTCAGAAATAGAAAACGGATATTATATTTTCCGGTGGTTACGCTTTATAAACGCAAAACATCCGACAGCGACGTCGACGCCGGAAGTGAGAGGGGGAAGGCCATCGATCTTCTGAGAGTAACGCTCATAAAGAGGGTCAATAATGTCGTCCCCGAAGTGTTTGCTGAGAACACTCTCAAAAGAAGCTCTGCTCATTTCCGCACTGATCACTGGAAACGACATTGGATTCGTCATTTCAACTGATACAACCTCAAAGAAGCCATTTTGCTTGACTAGGGTTCGAAGCTCCTCCTCTGATGGGCTGTACAGAGGCATATTGAATGAGTCAAGTTGGTCTTTGCTTATTTTTCCCTGCAAACAGCTCAAACAGACCATGTCCTGAGAGCTAAGTAGAGGAGTAACGTTAACTTATATAGCTAAAGCAAATACCTCATTGACCAAATCGATAAGAGAATCCTCCAAAGGCCGGAACACAGGTCCCATAGAGCACTCTCCGGGGAGCTTCCCCTCCGGCCGTGCAGGAAATATCATCATCATCAGCCCTCCGGCAGTGAGCTCATATGCTCGGGCAGCTAAAAAGCCCTCCATGTCCACTGCAAACTGAGCTGAATAAGCCTGCCAAACTTCGTTTGGGGAATTATGGTAAAATATTTTGCCCCTATTACATGCAGGACTAGCCAAGTCCCCCAATTCCTTGGGAGCCTTGGACAGCCATTGAACAGACAAGGAAGAATAAACAACGTTTAAAGAAGCCTTGGGAAATAATCTGCCATGGAAGGAGCCGGCAACAGCTGCTGCAAAGTAATTTCTGTCCGGGGGAAGATTGCAGAAGAGAGTGTTGAAGTCATTGGAGACGTGATCGTTGAAGAAGACCTGGAAATCTATGAGTTTAGAGCTTGGGTTTTGGAGATGGAATTTTCTATCAATGGCTTCAACCATGTCTTTCATTGATATGAATGTGTTTGGTCCGACTGAACAGCCTAAATCTGCAATTTTGAATGTTGCACTGAGATCACCATCATCTATCTCAAGGTTTTCTTCAATGGCTTTGATCATCTTTGTTTTCCATATATCAGCTGTATTTCTCTACAAACAGCAATACATATTCAGTTGTTTTCAAGTTTCAGTTTCAGTGTTAGTCATTTAAAAACCTGGATTGGAAGTCAAACTGAAAGTGAAGAACCTGAAATTTAGAGTTGTTGGAGTAGCTGCAAGGTCCATTTCCACTTTTCATGGGATATTGTTCTTCTGATGCCATCACTCTCTCTCAGCTGCAACTCTACAGACGCATCTCCCACTCCCAGCTATATTTATATCCACAAACATACCAAGTTTCTATAATTTTTGAAAGACTTCTACACTTCACATAACTAGCGTTACGTGCAGGTCGCGTATACATATTTTTCCAGTACGATTCATGGGATATTCTAATAGATACAGATAATATAATTATGTAAAGCTAAATCAAAACAATACAATATAAGCACATGGGACACAAAAATGTACGGTTTTAATTTTTCTAAAACTTTGTCAAAATTTGTTTTTCATATCTTTTGACTCACCTACAACGTGCTATATAAATTATTAGGAACATTTCATTTTCTTGTAATAAATTATGGTTTTTGTGTCCAAGTTGCATGATTTGGAAATCGCAGTTGACATTTTAGATGTACGTCCTAATTTTAAATATTGCCATTGTTGCAATGATTTAGAATCCTCCACATTTGATAAGTAAAGTCGATGTTTATCGTAGCCTTCTCTTGTCCACACAATCGTTAAAGGACAAATATGAAATAAATTTTTGTATAAATCAATTATATGTTGGAAACGAATCTGAAATGAAAGAGGCGTTGACGTTTTAAGGTAGTTCGACAATGCAGGTTCACCTCATTACAAAAGTCTAAATTGTCTTTTTTTTTTTTTTTTTTTTTTTTGAACCTTAAAATTTACTATTCATCTATCTAAATCTCAAAATTTCAAAAATAACCAATTTTAACCTTTTGGTTCGGACACTCGGAGTGGCCTCCGGATGGAGGCCGGCTGGCCTCTCATTTTAAGTGGAAAACGACAAAGAAAACCAAATGGAGGCCCGACAACCCCTCCCCTCTTCTTCAAATCACACCTAAATCTAAATCTCTCAATACTCTCTCAATTACTTCCTTGCTCCGGCGATATTTCTCCACGTTCACGCCCAGTATGAAGTTTTTTTTTTAATTTAATCATTTACTTTAAGAAATTTAAAATAATATTAACATTTTAATTTTTTGTATTTGTTAATATTTTTGTCTATATAAGCGATGACTTTTTGCTTTCTCCGGAGATATTTCTCCGCGTTCACTAACTAGGTATAAAGTATGTTTTTTTTTTATTACAGATTTATCTATCATACTGTAGTTAATTGAATTCTATTTGTTATCGTTTCTCGTACTGCTTATTAAGTAGTGTGATTGCACTGTGTAAGTAAGTTCTGTCTAGGAGACTGGAATTTAATTGGACCATTAGTGACCCTCCAGCCTTTTTTGGGAACTTATTTGGAAATGAAATTCTGTCTAAGGAGATTGTCGAGAGCAATCTTTCCAGAAAATTATTCTGATCAGTACTTTCAACGGTTTAATTTTTTTATTTAATTACTTTGGTTTTAATTTTTTTATATTTTATTTCATTTTTATCAATTATATAATCTTTATTTTTGTATTTTTTTATTGTATTGACGTAAAAATATTATAATAAATTTCTATATATTAGTTATTTTTTATTTTAATTAACTTATGATTTTTGTTATTACATTTTACGCAAAAAAATTTTGTTGTTTCTATCTAAAAGACAATTTTAATTTAATTCTTATATCTTTTCATATATTTTCAATTTTATTAGAATACATATTGCTTTATTTTTAATTTCTATTATCTCAGCAGATGAATGCTGATGTAAGTAGATCGGTTAGCTGGACTAGCGTCATAGAATTTCAGAATTAAGAGTGTAAAGAGAAGATTGAGAAAGATTTGCTCAAATGCTCAGTTAGTCATTGTATGACTATCAATTTTACCGGTTGGGAGTCGTTGGGAATAAAAGAGATGTTTGACCGCATCGGTCTGCGCGGAGTGTATACATTAAGGGGCCATATCTATGAGAGAATAGTTTGCTTGTTCTACGCGAACTTGACAGCAATCGGGAGATCAGGAGTTTCAAGATTAAGAGACAGTTGGAGAAGTACGCTCATGTGACAATCAAACTATCTGTTAGAGCGATTTAACCATGGAGCGTAAGTATAGATTTTGAGATATATATAGATTTTGAAATGGTTTAATGTATAGCTGGATTTTTAAATGTCTAGTAGTCACTTTTGATGTATATATTGATTTTGAAACTGTTTAGGAATTTATTTTTATAGTTATATTGAATCTGGTTCGAAAATGCAGGAAGTTTTGGTTTTGACAAATTTAAACGTCATGCCGTCTATTTTTTTAAAAAAAGAGTAATGTTTCGGAGTTTTAAATAAGGATTATTAGAAAAATGTTTTAAATGGATAGATTTCAAGTATTTTTTTTAAGAGTGATTGGCACTCAGAACCAAAATTTTCCAAAACTTGATTTTTTTAAGTAGGTTTTAAATGACGAGTTTTCCACGTAATGTCAGACTTCCGCTACAAAGGTTTAAATGTTATAAACGATGTTGTTTTAAGGCGATAAATAAAATTTAAAATTTTACAAGATTTGGGTGAACCTATTCATCATCAATCACGTATTCCCCTTTATTTTCAGAGTAAATTACTATCAACCCAGAAAACAAACCCAACTATCAAATTAAATCCCCCCAAAAAGAGAAAGATATATGGTACAAAGGACTACCTTGGTATAAATGGCTTTATAGACAACTCCATGAGTACCTTCACCGAGAACCTCCCGTTTCAGGTACCTATCTGCCACTTTCTTAGATAAATCTAGCTCAGACATGGCCGTTGCTGAGGAATTACCTCAATTTTGGTTGAATTTCGGAATGGTAATGCAAGCTTTTGCTGATAGATTTCAACAGCCACAATAGCTCAATGGAGCTACAGCATACTCTATTTACAGACTATGTATGACACTACCTAGCACAATTCCCCCCCAAGACTTAAATTTAAGTGTGTAAATGTAATCTTACCAAAAAGCAAATGAGATTTCACTTTTAAGCTCATCGTGAATCCAAGCAATAACAATTACAGCGTTTGCATCACCTTTTTTTTGCTTCTTTTCCCTAAAACCATTTCACAAAAGTTGCTTCACAAAAATGGCATCTGCTAACATAACATCTCAAATCTCAAAAGTGTTTTCCTTTTGAGGGAAAGAGCCAGTCTCAAAAAAAGAAGAAAAAGGAAAAAGGGGATTTTGGGCATCTTCAAAATTGCTCTGAAGGAGGGGCTCTTCGACAATACTGAAGCTTCATCACCATCAACAATGGCAGAATTCCTACTTTTTTTAACAGAGCTGTGTGCCTAACTACGCTCTCTTCAATTGAGAGAACTAGCTCCAATACCATATTATTATTGTTTCGAAGAACTTTCTGAAATCGACCACACTAAAACATGCTGGTAACCTTTTGACTGCTCTGGTATTTGCTTGGACATGGCAGCTACCTTGTTTTGACTTGTCTTAAAATGGTAACAGTTGTCTCATCAATCTCGTCCTCCATTTAATGGACGGAGTAAATCAAGTCCTTCTCTTCGGATTTCACCAGCTACAGTGGTCATTTTTCCGATGTCATCAACCAGATTGCAATACACTTTCATGAACATTTTCTTCGCAAGACAGAATATTATTCTCATTTTCCATATAAGGTAGCAAATGGTTTCCCCGACAGAACTTGACTTGGATACCTTTCTTGAGCTCAATAATATTGCAACCAACAAGGTATGATTCTGCACCTTTTGTTTCAAGCATCACTAACCTCTGAGATCCAACCAATGTGCCCTTACTTTTCAGCTGAAGCTCCAGCGTTTCTCTTCTCCATGCTTTTGTATGTTGAGGCTAGTTTGTAGCTCAGACAGAGGGGTTGGTTCCTGAATTATCATCCCCATTCGGTATTGTTAATTGTTCCAAATAGAACAAACTATCATCAAGAAATTCGTTGTTCATCCTCTCTGACAATGATGACGTTGCCGAAGAATCCATGAAATTCTGGTCTTCCATCAGTTCAGAGAGGCAGTCATTGCCCCTACAAAGCTCATTAAGATCCCTTTCCTTATTGTTGACTGTTGCATTATAATCAGCAGATTTAACAGAAGTGCTCGAAGTTAACTTCGATTCCTTGATATCTGGCTGCAACATGTGATTCTCGTTGTTCCCAACTGATTGGCTACCATTCTTTGAAACGTCAACCTTGTCTGACGTCCTCATTGTTTTTCTCCCGGTTCTCTTGGTCCTAATTTTCTTTGGCAAGGCAGAAATGAGAGTTGAAATATCCACCGGGTCCATAACTTCATCAGTTTGTGTCTTGGCTTTCTTTGATTTGACTTTTTTGGGCTTTTGGCTGCAGAGAGTACAAGAAAGAGACACATAAATAGTGAAATAGCACTGACATTTAATAAAGTAATTTCAGTTTGTTTTCTCCGCAATATAACAAAATCCTCAGAATATTAACAGATTACAAACAAGATAATTGTAAACCAGACCTCAGCTTTCTCTTCCTTTTCTGAGAAGGACTGTCATTCTCTGGTGCAAGGATTGGATTTGTAATGGGTGTTGGTTGAAAGTCAATAAGGAGAAGGGTAGATCTTTCTGACTCTCTATCAACAAAGTTACCAATAAAAGCGGCCTTTTGAATTCTTCTTGCTTCTTGGAGCAATGGAACTTCATTTGGAAATAATTTTGTCCACCTCCTGATCACAGATGAAAAGAGTTCAATTAATACAGAAAAAAGGTACAGCTAGATACATGGAAACTTATCAAGTTTATCATTGTACCTCCGACACTCATTATCAGTACGTGAAGGCACACATGTCGCCACCTTGGCCCAACTATAGCCGTGTTCTCTAATCGCTGTTGAAAGCATCTGATCCTCTTCGTCAGTCCAGTTGCCTCTTTTTAGAGAAGGATCTAAACAATTGTACCATCTGTCATGACGTGAATACAAGAGAAATCACAATTTAGTCTACAATATCATCATGCAAACAAGTACCAAGGAGAATCTAATAATTGTTAGTTGTGAGAATATGAGAACTAGAGACAAATGAACTGCAAGGGCTGCCGACGGAGAGAGGAAGGTGATCTTTCAGGCAGAGCAGATTCCTTGAGGTCATATATATGAGTGGAAGTTTGGAGGACCAACTTACTGATGGATTTTGATAGAAATAAAGACTGAATTACAGGTATTACGGCATGTTTGATGGATCGGATAATGTTGACAGCCCAAAAAATTGAGAATAATATGGTTCAATCAAAAAACAAAATTGTTTCCCGCCAATATTATGGCACAACCAAAGTGGTGAATACGAGTTCGCTCAGGATGAAGAAAATAATTCTTCTTAATATTTTATTTATACAGTGAAAACATTTATACACAATTGAAATATAAATAAGTATATCGATTCCTAAATAAACTAATCCCTAATTCAATACAAAATCAAATTCTTTTTAATTAGAAAAACATCAATTTTAATATTTACACATTCTAAACAGTTAGGAAGTAAGAGAAATGAGAAGCTATCATCACAATACTCCGGTACATTCCTTCAACGATTTTGGGAAGGTATCCATTAAGCTCAAACTGCCCGAATTCACCCGGTGTTCCCCATGTCCCTCTTAAAAGTAGCAAGGTGGGATATTGAAAACACTTTTCCCATACCTCCCTAGTTGACGGGAAATTTAGAGGCAATTGCAACACAGAAGCATTGTTCGATGGGAGAAAAGATAAAGTACATGGCTCATCCATTCAAGCTCTAATCAAATGGAAAGATTTACAATTGCATGGTGCTACATGGATGATATCTCACACATTCAGAGTAAGTTCCCAAGCTTTCCCCTTGAAGACAACGTGAATTTTTGGGCTAAGGAAATTGATACACCTCCTATAGGATTTACGTATGCAAGGAGGAGAAAATCAGCTTCAAAAGCAAGCCGATCCAGTTAATGCAGCTTCAAAGGAAATTGACTCAGGTTCAAGAGAAGTCTAGAAGAAACGTTGAGAAATTAGTTAACACCATCTCCTCCAATCCAAATTGTACATTTTAATCCTTCTCATCTTGGAATATATAAGGGAGAGAAGGATACGGAAAGTGGGAAGAAAAGCATTGTATTAGGGAGGGAACCAGACTATTGACGTTCTAGCCATAAATTTACTCTAACGATTGAGTTGCCAATAAAACTAGTCCTACACAACACTGTTTTGTGTTTGTGCGTGTGTGTAGGTGTATGCTTTAATCCTACCAGTACCTTTCTCTACATTGAACTTGGTTTCGACCTGGCAAGAATTGAGCTTTCTTATTCCAATTTTTGGGCCCAAAAAGCATTACTGCAATCTTCAGGCGTTTGTCTTCAACAGGTGTGAATGACCCTCTTCTAGTTCTTGCAGGATCAAGTGATTTTTTCCATCTGCATTTATTAAGCATCATGACACCATTAAATATCGGAAGCAGCTACTAACAGCAAAAGGTAAATAAATAAACCTAAAGCATCATGTCGTCAACTTTATAAGCTAGACACAAGCCAAAATGAATTAAGGGAAATCCTTAAAATATGTGAAAGGGTACAGTTAATGATAAAACAGTGCATCCATTAAATACAATAAAATATCCAGCAATGATGAAATGCACAGGCCAGTAACGAAAGAAGAGGTCCTTCAAGGCAGATTTGGCTTTATAAAATATGAGAAACAGCCAAAAGAGAACAGAATTTTCACGTTAAGACATACAGAAAGGTTATTAAATGTGAGATAGATGGATAAAGTATGATTCCAAAATGCAATTCTAAATCAAAGTAACTAGTATGCTACTCAAAGTTTAGAACTTTTATTTCATTATAATAACTTGAAGTACAATATGAACATTTTTGGATAAACAAAAATTAACACATTGGCATGTCTATGGCGTTCTGAAAGAGAAGTGGCAGTAATCCAATGATGAACTGACCAGATATTCTGAAAAGCTAAAAAATCCATGATTTTGTAAGTTTGACGAAGTATTCTGTGATCCATAGGGGTACTTAGGATTTCAAAACATAAAGAGAAGAAAAGTAATTGATCTTACCTATTTAAAAGGCTACAAAATGATTGGAACTAGAAATCTGAATAGTTCAGCGAACAATAGCAGAGGAAAGAAAGAAAGGAGTACGGAATAGCATAACTGTATGCAGATGTAAATTTATAAATACCATGACAACTGACAGCCACACTTACCCTTAATTAAAAGTTCCTTGAGATAGTTTCTGAAGATCTTAATTATGAACAAACTCTTGATTGTTTTAAATTGATCTGATTAAAATACATAATCATATAGTTGTACCCTAGAAATCATGTAAACTGAATTATACTTTAAAATAGCTAACTCACCTATTTGAGCATTGGGTACCTGCCCGTCCTTCTAAGGCAGAAGCTACAGCTTGCCAATCTCCCACACCAATTGTTTCTACAGCAGAACGGAGTTTATCATCATCCTCCTTGGTCCACTCTCTTTTGAGTATCGAAGCATTTAAACTCCTCTGATAGCGTGATAGGCACTGACAAGGAGTCCTATTAGTCCCCAGTGACACTGCTATATCAAACCAGTTATTTATCCCTTTTTCTTGGATGATGAACAAGAGATTCTTATCCTCTATTGCCGTCCATGGGTTATGATTGATCAATGGATCTTCATAATTCAACCACCTACAGGATTCAGCCACATGTATTATGTTAGGAGAATAAAAAGAAATAGAACCTAAAATAAATAACATTGTATGAGTCACACAGATGTCTGTGATGACAATCATCACAGACGCATTCAACACCACTGTTTTGAATCAATGGAACCTAAAGAGATCTTATAAATAAAATTCAAATATTTCCTAAATAATGATAAATCAAATTAATTAGATTCTCAAATCTTTCAATTAGGTGTAGAATGAAAATCCAAATTACGATAATCTCCAATTAGCCATAATGTAATGTTAATTGATATTTAATTTCAGAAATTCCTTAAATTTAATGTTGCGCGATTAATTAGATTTAATTGGGTTGGTTAATTAAATTTAGTAATTAGATTAAACGCAGCCAAATAAGAAAACTACTAATGGAATCAAATCTTTTGATTCATGGACACAAAATTAAATATTGAATTTGGCCATGATTTTGAGAGAAATACAAAATAGTTTCAAAGGGAAGAATTTTAAACTCTCCTTCCCTGACTCAATACGCCCAATCCTAAAATTTTGCTTCCCTTGAAGAACTTTGTCAAGGGAAATCATTGTAAACATTAATCCAGCAATGGTAGGTGTCATGGGTCATCTGTTAGCCTACTGGGTTAAGAAATTCAACTAGCATGAAACTGTAAAAAATTAATGAGGCTCAAAAAAAAAACTTGAAACATGTGTTTAATTTAATAAGTATTTACTTAATGAGTTATTTCACTTGCAGTTCGGCATCGTAGGTCCATTTCTTACTTGAGGAGACATAGTCATTGATCGAGAATCTTCCAGTTGCAACAAAGCATATACATAGACGGGTGTTGAGGATGTCATTCGATCTAAGGATTAGTGTGATTATTATTTTAGTCATTTATTATTTTAAATTATTACATTATTTTTAGCATTTAAAGTTACTCAATATTATCTTTTATTAAATAGATTATTCTTATTGGCTTTTTAGTTTTATTAAGCTTTGAGAATATTCAGCATGTGACGTTATATAATTAATTGAGAGAACTTAGTTTTTAATTATTTATTTGAGGTTATTAAAATTAGATATTTGATTTTCTTTGAGATGTATATTATCCATTGTTTTAGGTTTACTTTGATGACAAGTGAAACTAAGAGTGGTTGACATTTGAGGTTTGAGGAATGTTATTAATAATTTTTCGAGGTAAAAATTTAATTTCAATTTAATTATACTTAAGTGCTTCTGCAATTTTTGATGTGCTTTGAGGAAATTAAGGTTTGAAATGAAATCAATAAAATTTAATTTGAGAATTGAACTAGACAAAAATTCTAGAGTTTCAAATTAGGGTTAAATATTTAGGCAGGATCGTCGTAATAAAGCTCTAATCATTTATGGGTCCCACCTGTAAAACAACATGTTGCCTTTGCACAATATTTCAAATCCAACAGTGGACTATGTGTCTGTGATGGCAATCATCATAGACATCTGCCAAGCTCTTTATTGAAGGAGACATGCTTCACATAAAATCAGTAGAGAGGAAAATATTCAGTTAACAGCTGCATGATTCATACACTAACGAATTAATAATTGCCAAATTCACCGACAACTCTAACAAAGCATAAGACAACCTACAATTAGTTCTTTGTGCAGAAATCCAGATTATAGAATTGGATGAAACAAGTGTTGCACGGCAGAAATGTTATTGGTGTAAAAATAGTCTTGGGGAGAATTGTCGAGTTAAATATTTGAGACATTTATTTTTTTAATTTTTCACATCATAAAAGTAATGGTTTCAAAATGTTGACAAAAAGAAAGTTTGAAAGAACGGACATATGGTCATTTATGTTGCATAGTTTGGTCTACTCTTTTTTGGCTATAAATCGTATGAGAAGGCAGGATTCGCATCATAGTTTATCTGTATTAGTCTCTACTTGTTATATAAGAAAAAAAAAAGGAAAAACACACAGAAATAACTATTGAGGCAGATAAAGATTCGAAAATGTGTCTTCAAAGATTATTTGTCTCGTAGTCTAGCAATAAAATAATTATTTTAACATTGGAAAGCATGAAATACATACCTTGTTTGACATTCTGCACCAGACCGACCCCCAACGTACATGGAAGCCAATCTTTCCCAATCGACCTTTGGCAGAAACTCCCTAATCTTTTCAGGAGTGAAATCAAAATCTTTAATTGACTCAAGAATATTATCAATATCATTTGAATCTCCAGACGATTCCACAGTACCACTGTCAAGAAAAACAAGCACCGATGATTTTTGCTAAGCCTAAAATCTTCAAACAAAAAAGCTATAAGAAGCCACACAAAGCTTTCTTAAAAACATACGATAACATACTAAGTTAATAGCGATGTGACAAGCCACCAATTAGATGGATCTAATGGGTATTGGGTTCTTACAAATATTACATATTTGGTGGATTTAATGGGTATTGGGTAGCATAAATGTTATTGTTTAGATAGTCATTTAGGATTTGAATTGGAAATTATCTAGAAGTTATATACACCACGATGGGGGAAAATAAATAAGTGGGAAAACGAATTTTAAGATATGAAAATTATTAAGATTGCTGTGTAATTTTTTTGTTGAAAGAAAGTGTGTTCTTCTTAATTGTGGTGTTAGATACATCAAAATAGTATCAGAACATTGATGTTGATGGAGCAGAAGTATAATGAGGAGAGAATAATCATTCTAGAGAAGGAACTGGATGGTATGAACCAAGAGTTGCAGCAACTTCCAAGTTTGGAGAAATCGATCGCACACTTGGCACTAAATTTGGCAAAAATCCTTCAATCTCATTCAACGAATGATGGCAACAATGGTTGTAGAAAAGAAATAGACAGAAACTAACACTAGTGTGATGAATCTAGACAAGTGGTGAAAACTCCCCTTGCGAAAGATAGTAAACTCATGACTAGATTTGTTTTCAGTTTTGGCCAATGGGAAAAGGTAGCACATTTCACAGGTGAGGTGTTGGAAAACGTCATTCTCACAAGTTTTGAAAATTGGGGTGGGGGCTGGCAATTGGAGTCTTGATATGCCTATTTTCAAGAACGAAAATCCAGATGCCTAGTCGTTCATAGTAGACAATATTTTATCGTAAAAAATCTTCATGACGGGGAAAGTTTTTTTCAAGGACAATTAGTCCTTAAGGCAGTGTAGTGAATTGGCTCTAATAGGTGGAATCGTGACCGAGATTTGGATTTGTGGCCTAGAACATTCCAATATCATGATTGTCAAAAGATCCAAACTGAAGAAAGATTTACTGACAATCACCTTGAGGACAAGGCGTTTTTCAACCCGGGGGTATTTGATAAGCCACCAATAAAGCGGAATTAATGTGTACAAGGTAGTTATAAATGTTATATATTGAGTAGCTGAAATTGCCATGAATGGGTAATTATAATAGCCGCATCTTCAATTAGTTATTTATTATTTTAATTGGAAGTTGCGTAAAAGTTATTTACGGCATGGTGAGAAAAATAAATAGGTTGGGAAATGAGTTTTTAGGATATGACAAATTATTAAGTGTGGTGTAAATTTTTTTGTTGAAGTGTGTTCGTAATGTGGTGTCAGATACCTATCACTACGATGTCATGACTTTAACATATCTAGTTATGTATGTTCTCAAACTAAAAACATAAAATCTAACAATTAGTTTTTCCCCCTTTTCTATATTTTATTATGATAGTGAAACATAATCAGGTTCATCATCATCCAAGACCATTTGATAGACGTGATTGCCCTCTTCAACATATACTAGTTTCAGGCTTAAAAAAAAAATCACCTATACCTGAATTGAGCCACTGAAATTTGAAGCGCCATTTCTTGAAATTGTTGTTTTATTCCCTTCCCAAGATTTTCTTTTTCAGCTTTTGACCATTTTTTCCGTTCAAGTGAAAGTGGAAACATGGTTAAAGCCATTTTATACTTTGCAACATGAGAATTCTCCACCGGACCATAGAGCATGGCGGATACCTTTTTGTCCTTAACCTGCAGAAACATCAATTACGTTAACACAAGAATGCAAAAACTATAATATGAACAATCCCTGGTTAATAAAAGAAACCTCAACAAAAGCAGATTTCGATAAACGGGCATGGTAGGAGCGGATGGTAATGTTAAAGAAGATAATTCAGATGAAATTTGAAATAGATTATATTATCTTTGCGGTGCTTTCTTCGATGCAGGTAAAAAAACAAAAAAGATCCACAAGCAAGCAATAAACCAAAAGTCATGTATGATCCAGACTCTTTTTATATATAGCGATCCCATGTATATCTCAATCTATTTGAATTTTTTATCCTCTTATCCCGTCTCATTGAAAAAATATGCAAACAAAATCTATGATATTCTTTCTGGACGCACTTAATTATGCATAAAAAAATTTAATTATCACAAGATCAAATTAATTCTTTTCAATAATCTACAGTTATTTATATTAGATGTAACAAAAACAGACTTACCAACACAGCAGAAGCAAGCAATAGCCACCATTAATCTTTTATGCAAAAGAAAATTACCTTCGACAAATCCTTTGAAGTGCACAGTTTCTCCACGGATATTAGCTGAACACGTGGATCCTTCTTCTGGGACAATGCACGCCCTATTCTTCTTTTACATGAAACCTGAAAGTCTTTCAAGATTTTGAACCGGTCTTTCAACCCTTTATTCTCCTCAAGTTTTGCCTCAATGTGAATCAACTTACTTCGGAGGAGCTTCTGACAAGATCTATTTTTTTTAATGGCATCAATAAATGCTAGTGCAGACTTTGGTAACCCAGAACCTTGCAGTGGTGATGTCAATGATTGGTAAGCATTAGGTAGTTTCCATATTGCGGAGGAAGAATTCTGATCCACATTACTCGGGTTATGGGCGGTATTACAAAGTTCTTCTGAGTTTGGGCACTCTATCCCGGAAATGCTAGATAATTTATTGTAACATTCCTTCTTCAAATGAGTTTCAGAGACTTGATGTTGAACCTGGTCAGGATTCTTCAAGGGAACCTCTACATCAGTAGTGAATGCACCTGCAAACAAAGCATGATATTATCTTTAAAAAAACAAAAAATACAAGCCAAGTGAAGTCACGCAGACAGTTTGTGACAGTTACACAATACACTATTAAAATTTCCAAAACCAGAGAAAAAATTGTATGAGCAATGCGTCATTGACTTCATATAGTATTACAATAAATCAGAAATATCCAGTAAGATAATTTTTTTGCAAAAAAATTAAACAATTTAACATTAACTTTGTCAGTAATTTAATGGCCATAAACAGTAACATCGCACAAGATTCTGCAAGTCAGAAAATATAAGGACCACTGATAGGAAGCACGATTACGATGACCAACTAAGAGAAGACTACTACTTCGCATAGAAAAAAAAAAATCAAAATTTAACAACTTTTAACACACGATTAGTGTATGATACCAAACTCTACATAAGATTATTTGTACAATGTTTACTTGCCGGACATAGCTGATCCTTTACTAATTACACAGACTTTGCATACTAAGTCTTAACGTGGTTAAACCCAGTATCACCTATGAATTCAAACATAAATAATTCCAATTTCAATTGACCGTTAAAACTTCAATCAATGTCATCCACTTCGTTGTCTCAACAATGAAAGCATCCAATACAACACAAGAAATATCCTTTCAAAAAACAAAGCCACAAAAGCCTACCTTTATCATAGGCCGCAAAGCGTCGCTGAATGGCCCGGAGCGTTTCAAAATCGTCCTCCTCGTCGTCGGACGTCACAGGAGGAATAGTATTTATAGGTTTCACAGACAGATGTTGATACTCCTCGTTAGACATCGAGAAACGGTCCCGAATGCTACGCACAAGTTCGAGATCATCATCGCCATCACTTTCACAAACAGGAACAAGTCCGCCGGAGGAAGCGTCGCCAACGCCGACAGACAAAGACTGATAACTACAATCATCAGGATCCGCCCCGGTGAGCAAGCATGCTCGCCTTAAGGCTTCAATGTCCTCATCAAAACCGCCTTCGGCTTCTTCGCCTGATAAGTTCTCATCTTCGTCGTCGCTGGGAATGGAAGACATGTAGCTCAGGCCACTGAATGGCACACCGGATGGCAAAAGTTGACAGGCGGTGATGTCGCCGGTATGAAGGGTTTCCCCCTTCTAAAACCAAACTCCCAATAGCTGCAATAAATCTCGTTTATAGAGTTGGGCTTTATATAATTGGGCCACTTGGATCGGGTCATTCTACTTCGACTTATTTCAATGCCACGTAGACCAGCTCTAATTTTTCACTTTAATTTTATAATTTAACTAATTGTAACACAATAATATATTTTGAGAAATTTATCAAAAAGAACCTCAAACTATTGTTTTTTTTTCAAAAAAACCTTAAACTTTCGATCTTAACAATTCAAACCTTAAAGTATGAGGGTCAGTTTGGAATTATTTTTAAAAGCATAAAAGTAATTGTTCCGTAATTTTAGTATAAATTAGTATTTGGTAACTGTAACATAAATTATTTTTTCTCGGGTTACACCCGTTATCATGCAAATTTTATTTTCGAATATGAATTTATATTCTTTTTTGCATAACTGACTAATAGTCAATAAATTACACTTCAAACCATCAACCAATAACGCATTCTCAATTATAAGGTTTGAGACATTACCTATATTGTCGATACAAATAATTTTGTTTTTTAGTTATATCTGATTGAGACATTTTCTTCCGTTTTGGTGATGGAGCTAAACATTGAGCAATCTCTTCTCACGCGTCTTGAGTACCCACTGTTTATGTATCAGTCTTCTTTCAATGAACATTTGTCAACCTACGAGCAAATTTAGGTACATTTCTTAAGTATTCAAAAAAAAAATTTAGGTCATTGAGTGCTCGTATTAGTTCCTTTAAGAACCCCTTTATATTTTAGTAGGAAAGTAACTTATCGTTTGTCTTTAACGATCATACAAATGATTTATGACCTAGATGGTCGACCATAGAAGTTTTTTCTTTCGTAACTATTTATTGTCCTAAGAACGTGTTCAAAATTTTTGTTGTCATTTGTGAATTTATCGACTATAGCATGAAAGTCTTCTTTTTTTTTTTTTCAAATCGTCAATTTCTTTTTCAATTAATGAGGTGAAAAAGAAAATAAATGTAATATTATTCTTTCGTAATTTGCTTAACACGTGATTTTTTATTTCATCTTCGTACATTTCCGTTATTTGTTGTACCTTGCTTTATTAAAATTTCTTCGTCACCAATTAATAAATTTAGTTTTTAAAAACTGTTTAAACAAGATCTTGATTTTCGTCCCAATTGATTATTTGAATAGTAAAACCGACAACATTTACTATGAATTAAGAAACAAACAAAATAGATGAATTTTGAAAAATAAAAATTTGCCAACGAACTTCAATAAATTAAAGTTTATAAAATGGAAGAAATTCTAAAATAATAATAAAAGAAGAGGCCACATCTCATTAATTGTCCCGCGAAGAACACAACTGTCATTGAATAATGCCATCAAACAAGTGACTGAATCCAGAAAATATTGCACATGCCACGTTCGTTGAGTAATTATGAACAAGAAAGCTACACTACATTGCGTTTTGGCATCAAATTAATGTAAAAAAATAAAATAAAACAGTAACACAAATGTCACGTCTAAGTCCAACTCTACTATCCCCTAACTAATATACAGCAAGGAGACGGAGAACAATAAGTAATACCATGGGGATCGGACCGTGGCCGGAGGCGAATCGTTGGAGATTTCAGTGGAGTCGACGGCTAGAGGCATTCCATCGCTGTTGAGAGTGCATGATTTGGGATCGGACCCGTCCGAGCTCATCATCTTTGCTCGCAGAACGGCGGAAACTGTTCGGATGTAGGCGGTGCGGTTCTTGGCAAGAAGCCATGTTAGACCCATTAGTTGACATTCCTTTTTATGCATCTTTGTGGGTCTATCTTCTGGTTTGCTTGCGTTTAACGCTCTCTTCTCATTCAGCTGCATAAAAAATTAGTTTAGCAAATTGGTATCCCCAAATAAGTCCATATTGTTGGATAAAAGAACGTTCTCTGACTAAGGACGTCTTTTTTTTTTAACTCCCTATACTCAAAGAAATAGGGGCAGGCACAGTTAGTTCGGTTTGGTTTTGTCATCAGCGTAAGTTTGGTTTCCGATGTGAACTTTTTGATATTGATATTAAGGCTGATCATTTTAGAAGCTCCGATCAACCAAAGACGGACCAGAGAGGTAAAGCTGTTTTCAGGCAAAGCTCCGATCAAGTTCTTGTTTTCAAAATTGTGCTAGAATGGTGAACCGGACCCATGCGTTGATGAACCAAACCAATCGTAAAAGAAAAGGATCGATTTTGTAACTACAAATCTACAATCGGTTTTTAACTTTCGAATCATGAACTGGCCAGCCACATTTGGTTCGAAAATTTATCCCACCAAACCAAATTTGCTCGCCAATCTCATGAAACCCATCCGAACCAAATCCAACTCTCCGATTCGATTCGATTCGATTCGATTCGATTCAGATTAGACGGTTTCCACACACCCGCATCGAGAAATGTTGTCAAGGAAAGGAAAATCCTTGATCTAAATAGTCAAGTAGACGCTACATATGCTAAAGACAAATTGGAGAGTGTTTGGACACAATCTGAAACCTCTGATGAACAAAAACAAAACCATTAACGTGGAAAAACTGATGAAGATTTTAATAAATAGTTCTTTTTTTCCTAAATGAAATAAAAAACGGGTTGAAAAAGAGAAAAGGCAAATACCCATAAACACAAAAACGAGAAATAACATTAAAAAAATGTTATTGAAATGAACGAAGTCCATAAAGACATTATCCAAATGTCTCTACAGCAATACAGACAGTCAACTGCCAAGAAAACACAAACAGATGGAGACCACATGAACATGAACTTGTCTTGGCTCAAAGCTTAGATCCCAAAGCAGATAAAATAATTCTAAAGATAGGATAAGACTCGGTCTTTTGGCGCATGATAAAGGAAGGTTCAGCTTTTTCCATCATCCCTGAAACTAGATGATTTTAGAATAATAGGGTCTATAATCCTAATATAAAGCCAAAATTTCCATGGAAGAGGTTCATATTTGTTTTCGAAGCGAGATTTTAGGATCGACCCTGGTGGTAATACCAGCAGATCTTTTTACCTATCAGGATAATTCTGAAGGCATAAACACAAGTTCTGTGAAACTATGAGTAATTTTCTAGGTCTTGAAACAGTAACTAAGGGGACGAAAACGAAGAGCTTTGCTATTTATAGAGATATTGGAAGAATAACCAGAAGAAATTCAGCTCAAATTCTAACAGTTCTTCGTTATTTTCAAGTGATAGGTAAGAAAATGCAGTGGAAGAAAGAAGAAAAAGGAGAACTCACGTGATTAAGGCTATTCAAGCATTTGGAGCACCCACCAAGACCGGGCAATTGGCTGACACTGGAGCTATTACTTAGGCAATTTCTCTCTAACCTCCTTACACTCGCATCCCCAACCAGCTTCCCCTTTTTGGTAACTGAAAATGATTCAGGGCAGCTCAATGGATGCAATCTTATGCCGCAATTGCAGTAAACAGCATCGCAGGTCTCGTTTGGCTTGACCAATTCGATTCCCCTTTCGCTCAATGCTTTCCCAAAGTTATTCACACATGTTTCAGAATCATCAGGCAGCAAAGGAAGTTCATAGGGAGTGGATTGGTCGGCCATTCCCGGATTAGACCCTTCTCTGCCGACTCTGCCGAGGGCTGTGGTCGAGTAGGCGGCGTAGAGCCATGCAGCAAGCACTGGGCAGCAGCGACTGCGATGAAGATGCGCATTGACGCCGCCTTTGCCTACGCTGCAGGCGTTCTTAATGCTATAAAAAAGCTCATCCGGGAGGTCCAATGGGCAGCCGGCTATGTCGGACTGTTCAGGAAATGCGGGAATCGTCGCAGGAGGAGATGAGGTCACTGGCAGAGGCAGTGGTTGGATATTGATAGGGTCCGGATTGGCCGGAAAACCCAGAGAGAGATTGAAGAAAAAACAGTAGAAAACAACGAAAATGGAGGTCAGAAATCGTGGGTATAGATTCATTTCTGAACACAAGAGTTAGAATTCAGCGAGTAACGTAGGTTCTTGGGATCCAAATTCGAGCAGTTTTGTAAGCTGACACAGAAAGTGAAATATTAGTAAAGTTGAGGATGGTGGAAGACTAGTGCTCTGGGGGTCTTGGGTCAAGAACATTTCAATGTTTACTTCAAATTTCAGTTTTCTTCACCTAATTCTTCTCCACTTGTGAATTTTGTGAGAGAAAAAAAAAAAATCTTTTAATAAAAATTGGTCTTTTAAATTTAGAGGTGACAATCAAACTTCAATTTTACACTAATAACTCTCTAAATTTTGGGACGTCTAACTATAAAAGTCTTCGCATGTCGTCAAGAAAATCATGTTTTTATCAATCTGCTGGGTGATTTCTAGAAACAGACAACTTCCGATAGATCGATTTGTTAATTTTAACGATTTTTAGTGAGAAACAAGTTAAAAAATTCAATATTTTAATTTACACGATCACCAAAATCATTTTATCAAAAAAATTGGTCAATTCAAAAATTATATAATAAAAAATGTGATTTCTTTGATCAAATTTTGAGCTACTTCTAAAATTAAGGTGGATAGGGAATTTACTTTGTCAGAAAAGTCTTAGAAAAAAAAAAGTAAACAAATATAGGGAATAGTACATTCTGTTTTGACCTCTTTTTACAGCTATATCCAACTTTCTGTGTTATTCTTTCTCTTACTTTCATGATTACTTTATTTTTTAATTATTCCTATTACTTTCTCCTTAGGGCAAAAATCATTTCATCACCTCTAAACACTTGATTGATTGGGTTGTATTTTAATGTGATGAACAAAGTGTAGTTCAATTTTTACCCATTCTCATATTTTTTTTTAATTTTTACAAAAAAAAAATAGTTTAATTAGATACAAATCTTGTGATTTCGTGAATTTTTAACAGAATCAAACGTAAACAGGTCTCTCTTGTTCAAAGAGTAATACTACATTTACACTATAATTTTATAGTATAACGTGCCACTGTCTTATACGTCATTTATTCATATATTCATATAATTTTTAATTTTTAATATTTGTATTATACCATAATAATTCTACTGATAGGAGACTGTAACATAAGAGTCATATTATGATTTGAGAATTAAAATGTAAAAATTGATATCAATAAGTTTTCTAACCTTCGTTGCCCTTGACTCGAATGTTAAATAACATCGACGCTCACATAGGGTAATGGTTGTGTTATGTGTATGATTATGCAAATTCAGCAGAACTAGTGACCCAAAAGAAACCATCTCTTTGTAAGCAGCAATATCACTTACTTGCGAGAAGGAGATTCTCACTTCCTTATGGTGCTATAATGAATATCTCCAAGCCCTTTCTTTTCCCCATTTGCCATTTGTGTGTTCCTTTTTTGCTCATCTTCTCCATTCCGGGACGAGTCCCCTATCGAAATGTTTCACCCCAAGTTAGAATTTGAAAAATTAAATACATAAAAAAAAAAAAAGAAAAACTAGTTGAAGATCCTTCCGAGCCTACCTGATAGGGACTCTGTGGAAGAAAATTCATAACAAATAAGTAAGAGGATCGTCAAGTGATGCCAAATGCCATCCACCATTCCCGGCGAACGTGTAGCCATCGATATCATGGGGAGTTACAAGGCAAATGGCTTGATTAGTTCATGCATCATATACATACACTTCTACCAATAGTCTCCACAAGAACAAGAACCATCTTTAAAATGGTGAAATCGGTTCGAATCTCTCAAGATTATCAACCTATCTGCAATCTTAGATATGTGTTTGATGGCCGTGTGACAATCTTCGCACACCCTCAAATTTTTTATCACTCGGATCGGTCTACCAGATGGTATATGCAAAATCCCATAAGCCACCGCTAATTTTTCACTATGATACTTGAGCATATGCTCCTTCTCCTCCTCCTCGACGTCATGAAGAACCAATTTGGTGGAGGAAATATATCCCTCCGTCTTCATCTTCAAGTCCAACTCATCTAAATAGGCACAGATTCGCTCTTTCTCCGGATGAAAAGGGTCTCCAACAATGAAAGTGTGGATCTTATTATCTACTTCAATCCAACTATGCCCAGGAACTTTCTTCACACCTTTATCCTTCATTTTTACTCTCATTTTTCGAGAGTCACTCCATCTGCCCGAAGCTGCATATAGATTCGAGAGAAGAACGTACATTCCTGAATTTTCTGGCTCCATCTTGAAAATCATCTCCGCAGCTTTTTCCCCTAAATCGGTGTTGCCATGAATCCTACTTGCAGCCAACAAAGCACCCCATGTAGCTGCATCTGGTTGAAAAGGCATCGTTTTCATTAAATTTTGTGCTGCCTCCAACCGCCCTGCTCGTCCTAGAAGATCGATCATGCACGTATAGTGCTTTGAATTTGCTGCTATGCCATATTCTTGATTCATTGAATTAAAATATTCCATCCCCTTGTCAACCAAACCGGTGTGACTACATGCGGATAGTACACCCACCTAAACCACAATAAAATCAGCATAACATTAAACTTAAGTACAAAATTATAAAAAAAAAAAAAAAAAAAAAAAAAAAACCATATAAGATGAATAAATTCTCAAGGATGCCAAAAGGTCTTTTCCTGTAATAATTTTACTCATCTTTGATGATAAACGATGTCGATAATGTTGATCAAGTTCTCACATTGCCAACTCCAGTAAATTATCAACAGGATGACAACACATCATGCAAGAGTAACGTCATATTTACTCTTTAATTTTACACTCTCATCGTAGCTCATGAAAGAACGTTTACGTATCACTCATTAATTGATATAATTAATATCTTATTTTAATTTATTATAATTTATCTTCATGAACACCAATTAATGAGTGACACGTAAACGTGCATTAGAAGGTAAGATTAGAATGAAGAATTTAAGCATAAACCTAATATTACCCACCGTGCAGATGATGAAACTCGAGTTAAGAATACTGCTGCAACAATGATAGCAAATGAAAATATAATAAGTAGGCAGCCCTAAAGGTGTTATGCCGTCATTAAAAGACCAGTTGTATAAAATTTAGACCTCATATCAAATGCATATGTTAAAAAAAGAAAAAACAATTACCATTGTCACGTCATCTGGTTTGACACACTCGTTTTTCATCGACTCAAACACTACTAAGGCTTCTTTGCCAAAACCATGTCTAGCATAACCGGCAATTATAGTATTCCACGAAACAACATCCTTTTCTACTATACTTTGAAACACATAAAATGCATCCTCTATGCTTCCACACTTGCAGTACATTGCCAGAAGTGCATTTCCAACGTAGCAACCAGTCTCATATCCTGCTTTAATTACCCGGCCGTGCAATTGCCTACCTAATTCTAAAGCAGCAAGATCAGCACAAGTACTCAAAGCACAAGTATATGCAGACCTATTCAATCTTTCTCCATCTCGTTTCATCATTATGAAACAATTCAAAGCTTCTTCCCAATGGCTGCTTTGAGCATACCCAGCTATTATAGCAGCCCATGAGATGCAGTCTCGCTGAGGCATTCTGTCGAACAAGTTCCTAGCTTGAGCTATATTGCCACTCTGAGCATAACCACTAATCATTGTATTCCAAGAACTCACATTTCGACAAGGCATCGCCTCAAACAATTCTCTCGCCACATCCATTCTATGAGATTGTACATATCCTGCGATCATTGCATTCCAAGAAACTTCATTTTTTTCTGGCATTTGATCAAAAAATATCCTTGCTTCGTCGATCATTCCATTTTGAATATACCCAGATACCATTGCTGTCCACGCAAAGACATCCCGGGTTGGAGCCCCCTCAAATAGTCTCCTAGCCTCTAATAGCTCCCCATTCTGAGCGTAGCATGTAATCATAGTATTCCACGAAATTTGATCTCTTAAAGGCATTCTTTCAAAAATTTGCCTTGCTTCGTTTAACCTCTTTTTCTTTACATATCCTCCCATCAAACAATTCCAAGAAACGACCTCCCAATCGAATTTTGATTCAAACAACCTCCTAGCTTCCTCCATTCTTCCATTCTGCACATAAGAAGCAAGCAACCCATTCCAGGAAATTTGATTTTTACAAGGCATGTCGTCGAAAATTTTTCTAGCCTCCTCAACATACCCATTATGAGCATAACCAGACAATATAGCATTCCATGACACAACATCTCTCTCCGGCATCTGATCAAACAATTTCCGAGCAGAACTGAGATTTCGATATCTTAAATTTCCACTAAGCATAATATTCCAAGAGACCAAATCCCTTTCAGGCATTTTCTCAAACATCTGTCTTGCGTTATCATAGTCCTCGTTGCTCAGGTAGCCCGAAATCATGGCGTTGTATGAAACGGGACTTCGGTTAGGCATATTGTTAAAGATAAGAAGGGCGGACTCGCACTGCCCATCGCGCATATAGGCCGTAATTTTCATGTTCCATTTGACAACCTCTGGATCAGCGGTGACTGACTTTTTGTTGCCGGAATCCCGCTTGTTCGTCAGAGCTTTCTTCGCCGGAGATGGATTTGGGATGGCGAGGAGCGTCTGCGATATGGATTCGATCCGAGATGAGCTTAAGCGGCTACTGTGTAAGCGTCGGAAATGGAAACTCCCGCGCATTGCCTTCCTGTCTAAGTTCGTTTGCCTTACTCTTGCTATTCTTACCATCGTCATAAAACAAACCTCTATTTTAATTTAAAAATAATCTTTTGGTTATTTTCTTATTATATTTTACCAAAAAATTATTTATATAATTAATTTAATAAATTAATTATTTATAATTTTTTAAAATTTTAATTATAAAAGAACTGACTAAAAATGGTGGATGTAATAGTTGGGGACTCTTTTATAACACGAACCTCTACGATCGAGAGATAAAATGAACAATATCGTAGAAGTTAGGCATTGATAATCATGCGTCAACACTTGTCAACGTGATTAAGGACGTCTTTTTTTTGACTTCCTATACTCAGAGAAATAGGGACGGGCACAGTTCGGTTCGGTTTGGTTTTGTCATCTGCGTAAGTTTGGTTTCCGTCATGAACTTTTTGATATTGATATTTTTCTCACGTGAAAAATGTAAATCTAATGCTTGCGGACAGTAGAACGATAGAACGTTTTAAAAACTATGGTCGATCAGAGAGGAACAGGTTGATCATTTTAGAAGCTCCGATCAACCAAAGACGGACCGGAGAGGTAAAGCTGTTTTCAGGTAAAGCACCGATCAAGTTCTTGTTTTCAAAATTGTGCTAGAATGGTCAACCGGACCCATGCGACGATGAACCAAACCAATCGTAAAAGAAAAGGATCGACTTTGTAACTACAATCGGTTTTTAACTTTCGAATCATGAACTGGCCAGCCACATTTGGTTCGAAAATTTATGCCACCAAACCAAATTGGCTCGCCAATCTCATGAAACCCATCCAAACCAAATCCAACTCTTCGATTCGATTTGGACGGTTTCCACACACCCACATCGAGAAATGTTGTCAAGGAAAGGAAAATCCTTGATCCAAATAGTCAAGTAGATGCTACATATGCTAAAGACAAATTGGAGAAACCGGGGTTGAAAAAGAGAAAAGGCAAATACCCATATACACAAAAAACGAGAAATAACATTAAAAAAATGTTATTGAAATGAACGAAGTCCATAAAGACATTATCCAAATGTCTCTACAGCAATACAGACAGTCAACTGCCAAGAAAACACAAACAGATGGAGACCACATGAACATGAACTTGTCTTGCCTCAGAACTTAGATCTCAAAACAGATAAAATAATACTAAAGATAGGATAAGACTCGGTCTTTTGGCGCATGATAAAGGAAGGTTCAGCTTTTTCCATCATCCCTGAAACTAGATGAATTTAGAATAATAGGGTCTATAATCCTAATATAAAGCCAAAATTGCCATGGAAGAGGTTGTTTTCGAAGCGAGATTTTAGGATCGACCCTGGTGGTAATACCAGCAGATCTTTTTACCTATCAGGATAATTCTTAAGGCATAAACACAAGTTCTGTGAAACTATGAGTAATTTTCTAGGTCTTGAAACTGTTAGTAATTATTTTAATTACTATATTGTTTGGTCCGGTTTTTTAAAAGTCACCATCAAAGGCAACCGTCCATGTTGCACCCCGTCAATGGAAACTCTTTGATGGAAAGAGTCTATTATTGAGGGGTCATTTCATTGAAGGTCCCCTAAGCCTATTTTCTCAATATTCAGAATACACCATCGATTGTGAGAATTAAAGGTTTAGAAGAGATTCTTCAAGAACGGAAAGCAGCTGTCCCCGATTTATCGTCAATGGCTGGAGGTATTTCAAATTTCCGCACTTTCATCTAAATGGTTGACTTTTTCTGTTATAAAAGCCATGTTAGATGATAAAGAATAAATTTCTAACAGTTGGTATCAGAGCGAGTAAAACCTCTGTCTTGACATTTTTTCAACGTAAAGTTTTGAAATTTCTTTTTGATTTTAAAAGTTTACGTTTTGGGCGTTTTCAAAGCGGTTTTTTGTTACGAATCATACAGAAACTTGATTACGAACATACTACACTTTAAATCGTCAAATTTGGTGTCCAAAATCATGAGATATCGTCGGATTTATGATGGGATTTTCGGCGGGTCGCGAGTGAGTCAAAATGACCCATTTAGAGGTTGAAGATGACCAAAACTACATGTAATTCTGGCAGATTAAGACTACGTGTAGTTCTGGCATATTAAGACTACGTGTAGATCTGGTAGTTCTGGCAGGTTAAAACTACGTGTAGTTCGGTTATCATAAAAGAAGACCAAATAAATTATTGGTCCTAATGGGATTCGAACCTGCGCCTCTCTCATGAAATTTCGAGTGGATTGCCACTCGGCTGGGACTTAATTGTTGATGATTTTGGATTTTAAATAAATATATTATTTATGTTCTTAAAGGTTTCAATAAACAACATAATTTTGAACCTTCTGGGATTTGAACCCAGCTCTTTTAAAAAAGGGAACATGGTGGGTGCACTGTGCTAAGTCATTTTTATTGAAGTAAACTGTCTTTGTATTATAATGATGTTAATTCATGTTCATATATTATGTTTTTTAAATATGAATATTTTGGTGAATTAATTCAAATGTTGTATGATCTTTATAATTTGGTTAATTATTGAGTAGCCACAGCATCTTTAATTATCCGAATTTATATATAAAGTTTTAATGATCATATTGTGACATTTATTGTGATTAATTACATGAATATAATGGATTTTATCCCACAGGAATCTCTATTGTATTTGTGTAATTAATTAGGATAAAATATTGAATTATATTTCTTAAGTTGCCCACAGATATTAAGAAAAAGGCACATGATTCGATAGTTTTATCATAAAGTTATATGAATCTTATTGAATTTAAACTTTAGGCCACAGGCAGGTTTTATGTCACTTGATTCATAATCTTTGAGCATGATTTATATTGATAAAGCATGATTTATGTTGTTGGTCTCATATTGTAGTTGATAAGCATGTCTATTTATTTATTTTGCAGCTATGAATATTGGTAATTTCTCTGATTTCAAATGTGATATTCCTGAATTGAATGGTGAAAATTATAAGTCTTGGAAGGAGAAAATCCTTCTCAAAATGGGGCTGATGGACATTGATTATGCTATAAAGAAAGATGAGTCAATTATTACTCCTACTAGCAGTAAGGAAGATCTTATTCTTAGTGAGCGTTGGGAGCGATCTAATCGCCTCAGCATTATGTATATAATGACTAAGATCTGCGCTAGTATACGAGGTTCAGTTGGTGAGCATAAAAATGTCAAGGATTTGTTGAAGTCTATTGATCAACAATTTGAGACTTCAGATAAGGCACTTGCCAGCACCCTAATAATGAAGTTTTCATCATTAAGGCTCACATCAGTGAAAGGTGTGCGTGAGCACATAATGCAAATGAGGGACATTGCAGCTCAGCTCAAAACACTTGAGGTTGATATGTCTGACTCATTTCTTGTGCACTATATTTTGAACACTCTTCCACAAGCATACGGACCCTTCAAAATATCTTACAACACACATAAGGATAAATGGTCTATCAATGAGTTATTGACCATGTGTGTTCAAGAAGAAGGGAGATTGGCTATGGAAATGGGTGAGAGTGCATATGTGGCAACACAAAGAAAGAGCCAGCATCAAGCCAAAAAGAAAGGGAAAGGTAAAATACCTATCCAAGATGGTGGAATCAAGAAAGAATCCAGGTATTTCTTCTGTAACAAGAAGGGACACATAAAGAATGATTGCACCAAATATAAAGTTTGGCTTGAGAAAAAAAGTACGTTAATCTCATTTGTTTGTTTTGAATCTAATATGGTTAATTCTATTTGTGACACATGGTGGATTGATTCGGGTTCTACAATCCATATTTCAAATACCTTGCAGGGTATGACAAATCTAAGGAAGCCAGTGGGAAGTGAGCAATGCATCTATACAGGCAGCAAGATGCGTTCACGTGTGGAAGCCATTGGCACATGCACTTTAATTTTAAGTAGTGGTTTTGTACTAGAGCTTGAAAAGACATTTTATATTCTTAGTTTTTCTAGGAATTTGATTTCTGTATCGAGACTTGTACCATTGAGATATTCCTTTAACTTTTCAGATGTAAACTTCAGTTTATTTAACAAATCTGATCTTGTTGGGAATGGTATATTTTCAGATTTTATATTCTTAGTTTTTCTAGGAATTTGATTTCTGTATCGAGACTTGTACCATTGAGATATTCCTTTAACTTTTCAGATGTAAACTTCAGTTTATTTAACAAATCTGATCTTGTTGGGAATGGTATATTGTCTGATGGTCTTTTCTTTCTCAATTTACAAAGTGATACTGCTTATAATGCTATGCATGTTTATGTTGGTAATAAAAGATGTGTTACAAATGAAGACTCTTCTATCTTATGGCACCGGAGATTGGGACATATCTCCATAGAGAGAATTAAAAGATTAGTGAATGATAAAGTACTTTGTGCTTTGGATTTTACTGATTTTGACACTTGTGTGGAATGCATTAAGGGTAAACAGACCAACAAGAGTAAAAAAGGTGCAAAGAGGAGTAGTGACATATTAGAGATCATTCATACGGATATTTGTAGTCCGATTACGAACTCTTATGGTTCTAAATACTTCATCTCTTTCATAGATGATTTTTCACGATATATGTACATCTACTTGCTTCACCATAAGGATGAAGCACTAGAAGCCTTTAAGGTTTCCAAGGCTGAAGTAGAAAAACAATGCGGTAAGCAAATAAAGATCGTGAGAAGTGATAGAGGTGGTGAGTATTATGGTAGATACACTGAGAATGGACAAGCACCTGGTCCGTTTGCGAAGTTTCTTCAAGAGCATGGAATAGTTGCTCAATATACTATGCCTGGTTCTTCGGACCAGAATGGTGTAGCTGAAAGAAGAAACCGAACATTATTGGACATGGTGAGGAGTATGCGTAGCAGCTCCAAACTTCCGGATTTCTTGTGGACTGAAGCACTTAAGACGGGTGTGTATATATTAAATCGAGTTCCAACAAAGGTTGTTGCTAAAACACCATTTGAGTTATTTAAGGGTTGGAAGCCGAGTTTACAACATATACGCATATGGGGTTGTCCGTCTGAAGTGAGGATATATAATCCACAAGAGAAGAAACTAGACCCAAGGACTATCAGTGGATATTTCATTGGATATGCCGAAAAGTCTAAGGGTTATAGATTTTATTGTCCATCTCATAGCACTAGAATTGTGCAATCAAGAAATGCCAAATTTCTTGAGAATTACTTGATTAGTGGGAGTGATCAATTTCAGCACATTGTTACTGAAAGAGATCACATTGATGTTCAACCTTGTAAATCAAGTGATAAATTGATTATTGTGAATCACACTCCTCAAGACCAAATGAGTGTTGAACAATCAATCATTAAAGCTCCACAAGTTGCCGATAATAATCAAGTAGATCAAGTTCTTGAGAGAATACCAGAAATTGTTGATCAACAAGTTGAACAACATATTTCTCAAGAAAATGTGGAAACAACATTAAGGAGATCTAATAGAGAAAAGAAATCGGCAATCTCTAGTGATTATTTTGTGTATTTACAAGAATCAGATTATAATATTGAAGCTGAAAATGATCCTGAAACGTTTTCACAAGCCATGAGTTGTAAAGAATCAAGCTTATGGTATGATGCTATGAATGATGAGATGAATTCTATGAGTTCTAATAAAGTTTGGGATCTCGTCAAGTTGTCTGTTGGTGTAAAAGCCATAGGAAGTAAATGGGTTTTCAAAACTAAGAAAGACTCATTAGGCAACATTGAGAGATATAAAGCTAGACTCGTAGCTAAAGGATTCACTCAGTTGGAAGGAATCGACTACAAGAAGACTTTTCTCCTGTATCTAAGAAAGATTCTCTTCGTATTATTCTAGCATTAGTTGCACATTTTGACTTTGAGTTGCAACAAATGGATGTGAAAACAGCATTTTTAAATGGAGATCTCGAGGAAGAGGTTTATATGAAACAACCTGAAGGATTTTCCTCTAGTGAAGGTGAGCATTTAGTTTGCAAGCTTAAAAAATCCATTTATGGATTGAAACAAGCTTCTCGCCAATGGTATTTAAAATTTCATGATGTTATATCTTCATTTGGTTTTGTAGAGAACATTATGGATCAATGTATATACCTTAAGGTCAGTGGGAATAAGATTTGTTTCTTGATTTTATACGTGGATGATATTTTGCTTGCTACTAATGATAAAAGATTGTTACATGAGATGAAACAATTTCTCTCTCAAAACTTTGACATGAAAGATATGGGTGATGCATCCTATGTTATAGGAATTAAGATATATCGAGACAGATTTCGAGGTATTTTGGGTCTTTCTCAGGAAGCCTATATCAATAAAGTTTTAGAGAGATTCAGGATGAAAGATTGTTCACCTAGTGTCGCTCCCATCGTGAAGGGTGATAGGTTCAATTTGAACCAGTGCCCGAAGAACGATCTTGAGAGGGAGCGAATGAAGAATATTCCATATGTTTCAGCTGTTGGAAGCCTTATGTATGCTCAGGTTTGCACTAGACCTGACATTGCATTCGTTGTTGGAATGTTGGGACGATATCAGAGTAATCCAGGAATAGACCACTGGATAGCTGCAAAGAAGGTTATGAGATATCTTCAAGGAACAAAGGATTACATGCTTATATACAGACGAACTGATGATTTGGAAGTGATTGGATATTCAGATTCAGACTGTAACACCCCTAAGTCCGTACCCATTTACCCGTATAAATTTTTCATTTCTATTTTACATTTTTAAAATAAAACTTTAAAACCTAACGTTAAAGCGGAATTGAAATCGAAACCGAAACCGGAATCGAAATCGAACTTCGTTTGGTAAATCGTTTCAAATATAAACTAAAACTATTAATAAATAAAACTTAAAACATTTAAATATTTAATAAAAAACTAAAGGATGGGCAGAATCGGAAATGGGGCTGCCAAAAGGAGGCAGCGATCGATTTCTGCTGAAACAGAAATCGATCGCTGCTGCTTGCTTGCATGCAAGCGATCGATTTCTGCTGAAAAGCAGAAATCGATCGCTGCATGCCATGCAGCGATCCTCCTTCAAACACTCCAGCACTTCAACATTTATCATTTTACAGAAAGCAAACCTCCTTTTTCTTTACACCAAATTTCCATATAACTCACAACTTAAATCTACTTAAATCCAATTTAAACGTATTCTAAACTCAATTGACTCGAGTCGGACTTTGCGAAGTCCAACTACGTGGATAGCTCTAAACATCGAGCATAACCGTATCAACCTAACACCAATCAAAACATTTCCAAAACATTCATTACACAGTTTAAACCAAAACGTTTTACATACAATTACCAAAACGTTATCTAATCCCTATCCAGATCCAAACAACCTAAGTATACTATACAATTATCAACTCAAAACATCCCAAAATAAACCCAGAGTTCAGACATACATCCCCACGGGTCATATTGCGCCTCGACTACTCAGCGCACTCCCACGAGCATCATCCATCAACTGCCTCCGACATCAGGAGGAGGAACGTCGTCCTCACCTGGATCTACGTCACCTAGCAGATCACCTACACCATACAGACACATATGAGATATTGAAATCTCAGTAAGCTACGTAAATGCAGATGCATGCGTGCGTATGCCATTCAGAAATCATGCTCAGATTCAGATTACAGATACAGAATTACAGATTACAGATTCATTACGTCACAGACAGACAGAATTGTCACCGAAACCTCTACCCACTAAGCGGAGAGGGCCCATCCAGCGATCGGACTACCCTTTCCACCTAGAGAGGGGGGGTACACGCTTGCAACACGCACAGCCGTGCCTGAGCCCCATCCCGCGTGACCAGATACAGACAGATTACGTTTATTCATTCAGATTTCGTTACAGATTTCATTTCAGATATACGTTCCTTTTCTTAAAAACACGTGCAGAAATTCCTTTTCATGACTTTCGAAAATCGTGATGCATGAACAGTTCATATCAGCGGAAAGTAAACAAACAACATACATATTAACCAGACAATACAACATAACCTAGCTACCCAACCTAAACAACGTAAAACAAGGAACCCTCAAGGATCCTTGATATGACGACGAGGTATGGTGTAGACCTTTCGGTCAAGCAAGTCACGAGAACTTACCTTGAGCGCGCTGAACCACAAGCTATGTCCACGAGAGTCGTGTGTCTGAGAAAAATACGACATTCACAGTTAAAACCAATTTAAACCATAAATGTCCAAATTTCAAAACTTAGCTAAAGAATTCTCCTAAATTCTTCACTTAGCTAATTAAAGCTTTTCGAACATTAATTATAGCTCGATTATCCAAATTAACGAGTTTTCCCCTAAAACCCGAAATTTTACCAATTTATAACTTTTTTGCAAATCGACTTTTCTTCGTCCAATAACGTTCAATACGTTCAATATATACGTAATTATAGCTAACCTATTAATTACGAAGCCTAAATCGCGTTTTTAACGGAAAACTTAATTTAAACCCTAACCCTAAATCGAACTAAAACTCGAAACAAACGCTCAGAGATAGAAGCTACATACCGAGAGTAGCGAGAGAGGAAGAAAACGTGAAGGACGGAGGAGAAACGGAAGAGAAACGGAGGTCGGAATCGTTGGAATCGCCGGCGGCCGAGAGAAGAAACCTTCTCTGTTCGTGCGTTCCAGAGAGAAAAGAGAGAAGAGAGAGCAAAGTGAGGGAAAAAGAGTGATTTTGTGTTATTTATTAAAATGGATTTGCAAATTACCATTTTGCCCTTCTTACTTAAATCTATTTGTTTCATCCTTCGTTTCGTTAATCGTCCAACTATTCAGATTCCCGAAAGTTCCATATTTTGCCAATAACTTCTATTCATTGCCAGGGATTTATTAAAACTGTCCGTTCGCAATTTGGACCTCGTTCGCTATTTTTACGAGAACGTCTTTTACATTACGAAAAGTGTATTTACTCGGAATGTAGTGTTTGATCTCCGAAAATTCCCGTAATTTCCTTAAAATTCTTATTATTCGTTAGAATCGTAATGACGCTTTCTTTTTGTGAATCAGACCTGATTTGACATATTTACCAAAAATACCACTAATAATATAATAATAATATAATCAAAGGTCCGTACAAACCGGATATTACACAGACTTCGCTGGCTGTGTTGATTCTCGTAAATCAACTTCCGGATACATTTTTATGTTAGCTGGTGGAGCTGTGTCATGGAGGAGTGTAAAACAATCACTAACTGCTACTTCTACTATGGAAGCAGAGTTCGTTTCTTGTTTTGAGGCTACACTACATGGTGTATGGATGCGGAGTTTTATTACTGGGCTTAGAATTGTGGATTCAATTGCTAAGCCATTGAGATTGTATTGTGACAACTCAGCTGCTGTTTTTATGGCTAAGAATAATAAAAGTGGTAGTCGAAGCAAGCACATCGACATAAAATACTTAGCCATAAGAGAACGTGTTAAGGATAAATCAGTGGTCATTTAGCACATTAGCACTGAGTTAATGTTAGCTGATTCTTTGACAAAAGGCATGCCACCATCAAAATTTAAGGATCATGTACAATGCATGGGACTTGGATCCCTTATGTAATTTCATTGTAAGAACGAATATTTTCATAAAACTCTGTGATGTTTTCTCATATTTGTTTTATTATATGCGCATATTTAATTTTGAGAAACATCAATAAAGTATGGACCTAGAATAAACATAGGGTTTATTCATAAAGTTTATGGATAATAAAGAAGTAACATAATGCATGTGATGCATGGAAGATAATACTCGGTTTAATTAAGAGGACATATCGACATGATTCATGTATTGTGTTTACTTACTAAAGAAATACGAAAAACACAGACCAAGTGGGAGAATGTTAGTAATTATTTTAATTACTATATTGTTTGGTCCGGTTTTTTAAAAGTCACCATTAAAGGCAACCGTCCATGTTGCACCCCGTCAATGGAAACTCTTTGATGAAAAGAGTCTATTATTGAGGGGTCATTTCATTGAAGGTCCCCTAAGCCTATTTTCTCAATATACAAAATACACCATCGATTGTGAGAATTAAAGGTTTAGAAGAGATTCTTCAAGAACGGAAAGCAGCTGTCCCCGATTTATCGTCAATGGCTGGAGGTATTTCAAATTTCCGCCGTGGGTATGGATTCATTTCTGAACACAAGAGTTAGAATTCAGCGAGTAACGTAGGTTCTTGGGATCGAAATTCGGGCAGTTTTGTAAGCTGACACAGAAAGTGAAATATTAGTAAAGTTGAGGATGGTGGAAGGCTAGTGCTCTGGGGGTCTTGGGTCAAGAACATTTCAATGTTTACTTCAAATTTCAGTTTTCTTCACCTAATTCTTCTCCACTTGTGAATTTTGTGAGACAAAAGCAACACAGTATAAAAAAAAAAAACAAATCTTTTAATAAAAATTAGTCTTTTAAATTTAGTGGTGACAATCAAACTTCAATTTTACACTAATAACTCATTAAATTTTAGGGCGTCTAACTATAAAAGTCTCGCATGTCATTCAGAAAATCATATTTTTATCAACCTGCTAGGTGATTTCTAGAAACAAACAATTTTTGATAAATCGATTTGTTAATTTTAACGATTTTTAGTGAGAAACAAGTTAGAAAATTCAATACTTATAATTTCCACGATCAAGTTGATTTTTTTTTAAAAAAAATTGGTCAATTCAAAAATTATATAAAAAAAATGTGATTTTTTGATGAAATTTTGAGTTACTTCTGAAATTAAGGTGGATAGGGAATTTACTTTGTCAGAAAAGTCTTACAAAAAAAAAAAAAGGTAAACAAATATAGGGAATAGTACATTCTGTTTTGACCTCTTTTTACAGCTATATCCAACTTTCTATGTGTTATTCTTTCTCTTACTTTCATGATTACTTAATTTTTTAATTATTCCTATTACTTTCTCCTTAGGCCAAAAATCATGTCATCACCTCTAAACACTTGATTGATTGCGTTGTATTTTAACGTGATGAACAAAGTGTAGTTCAATTTTTACCCATTCTCTATTTTTTTTTTTTTTTTTTACAAAAAAGAAAAATTAGTTTAATTAAATACAAGTCTTGTGATTTCGTGAATTTTTAACAGAAGCAAACATAAACAGGTCACTTTTGTTCAAAGAGTACTACTATATTTACACTACAATCTTATAGTATAACGTGACACTGTTTTATACGTTATTTATTTATATATTCATATATTTTTAATATTTTTATTATACCATAATAATCCAATTGATAGTTGACTGAGACATAAGTGTCGTATCATGATTTGAGAATTAAAATATAAAATTGATAACGGTAAGTTTTCTAACCTTCATCGCCCTTAACTCGAATGTTAAATAACATCGACGCTCACAGAGGGTAATGGTTGTGTTATGTGTAGGATTATGCAAATTCAGCAGAGCAAGTGACCCAAAAGAAACCATCTCTTTCTAAGCAGCAATATCACTTACTAGCAAGAAGGAGATTTCTCACTTCCTTGTGGTGCTATAATGAATATCTCCAAGCCCTTCTTTTCCCCATTTGCCATTTGTGTGTTCCTTTTTTGCTCATCTTCTCCATTCCGCGACGAGTCCCCTATCGAAATGTTTCACCCCAAGTTAGAATTTGAAAATTTAAATACATAAAAAAAACCTAGTTGAAGATTCCTTCCGAGCCTACCTGAGAGGGACTCTGTGGAAGAAAATTCATATCAAATAAGTAAGAGGATCGTCAAGCGATGCCAAATGCCATCCTCCATTCCCGGCGAACGTGTAGCCATCGATATCATGGGGAGTTACAAGGCAAATGGCTTGATTAGTTCATGCATCATATACATACACTTCTACCAATAGTCTCCACAAGAACAAGAACCATCTTTAAAATGGTGAAATCGGTTCGAATCTCTCAAGATTATCAACCTATCTGCAATCTTAGATATGTGTTTGATGGCCGTGTGACAATCTTCGCACACCCTCAAATTTTTTATCACTCGGATCGGTCTACCAGATGGTATATGCAAAATCCCATAAGCCACCGCTAATTTTTCACTATGATACTTGAGCATATGCTCCTTCTCCTCCTCCTCGACGTCATGAAGAACCAATTTGGTGGAGGAAATATATCCCTCCGTCTTCATCTTCAAGTCCAACTCATCTAAATAGGCACAGATTCGCTCTTTCTCCGGATGAAAAGGGTCTCCAACAATGAAAGTGTGGATCTTATTATCTACTTCAATCCAACTATGCCCAGGAACTTTCTTCACACCTTTATCCTTCATTTTTACTCGCATTTTTCGAGAGTCACTCCATCTGCCCGAAGCTGCATATAGATTTGAGAGAAGAACGTACATTCCTGAATTTTCTGGCTCCATCTTGAAAATCATCTCCGCAGCTTTTTCCCCTAAATCGGTGTTGCCATGAATCCTACTTGCAGCCAACAAAGCACCCCATGTAGCTGCATCTGGTTGAAAAGGCATCGTTTTCATTAAATTTTGTGCTGCCTCCAACAGCCCTGCTCGTCCTAGAAGATCGATCATGCACGTATAGTGCTCTGAATTTGCTGTTATGCCATATTCTTGATTCATTGAATTAAAATATTCCATCCCCTTGTCAACCAAACCGGTGTGACTACATGCTGATAGTACACCTACCTAAACCACAATAAAATCAGCATAACATTAAACTTTAAGTACAAAATTATAAAAAAAAAAACCATAGAAGATGAATAAATTCTTAAGGATGCCAAAAGGTCTTTTCCTGTAATAATTTTACTCATCTTTGACGATAAATGATGTCGATAATGTTGATCAAGTTCTCACATTGCCAACTCCAGTAAATTATCAACAAGATGACAGCGCATCATGCAAGAGTAACGTCAGTTTTACCCTTTAATTTTACACTCTCATCTTATCTCATGAATGGACGTTTACATATCACTAATTAATTGATGTAATTAATATCTTATTTTAATTTATCTTCATGAATACCAATTAATGAGTGACATGTAAACGTGCATTAGAAGGTAAGATTAGAACGAAGAATTTAAGCATAAACCTAATATTACCCACCGTGCAGATGATGAAACTTGAGTTAAGAATACTGCTGCAACAATGATAGCAAATGGAAATATAATAAGTAGGCTGCCCTAAAGGTGTTATGCCGTCATTAAAAGACCAGTTGTATAAAATTTAGACCTCATATCAAATGCATATGTTAAAAAAAGAAAAAACAATTACCATTGTCACGTCATCTGGTTTGACACCCTCGTTTTTCATCGACTCAAACACTACTAAGGCTTCTTTGCCAAAACCATGTCTAGCATAACCGGCAATTATTGTATTCCACGAAACAACATCCTTTTCGACTATACTTTGAAACACATAAAATGCATCCTCTATGCTTCCACACTTGCAGTACATTGCCAGAAGTGCATTTCCAACGTAGCAATCAGTCTCATATCCTGCTTTAACTAACCGGCCGTGCAATTGCCTACCTAATTCTAAAGCAGCAAGATCAGCACAAGTACTCAAAGCACAAGTATATGCAGACCTATTCAATCTTTCTCCATCTCGTTTCATCATTATGAAACAATTCAAAGCTTCTTCCCAATGGCTGCTTTGAGCATACCCAGCTATTATAGCAGCCCACGAGATGCAGTCTCGCTGAGGCATTCTGTCGAACAAGTTCCTAGCTTGAGCTATATTGCCACTCTGAGCATAACCACTAATCATTGTATTCCAAGAACTCACATTCCGACAAGGCATCTCCTCAAACAATTCTCTCGCCACATCCATTCTATGAGATTGTACATATCCTGCGATCATTGCATTCCAAGAAACTTCATTTTTTTCTGGCATTTGATCAAAAAATATCCTTGCTTCGTCGAGCATTCCATTTTGAATATACCCAGATACCATTGCTGTCCACGCAAAGACATCCCGGGTTGGAGCCGCCTCAAATAGTCTCCTAGCCTCTAATAGCTCCCCATTCTGAGCGTAGCATGTAATCATAGTATTCCACGAAATTTGATCTCTTAAAGGCATTCTTTCAAAAATTTGCCTTGCTTCGTTTAACCTCTTTTTCTTTACGTATCCTCCCATCAAACAATTCCAAGAAACGACCTCCCAATCGAATTTTGATTCAAACAACCTCCTAGCTTCCTCCATTCTTCCATTCTGCACATAAGAAGCAAGCAACCCATTCCAGGAAATTTGATTTTTACAAGGCATGTCGTCGAAAATTTTTCTAGCCTCCTCAACATACCCATTACGAGCATAACCAGACAGTATAGCATTCCATGACACAACATCTCTCTCCGGCATCTGATCAAACAATTTCCGAGCAGAACTGAGATTTCGATATCTTAAATGTCCTCTAAGCATAATATTCCAAGAGACCAAATCCCTTTCAGGCATTTTATCAAACATCTGTCTTGCGTTATCATAGTCCTCGTTGCTCAGGTAGCCCGAAATCATGGCGCTGTATGAGACGGGACTTCGGTTAGGCATATTGTTAAAGATAAGAAGGGCGGACTCGCACTGCCCATCGCGCATATAGGCCGTAATTTTCATGTTCCATTTGACAACCTCTGGATCAGCGGTGACTGACTTTTTGTTGCCGGAATCCCGCTTGTTCGTCAGAGCTTTCTTCGCCGGAGATGGATTTGGGATGGCGAGGAGCGTCTGCGATATGGATTCGATCCGAGATGAGCTTAAGCGGCTACTGTGTAAGCGTCGGAAATGGAAACTCCCGCGCATTGCCTTCCTGTCTAAGTTCGTTTGCCTTACTCTTGCTATTCTTTCCATCGTCATAAAACAAACCTCTATTTTAATTTAAAAATAATCTTTTGGTTATTTTCTTATTATATTGAATAATAAATTAATTAATTTTAATTATAAAATAAAAAAATAAACGTAACATTATTTTAATTTTAACGATAAAAAATGTAATATGTTGACGCTTTTACATCAATTTTCTTTTTGTAATTTTAATTTTCTTAGTCAAATCATAGTTATTATAATTCAAAGCTCCATTTTAAAATGGTATTTCGGTAATTTTCTACCAATAAATTTAACGATGTATTTTATTATCGTTGATATATTCATGTCAATAGAAATATTTCATTCTTGATAAAGGAAGTTATAATTGGACCATGAAAATTATAAGGAAGGAACGGGTATTAATTTTAAAAAAATACCAAACGACATTCAATTTACTTGAAAATTTTAACACATATTCGTGATTTTCTAACACTTGTATGATTTATTATAATTATTTTATAAAATAATTAATTAAAATTATAATAAATTTTACAACTGTTAGAAAATCATAAAACTTTCCAGATTATTTTTCTATTATGTGATGAATATGTGGTAAAAATTTCAAGTAAATTGAATATCGTTTGATATTTTTTTAAAAATTAATTTATAAATCACGAAGGGTGAATACCCCCTAGTGTAAAATTGAGGACGGAAGGTGCATGGAGGGTGAACATCCTCCGCCAAGTATTTTTTTTGTTCGTTTTCGATAGTTTAAGGTTTTTTTTTTAGGATAAACATATTTTGAGAGTTTTTTGAAACTTTGACCAAACTCAAAGAGTTAAAATAGATGTAACTCTTTATTTTTAAGTTGGAACATAACCGTGAAAATGGGGTTGGTTTCGTAACCGAACGGTTTGGTTTTGGTTCCAATAATTTGAAATCATAGACCACGGTTCAGTCACCTCTAGGTGAAACCAGAATGAACCGGCCCATGCCCACCTCATTAAATCATAAACAAGAGAAATATAGATTGTATTATGACAGTTAAAATGTTATTCATTTTAGTAAAAATTTAAACTTTCATTCGAAGTCAATTTAGGTAGATATTATGTATCATTGAATACAATTTATTAGATACAAAACACTTATATAGAATATTTACTCAAATGAAAACGACTCACGATAAAAATCTTAGAGAAAAGTAAACACAAGCAATTATAAGCTACTAAATTGGGGGGAGAAATTTGAAGAGTAGTTGGTCCCTCGTAAAAGGGACCGCGATCATAAATATTTCCTTGATTGCAAAAACCACCTTTGCAAGCATCTTCTGCCATACGTTATCGAAGTCTTATCCCCCTATTTAGGCAGATGCAAAAGGCACAAAATCCATATCATTCTTAAGTGTTATCTTAGTTGCTTATCAGAGTTGCTCTAACAAGCAACGGCAATGATAGTTGCTATCCTTATTGGAGAGCAACGATCGTTGCTCAAGGGTTGCTTTCCCTTGAGCCACACTGAAATAATTTTTTAAACAATTTTATTTATTTTTTTATGTATTTTAATTAGAATTAATATTTTAATTAATATTAAAATTAATATAAAATTATTTATAAGCAACGAACTAGGATTGTTATCATTGGAGTGCAAAGTTGCTTGAAGTTGATTAAAAAATGAGGTAGAAGAGAGAGAATGCAATTTATTTAAATAAATAATATTAATTTATTTGATAGCAACTCCAGCGGGTTGCTACCGTTGGAGTTGCTCTAAGAAGAGAAACCAAAGATACGTCTAAGGTGTGTACACTGAACGAGAGAAAATATAAGCGATGATTATTTTTGCGGGAGAATACAAAGATAGCACGATAGAAAAAAATAGGCAAGCCATTTTTTAGCATAATGTAAATTTTAAGAGGAGTGTCTTCCCTTAAAAATGTTTTATAGAATATTTATTTTTTAGCAAAATAATGTAAATCATGTTTTTAATAGTAAGATATTTGTAAACTCGGTTCACGTGATTTTTCTTGATTAGGATTTTCATGTAAAATTATTGGAGTCTATATTTATATAACGTCCTCCGAACATCCCCAGTACAATATCGTCTGCTTTAGGACAAAATTTGTTCTTGAATCAGCCTTAAAACACATTATACTAGGTAGGGAAAATAACTCTATTTATAAACCATGTATTTTTCACTATTCCAAACACGTGGGATTGTGCACTCTCACTAGTATGGGTTGGGCCTCATTCAACTCTATTTGGCTTCACACGACATACTATCACAATTTATCTATTATTTCTTTTGCCTAATTTGGAGATGTAAAGTTATGAGAAAATTGACTATTACATTATTTTGTTACAATTATCAAGATCTGTACTATCCACGCTTTTATTTATTCCAAACAGTTTTATACAACACCAATATGGTACCTTAATATGTGTCACTTTGCATATTATGTAGTATAGATTGTCGCAAGTGCAGATTTAAATAGCATTTTGATAATTTGTGTTGTACAAAAATATCTAGTCATCGAGGGTTAATTTCTTTCACAAGGTTAGCAATTCACGAAAGAATACTTGAAAAACCATTGAAATCCTCTCTAGGGACAACTTTTCTTGGAAACAATGACTTTCTTCACGTGAAATTAGAAAAGATTGCTACAGTTGACCACGCAAAAGATGCACGCACAGTGGAATTTGTTAATCGGAATTCTGAAAACGGTATTGTTCCCATTAACGTTTTAGTCCAGAAATTAAGAAAGTACAAAAACAACTAAAATCAGAAGCTTTGTTCTAACATTTAGACAAAGGAAAGGGAAAGATTCGGCTCACGAAAGATGACAGGCCAATTGCAAATCTACGGCTTCGCACCATTGTTTGTGTTAGTCATCATCTTCTTGAACTCTTCGAAATTAACACAGCCGTCGCCATCGGAATCGACGGAGCGGATCATGCGTTGACAATCCTCCATCGAGCAACTCATCCCGAGGCGATTGAGGACGAGGTGGAGCTCGGAGGAAGATATGAGGCCGTTTGCATCTTTATCGTAGAGATTGAAAGCGTCAAGGAGCTCTGCCGTTCCGGAATCGTCGGTCGGCGAGGAAGCGCGACAGAAAGCGGCGAACTCGTCGAGATTGATAAATCCGTCGCAGTCAGTGTCCAGCTCCGTCATGACCTGTTGAAGCTCGACGACGGATACGTTGGAGCCCAAGGTCTTGAGGATTAAATCAAGCTCGTCGATGGAGATCTTACCGTCGCCGTTTGCGTCGAAGCGATTGAAGACCTTTTGGATCTCGGCTTTGTCATCAAGGCAGAATGAGGGCTTGGAATCCTGCGCAGGAACAGATCCGGAGACAGGGGAAACGGTTTGGGAGGGATTGTCCGCCATGGATTTGAGAGATTGGGGAAGACGATGAGAAGGGAAAATGAGGAATGAAAGAGAGCTGAGAGAGAAAAATGAGGAACGAGGAATGCAAGGAAAATGAGGAATGAAGTTGAATATAGTTTTTACATTTTATAGAGAGCAAAAGTGCTAGACCCCACAAATCAGTTCAACGCGCCAACGCGGTACCCTCTTTAAAAAATGACACTTTACTTTTTTTTTTATTTCTCTTAGCAAATGTATCCGTGCGCCAGCAAAGTACCAGAAACACCCCTGAAGTGAATTATGATTTATATGAATTTTACCGATTAATTTTATATTTCAAGATTTAAAAAAAAAAAAAAACCTTAAAGTATGGGTTGGTTTTAAATCATAGAGACCGTACTCACCTCTAAATGACAAAATCCGTGACAAAAATTACGGGTTTTACCCATTGAGGACGGCTGGTCCAAAGACCAATTGTCCTCCTAACAAGGAGGACGGCCTGTCCCTGAACAGGAACACTCCAATTTTATTTTTGTAAAAAAATTACAAATTGAGGCCAGTACGGTCGGTCCAGCTGGACCGGCTGTACTTGGTCAACGAGTACGGTCTCCTCACCCTCCCTGCGAGGTTGAAATTGTATATTTTCAATACGTTAAGGTTTTTTTCGATAAATTGTGTAGTTTGAGGGTTTTTTTAAAATAAACCAATACTTTAGGGGTTTTTTAAAAAAAAAACATTTTATTATTTGAGTTTAAAAAATGAAGTGAATACACTTATGAAACTTGTACGGATGAAATTGAGAGCAACTGTTCGGTTGCCGCGTGGCCTACACCACGCGGTTCCAACACTGCTCAAGAGCCCCATCCGCAGCATTCTGGAACCGAGGGGAAGCATGTGAGGCAACTACTTAATACCTACCATCTGCTGCCACGTGGTTACTCTTTTTTCCTTTTCTCTTTATTTTAGGAATAAAAGTTATTGAAAAATAAATAAATAATTCTCTCGCACTATATTAATTATTAAACAAATATTAAATTATCACCGGTTAACAAATTAAATCTTCACGTTTGTGATACGTTTGAATACGAAGAGTGTAACGACCCCGTTCCCAGCAAGATATTGTCCGCTCCGGGGATTGGGCCGCAGCCCAATATCCTCCCCTCACGGCTTTGTTTGGCGAGAGCACTTTCCGGAAGGTCACCCAACCTGGAGTTCTTATGGGATCCGTCGTCAATTGAGCTCCAAAACGCGTCTTGCTATTTAGGGAGGGATCTCTTACATATGTTTCATTTCCATGTACTTCCCCAAGCGATGTAGGTTCGTAACGGCCCCTCCTTCAACGCCAGACGGCCAGTAGAACCCTCCGGCCCAGGTCAGCCCCAGGATCCGCGGAGCTTTACCCACCTCCGGCCCAGGTCAGCCCCAGGATCCGCGGAGAATGGGTGGTTTCCGTAAAGCGTTGAAAGACGGGTCGTCACAAAGAGTTTCAATTTTTATTGATTTTGCAGTCTCATCGCGTAAAATCTATATCAGTAGATCAACAAACTATCTTATTTGAATTATATGGTCTTGAAATACGGGTGTCCAATCCCGATCCTTGTTAATTAAATATAAGGGTCCACGTCGATAAATGTAAATGATATTGGAGTCAAGAAGTGTTATTTTGTGGAACCTCCACATGGATTAGCAAAGGGATAGATGAAAGCAAAGTCGGACAATGACATACTTGATATGATGAATGTTCTCGACTATAAACCATACGTAAAAGTATATACGGAGCATGAAGACATAAGATTAATGATTTCAAAATATCGGTTGTTGAAGAAGAGCGTGTAGTTGGGGAAGGAGATGATATTTAGATCCATTCAATTTTTGCAATCTATTGAGGAGGAGAAAACAAATTTGGAAAATATGGTAGAATGAGGCACATGTACTAGGACTATGAACTGTTATGATGCAAGAACAAAGTGTATAACGACTCAATGCTTACGTAGGTTTTGTTGAATATCTCACATCGACAGAGAAGAAAGCAGAGGTCAAATATATAATATGAAGGGATTCTCTTAATCATTGAATTAGCTTTTGGAATGAGTTCTACCCCTATCATTCGGTCATAGTATTAGAGTCAAAAACTCTGTACGATGTAAGGACCCTACACGACCTAACACGCTAGACGTGGATCAAAAAACCTATCACGCTAGACGTATGGGTGGATGTTGAGCATCCTACATCGACAGAGAATAAAACAGAGGTCCAGTATATAGTATGAGAGGATTCTTTCAATTTTTGAACTAGCTCTTGGAATGAGTTATACCTCTCTCATTCTGTCAGGTTTAAATATATTGCATTCAAGAGAGAAATTTTGGAGAACAAAAGGGAAATGAAAATTTTTCAGAAGAATAATATTGCGTTTACTCTATTATTCTACTTTCTTAAGATACTTGCTAACTGTTAAATAATGAAAGATACAATTAAACTGCAATTGATGTATTACGAGAACGGAGAGTATTTTTTATCTTGTGAAATTTTTCCGGATAGAGGTTGAAAGAATGATTATTAAATTTATGAATATATTGGTCTAAAATTACTCACTAAATAAAAAACCGTCTTAAAATATGAAAACCTAATATAGAAGTTTTTGGTTTAATGGTTTGGAATTGGGAGAAACTACTTAGCCGTTGTTCAATTTTCAAGATCATGAAACTGCTATGTTTTCTGCATTTCCGCCATTGCTGAAGCATCACATCACTCGCAGAGCAATTCCTCTCTCTCATCTTTCCACATGCTCTACTGAGTACTTACACCAAAGAGACGAACCAGTGGAAGAGAGCGTCAATAACGTCTCCTACTGGACAAAGAAGATTCACCACCTCTGCGCAAAGGACAGTAACGGTCGATGAAGCTCTTCGTCTTCTCGATTCCCTGCGCCTTCGTGGCTACCACCCTGATCCACTCAATGTCAGCAGCATAATTCATGCTCTCTGCGATGCCCGCCGGCTTCGATGAAGCTCACCGTCGTCTAATCCTCTCAGTGGCTTCCGATTGCGTTCCCGACGAGCGTACCTGTAATGTTCTTGTCGCTCGATTGCTTGATTCTCGAAGTCCTAATTTCACGTTCAGAGTAGTTCGTCGCTTGATTGATGCGAAACCTCAATTTGTGCCTTCTTTAGTAAATTACAACCGTTTGATTGATCAGCTTTGCTGTTTTTCTCTACCGACTGCAGCTCATCGATTGTTTTTCGATATGAAGAGTCGAGGGCATATTCCGAATACTGTTTCGTATACTTCTTTGATAAATGGGTATGGAAGAGTCGGCAAGTTGGATGATGCACACAAGCTGTTCGACGAAATGACTGATAATGGGGTTTTGCCCAATCCTCTCACTTTCAGTGTTTTGATTCATGGTACTCTTCGCCAGCGTGATGTCGAATCCTGTAGAGAATTGATGATGAAACTTTGGGAGAAGATGAGAGATGAAAAGGAATCATCCATAAACAATGCAGCGTTTTGTAATCTCATTGATTCGTTGTGTAGAGAAGGATTCTTCAATGAGGTATTTCAAATTGCAGAAGAGATGCCTCAGAGAAACAGCGTGGCCAATGAATTTGCCTATTCACAGATGATACATTCACTCTGCAATGCTAAAAGACATCATTCAGCCTCAAGAATTGTATACATAATGAGAAAAAGAGGCGTTCTTCCAGGCTTATTATCGTATAATTCTATTATACATGGACTTTCCCAAGAAGGCGGTTGTATGAGAGCTTACCAATTATTAGAAGAAGGTATTGAATTTGGATATGTACCATCGGAGTTCACGTACAAGATTCTTGTCGAAAATCTCTGTGTTGAGCTAGAAATTGACAAGGCAAAGGAAGTTCTTCAAATAATGCTGAAAAAGGAAAGTGTTGATAGAACTAGAATCTTCAACATATACGTAAGAGCCCTATGTCTCGTGAATAACTCGACTGAGCTTTTAAACACTCTTGTTTCGATGCTTGAAATGGACTGTGCAGCCAGATGTTATCACCCTCAACACAATTTTGAAAGGATTTTGCAAGATAGGGAAAATTGAAGAAGCTTTTGAGGTGCTAAATGCTATGATGAATGGAAAATTTTCTCCTCCTGATGCTGTGACCTTTACTACTATGATTTGTGGTTTATTGAATGTTGGGAGAATCGAAGAATCATTAAATTTTTTATATAAAATCATGCCTGAAAATGGGCTGACCCCAGGAAGCCATAACGTATAACGTGACAATTCGAGGGTTGTTCAAGCTTGAACGAACAAATGAAGCGATGTCTGTTTTTGATAGCATGGTAAGAAATGGAGTAACTGCAGATAGCACCTCTTATGCTACCATTATTGATGGATTGTGTAAGGCGGATCGAATAGAGGAGGCTAAGAAGTTTTGGCAGGAGGTAATTTGGCCATCGAAAATTCACGACAATTTTGTATATGCATCGATTCTCAAAGGGCTTTGTCGATCACAAAAATTGAATGAGGCGTGCCATTTTTTGTATGAGCTTGTAGATGCTGGGATTTGTCCAAATAATTTTTGCTTTAATATTATCATTAATGGCGCCTGCAAATGGGGATCAAAGAGAGATGCTTATGGTTTAGTGAGGGAGATGAGAAGGATTGGACTTGGCCCCTGATGCTGTAACGTGGAGGATTCTTGAGAAATTACATGGAAAGGTGAAAAAGTTCTGTGACGATCAATTAGAGGAAGACAAAGTCTTAATTGGAAATAAATCAGAAGTGAAAGGATGTACAAGATTTTTGGGGCTTTTCTATGCCATTATTGCGCACTTGCACGACAAGTCAAAAAAAGTCGGAATCTTTGAGCTCGTTCTTTCAAGATGAATTAGATGATCGCATTTGGCCTATGATTCCAGGAGTTTATAGTACCAGATATACAAGGGAAAACTTAAAGGCATGCAAAGTTGCTGCTCAAACCCATCAAGCCAAGAGGAGACTAGCAGTGGCTAAATGAGCTCAAGCTCACTGACCAAGTGACAGTGCAGAGAACTTCTTTTGTTGAATGCCCAAAAGAAGAAGGAGGCAGACATGTTATGGCGCAGGTAATACTTACACTCTAATCTTGTATCATGATTTTTCGTTTACATATTTAATCTTTATAATTCATTGTGCGTTGTCGATGTATGATTTGATTTATGTGAGATCCTACTCGACGATATGAGTTTTAGACAAAATATGTATCATTATGTGTTTTTCAAAATGCTCTCCATCACGATAGGCCATCACAATTGTCGATAAAAATCACTAGGTGCATATAAGACAAACTCTACCAAACGAAACACATAAATCAGGGCAAACACATCCATCTATGCCAACTAATTTTAGTAAGGATCGTGGTGATAAAAAAAAACTCACATGGGTTATTGTCAGCACCTGCACATACTTACATTACACATCCACTTAGACTTGTAACACCAAATACAGGTTTAGTGTCAATCACTCAAAGATACATCGTTATTTCATGTCACATGCACACTAGTTTAAGTAACATGTGTACTTTTGAAAGTTCAATATATTATTTAGCAAAGATCAACTGTGCATATCAATCAAGAAAATTGTAAAACACACCATTGATATGATGATAAGACGTACATGCGAGTAGTTTTAATATACGTAAAATTTAACAGTTGTAGAGTAACTGTTGTTGTTATGGTTAGGAGTTTAATATCTTAGATTCATGATTCAAATCTTTGCAAGTTTCAAAATCCAAAGATTATTGTGTACAAAAGTGTGATAACAAGTTCTATAACCCAAGTGATCAAGTACCAAACGGAAGACACCCTTATGTTTAGTGGGTCAAAATGAGTCTGATGATAGTTGAGAATATGGTTTTACAGAGACTATGCTTAAGAATATGAAATCTGTTATGTTCCCTGTTGTACACCATACACCCATATTTAACGTAATGATAAGGAATCTAAAGAACAGTCACTGGTGCTATAAACTATTGGTTACATTGACTACAATGTGACCGAATTATGTAGTGAAAGAGAGGGAATGTGATATTCAAGAGTGAGAAATCCATGGATGTGCTATCGGATGTTGGTGGCTGACCTGTCGTCACTCAACGTTCCTCTAGCTTTTGGAAGAGAGACATTTGGGCTGACACTTGAGAATAGAGTCTATATTTTTGCAAAGAGAAAATGACGGCACTTGATGAGAACTGCACTTTCGCATATAAATCATTAGGTAAGTTGTACAGTGGATTGAGCTTCTATTTATACTACCTTTAAAATTTCTCGAGTTGCCGATGCCTTTTGGTAAGTACCAGGTGTTTGCAATGTTACCGTTAGAGACAACAAAGAGGCGAGGGCATTCCACGACTTGAGTTGAGGGCTACCGCTTCAGGCAGAAGCTTCAATTTGAATTCTTGTATCTAAGAAGAACTTCTCCAAGATCCTTTGGGTGTCTGCTGCGGGCGTCAACAAATGAATTTCGAGAAACATTGTCTTGAGACTGGGCTTTCGCAACTTCCTTTGAGCATCCATTGAGGGTGTTCGCTCTTGAGGTCCGGGCATTTGCACTTCTATTCTCAGATGATTAGACGCTCTAGATATGCTTATGCGGATTCCTCCAGACTTTCGTTGTGGGTGTCTGCAGTCAAAATACCACTAGTACTGGTCGTCCGTAAAATCTTCCGCATGGCTCGGGACTGTTCATCCACATACTGGGCATCCGTACAAAGTGTTCTTCAACACTTAAGTGAGTCATTCACCATAAATTCATTATTTGGTACATTGACTCAATAAAGGAATTAGCGGATCCAAATACTCACTTTCAAGAGTATTTTCAAAATAAATATGTAGAATTTAACTCAATAATTATCAATAACTTAAAATAATATATTCAAACAATTACATTCATTATCACAACAATTATTCTTAATCCCAATTAAGCTAACATAACGTACTAGCAACATTGGGATTCTACAAATGGTATCTTAGTCAAAGCCCAACTCGAAGTATTGCCAATGGGGACATTGGACACCCAAGGGGGGTAGATTGTAAGAGGCTCCCAATTGAGATCCATGTCATATAAAAGGAGGTGCACAATCTCACATCGCTTGGGAGAAGTGAAATTAAATGGTCTTAAAAAGAGTTCTGCTCTCTACCTAATATGATGCGTGGTAAAATTCAAGAGCAAAATCGTGCAGGTTTCGACTCAAAATAAACAATTTTATATTAGAGGACCAGGACTCCACAAAATGCTAGCTGGTCAATGAAAATTAAAGGTCATTAGTTATGCCATAATTGGAGATTCATAACAGTTGAAAATTAATGAAAATATATGGCAAAAATAAATACTTATCAAAACTATTTGGATTTGACTACTAGATTTTACAGTGACATTCATGTGAAGGCAAGATTCCCAAGAGTAGGGAAAACTATGCAGTTCCACGTTGCTTTAAAGAGATAGAAGACAAAAATTTACAATTATGATATCATCCACGTTCATAATGTTAAGATTAAACGTTGTAATCTAACCTGCTTTAAAACGAATAATAATGCGAAAAAATAGGAACACACAGATTTACAGAGCTTCACTCTAAATACGAGAGCTACATCTACTTGCCGCTTGTAGATTTCACTAAGATTAAAGAAGAAACAAGTTACAATCTTGTTTGTGCCTCTATGCTCTCTACAATCTTCGAAACCCTGAATACATTTTAGGTCGATCTGCGATTTTCTCTGCGTAAGGTCTTCAATTAGCGTAGGCTCCACAACTCAACACATAACTTGTATAGGACATTTCAATTTTCAAGGTAAGACTTAAGAACAAAAATAAAGCGGACATAGTTTCAAAGTGGACATATATTGTACTATGGGATAATGATTGGAGCTATGAAAAATAGTATCAAAACTAAATGTGAGAGGTAGAGAATAATTGCTTACGAGTATGTTTTCTAGTAAAAGGTTTTTTTAGAGTATGACCCAAAAACAAAGTTGCGAGGGCCTAACTCTAAAGTATACAATATTGTTGTACGTGGCGGAGATTGAAATGTTATTGTCGTCGAGATTCAATTTGTTAGCTATTGACATTCTGGGTCAAAGTGATTTCTTGAAAGATGATCGTCCTTAGGAACTATGACTTAATATAATCTGTATTGAAATTTAGCTTTTAGTTCGTGCGATGTGATTCAAGAGGAAGCATTAGGAGGTGTTTGTACGTAAACTCAAAAAGAACAGTGAAATTACATGGTGGGTTTGGAAGATTTTGCCTAGAATTTGAAGTTTGAATTACATACAGGAACAAAGATTAAAATGATGACCTCATAATAAGGTGGTAAAAAAGATCACAAGGACAGATTTCATGACAAAGATCAGAGAGAGAGAGAGAGAGAGAGAGAGAGAGAGGAGAGAGAGAGAGAGAGAGGAGAGAGGGAGAGAGAGGAGAGAGAGAGAGAGAGAGAGAGAGAGAGAGAGAGAGAGAGAGAGAGAGAGAGAGAGAGAGATCACATGGATGGCTCAAACTCAATTAAGAGGAAGCTTCTGGGTCTACCTGTTCTGCACACATATAATGTCCAAGCAAACCTTTGGGAGAGTTGTCATTTTCTTCTGCCACAGATTTTCTGACCTTCTCTCTCTCTCTCTCTCTCTTCATTTTTCACAAATTCTCTCATTCTTACGTACCAATCTCATTAGCTCATCACGTGTATCCATTCATTCCACCCCCATTACTTGTCTCTTCTTCTTTCATAATCTTTCTATCCTATCCCAATACTTATACCCTACTTATCTTAATCATCAATCTATAATCATCCTCTACTCACCATATAGATGCAGAATCTCTCATTTTCTCTGCAAATCTTAGTTTCATGAATCCTAATTAGTTTATAATCTTCCTAAACTCACCATATCTATATCCACCTAATGGTTTCGATCGAGTGTTATCGGCTTAGGTTTACCATCAAAAGAGCTCATCATCTCTCCCTTAACCCTCTGTCTACATTCTTCCTAGATGAAAACATGTACAGGCATTTAGTTTTCTAGCAAACTAAACATGTGTGGGCTTGTGTCTATGTTATATAGAGGACCACATAAATGGAACCTGGGTGTCGTTCTTTTTGGCATTGCATATGTAGAGATGGAAGGCATAATGTTTCCAAGCCTTCAGCATCTTTACAGATCTGAACGAGGAAAAGAATCGAAGAAGTCTATTGGCATTTTGTTCTAAGCTTTTCCGAACAAGACAAAAACACACATTAATTACCCACTAATCAAATACAGAGTTATTTCAAGTTCTGAAAGAAAACATTCTAGTTGCTTTTATCAACGATTGCAATTTGCAGCTAAATCAGCTCAAAGTCAAAAGGAAATAGAAAAATCCATTTTTTTTTCTGGGTGTTTTGTTAGTGTTCAGTCAAAATCATTTATTTGTCGTATTGATTCAAACAATTAAATACAGTTTCGTAGTTTAAATGGTATAAAAAGCTTGTTATGTTGCATTTTACGAAGAGATTATAAATAGAGACAGATAGTAGGTTTCAGAAGACAGTGTCTCTCTCTCTCTCTCTCTCTCTCTCTCTCTCTCTCTCTCTCTCTCTCTCTCTCTCTCTCTCTCTCTCTCTCTCTCTCTCTCTCTCTCTCTCTCTCTCTCTCTCTCTCTCTCTCTCTCTCTCTCTCTCTCTCTCTCTCTCTCTCTCTCTCTCTCTCTCTCTCTCTCTCTCTCTCTCTCTCTCTCTCTCTCTCTCTCTCTCTCTCTCTCTCTCTCTCTCTCTCTCTCTCTCTCTCTCTCTCTCTCTCTCTCTCTCTCTCTCTCTCTCTCTCTCTCTCTCTCTCTCTCTCTCTCTCTCTCTCTCTCTCTCTCTCTCTCTCTCTCTCTCTCTCTCTCTCTCTCTCTCTCTCTCTCTCTCTCTCTCTCTCTCTCTCTCTCTCTCTCTCTCTCTCTCTCTCTCTCTCTCTCTCTCTCTCTCTCTCTCTCTCTCTCTCTCTCTCTCTCTCTCTCTCTCTCTCTCTCTCTCTCTCTCTCTCTCTCTCTCTCTCTCTCTCTCTCTCTCTCTCTCTCTCTCTCTCTCTCTCTCTCTCTCTCTCTCTCTCTCTCTCTCTCTCTCTCTCTCTCTCTCTCTCTCTCTCTCTCTCTCTCTCTCTCTCTCTCTCTCTCTCTCTCTCTCTCTCTCTCTCTCTCTCTCTCTCTCTCTCTCTCTCTCTCTCTCTCTCTCTCTCTCTCTCTCTCTCTCTCTCTCTCTCTCTCTCTCTCTCTCTCTCTCTCTCTCTCTCTCTCTCTCTCTCTCTCTCTCTCTCTCTCTCTCTCTCTCTCTCTCTCTCTCTCTCTCTCTCTCTCTCTCTCTCTCTCTCTCTCTCTCTCTCTCTCTCTCTCTCTCTCTCTCTCTCTCTCTCTCTCTCTCTCTCTCTCTCTCTCTCTCTCTCTCTCTCTCTCTCTCTCTCTCTCTCTCTCTCTCTCTCTCTCTCTCTCTCTCTCTCTCTCTCTCTCTCTCTCTCTCTCTCTCTCTCTCTCTCTCTCTCTCTCTCTCTCTCTCTCTCTCTCTCTCTCTCTCTCAAAAAAATCTAGAAATAATTGAACAATTATGGCTTTCAAATTCTTAGTCAGGGAAGAGAAGAGATCGACACTCGCTCGAAAATTGAGTCATTCCATCACAATAATAACCAAAGGTCTATATCTTCAGGGTAGAGAGAGAGAGAGAAGAAGATGCTCAGCTCATGCACTCTGGAAAAAATGGAGACTGAAGAGAGAGAGAGAGAGATGGGAAGTGAGAGAAGGAGAGAGAGATGTTCTAAACAATATACTATAAGTCTTAGCTTGGTTAGAAATGACGTTCATGACAATTGTTGAAGAAACTTTCTACCTCTAAGTTACTCTATTTATAGTTAATGTTATTGTTGAAAATCGAACAGTAATAATCGAAAAAACTCTTAAGGAGAAAAAATTACGAGCAGAGAAGAAATTCACTGTATGAAAATCAAGGTAGAATTGATTTTTAGACTCAATTATTATTATACAGATAAAGTAGAAAAACCTAACATTGTTATACGAACTTGATCCGACCAAACGAGAATTTGAGTCACACCGAATTATAATAATCAAGGATTCTTAGAAAGCCTTTGTGATATTGTTTTGAAGAAATTTACAGGAAAGATTGTGTCCTACTAAGCTACAAATAATGACAGTGCTGTACCTATGGAAGCTCGTAATATGTCCTATGACGAAGCTAAGAGGAGTATAATGGTGTGATAAGATTGAACAATAAAGGGTGTATGAGATTGGATAAAAAAATGCAGATGATGATAGAGGGTTAAAAGGGAATCAAGATCCAGACAGTCTGAAACTCTAGAGAGAGAAAGTAAGAGGAGAGAGAGGAAAAGGGTAAGAGAGAGAGAGAGAGAGAGGCAGTTTGGATTGAGAATAAGTATGAAAGGCACGAGACGTGAAGAGAACAATAAATGAGAGAGAAGGTAAAAACCAAAGGAAGAGAGTGGTGTGATTAGGCTTATGATAACCCTCATGATCGTCACGTCGTTTTTCATCTCTCTCCTCCCCAAAAAACCCCCCTCCCAGAATTCCACGCTTCCTCTTCTTCATCTCTTCTCTCTCTCTCTTGTTTCTGTGTCTTTCCTTTTCTTTGATGATGCTATGTTATTGTATCATATTTCTCTCTCTCTCTTTCTCTGTAGTTTCTCTCTCTTTCTGTGGAAAATAGGTTGGTCAACCTCATGCCTCGCTCACTTTGTTCCATAATAAACCAACACCATTCCCTTTCTCTCTGTCTGTGTCTGAGTCTCTCTCCACTGCCTTGTTTGAGTGATCAATCCCAATCTCTGAAAGTCTGAGACCCGAATAAGCTCTAACCTGTTTTCAACCATGGCTGTCTTTGATTAGTATCAATGTTTACTATTTATGAACCATCTCTACTGCTCAAACTGAATCTTAGGTTTCTTCTTTATAAGATTTCTCCCATACCCTCTTCTTTTGCTTGCATGCCCTATCCCACTTTCACCCACAAGATCAAGAGAAAGGACTGTTTAAGAGAGAGAGCTCCATTAAAGCTAGCTTCTTCTTTTTCACTTACCGCTTTTTATACGTCAATCCCCAATTGATTTCTAGAGAGAGAAGATAGAGGGGAGAGAGAGAGTGCGTGTGTGTGTGTGTGTGTGTGTGTGCAGGAATTCCTAGATGTGGACGATGGGCTATAACGATGCTGGAGAATTTAACTTTCCTGACTCGGCCTTCAATGGCCGAAAGCTTAGACCACTTATTCCTCGCCCTTTACCTTCTGTTAATACCACTTCATCTTCAACCTCTACGAGTTTCAGCCGAATCCATAGCAGCAACGACTTCTTTACTCAATATCAGCATCTGGGTATCCACTAATTCTCTCTCTAAGGCTCTCTCTCTCTCTCTCTCTCAGCAGAGTTTCTTCTCATGTTTACTTAAAACATTTATCTGTCGCAGCTACTCTCACTGATCAGAGCAAGAGAGATTTTCACACTCCGCCGGTAGTGGTAAGTTCAAGGTGGAATCCGACGCCAGAGCAGTTGAGGTCTCTCGAGGAATTGTACAGGAGGGGAACTCGAACGCCCTCGGCCGATCAAATACAACACATAACGGCACAGCTCCGGCGGTTCGGTAAAATCGAAGGGAAAAACGTATTCTACTGGTTTCAGAACCACAAGGCAAGAGAACGACAAAAGCGACGTCGTCAAATGGAATCAGTCGCCGACGATCAACCTCGAGATTATGAAATCTTTGAACGAAAAGATTCAGGTACTAATTAATCGCGTAGTAGAGAGAGAAAGAAAGAGAGGAGAGAGAAGGGTATGAATAAGAACAAGTTTAAGATTAAGACCTTACTTGATTGCTTTTCTTTTTCAATCCCATTTTGTTTGCATGCATGATTTGAATAAATTTCTTTTTCTTTCGCCATTCTCATTTCTGTTTCTCGAGATGTAAAAGTTGTATTCTTTTTGTTTTTCCTTTTGTCTACAGGAGCAGGAAGGACAGATCAGTATGAACAACTTGAACAAACCAAGAACTGGGCACCACCTAAAAACTGCAGTAGTCTTGCAGAGGTCAATTTTCTCTTTTAATTTTGTCTTATGCCTTCCTCCATTTTTTTAAACAAAAAGCAAAAAACCCTTTTTTCAGACCTATTAATCAGCTCCTTAAATCTCTTAAAACCTCATAAAGAAGCCATTAATCATTGCTAATCTGCATGCATACATGATTATACAAAAAGTAACCAAGAACACTTAACTAGACACCGCAGATCATAGCGAAGAAGCAGCAAAAGCTTCGTTTGTTGGAAAATGAAAAGGTTGTAAAAGCTGCTTCCTTCCTTTCTGTCGGGGCTGTTGTTTTTTGAATCTTCCTTTAAATTTGTTCTTGGGGCGCCCGTTCCTAAGACTTCCTATAATCTTTCGGATAATACTAATGCTACATGAATTTTTTAATTTTTACGCTTTAATCCAATGTTCATCATGCACTTAAAAAGACGGTTAAAATACAAGATTATAATATAAATACGTATATTCTTTAACTTTATACTTTGATTTGACACTGAGATATACTATTCATCTCACACGTAAACGTCACGTTGAATATAAAATTTTAGTGTAAATATAGTTTCATGCTCGATATACTCTTTAACATATTGATCATATAGGTAAAGTTTACGTCAAAATGTAAGATTACATCATGATTATCATGAATTAGCTTGTATTTTTTTTGGGGTTTTGGAATTCATTTGTTTAGTCTAATTTCATGTCCTCCCCTGTCATGAATAAACAATTTACAGGAATCTGCTTCAATGGAAAAGGCAGCAAGAGCAGCAGTGACAGAATGTAGGACAGATGGATGGATCCAACTAGACGAAACAAGGAGGAATGCCACGTGGCAGGTGATGATGGAGTCGTCTTGTCCATCTTCCATCAAACCTAACGCAAGCTGTACGGCCGCACCTTCTGCAGCTGTGACGATGGATCTCAACATGAACTTTTTTTGTTCGAACGCCCGCTGGAAGACTCAAAACGAAGAAGACGATGATGGCTGTCGTCGAGACTGTGATCAAACCCTACAACTATTTCCACTCAGCAGTTATGGCAGCGAGATCAAAGATGACGAGGTTGGAGGGAAAGAGAGAGGAATATCAACGTCCGCCATTAATGCAAACCTCGCTCCTTTTCAGTTTTTTGAATTTCTTCCACTGAAAAACTAAGTAATCTTGACATGGTTTCTTTTTTTCCTTTACGATATGCTGCTTCTGACTTTTGCTATGTTTGTAAAACAACTGAAAATGGGGTTGATGTTGTTGCTTTGTCGGAAAATGGGTTACTGTTATTATTATATATTATTTTTTCAGTTGATGTTACATTGCACGGAATAGGAAGAATATGTAGAATTTGGGTTCAAACAAAGGCTACCTAAATGTGTAGCTGGACCATGTTGGTTGAATCAATCATTTCCCCAGTTGAGAAGAGCATTTCAGAGAGGTTTATGTTGACAGAGAAGTTCTTCTGTTTCTAGAGAGAGAATCTGAAAGAGAGAGAGAGAGACATTATTGAGACAACATCTTAATCACATTATATTTATTTCATTATTTAAGTATAATGTAAGAATCAAGTTGTGAATTTTCATGATTGTCACACTAGTAACGTGGCCGAGTGTAATTATCTTCTCTCGGGTTTTCATAGACAATTGACATACTTTTGATTGACTATATGACTATCCGAGAATGATATGCTCTTGCGATCTCGACATGTTTTATTTTAATGGGTTTTACATGAATAATACTTGTATGACTTGTGTCTTGTTATCGATTATCTGTGAAATGCTGATTTTCAAAATATCACAACGTTAAATTTTGATTTGAAAATTAGGGTTAGAGGAGAGTCGGATCGTTTCCTGTGATTGCTCTCCGAGGGAGGGAGAGAGAGAGAGTTCTTAGGTCATGAATCAAGGTTCTACAAATAGTAAAAAGGAAGGTAGATGAAATGGAGATTTTGATGTGAAAGAAACTTTGAAAATGAAGTGACGAAGAAAAGATGTAGGAGAGTTGTTTGGTTCTTTTGTTACAAATTTAGAAAGATGATGACATTGCATTCATCTATTCATTTTTAACATAACTTCTAATTTTTTTTGTTGGATATTATCATTTATCGTCTTACTTTGATATTTTATTACGTCTCGAGCCGTTTCCAACGCGAGACGCTACTGTGTCGAGCCGAGATAAGCACTCCTTTTGAGCTTACGAGCCGGCCTGGCCCGAGCCTAAGTAACCAGACCCAACAAGTAAGCTTACTCCTTTTCACTTTAAAAGTGAATCAATCTAAACCCACTAACCAACACCAACTCATTTCAAAGGAACCCAATCTTTTGGTTTTTAGTATATTTTTCAATATCTTCTCCGTTATTTAGACTCGTTTAGCCAGCTCGACTCGACATATTTAACTCGTGGGTCATGATAAGCACGCACAAGCTCGATATGTTATATGAATTCTAATTAGAACTTACACGGCCAACTCGGCCAAGATATGACCGACACTAGCTTTGATCATGAGTATTCATAGGCTTCATTACCCCTTAGAACCGGGAAGATCGATCCATTTTAATTGTATTTCTAGCTCGCCGCATTCGACATTCCTCAACCGGAGGATCAGATCTAGCTCGACCTTCCCATTCATACACACGATGCTGCTCGCCTCGGCCACGTCATTTTCCCTTGTAGGTTGTATTCTTGAGATGACAGTGCCATTGGGAAGGCCTTCACATTTCATCTTGAGAGCTTCTGCAAATTGTTTTATGTCCACTTCTGCGTCTCCCATTTTGTCATCCCTGGTAAACGTGTCGTGATCATACACACTCTGTAGATACGCCCAAGTGACAAATCAAACATCATTAAACAATCAAACTTCAAGAATAAACACAGAAAATCCAAGATTGGATAATAATGCAACACTTGCCAGCTTAAGAGGAATATTAGGATCCGTGACAGGAAATGTCAAATCTTCATTCCACTCAGGATTAACATTCTTCTTGATCACGCGTGTCTTCAATTTCTACATCAATAACAAGAAGCTAAAAATAGCTGTGAAAATAAAAGATTAAACTCTGTGCAAACGAGAAATGACGTATGAAAAGAAAATTAATGTGTAGTTGGGGAGCTGTTTGGTGTGATCATAAATACGCGCAAGAAACGGCCCGACAGACAACTGGCTAGACGACCAAACATTGACCCAAACACGCTTAATCACGGGAGTCATCGCTGCGGGATTTCTCCGACTAACAGCTCTGTCTCTCGTTGAAGACGAACATCTTAGTCCACTAGGATGCAACAGACAGAATGATTCTTATCATCACGCCAATTCCAGGGTAAACCAACGGCTACCAGACTATGATTCGATTCATACTTAAGCTGAACTATGCAGTGAGAATAACACAAACACCTTACAATCTCTCTCGCAAACACAGAACAACACAATCAATTGTGGTCTCCCCGATTGAGAAAGATATTGGCAATATCTTCACCCTAACATCGCAAAATCAATCAGAAATTCTAATTTTGTCTGGTGGAAATTGTCGCAGCAGCGTGTGAGAAAACATCATATTAAAGTGCGTTGTAAAATAACAAAAACCAAAAAACAAACTCTTGTGAGCAATAAATGAAGCTAAATAGCAGCGATAAGGCCGGAAATGAAAAAAATCTCGCAAGTGAAATGAATTGGCGAGCAAAAGAGATAACTACAGTACCTGTTTGGCAAGCTTAACGACGACGTAAGGATCGCTGCTACGAAGATCGCGAATGGCGAGGTTAACGCCGCGCTTGATTCGAATTCGAAGAAGTCCGAGAAGATCCTCCATGGGAGCAGGTCGGCTCACGGTCTGCAGATGTTCTCGTTAAATCCGTCATTTGGTCTCGTATTTATACCATTTTCAATTCAGACAAAGTCAACAAGACAAACGAAATGAGAAGACAACAATAATAAGTAACGCCTTGACGGACGCGTAGTTTGGTATTTATTTTAATAATTTAAAAATTAATTAATAATATAATAATTAAAGGTCGTCATCAAAAAATATTATATGATTTACTCAAATATTCACATTGTCACGCTCTTGTTTTTAATTTATATTTTATTTAATGTATTTGTTGGATCTCATATTAATTGTTATTTTCATCTTATCTTTTCTCACTAACCTAGAGTGAGTAGGAGAAAAAAAAAGAGAAGGAATGCTATGTAATGTTATATTAAAAAAAAAGTTAAATATATAGTCGTGTAGGGTTCCGTCTTTTATGATGAAGGACCCACACTCATAAACTCAATTTTTTTTTTTTTTTTTTGCAAAAAATCGGAACTCTTGCGTCTGTCTTTTCCGAGAAATAGAGTGAGAGGCAGAGAGAGAGAGAGAGAGATAAAGATGAGGAAATTTGTGCGGAAGAGAAAATAAAAAATGCAAGTTAAAAATAGGTGAATTGTTTTTGTGCATATTAAGAGCACTAGGTGAATTTGTCTTGGTGAATATTTGAGTAAAAAAATATTACAAATCCTATTTTTTCATCGTGACACAATTATTTTTTCCAACAAGTAATATCAGAGTTTCGTTATTATGGCAGGAAAAGTTGAAATTGAAAAAAACAATGAAAATAGTTTCTCTTGTCTGTCTTAGACACTATTATACAAAGATAGTTATGATATGGTCATCAGTAATAAATTGGTGACTACGAAAAATGATTATGTCATGACCGTTGATGATAGCTATAGATCAAAGTCGATAGAGATGTTATTGAGGAGAAATTGGATCTCCTATCATCTTGCCTCTCAAGCTTGACTACTATGATTCGAAGTATCGAACATCGGCTCAAGATCGAAGTGCACCGTGTTCCATTCCCGGTAGAGACACATCCCAAACTCGATACTCTTGATAATTGTTTTAAGAAAAAATCGAATAAAGCAAAATGAAAAAAAAAAACCATACTAGGTTCAATTTTGTCCCTAAATTTAGAAAGTGAACCGGGCCGGTTCGGCCCGGTTCGGGTCACATTGCATCGCTTAGGCTATTGATTAAATTTGATAAATTAGATAAGAGAAGTTAAATAATATAAGGCCCAGCCCACTTTTATGAGAAGCAGCCCAGCAATGGAGTTTCCCGCGCTTTTCCAAGGTTTATTGTTTCCCCAACGCCACAGACAAATGCTCCCCGAAAATGGAGCCATGGGAGGCACTTGATCTTGACGATTCCGATCTTCCTTCTCTTCTTCGCCCGTGCAAGCGCCATAGCAAACACCTGCCATCTTCCCAGTCCGTCAGTGCTTCTACTCACACTCAGTCGGTTTTTAAGCCTTGCTCTTCCCAATCTCAGTCGGTTTTTAAGCCTTGCTCTTCCCAATCTCAGTCGAATTCCCTCTCTCAAAGGTGTGATTCTCGATTTGAAGTTTCGTCTTCATCCTCTTCCACTCAGCGTCTCATTCCGGGCCCGGCTGGAGCAGTTCAGGCTGCGATGCAGCGAAGAACCCTAGGAGACTGCTGCTTCTTTGTTTCAGACAAGGAGTCCATCCCGACTCAAGAGTATATAAGGAGGGTCATCGAGAATGGCGATGATGTAAATGATGAATTTACCGGGAATCCTTGGCTTTGCGCTTTGGATTTTGTTCGTCGAGAAGGTGTGTGATACGGAAATTGTGTTTGATACGCTTTGGAACTGTGTTTTATGGTTGATTGTCCACCTATTATCTTTTCAGGTCTGGTTAGTGGTGATCGGGAAGTGCATGGAACGCCTCTGAGATCGATAAAGAATGGAACTCATTCTGACAAAGTGGATCTGGTATTTTCAATTCATATTTTGGTGGAAATTCTTTCATATGAGAAATTTATCAGTCCAGCAGACATTTCTGTGTTTAGTTCCTTTAAACTGCACAATTTTTTTCCTGTCGATCTTATTTTTCACGATTGGTTGGACAGGTCATTGCGATTATAAAATCTTGCACCCAAAATTGTCTTGGTGATATGGTAGTCACTTTGAAGGTTAGCATAGTGTATTATGGATTTTTATTCAAGTATAGATTTCTTTGAACATGAAGTGATGAATATATACTGATTTCAGGATCCATCAGCCACATTAGGTGCCACCATCCACCATGGAGTTTTTGCCAGAGAGAACGGAAAGGATGTTTCAGTTGGTGCAGTTTTAGTACTCCAGAAGGTTCATTCTTACTATTCAGTTGATTATGTCCAGCAATATTAGTTCATTACGGTGTATTATTGGTGAATCATTGTATAATTAAGCCTATTGATTCGTTTTATTCTTTACCAACAGATGATATACATGTTTAATGTTCTTCAGGATTTTAGTCTTTCCTTAATTATCACCATATGCATTAATTCCTTTGTGTTAGATAGAATCATCTTCTTCAACCTATTCTTTATCTTCCTCCTTTATCCTCTTTTTGACTTGATATCAAAGCCAAGGAATGTTCTTGTGATGACCCGAATGTGTACGTATGAGCACGACTGCGGGGCAAACCTCGGGACCTAAGCCAAGTGTAGGCAAATCCCGGACTCGAGTATAGAAAAATCCGGGATCGTAAAAAGGAGGTCGTCACAATCCCACATCGCTTGAGAAAGTATATGGAAATCAAACATATGCAAGGAAACCCTCCCAAGATAGTAAAACGCGTTTTGGAGCACAATTGACAACGAATCTCATAAAAACTCCGAAGTTGAACAATACTATGTTGGGCGACCAACTGAGAAGTCCTCGCTAAAACAAATCCGTGAGGGCTGTATGGGCGACCCAAAGTGGGCAATATCTTACTAGGATGAAGGGGTTTGTTATAAATGGTATCAGAGCCTGTACCCAACCAGAAATGTGGCCAATGAGGGCATTGAGCCCTCGAGGGAGGGTGATTGTGATGACCTAAATATGTACGTATGAGCACAATTGCGGAGCAAACCTCGGGACCTAAGCCGAGTGTAGACAAATCTCAGACTCGAGTATAGGCAAATCTCGGGTCGTAAATAGGGGGTCGTCACAATCTCACATTACTTGGGAAGATATATGGAAATGAAACATATGTAAGGAAATCCTCCCAAGATAATAAGACGCGTTTTGGAGCACAATTGACAACGGATCCCATAAGAACTTCGAAGTTAAAAGTGCTCCGGCGAGAGCAGTAGCATGTTGGGTGACCGACTGAGAAGTCCTCGCCAAAACAAATCTATGAGGGCTGTATGTGCGACTCTCAAAACGGAAAATATCTTAATGGGATGAAGGAGTTCGTTATAGTTCTCATCTAGTATTAATGTCAACCTAACCTAGAATGTTCAGACTACTAGTTCTCCACCTCATGACAATGATCCTTCATCGTTGATGAGAGAATCTGTATGGGCGACCCAAAGCGAGCAATATCTTACTGGGATGAAGGAGTTTGTTATAAATGGTATCAGAGCCTGTACCCAACCGGAAATGTGGCTAATGAAGACGTTGGGCCCCCGAGGGGGGTGATTCTGATGACCCAAATGTATACGTATAAGCACAATTACGGGGCAAACCTCGGGTTGCGGGGCAAACCTCGGGACCTAAGCCGAGTGTAGGCAAATCCCGGACTCGAGTATAGGCAAATCTTGGGTCGTAAAAAGAGAGTTGTCACAATTTCACATCGCTTGGGAAGATATATGGAAATGAAACATATGTAAGGAAACCCTCCCAAGGTAATGAGACGCGTTTTGGAGAACAATTGACAACGGATCCCATAAAAACTTCGAAGTTAAAAGTGCTCCGGCGAGAGCAGTACCATGTTGGGTGACCGACTGGGAAGTCCTCGCCAAAACAAATCCGTGAGGACTGTATGTGTGACTCAAAGCGGACAATATCTTACTGGGATGAAGGAGTTCGTTATAGTTCTCATCTAGTATTAATGTCAACCTAACCCAGAATGTTCAGACTACTCTTTCTCCACCTCATGACAATGATCCCTCATTGTTGATGAGAGAATCTAGTACTCTGCTTCCTCCTTTCCCCTTCCTCAAATGAAAACCCTTACTATGAATCTCGATTCTCGGAGTTATTTGTCTGAAAAATCAGATACTCAATGTTGTCATTACAAATGGCTTAGAAGCTTTCTTAGATGACCCTTGTTTCTCACCTCCCAAATTTATTGATGCTTCTTCTTTTCAAATTAACCAGATTGTTCTATCTGGCAGAGGTATCTAATAAGTTGAATATATACCTCTGTTGGGTGATCCCTTATTGCTCCAAATTGTAAGTTACTCAATCTGCCTTAGATAGTTGGACTTCTTTGGAGCATCTTTACTCGGCTGCCTCTCAGTCTACTTGAAAGGCTCTTAGTGACTTTGTTACCTCTATTACTTCCTCAATTTTGACTTTCATCTCGAGCAACAAATTTCAATACTATTTAACCCAACTTAGTCTTTTTTCTTTTTAAGAAATGTCCACCCCATGCTGATAGAGTTCCAATTAAGTGCACGCGGGAAGATAAAAAGTTTAAAATAAAGCGATGTCATTTAATTGTCTTTTAAGATTCTTAGGTAATATTTTAATTATATCTTTTAATTTTCTCTAGATATTATTTATTTTTAGAGAAGATTGTAGGATCAGGGTGGATCGATAATTTTGAGGATAATATTGTAGGGAAGAGCTAGCAGTCCTCTTGAACGTCTGTACTATCTCTGTAAATTCAATTCCGCTATTGTTCTATTTCTTAGTTAGTTACAAACATCCTTCCTCTAATACGCCTTGCTACCCCCTTAACATTCCACTCTCCATACAGAAAGCCTACTCGGTAAACCTATATTTGTCCAAGGACAATAAAAACATCACGGCAGTCTCAGTTCAAACCAAGATGTCAATATGTCTCAAGCAAACTGCTATCTAATGTTACCAAAGTTTGAACTTCACCAGACCATTCTTTCAAAAAACTATGAACACAATGTTGACCTACCATGATTACACTAATTCTTCAACTCAAGTACTTGTTTTGCATGCTGATCAACAATCTTGGTTGCTCAACCTCGGAGCCACTCACCATATCATGGCTAATCTCAGCCAGCTCCAAACAAGCACATCTTTTACAGGTTTTGAGCAAGTTCAAGTGGGGGACTGACTAAGGGACTTTCTATTAGTATTCGTAACTCACAATTTCCTACCGTTGCCAGCCCCTGTATATAATGGAATCATTTTCTTTCTGCTTCTTCTATTCTCTTTCCTGTTTGCTTTTTCAGAATGATTGGTGCAATTAGTGACGCCTATAAAGGATCAGCCATAATGATGATTGTCTTATTATTTTGTTTATAGTGAAACACTTGACTGGTTTTTTATTTTTGTTTTGAATTTTCACTGTTAAATCTAACAAGAAGAGTGATTGTAACGTAATCGCTGTAGGTTGCTACATTCTCCCCATCACGATCTGTGCATTACCTCAATATCACATCAAGCAATGTTTTCAAGGTAAGCATTCTTATTTTGGGAGAAGACAGTACTACTCAGATCATGCTTTTTCCTCGGAATCAATTTTATTCGAGTGATTGCTAGTTTCTATGATGAATCTATAAATGTGGCTAGTCCATGATATTTGAGCATTTATTGTGAGAAACATGGTTATTATCGGTATTATCGGTATTTACAAGCATGCAATGCCATTCTGCTGTGCTTATAGATCATAGAAGTTCTATGAAATGCAAGGTCATGTTACCATGAGAAAAGTTTCTTACTCATTCATCTACGAACTCCAGTTAGATCTTACGTCATCCCTATGATCATTTGCTTTTTTATTTGTCACAAACAGTCTTTTCAGGCATGATCATGTAGTAGTGTACCTTGTCAAACCTTACAATTCTTTCATTTACCAGTCTGTATTTCAGAGGAAACAAATCCACTATCTTGATTGCCTCAGTGATAACTGATAAATGTAAACACAACACCATGCCTCCCATAATATATCACTAGGAGCTCCTGCGAGAAAATTGCTTTTTTGTTTTTCGTTTTACTAATGTTGATTTCGTGTCTACTAAGCAGCATACTTTTGGGGTGTCATTATATAGACTTTCATTTTTGTTAATAATTTTTTTTGTCAAGGTTATAGCCAAGGACAGCAGACCTCCAATGGGACAAAATCATCCCATATCATCTGTAAAAACTCCTGCTACTTTTGCCGGTGGGTAGCAATACTTTGTCATTTGGTTTCTAATTTCCATTCTTTGTCCATCAAAGTTGACGCTTGGAAAATAGTATGAGAAAGAGACTACTTCGATGTCTGCCTAAATTAAGGATACTTTTTCCTGCATGTTTCATCATATCATTGTTAAAATACAACAACCGTGTCCTAATTTGTTTCTACGCCAGAAAATCATGAAAATTCTCAGATGCTGCAGAAAGTACTCTCTGCAACGCAAGGAAAAACTGATGGAATCATGAAGAACTTGAGGCAAAATACGACACTGGAATGCACAAGACTGAAAATAGAAAGGACCATAGCGACACAGCACAAGACAGCAGTTGCATGAGAAATGCCAACAGCCAAAACCAACGCACAATCATAGAGAAAGAACTATTACAAAATCCAGGTGCGTCCAAAGAATTTTCAAGCATATCCTTTAGTAGGGATACCATTGATGGAAAGCAAGACACTACGACAATGATCGATTTGTCGGATTGCTCAAATCATGCAAGAAATGGCTTGGAGAGTGTGAAAGGAGGCATTTCTCGGTCAAGCTTAGGCAATTTTAATGGAGATAGTGAAAGAACAACAGAAGTGGAGAGGACGAAACCACTGCTATTGGCACCATCAATTCCAGAGTGGACAGATGAGCAACTTGACGAGCTGTTCTCGTTTGACTGAGCAAGCGCAGGCAATTCTCAGTCTGTACAGTTGAGGTATTTTGATCTATAATGTTCAAAGTGGATAAAGCTTGCTTAATTCTTACACAAGCGAATGGAAAATAGCTGTTTCCCCTTTGTCAATTGAGCAGATTTCGAATCTAGAGATTGAATGAATGCAATTCCCCTGCTGCTTTTGATGTTTGGATTCTGATTAGTTCTTTTTTCGTTTATTGATGAAATTAATACTCTTTCCAGCTGGATAATGAATTCTACCCAAGTTCATCGATTAGCATGAACACAAAAGTTGTGTTTGGATGCGTCTAAAATCAAAACCCAATTGGATTTATTTATTCTTTCAACATTTTATAGCAATATTTGTTCATAATTTTAACAAACTATGCAGTTTCCGAGAGCAAGAACAAAAAATTGCGTAATTTGCTGGTATATTTATAGAAAGGCCGAGGAAGAAACAAGAAATAAAATCTTAATTTGAGGCTTTGATCCTTGAGGACTCACCCACAACATCCTCCATTTTTGAGTACCAGTCGCCTATTCGCGTGTGCTCCACCATATCTCGACCCGTTCTCAAGTAACGGATCGGTCTTAGCACCCCAAAAACAGCAAGATCTGCTAAATTTGGTTTTGCTGCCCCTGAGAAATGAAATATATTAACCTACAAGCAATAAGCATGCATAATAATATTCATATTCTAAAAAGCAAATATGCATACAAGGATAGCGTCACTGCAGAAATGAAAAAGAGAATTAACTGTGCCTACAAGTCCAAGTCTATTTTCATTATATGGTTTGACAGTCCCTATTTTCTTCTCCAAGATGTTCCAAAAACCAATTAAACTAAACATCCATATGGCAAAACTAATCGAGAATACGGGGTCTATCAGCGATTGTGATTCACTAAGCATGCACGGCTCATTAAAATGAGAATATATTCTAGATACGAACCGAGGAAGTCTCTTCCGTTTAACGCTTCCACCCATGTTTCTGCTGCTTCATATAGGGCTGCGCGTTCATCGGTGATGTTATATTTCTTCTTCAGATTTTTAGAGACAAAATACATTGCTGCAGCTCCAGCATATTTTACTGTAAGTTTTTCAGTGAAGCTGAAATTTCCTGAAAATCGACACATTGATGATTTAGATTACAAACATAAAAAAAAAAACGAACTTGAAAATAACTAGAATATAGAGAATGGCATTGGAGAAAATCTCAAGATTTGATACACAGTCAGTGACTACAAACCAATGCGAATTAGAGTCAATTTGACGTCAAAATTTACTCGAAATTACCTCACTTGATCCAAATTTATACCAAGTAGATGGTGAGAAATATTTATTTAATTGTTCAGTATCTGTGCTAAAGCATTGTTATGAATCTCATGACTTAAGATCTGTAGATAAGACACGGCATAACTCTCCTTGTACGCTCTTCAAAATATTTACTTGTATCTTATTGATACGAAGATTCAACTAATACAAATTTAGAAAGGATAAAAATATGTTGATGCTTGAAGGAAAGCAATCAAGAAGGAATAATTTCCACAAGTTGCGCTTCGTCATCGAAGCATTGATTGGTTTTTCATATCTATCCCATGAAATGAACAACAATACATGATAAATAGAAATTATCTTACCATTGCTTGTGATATAGTCGAATGCTTCAAGGGCCTCTGAAGTATTTCGATATATGTTTGGTGACAAGACATGCACCAAGTGATTATCGACCCACCTAATATATTAAACTCATCAACTTCAGCAACCTAAGCCAAACAGAACTGAAAGTAATACACAAAGATGTGTAATTCATGATTGGTTAATTAACTTTATTCTTTTATTCCCTTTCAAGTTTTTAAAGTAAAACTAATTAGCAGACGAGGAAGTCCCATAAAAATATTTAACAAAGGTTAAAAGTCAAAGAAAACCTACCCACGCCATTTTTTCTCTTCATCGTCGTCATCAGAGCCAGTGGTTATCTGTAATTTTTTCGAGGGTTGAATCTTGTTTACCAACTTATCAATTATATCTGCCAAAACCACACTTTTAAACCATAATGCTCAATAAACAAGCCTTAACAGAAAATAAAACTTTAATGTTAAGAAAACAACTTGTGAAATCTTACTCCACAAAAAACCAGAACCGAGGACGAACCTGAGGAATCAACTAGTTGTTCGCCATTGATCATCAATATTGGAACCTTCTTATAATCGGACCAATTAATTTCTTTCTTACTGATTGGGTTGACCTCCACGACTTTGTAAGGTATATCATAATAATCCAAAAATGCTGGAATGAAATAATAAGACATCAGTTTTTTATCATGGAAGTAAACATAATTGAACATAATTGACAGGTACATAACCAGATCCTCGTGACTATCCATGACTCAAATAATCAAATAATAGCAATAAACCTCTAACATCCACAGGAAATACACAAAGATTCTGGATTTTTTGTTCTTAACCATCAAAATACAACTGTTTTTCTACAGAAATGATAGTTCGAGTTAATACAAGAAGCAAATTGGTCTACTCTTTGAAACTTACAATTTATAACTAAAAGTTGATGTAATATTGATTTTCATGAGGATTGAAAGAATTCTCCAACAATTAATTAATAAGTAATTTCAAAGATAAGCTAGAATGTAGCTACCCCTTAACGCAAGCTACTGGATAATCAAAGTAGATAGTCTCAAATATTAATATCCTCTAATAATTTGTCATGAAAAGAAAAACTAAGTTGATCTTCAAGAATTGGAGTGAAGATTCCAAAAATGGCTGAATCTTATGCCATTTAATTCTTCTCATAATCTCTTGCAGTAAAATAATTATGAAATGGTTATCTCTTTCCACTTGAAAAAAAAACCATAAAAAGGAGGAAAATTGTTAAATAATGACCCTGAAAGGCGAGGCTTGAAGAAAAATTGCTCTGATTTAGCATATGAAGAAAATTAAGAGGTGCGTGATAACTGTTTTTACTTTTCTTTCCTTTACTGTAAACTTTTTCATAGTATACTATAATCGAAGGGTGAGGAGTACACCAAAGCTTAGGTCAATGTACTAAAAAACTGAAACTTTTTTTAGTAGTTTCACATACGAGAAAGAAAAACCCATTTTTTTAGTAGATCACTTGAAACATAAATAACATAAAACTTATTCATTCCACTACAACTCAAAAATTAACATAAATGTTTAAAAGACAGTTTAGTCATTCCACTACAACTCAAAAATTACTTCAGCGTTCGAGACTCGAATGGGTCGTTTGTCTTCATTTTTTAAAAAAGAATGTTATGTTCAATTTCTTAAAAGTATACTGAAAATCATTAACTCCAGAAGAAAAGAAATAGGGAAATAGAGAAATAGGTAATAAATGTAATAATATGGATAGCTTAGTAATGATTATATTGGGATAAAAGGGTGTTTTTATAATTTAGTGAGATGAAAGGATGTCATCTTAACCGTGACTTTTAAGATTCTCCAGATGATAATTATTTAAATAGAGATTGTAGTATAGAGATATTATTATCAAAAATATTTTTTGAAAGTGGGTTTTCTGAAAAAGAGTTAGTAGACTTATCGAATGTCTGCGCTATCACTGTAATTTAATGTTCTAGTTGTATCTTTCTTTTGTTTTGTTTTAATTAAATTTTTCGGATTCGTATCATGTACTCGAGTAGGTCGCTATACTACTCAAAGGATTTGAGGAGTACACTGAAGCTTCGAGCAATGTACACATTATCTCAAACATTTTTGGTGGCTTCAAATGTAAGAAAGAGCCCCTTTTGGAGCAGAGCACTCCAAGCTATTCGAAAGTTTTTGGATAGATGTCAGAAAACTTATGTAAATATGTTTAATAGATAGTTAGTCATTCCAATGATATTCAAAAACCACTCAAAGAGTTTGACACTCAAATAGATCGATTTTCTTCATTAATTTTTTTTAATCTCTCTAAAAAAAACGTGTTATATTTTTTTAAGCACAGCGTAGGGATTTATAATAAATATAATAATAATGATAGCTTAGTAATGATTATATAGGAATAAAAAAAGTGTCATTATTATTTAGTGGGATGAAATAACGTCTTTTTAATTGTGACTTTTAAGATTTTCTAGATGATAATGATTTAAATAGAAGATTGTAGCATTGAGACATTATCAAAAATATTTTCTGAAAGTGAGTTTTCTAAGAGGAGAGCTAGTAGATCTCTCGAATGTCTCTGCTATCATTGAAATTTCATTTTCCAGTTGTATCACTCTTGTTTTGTTTTAATTAAATTTTTCGGTTCTTATCATATACTCGAGTAGGTCCCTATACTACTCAAAGGATTGAAGCTTCGAGCAATGTACTCAATATCTCAAACCTTTCTAGTGGTTTCAAATGTAAGAAAGATAGCCCCTTTTGGGGTAGAGCACTCTAAGCTATTCGAAAGCTTCAAGCAATATACTCAATATCTCAAACCTTTCTAGTGATTTCAAATGTAAGAAAGAGAGCCCCTTTTGGAGTAGAGCACTCCAAGCTATTCGAAAGCTTTTGGATAGATGTGAGAAAACTTATGTAAATATGTTTAACGGATAGTTTAGTCATTCCAATGCAATTCAAAAACTACTCTGATAGATCGATTTTCTTCATTAATTTTTTTAATCTCTCTAAAAAAGGTGTCATGTCGGTTTAAGCACACTAAAGAGATATATTTATATACTCACTTGCAACTCTATGCTAAAAGTTTCAAAGCAAGCTTCATTAATTTAAAAACAAGAACCTGGAAGAATACTGCCTAATACACAACTTCCTCCCCATCTCACACGCAACACTTGCCTTAATGTTCTTGCTTTAATCCAAATATTTAGCCGTATCCCCCAACCCCACCCTCATTCGAATAAAAGTTTCTCGACATTCTAGCAGAATACATACAAAACGAGAGTAGTGCAATTTCATAACTCCCACTAGTATTATTTGAGCTGGTGTGGATTATAAAACAATTCAATGGAGAAATATGATCATTTACTACCAATCAAAAACATCAATTCGAAAAAAAATTTACCTTTAACCTTATTGCAAAAAGGGCAAGCCTCATACTGATAAAGCACAACCTCCTTAGGAACAAGATCAGACTGCACCGGCTCTTTTGCGTAGACCTCCTGAGAGAGCGCCGTCGCAGCGCCTACAGAAGCTAGAGCTCCGGCGATTGCAAGAGACGCAGCTCGAGTTGAACCACCGGAAACATAATTTAGAACAGGAGAGAACCAACTCCGGCGACTGTTTGCACCGCCGATGCTACTGCTACAAAACAGCGCCACCTGAAAGACGCAGTTGTTCAACGTAGCAGAGGAGGAAGCGCCGGCGGAGGAGCTGCAAAGCGTACGAGAGATGACGGAGGAGGCGAGAGTCGAAGCCCTTCTCATCTTTAGAGAGAGAGAGAGAGAGCAGATCTCTCGATGAATGCTGTTGGCGTTGGAAGGTTTTAGAAGCAGGGTTTTACGTTTGTGGGACGACTGTTTATCAACTCGTACGACATGACGTTCTCGCAAAGCAACCGACGAATAGTCATCTCATTTTTAAGGTGTTTTTGATGTAGTCAAGCAAACACATCTACCGATGGACAGAACCGGCCTGGAACCGAAAGACCGGACTGGACCGCTGGCTCAAACCGGTTCTAGGCCGGTTCCATGTGTCATGGGCTTTTTGTGAAGTGTGAGAGGAGAGTATCATGGTCAAAAAAGAAAAGATTAATTCAAACACTGAACTATGAAGTGTTTTTCAATTTAAATACTGAATAATTTTTTTCGACAATTTAAACATCAAAATATGCATTGTTCGCAAATTAAATCATTATGTTAAATGAACGTTAAAACGTAACACGTGATTTGCACTTGATTGTCAAAAACTTCTCGGATAGACGAGTATAATTTTCCTTGAATTTAATCAAGATTCATGACGATAATAATAATAATTTATGAGTATAATTATCAAATCTATAATTCTTTAATTGTTTTTATTGGAAAAAAAAACTCGAACTTTAATTAGTCTTTTATCATTATTTCTCATAATCGTGTTTAAATTTCATCTTCTATGCATTCACGATGCTGAAGCATTCAACGAAATCCTTAATGATCTTTTTGTTTATCATTTGGGTGTTTTAGTTCTCGAGATAAAACACTTGTTTTTTGCCGAGCAAATCCTAGTTTTGGTTGATCAAATTCTACTTTGGTACATGAATTAGGAGTGGGCACGTTCCAGCTCCTCCCCAGAACCGTCCTCCACGGTTCCATGCTTCCGGAATTAGAATTGATCGTGTTTCAAAGTTTGGTCCCGATTCGATTCCAAATTAAAAAAAAAAAATTATATACGTTCTTTATTGTTACTGGGTCTAGTTTTCGGGTTTTGGCCGACTTTTTACAATTTTGAATTGGATTTTAACTAGTTTTCGAGTCGAATTTTCGACCCACAGTTTGATTTTCACGATTTTTTACCCCCAAAATTGTGGACCAAACCATGAACCGTTGGTCTTGAGAATTTGAACCAAGAACCGATTTCTTTGGTAGGCAAAATCGAAACGAACTGGGACTGAAACTGCAGTTCCGGTTAAAACTGTGATTTGCATGTGATGACCCTTGCTTTGTATTCATTTTTAAAGTCAAATTATTCTAATTTATTTTATGTTAGCATGAAAAATGAGTTGCATGATATAATTAAATAAATAAATTATAGATATTTTGAGAGATATAAGTAAAACACCCAAACCAAATAGCATACCACAACTAATTCTCTCTCTAGGAAGTTCATTGCATTGTGGACCTTATTTGAGGTCTAAATTTTTGCTCGATTTTTCTCGTCACGGCACATGCACTCTCTCGTAATTTCAACTTCAATATAGTGAATTTTTCTGATGTGCATGTTGTTTTTTCTGGTTAGATTTTCTTTTTATGTAAATTTGTACGTTTTTCTGTTACTCTCTTGTTTGAATGCTCGGGCACTCATGGATCATTCAAGCAACAATATAAGGTTAAGTGATCGAGCTAAATGATGACAACTTATATATGAATGCTTGATCTCTCATGTTCTAATGAGATATGTTTCGAGGTAGAATTTCGTCTAATTTTGTTTGTCGGTGTCATTTTATCCCTTTAAAAAAAAAAATTTAATCAAATTAAAATTAACAAAAAAAAGAAAAAGAAATGTGGACTCAAATTGGCCTTGGTGAAAGTAGTTTAGGTTGAACCGGGTAAAGCTCACCTACCGGAGAATTTAGGCCCGGATAGGAAGACTTTCGACGTTTGAAAAATTGACAATCCCACTAAAACCGACGCGAAAAAAAACTCGCTACCAAATTAATTTTGGTTCGATATTGAAACTAGCTCAATTTACCTTTGATTTCTAAAATTTTATGACTGAACTGGTCCGGTTCTAATCGGTGCCGACCGGAACCGGCCCTGGCTCACTATCGGAGAATTTGAGTTGTGTCTTGCAAATTGCAAGTCATGGGAAAGTGGCTAGAAAAGTCCACCTTCTTGGTCAACTACGTTCGTCAAAGACTCCACCGTTCCCATTCTCTCTCTCTTTCTTTCTCTTGTGTGAAACATGTTTCAACGTGGCTAAACGAAACTCCAGAAATTTCAGAAATGACAACTCCTCTCTCTCCAGTTTGTCTCACAACCGCCGCGATGGTCACCATCTTCTTCGTCTCCCTCACGTTTTGCAGCGCCGCCGCCGCCGCCTTTTCCGACGAGTGCGGAGCTGATCTGAACAACATCACGGACCCTTTCTGGGGTCTGAAGGGATTAAAACTCCACTGCTCCGATGGTCGGATCTCCGCCATTTCCATGGATGATTTCTCCTTCCGTGTTCTCGAAATCAACCAATCCGCCCAAACTATTATAGTTGCTCGCTCGGACCCATTAGCCGAAACTTGCCCATTTCCTGTCATTCCTGAAAATTCTCGTAATCTCACCATCTTCTTCAATTGCAGCCAAACTGACGATCAAAAGTGCAGAAACCAGACAGTAAAATTGAAACAGAGGATTTGCGACCACTGCCAGAAATCCGGTGGAGATTGCGGATTAAACGATGACACTTCTCTTCACTGTATTTGCCATGGCCATCAGGAAGCTCGCCGTCTCTTGTACGATAGTCCCCCTCCCCCTGGTAATTTTTTTCCGCTTTTCATGCCTGTTCAACGGAGGAACTAGGAAGCAATTAATAAAAAATTAGTTAAATTATATTTTTTTTTGTCGGTTGTTTAAAAAAAAAACATTTTTCTTTCAAAATTTAAGGTCTATGGTGGAACGGTCCGTAGTAAACGTTTTTTCTTCAACATAGTAAACGTTTTTCATTTTTCCGTAGTTTCGGTCTTCGACATAGTAATTTTTCTCATTTGTTCGTAGTTTTTCTGACGGGGGCTCTCTCACGTAGAATATTTGCTCTTGCTATCCATGTTTTCCCCTGCTTTAAAAGCTGCAGAATGATGGCTGTATTTAGACTCTGTTTTCCTTCGAAAGATTTGCACAAGTTTTACTTCAAATCTTCATCTGCATTGTCTAAAATACTAGCAACTGATCGCTTTTTATTGCGTAAACGTACAGATAACGAATCAGAAGAACCAGACGTGACAACAAAGGTGATTATAGGTAAACAAACCTCTTCTCCTCTCTTGATCGGTTTCCTATCTTTTACTTGCATTTGCACGATTAACCTTCGCTTTCGGCTGGTGAATGAATTTACTACAGGTGTTAGCTGTAGTTCTGGATCAATGCTTTTAATGGGAATCTCATTCTTGATTTGGCGATGCTACCAGAGAAAGAAGTCCAGTCCATCGTCCGTAATCTCCCGAAGCATCTCTTCTGATCGATCATCACTGAACCGTGCGGAGAAAGGCGATTCCTACTGCAATGTACATCTCTTCTCCTATCATGAAATTGAGCAAGCCACTGACAAATTCAGTCCATCTAGAGAAGTTGGAGATGGAGGCTTTGGAGCAGTTTACTATGGTAAAATCATCCACCTTTTTTTCTTCACTCGAAACATAAAAATTATACTTGAAATAATTATAGTTTCTGATGCAAATTAGGACGACTCCAAGACGGGCGAGCCGTTGCCGTTAAACGCCTATATGAGAACAACTATAAGAGAGTCGAACAGTTTAAAAACGAAGTCGAGATCCTCGCTCGTTTACGACATCAAAATCTCGTGTCGCTTTACGGCTGCACTTCCCTCCGTAGTCGTGAACTATTGCTCGTGTATGAATATGTTCCTAACGGCACCATTGCCGATCACCTTCACGGAGATCGAGCAAACCCAAGTGAGTTTCAATGGCCGACGAGAATGAGAATTGCTATAGAGACTGCAAGTGCATTGGTTTACCTCCATGCTTCGGATATTATTCATCGCGACATAAAGACCAGTAACATTTTACTAGACGACCATTTTCGTGTCAAAGTAGCAGATTTTGGAATTTCACGACTGTTTCCGGCTGATATCACTCATGTTTCGACCGCTCCCCAAGGAACTCCCGGCTATGTCGATCCAGAGTATCACCAGTGCTACCAGCTTACGGAGAAGAGTGACGTGTACAGCTTTGGGGTGGTCTTAGTGGAGCTTATATCTTCGAAGCCTGCAGTTGATATAACGAGACATCGACATGAAATCAATCTTTCAACGATGGCGATAAATAAGATCCAAACTGGGGCCCTGCATGAGCTAGTCGACCCGTCTCTAGGGTTCGAATCCGATCATGAAGTCCGGAAAATGGTGACTTTGGTGGCAGAGCTGGCATTTATGTGCTTGCAGGGTGGGAAGGAGGCAAGACCCTCCATGGTTGAGGTGTTTGAGACTCTGCAGAGCATACAGAATAAGAAGTACAAGAAAGAGAGTGCGGAAGAGATCAATATTACGGCAGAAGATGCCGTGCTTTTGACGACTGATCCACCGCCATTTTCTCCCGTTTCTGTAACTATGCAGAAGAGCTCCGACGAAAGAAGTTCCGGTCGATTTGATCATTGAACACCCGGGTTGTTACTCAATCACTTTGGTGAGATATTTTACAATTCTATCCGGTTTGATTTGCGAGAAACTTCAATCACCCGGGTTGTTACGTTGATCACTTTGGTGAGATCTAACTATTTTCTCTCTGATTTACATGAGAGTATTCATTTTTTTACCAATTCGATTACTTGTTTTTTGGGAATTACCTCATGTATGTACCTGTATTATAAGATTAGGCTCTAATCTTGTGCACATTGAAACCATTTTCGGCTATCGACGAACTGTCTGCACAAATTTGTTGCTATTATGTGCGTGATCCTAATTGCATATTTCAAGAGACGAGAATTGTGCTGGCAAGATATGTTTTTTTTTTTAATAATGCTACGTTTACTCTCTTATTATATTCTCTTAAAATATTCGTCAACGTATCAAACAATGATTAATGTAATTCATGTGTAATTAATGTAATAAATTATAAATAGTTAATTTATTTACATGAATTGTATCAATCATTATTTAAAACGTCAGCGAATATTTAAAAATAGTAGAATAACAGAATAAATATGATATTCTTATTTTTTGTTTTTAATTAAACAAGATCACGCCACGAGCAACTCAATTAAATCTAAATGACTTGCTTACATGCATGCATTTATACTATTAGCTTCTAGGGTTTGCCCAAGACTATAACCAATAAAAACCTTAGCCCAACATGAAGAAGCCTTATTGGTTTTATACTCTAGTCCAACACTTAATTAAAAAAAAAAAAACCCAACTATAATGCGTATATACAATTATATATGATTTTCTAAAATCAGCCATACCCGACTTTGATTCATGTAAGAAAAATTTTAAGAATTACCTCACGAATTTATTAAATTCGTCCAACCAAACATAAAATAATCTAAACTACGAGAAAGCTCAAGTTCTTTGGCTCGAGTCGCAATTGTATTGGTCATGTCGGGAATACGAGTTAGAAGGGTATCTCTTAGGGCATGTTTCCGAATTTGGTTCAGTAATTTTAGAGTTCATACCGAAGTCAAAGAAAACATAACTCTTAGAATTGATAGTAGCAATTGTATCATTTTCCCAGAATATGTTGGCCAAACAGGCTTACCATTCTATTCAATTATTTTTTAAGACCTTAGACTCCGAAAGCAGACATAAAAACTACATTGAAATAACATAATGTGTACTTGGAACACGTCGAGATGTCAGAGTTACTAAACACATATTACCTTTTCAATAATATTAAGGAGTGGCATTTTTGTGGCCGTCCGTCCTATCAAGATAAAGACGACCTAAAATTTTGTTGATTGTGAAGGGTCAACTCATACCAGTTACAAATTGAGTGGTTTATTATAAGTAAAGTTTTCTTCACTATCTAGTACAACACGTTTTGAGATAATTCTAAAAATAAATTCGTGTAGGTACCTGCTCAAAACAAATAATAATATTATACTGGGAAGATCGGGATACTCTACAATCTCAATACCGCATGTTTTGTAGATCTTGGATTACACGCCAAGATCCATCCAATTACTTTAACTTCTTATTTAGGTGGTGGGTTTGGGTTATTTTATTTGAAAAACTAATACCAAGTGAATAAAGTTGCAGTACTTTACCAAAAACTGTGTGCTGTCCACGAGCTCTTAGCAGATGCAAACCTAGAGAGAGAGAGAGACAATAAGAATAAACTTAACAGATATATAATATTTTCTTAATCTTAGTTAAATCACAGATTTGTAGTATGTTCTAGACAGTTGATGCTGTAATGGGTATATTCTAAAATTTAAGAAGCGGAGGCAACATGGAAGTACATGTCTGTAATGTCGAATCGTTGAACATGTTGCTGCCATCATTCCACGCCATGCACGGTCAAAAGTTGAGGTTTTGGAAGGAACAGTACAATGTTGAACATGTTAACCCTAGTTGATAGGCCGGGGCAAGAGTCGATTTATTATCTTCATCAATGATACTATAAAGATAAAGGATCCATTAAGATAATTATCTATATTTATAATTATAATACTACCATTAAAAAAATGTTCATTTTTAAAATTGTAACTTTTAAATATCCAGAAATGACTAAATCCTAAACCCTTGGCCCGTAGGTCCTGACACAAGGTTAGAAGTCTAGCTCTTCCAGAATGGTATCTCACTGATGGCTCGGGCCCCCCCGGAAGGGGGTTTTCTTCACCCTCCACCTAAACTGTGCAAGAAAGGTCCAAAGTCAATCACGAGATTGGTTCTATAGTTGTTGAATACGCAAGATTTTCCTTTCTTCAATTCACAAGCTAGTCTCGTAGTCGGCCCGCAAATTATGTTTCGAACGACTCCACGTGTTGTCTTGAGGATTCCACATAGGCCACGAATGATACTAATTTAATATGAAATAGCTCAGTGAGTAAGAATTGAAAATGACCTAAATTAAAGCAAAGTTGTTTTATTCCTTCTTTTGTGAGTGAACTATGCGAAGAGTGAAGTGGTTGGATGATGATAAATGGATAAGCATCTCCAAATAAAGAGGAGAAACAAAATTATAGATTTTCGAAAAAGTTACTCGGGTTTTCATGTCTAGTGGATCTAACTTTGATCCATCGATAACGACCTTCTTCATTGGAATAATTTTAACGTTATTCACGAATATTGAAAGAAAAATAATAATGAAATCACGGAAATATCCTCTTTCTCGTTAAGATAGAGTGATGCAACAACATAAAGCGGGAATTAAACCTATGACGGGTTATAGCGTTTCTTTAAAATCGATGAAAGCTTGAACTCAGCGTCAAATGATTTTCGCTCGTGGGTTTTAACTTATCGTACAAGAAAAATATTTATTCGCGTAAAAGGTGTCATCACGAGCGACAACATTACACAATTTTAATTAAATAAATAAGACTATATTATTCAACTAGGAAAACTAGTAATTTTTAAGAAGCCTTTTAAAATTAATTGCTATCAAATAAAGTGATCATATACCCTTATAGAAATAATTTTATAATATAAGGTCCCCCCCATGTCACATATTTATCAATCAAATAGTATTCATTAAATTCACCAAAATTGATACATATGTAGTCAACCTAAAATAATAAAATAAATAAACACCTTAATCACGTTTCTTAATTTTATCATAGATTAGTCTAGTATTGAAATCCCAGACAAAATCTTTGAATATAATTATTTTAAATTAAAATAAAATAAATAAACATGAATTTTGCTTGAATAAAAGGCATGAAATGGAAGAATTATTAATAAAATATTATAATATTAATTAAAATAAAAACATCTCCATCTGAAAGGAAGCAGCGAAGGGGGACTTGTGACGGCCCGGGCTCGTCACGTGCCTTACCCAACATAGGCTGCGGTAGCACGAGCCCTTCGTGCGCCTTCTTGATGCTTTGAATTTCTTGCCAATTCTCTCAAATTTTATTTTTTATTATTTTTGTCATTTTAATTTATTCGTCCAATTTTTTTTTTTCCCAAAAAAATAATTAACTAAACATAAGAGATTCCCTATATATAATTGATACCTATAATTGCATAAACACACACAAAAAAAATACACGTGCTATCGAGCACGTACACACATATATACATGTTTTTTTTTTAGTAATTATCGATTTGAATCTTGTACTATACACTTTTTTTTAATTCACCTCATGTACTAAAAAAATCGACAAACCGAACCCTGTACTTTGATTCTGTTATCAGTTTTGACCTTCTATCAACAATTTCATTAAACCCTCATTTAAAAAATTACCAAACGACCTTGGATTCAGTTGAAATTTATATCACATGTTCACTACTTAATGAAGATAATCTGAAAATTTTTGTGATTGTTTAACACATGTACGATTTATTGTAATTTTATTTTAGTATTTTATAAAAATATTATAATAAATCATATAAATTTTAGAAAATGACGAAAAATTTTCTATTATCTACCTATGATAGGTTGAACATGTGGAAATTTTTTCAAATAAATCAAATATAGTTTGGTAGTTTTTTAAAAATTAATTTATAAAGTAAAAAGAAACTGAGATTAATTTAAAAAAACACCAAACGATATTTAATTTATTTGAAAACTTTTTCACATGTTCTACCTATCATGGTAGATAATAAAAAAAGTTTCGTGATTTTTTAAAATTTGTATGATTTATTATAATATTTTTATAAAATACTAAAATAAAATTACAATAAATCGTACATGTGTTAAAAAATAACGAAAAATTTTCAGTTTATCTTCTCATTAAGTAGTGAACATGTGATAAACATTTCAATTGAATACAAAATCGTTTGATAATTTTTTAAATGAGAGTTTAATGAAATTGTTGATAGAATGTCAAAACTGATAACAGAATCACAGTACAGGGTTCGGTTTACCGTTTTTTTGTACAATAGACGAATTGAAAAAAAGTGTATAGTACAGGATTCAAATCGATAATTACCTTTTTTTTTTAAATGGTAAACTTGAAATATTAAAAAAAAAAAAAATGTAGTGCTCCACTTGAGCGTACGAAATGCTTAGCTACTAGCTAGGAGTAAAATGAGGCACACTCAGCAAGCACTTTCATGAGCCAACCTCAATCTACTTCAATAGTTCTTAGAATTCTTATTTATTTATTATTATTATTAATCGAATAATTATAATTTAATTAGTGGCTCTATAGATGCCATTACCAAAGAATAATGATAGTTTATTTAAGGATTAATAATCACGTGCACGTACTTATATAGGTAATGTCATCTAATATATTATTCAATCCAAACATTATTATATTAATTTACATTATATTACTATTCTAGATGTAAATGACAATAAACTTATAAGATTTTTATATTATAAAATATAGTTTATCGACGGAAGTTTCGATTCTTTTTCATTAAAATAAATCAAAATATTACTTGTTCATAACTTTTAAATTCAAAGTTTGCGTCAATAAATTCTCTAGAGCAAAGATTGAAAAAGTGAATTTTGTCCGAGCAAAAAGTCCAAGACTAAGCAGTCGTGCAATCTCATATTGCTGAAGAAAAACAAAAAATTGATAGTTTATAAAAAGAATTTCATCTTCAACTAGTACGAAACTTTTTGAGTAAATCTAAGAACAAAGTCATATATACCTATACTCGAAGCAAACATAGTGTTCTCTGATGGAGGTCAGATCGTTACAAAATCTAATTTTCATCGTGTTAAAAAATATATATTTGTCTTGAAATTTGATAAGAGCAATTTTATATTATACTCTTATTTTATTGCTCTATTTGATGTATTTTTTAATCAAAGCTTAAGAAATAGTACTAAAAAAAAAAGAGAACAACCTAGGAGTATGAGGTCAAGGCCACTTAAAATAAATGTCAAACTATTTGCAATGTGCCTTAACTCATTGAGAAAAGAGGATTAACAATTTCAAACAACATTTGATGCAATGATCATTAAAAAAATCATCTATTGCATGACCGAGTTGTGCGAGATGACTGACGCTAAATTGGAGTTCTCATCAACTAAGTAAAGATGGCTCGAAATTCTAATGTTTTGTTGCACAATCAAGTAAGTAAAGACCAAAAAGATGTGGAGTTAAAAGAAATACACAAAAATGCAAGGCGTGATTTTTTTGTGGCGACCGGCCCACACCCTCAGAGTAACAATCCAACAATGACGGGCCCCCGAGTCACAATGTGGAGTCGCATCGCACTCACAGGACTTTTCCCAACTGGCATGGGAGAAGTCATGTGAGTGCGATGCGACGCCACATTGTAACTCGGGGGTCTGCCATTGTTGGGTTGTTACTCCGAGAGTGTGGGCCGGTCGCCACAAAAAAAGTACTTCAACAAACGCTATGTGAGGATTTTTGTTTCAAAATTGATGTTTAGATATAGTTTCATTGCAAAAATATCTCGTAACAAAATTATTATGCAATTTCATACTGTATGAACTCCGAACTCCAATTCGCTCAAACTCTTACTGTTAAGTTAAAATAAATCATTTCCTGATAAAATAATTTACCAAATGATTGTCGACATTCATAATTTCATCGACTTAACGGTTAAACCTTACAACTTTCAATATTTCTCTGTGCTGTTCAAAACCTCACTGTTAATCAGATCACAGTAAAAAAAATTTAGTTGTTCTCTGTACATGTTTTTAATTAAACTTCATCGTAACATAATTAAATCTCATATTTCTTTGCACTAATAAATGCGTGACATGTAAACGTCAATTGATATATAAAGAGTCAACAAATTGCAATATTCATACCCCTCATTATATTTTGGGTAAAGAATTGTCCAAGTAATGCCTACAAATCAAGACATTTAACTAATTGCTAATTTTGGTCAAAAGGTTCATCAATCACGTCAGACACGTTTCAAGAGATTATCTATCAACATTGTAGTGTCTTACGTGGCGTATTTGAGACACGTGTCACGAATACCACTAAATAACGATGTCTTCCCTCAGCGCGGTCGTTTCGTCTTTTCGTCTTCTCGAGTGACTGAAGATAAAATCAATTATAGAGAGAGAAAGTTAACGAGAGAAGGCAAGGTTCATCTGGATGGCGCTGTAAAGAGAGAGAGAGAGAGAGAGAGAGAGAGAGATGGCGGCACCTTTTACGGGATTGCAACACAGAGACGGAGGTGGAGTTGCGGTGCTGTCGAGTTCGGTGAATAAGGTGGATGCGTCTGCGTCTCCTTCGTCGTCGAATGTTTGTTTGAGGAGCTCCGAGCCTAAGTCTCCTATTCTGATTTTTTTGTTCTTCCACAAAGCGATTCGTTATGAGCTTGATGCGCTTCATAGGTTTGCTATGGCCCTTGCCACCGGCCAGCGAACCGATATTCAGCCTCTTGTCAAGCGATACCATTTTCTTAGATCAATTTATAAACATCACTCCAATGCTGAAGACGAGGTTCAATCTCCGATTCACTTTTCACTCATCTTTGTTCATTCACTTCCTTGTGCTTCTACTTTCGTTTTGGAATAAATTTTATTTTCTGAATTAACTCCTTCCTTCACGCTGCCGAGCTGCGTTGTTTTTGGCCAGTTTGATTGCTAAAGAAATCTGAACATTTTTGTACGTTCTTTTTAATTTTCAATATCTAACTGAGGCAAGGGCTCTTATATATATTATGCATTTGCTATTTTATACTCTATAATGATCTAATTTACGAAGGTTTCAGTCTTAAATCTTTTCGTATATATATTATTTTTCATTTGACGAATCTAATCAAGAGGATTTTCATTGAAATCCTTTATATGGGTTTCGTTGTGCATCAATTCCGATTATGAGCTAATGTTTCAAAATTATTTGAACTTTTTATCGCCTACGAATTCTTCTTTGGGGGTGCAAAATGACCGAAGCGGAAAAAATGGGAAGAAATAGAGGACTAAATTTGTAATCACATTTTAAGCAATTCACATTACTTATTCATTTATTTATTTTTGTATATGAAATTAAGTACTTATCGTGTGGACCTCATGAAAGCTCGTGGTACTTACAGATATAGTTGATTATATTGATTGTGTAATATAGTGTCTTGAGAAAAAAGAAAGCTATTATACAGTGTCTCAAATCTTACTTTCTTACTGAAGTTGATAAATATAATGGAAGAAACTTATTGGTTTTATTGATTCTGACAAATATTCATTCAACTCTTGCATAATTCATACAATTTGGGGCCTTACGATCCCATCCGTTGATATTTGCCATATTCTCACGATTACCAATTGCTCTTTAGTTACTACTAGCATTGACGCTACTCTGCATGTAAAAAGAAAAGAGTAAACTGCATATTTTATATCATCCAGACTTCTATGGTTCATTTGTCAGGAAAGTATAGTTGTAGTCTCTCTGGTTAGATTTTTAACATTGCATGTGACATTTGAAATGGTTCATTGTAAATCCATTACTGATCCTTGTAATCCCAAGTATTGACATATGCCAATTGTTGCTTACTGTAAAAGTGACATTTTAAGTATCACATTTTCGTTTTTCTTAGTCACAAGCTGTCTTGTAATATTCCTCCAATTTAATGCCCATTTCTTGATGAAAAACTCTTTGTTATGCTGGTCTTACTTACTGCTATAATCCTCACCTATGCCAAATTCACTTTCTGACTGGCAGGTAATTTTTCCAGCACTTGACATTCGTGTGAAGAATGTAGCTCAAACATACTCTCTTGAGCACAAAGGAGAAAGCAATCTTTTTGATCATCTTTTTGAGCTACTCCATGCTAGCACACAAGATGCTGAATGCTTTCCAAGGGAGTTAGCATCTTGTACCGGAGCATTGAGGACATCAGTTAGCCAACATATGGCCAAGGAAGAAGAGCAGGTTATTTTTATTGAAGAACTTGTTCTTAATTCTGAAGACAATAATCTAGAATTTCATTATATCTAATAAACTTGAAAAGAATGAAAACAGAAGAACAGTTAAGTGGTTTGAGCAAAATCTCAAGAGCCTTTTTGCTTTCTGGTTGCTCAAAATCTCAAGCTAGTGTATTGCTTCACGGTATGGTTGATTTATATAACATTTTTGTTAAAAAAAGATATCACTTGTCTTGTTTGAAATTTGTGTTGCATGCTTGTGAAGTGCCAAAATTCATATAAACATGACTGCCTGACCAGAGTTTCTCGTTCACCCGAGCAAACTTATTAGATATTATCAATAGTGATCTTTCTTTGTAAGGCTGATATTCTTTAACCAGCTAATTCGTTTATTTTCAAAGATGGTTTTTATTTTTTCTTATGCCGAAAAAACAAGTAGCTCCATTGTCTTTTATTATTGCAGGTCTTTCCCTTGCTCATGGAGAAGTTCTCTCTTGATGAGCAAGCATCTCTGGTCTGGCAATTCTTGTGCAGTATTCCTGTGTATATGATGGCTGAATTTCTTCCTTGGCTATCATCATCTATTTCACCAGATGAATGCCAGGATCTACGGAAGTGTTTGAGCAAAATAGTTCCCAAGGAAAAGCTTCTTCAACAGGTGTAATCTCTGTCTTATCTAGAGCATCCAATCATATTTTGTGTTTTGAATTTATAAAGTTGATCATGACTATTGTTTATATAAGGTCATATTTACATGGATGGAAGGGACAACTGGCGCAAGCATCGTTGAAAATTGTGTCGATGATTCTTTGGGTCAATGTTGTTCTGATGCTAGCATTTGCGAATCATCCCAGAAAAAAGAGATAGTTAAAAAAGCTTGTGACGTGATGAGTGCTGGAAAAAGGAAACATTTAGAGTTTAGTGCTGATATAACCAATGTCATGGAGGCACATCCAATTAATGACATATTACTTTGGCATAACGCTATTAAAAAGGAGTTAAATGAGATAGCTGAAGAGGCTAGAAACATACAACTGTCTGGAAACTTTGATAATCTTTCAGCCTTTAATGAGAGACTACATTTCATTGCTGAAGTTTGCATCTTTCATAGGTAATCCCTTTTCATTCTTCTGTTAGGCTAAAATTTGGTGTATTAAAATTAATTTCATTATAGAAATTATTCATTTGGTCTATGCTAACTATTTGCATCAAGAGAAATTTTATCAAGATTTTCTCATCTATTTTTTTTTATGTCGGTAATGAAGTTAAATTGTAATATACCACAAATGTGAATTGTACACGAGCCTTAATGAAAGGCTAAATGACAAACTCGCAAAGCTGAAAAGGTTGATGTAACCAGGCTACAAGGAAACTTTGAGAGCATACTTGTCTAGTATAATCTTCCTACTTTCCATGCAAGTTACTATCTTCATGTTACTTGATATATAGGTTTCTGATCTGCAAATAACATTCCCACCACATGTCTTGATTTTCAACCTGAAACCTTGTATAAACAAAGAAGATAGAAGTTTAGAAAAACAGAAACTAGAAAGAAGGGAAAGGGCGATCTTAAAGCTAAGAAGATAGCCAAGTCAACCAAAGAGATAAGAAAAGGGAACTTTGATTAATTAATGTCAATGAAGAATATCAGGATAGTTGATATTCTGGTGCCAATGTGGGTGTAGAAATTTTGAGCTGCTGCATAATTGATGAAATTAAGTTGGCTTTCAATGCATTATTGTGATTTTACAATGCTCTTTTTTAATGCTCTGTGAGTTATATCATCTGAGAAGACATTATATTATTGAATATATCATCTTTATTTGGCTCATTTTTCATTTTCTAATTGCAGCATTGCTGAAGACAAGGTTATCTTTCCCGCAGTAGATGGAGAGTTATCCTTTCTCCAGGAACATGCTGAAGAAGAAAGTCAATTTAACGAGTTCAGGTGCTTGATTGAAAGTATCCAAAGTGATGGAGAAATATCTAGTTCGTCAGCTGAATTTTATGCGAAGTTGTGCTCACATGCTGATCAAATTATGGATACAATTCAGAGACATTTTAATAATGAGGAACTTCAGGTGAGCTTTCCTTTTATAGTAGTAATCATTTCTTCGTATATTGTAGGTGGCTAGTGTTACCCACCCAAAACATGAAAGTGTACTTATAAAAAATGATTATGCCCGAAAAAGATATTAAAAATTGATAAAGATGGCTTTTATAAACCTTTTTGTTGTTGTGTAATTATAATTTGCGCACCATCATTTGTGTTTGAAAGTTCTGCTAATAACATATAGGTTCTTCCACTTGCTCGAAAGCACTTTAGCCTCAAAAGACAGCGTGAAATCCTATATCATAGCTTGTGCATGATGCCCTTGAAGTTAATTGAGCGAGTCTTGCCATGGCTAGTGGGGTCGTCGTCTGAAGATGAAGCTGAAAATTTCCTGAAAAACATCCAATTGGCAGGTTCTTAAAAAATATGATTATATGGATTTAAAATTTGTGATATACCTATTACCATATGTTTTTCATTGTTGATGATCTTTTTTTAATTTCAGCTCCAACATCAGATACTGCTTTAGTGACACTCTTTTCTGGTTGGGCTTGCAAGGCTCGTAATCGAGGTTTATGCTTGTCTTCAAGAGTGACTGGCAGCTGTCCAGTAAAGAGGTTCTTTGAAATTGAAGAAACTTTTGTCCCATCATTCTGTTCTTGTGCCTCTGTGGTGTCTGCAAGAGAGACTGCATCATCAACTAACAGTGAAAGACCAGCAAAACGAAATGTCTCAGTTTCGTGCAAAAGTTGTGTTTCCTCTAGCTGCTCAGAGACGGCTAATTTGCAGCAGTCTTGCTGTAATGATGAGACTTGTTGTGTCCCGGGCTTAGGAGTCGATAGCAATAATCTGGGGTTGAGTTCTCTTTTTACAACAAAGTCTTTGTGTTCTTTATCTCCCATCTCTGGTGCCCCTTCTCTCAATTCGAGCCTTTTCTCATGGGAAACAGATATTAGCTTTTCTGATATCGGGCCTTCAGGACGACCTATTGATACTATTTTTAAGTTTCATAAAGCTATAAGAAAAGACTTGGAGTATTTAGATGTGGAATCTGGAAAGCTTAATCAATGTGATGAGACATCCCTAAGGCAATTTATTGGTAGATTTCGCCTGCTATGGGGATTGTATCGAGCTCATAGTAATGCTGAAGATGATATAGTGTTTCCTGCTCTAGAGTCTAAAGAGGCATTGCATAATGTCAGTCACTCTTACACGCTGGACCATAAACAGGAGGAAAGGTTATTTGAAGACATTTCAAGTGTTCTTTTGGACCTTTCTCATCTCCATGTAAACAGCCCGTTGGACGTTGATTCGCCCACAAATAGCTATAACTCTATGGGAAAAAAGTATGTTGAGCTAGCTACGAAGCTTCAAGGAATGTGCAAATCTATTAGAGTGACTTTAGATCAGCATATCTTCAGGGAAGAACTTGAACTATGGCCATTGTTCGGAAAACATTTCTCTGTGGAGGAGCAAGATAAAATAGTTGGACGCATCATTGGAACAACAGGTGCAGAAGTTCTCCAATCAATGTTGCCATGGGTAACTTCAGCATTGACGCAGGATGAACAGAATATAATGATGGATACATGGAAGCAAGCCACAAAGAACACAATGTTCAATGAGTGGCTCAATGAATGTTGGAAAGGATCTGAGGCATCGACCATACGTACGGGAACATTGGAATCTGATACTACTCAAAAAGGTTTGCTTGTGTATACATAACATCTAACTTCCATATACACAATATGTTTATTCATACATACAATGTTTTGTATCGCACAATAAATTATTTTCAAAAGTTTTCTGTCTTAAATGTTTTTCCTTTTTTTCTATTATAGGTGTTGAGATTCGAGAAGGCGTGAATCAGTGCGATCAGTTGTTTAAGCCTGGTTGGAAGGATATTTTCCGAATGAATCAAAATGAGATTGAATCAGAGATAAGAAAAGTCTACCAGGATTTGACTCTTGATCCAAGAAGAAAGGCATATCTGGTTCAGAATCTTATGACCAGGTGAGTTTAAAAAGCTTCAAAACATAATAATCTGCTTTCAGATATTTAAGGTTAGTGTCTTCTTCATAATTCAAATATCTCGATTAATTTCTCCAAAACATTTTGCTGTTTTCTATCGTAGTCGCTGGATTGCCGCCCAACAGAAATTACCAGAAGTCACAGCGGGAAGTTCTAATAGTGAAGATGTATTGGAACGTTCACCATCCTATAGTGACCCAGAAAAAAGTAAATTTGGGTGTGAACATTACAAAAGAAACTGCAAACTCCTTGCTGCTTGCTGTGGCAAGTTGTTTACTTGTCGGTTTTGCCACGATAATGTTAGCGACCATTCTATGGATAGGTAAATTTTAAATTGACACCAATACTCATGACAGGAGCCGTATCCTCATTTCTATTATATCATTGCAGGAAAGCAACCTCTGAGATGATGTGCATGCGCTGTATGACAATTCAGGCAGTTGCGCCTACATGTTCAACTCCTTCATGCAATGGATTCTCAATGGCAAAGTACTATTGCAGTATATGCAAATTTTTTGACGATGAAAGGTCCGAAAGTTCTTATATATTTTCTTTCCATTCTAATATGTTTTTTATTTTTTTGGTCAACAATTTTCCAGTCAATATGATTAATTTTTGTCCATTTCCACACAAGTTTTTTAGGTGTTATTTTTCTAAAAAGGATTTGATTAGTAAGGAATTATTTTCTTTACAGCATTTTTGTTCTTGGCTAAATACAATTTTTTCTTGGAAGAAAAAGTTGGATTCATGGTTGAGAATGTACTAAAAAATTATTTTCTCTCTCAGTCTCATCTTTTGTTTCCATATTATTTTTAATTTGTTTCTTTTTATCTAAAAATAATTAACTTTTTTTTTTTTGCGTTATCTTCACGGCTGTGTTTCAGAACTGTATATCATTGCCCATTTTGCAACTTGTGTCGTCTGGGGAAAGGTCTTGGACTTGACTTTTTTCACTGTATGACGTGCAATTGTTGTCTGGGGATAAAGGTAGTGAATCACAAGTGCCTTGAAAAAAGTTTGGAAACAAACTGTCCCATCTGCTGTGATTTCCTGTTCACATCCAGTGCAACAGTCAGAGCTCTACCCTGTGGTCATTACATGCATTCAGCTTGCTTTCAGGTTTCCATTCTCTAATATTTGCAGTGATTACAATTTTTAAGGGAAGTATAAGAGAAATGGTTTTAATCTCCCCTTATTTTCCTCAGGCATATACTTGTAGCCATTACACGTGTCCTATTTGCAGCAAATCATTAGGAGACATGGCGGTAAGATGCTTTGTGCTCTCTGTTCATTTGCTTATGTTGGATTGTTGATTGTGTATTAGTTTCGCTGATTCAATTTTCAAAAACATTATTGTGTTGCCTTTATTGTCAAAAGTTAAATGGGTCAGTTGACTCAGAATTTATAACTTGCTAGACTTACATCTATTTCAACCGTTTATTTTGTTGGTAGTGGTATGCTAACTATTACAAAATGAGCAAAAGGTGAAAAATGCCGTAATTTTAAATGGAGAAGAGGTAGTAAAACTTTGTGTGTTTTACTGTACCAGGTTTGAAAGCGTTTCTCAGTTGATGTCTCGTCTCCTTCACCCCTTTGTGCCCCGTGTGGCTCTCTGTACATGGACATATTTTTTTAGATTATTTTAAAATAAGCATTTTAATTTTCTTTTTCCCGATAGATAAAGATTTGATCCAATGGGCTTTTCTGCTTTTAATGAATAAGGATCACAACAAGTTTTTCAGCGTCAGATTGTAACATAGTTTTTATTTTCTTTGATTGATACTGTTCTTTAATCTGTGGTTGCGCCTATGCAGGGTGTCTTATTTGTAAATATTTTTTGTAATTCTCTTTTTGTGCTTAGAAATCTTGTGGAAGACTTGAGAGCCAAATATTACCTGAGAAAAAGAAAATTAATACTTCCATTGTCCTGCTTGTGTTTTGGATGATACCTGTGGAAAAACTTCTGTACGACAACCTTTAAATCTGGTGGGAAGAGAGTACTTCATCGCTCCTTACTATGACCCAAATTATTTTCCAGCACAGAGGCATTAAAAAATTAAACTTTCAAGATTTTGTCAGTGTTTGCCTCCCTAGGGTGAAGATACAATTTTTCGGTTGTGTAAGTAAGTTCATCGGGTTTTTGCTAACATAATTTCCCTGATTGGTAGGGCTTGTTCGTTGAAGATGATCAAAGATGTTATTTAGTTATAATTGTAAAATAGTTTTTTTTTTCCCCTCAATTTTTTTTGCAGGTTTATTTTGGCATGCTTGACGCACTGTTGGCTGCTGAAGAGCTTCCAGACGAGTACAGGGGTCGTTGTCAGGTGCGTTATCGAGGATAATAGGTCCCATCTTCTTCTTCTTCATTGGTGACATTTTTAAAGTAAGATGAGAAAATTTGTATTAAAGTAAGGAAGTTCTTCCAGTAGAAATTTCCCCTCAGCTTTTGATGATTTTTTTTTCTGTTTTTCACAAGTATGTTGATAATGCATCTTTTCGTGTATTAATATTTTTTTCGGACTTAAAAAAGCGGCCTTACTTGTTGGATCGAGCAGGATATATTATGCAATGACTGTGATAGGAAGGGGACGTCAAGATTTCACTGGCTATATCACAAGTGTGGATCTTGTGGTTCATACAACACCCGAGTCATCAAGAGCGAGACTGCAAATGCAGATTGCTCGGAATCAAATCGATGAAAGGTTTTACTAATCTCTTTTCCACTGGCTAGTTTGTAAATTCTTGTATAGACACAAGCAATTTTTGCCAAATCAAATACCCATTTTCAATTTGATTTTGGTTTTCAAGGTTGATGATAGAGCTACTAAGAGCAACGAAATGTAATCGTTTGTAGTCTTTTGTCTCCCTCCATACACTGCTGTAATATTCGGGTCTGTTGTGTAGTGTTTCTTTGTTTCTTTTTCCATTTCTCTGTGTGAATGCCATTCTACTTCCCTCTTCACCATGGACCCAACTCATTGAATATTGGAATGATGCCTATATTGTCACCTTCTTTAACTCTGTTCTGTGACTGTGTCAATCGTTTACTTATTTATAATTTATTACAAATTAGTATATATTTTAACAATGATCTTAATATTGTCAAATAAATTACGTAAAATTGTTGGTTTTTATAGTGTTGAATAGACGTATTGTGTTATGTGGTGTGCCATTGAGGTTTATTATTTGAGTGATACTATGTTTATCATTTGATTTTACATTTTAAGTTTTACCTCCTGACGTTGATAATTAATTACTGCAATTAATGTCTTGTTAATTTGTAAAGACTTGGCTAGTGCCTTAATAACAATAGAGGGCTTGTCTGAATTTTTTCAACTAGTGCCGTGGCGCTAGTTATAAGTGGCCGTTGGGGACGAACTCTCTTGCATCTACTTTCTTGTAGGTAAATTTTTTTTTCTTTCCGTAGTTTTTTTTTGCAATAATTTTTAATTGACTTATTGTTCTCGTAATTCAATTTTCATAAGAAAGATTATTTAACATTGCATCTTATAGCTTAGTTTGGAGAATTAGATGTAGTCTCATTATTTGTAAAGTAGAAGCTACGCTTGAAGTTGTCCCATGATCTTTTTTGTTCATATCTAGTGATTTTCGGCTCATTTCTAGACTTCTTTATTTTATTTCCATAACATAGGTGACCCTATCCTTTGATATACTAACTAAATAATGCAATTCGAGCTTAGAAGAAGGTAAACCATAACATGACAAGAGTCACCTATTCGAATAACCGATGATAATGAAGCTTTCGACTTCACATTATCGAGGGAAACATCACACTTGCTGAATTAGAACTCATAAATTAAGAAAAAAAGATAGAAAATAGACAAGATAATGTGGAGCTGTTGATGATTAAATGGGATTAGATTATGAGGAGGAGAAGCTTGGAGAATGGTGTAGTTATGGGGGACAACATTGATTCAAAGAGGGGCCAAGTGATACTAAAGGGTAAGAAGGAACAGTGAAGCGAGGGGATGGGCATGGATGTCGGCCAACCTCATTTCTCGCATGCTCAAAATTTTGAACCAAAAGCTATGAAAACAATAGGGCTGATCACATCTCATCCTTTGTCTTATACTCTCTTTGTTAGCCTCTTCTTTTAATCGAGGCAGAATCCCGAGATGGGAAGGTAAAGACGATGCAAGAATGGATGCTTGTTTTTTTGTTTAAAAGTAAATTCTAATTTCAAAATTTAATCGAGAAAGCTCGCGACTCAAGATAACAAAGTTGCCTCCCCATTGTATACTTAACGAGAAAAAAGGTCAGTAGTTCGCGCATCGACATAAGAATTGTAGAGTCACAAGGCCAACCGCTTTTCCCTTTTCACATAATTTCGTTGTCCTAAATAAGTCCCAAACTTCATTTCGTTCCACTTTTCACCCAAAACGCTCTCTAAATACTCTCCAATTCAATGTTTCTTAATTTCAACTTTCTTCTACGTTGACACCAAATGAATAAAAGATGTGATTAATATGAAGCTTGATATAGATAACATACTTTTGTCGTAAATAGATGTTGATTTACTCGACACACACGACTACCGTAAAAGGATTGGAATATTCTAGGTGGTTCACTATTAAGTGATTTTATTGAATTTACCAATCAATTGTGTTAGAAAATCGAACAATAACAAAAAAAAAAACAAATACGATGTGAGACACTAGATTTATGTAGAAAAATCATTTTGAGAAAAAACGACGGGACATAGGAACCAATTTACTATGAAGATCGAAATACAATTGTGAGTTTTACGATTCTAACTTATATGAATTTATAGAGAAAATAAAACTCCAATGAGATTCTGATGTGCCGCTCAAGATTAAGAGATTATTATTATTATTATTATTATTATTATTTAAAAAAAAGGGGTAATTTAGTAATTTAATAAGTTATTGGTTTTTTTTAATTCTATTAGATTAGTTTCCTAATTGGAGTATAAGTTAGTTTCTTAATTGGAGTAGAAGTCTGTTTAGGGTCTATTTAAATACTTTTGTAATCTCCTTTGGGGGATAGAGAAGAATTAATCAAGTTTTTAGTTTATTTTTATTTGCTTAGCATTAGTCGGGAGAGAGTTGCGCTCTAAAATTCGCAGCAAAAACAGGGTCCTATCAATTTGGTATCAGAGCCGTTCGATCTTTGGAGTCCATGGCTCAAGGGAAGAAAATTGAAGCTCTGGAAGAGCAGTTCGAAAAGCTGAGCACCGAAGTTTCAACAATAAAGGAAACCCTCACGGGTCTGGAGAGCCGAATGGATGGAAAACTAGCTTCTATGGAACAACTTCTGATTTCGCTCGCTGAGAAGCAAAACAGCCCATCGGTGAAGGCACCAATACCACACCCATCGGCGATAACCACTGCCACATCAGACGCAACAGCAACAATGGGAATAGCAGCGACGGGAGTGCAGCAGGGGACTCAAGGAATATGTTCACAAGTGTTGGGACCGCAGGGATCGATCCCAACAAATTCAGACTTGCTGTGGCGACCTATGTGGACAGAGTCGAACGGAATCAACCCAACAGGGGAGGCGACTCGTGCAGGAGGAAACCTGGGTGGCCCGATGCCCTGGAGCGCCGTCCCACCAGCTTGGCCTGGAGCTGGACAGCAGGGACAGAACCTTGTCCCGCCTTGGTCGGGAAGCGTAGGGTGGAGACAAACCCAGCCGATAGCGTCGCCAGGACAACACCAAGGTTTTGGAAATTCTGGTTCGATGGTAGGGAATGGAGAATTGCCAGTGAATGAGACAACATCACAACCCACATTCAATTTTACTGGGCCTAGGCCATACGGGACCAACGTGAGTGGTGAACAGGGGAATTATTGGCCTGAGATGATGGACAGGGATCCTGGTCGATTTTTTCCGATGATGGGTGGTGGCAGGGCTGCGGCCGGGATAGATAGTCGCATTCGTAAATTAAAGATGCCCATCTTTGAGGGCAATGATGCACATGACTGGGTATACCGGGCGGAGCGCTACTTCACGGTCACCGGATTAAACGAAGCAGAACAACTCATAGCAGCCGGAATTTGTTTGGAAGGCAGGGCTTTAGCTTGGTTTCGATGGCGCGAACAACGTAATCCATTACGATCATGGGGCGAATTTAAGGAGTGTTTATTGGAACGTTTTCGTTCTACTCAAGACGGTAGCCCGAGCGAGCAATTTTTTGGCATCACCCAAACAGGATCAGTGATGGATTACCGCGACCGCTTTGAGCTGCTATCGAGTCAAATGCAAGGGTACTCGGACGCGGATTTAACAGCAAATTTTCTTAAGGGATTAAAACCCGATCTTAGAGCAGCGGTGCGTACACTTAACCCGCGTAGCCTTGCGAACGCTATGGTTATGGCACAATTGGTGGAAGACCAAAAGCGAGTCGAACGGGAAGGACGAGGATCTTGGAATCTGGAATCTCGGGATTCATCCATGGGCCATGTTCCCTCCCAAAATCAGCCATCAGGGAGTCGGGAAGAACTCATTGTTCGAGGGCAGCAAGATACTCGGCCAAAACGACTTACCGAATCTGACTATCAAAATAAACGCGCAAAGGGATTATGTTTCAGGTGTGACGAGCGATTTTTTCCAGGACATAAATGTAAGGATCCAGCGCTGAAAGTCCTATTGGTAAGTGATGGGGAGGAACTTCTTCAAGAATCAGAAACCACAGTCGAAGAACATCTTCACCTAGATTAAGTCGAAGTCCCAGATTTCAACCTTGAGGACAAGGTTGCTCGTTGGGCGGGAAGTAATGATGTGCCGCTCAAGATTAAGAGATTATTATTATTATTATTATTATTATTATTTAAAAAAAAGGGGTAATTTAGTAATTTAATAAGTTATTGGTTTTTTTTAATTCTATTAGATTAGTTTCCTAATTGGAGTATAAGTTAGTTTCTTAATTGGAGTAGAAGTCTGTTTAGGGTCTATTTAAATACTTTTGTAATCTCCTTTGGGGGATAGAGAAGAATTAATCAAGTTTTTAGTTTATTTTTATTTGCTTAGCATTAGTCGGGAGAGAGTTGCGCTCTAAAATTCGCAGCAAAAACAGGGTCCTATCAGATTCCCAACGTGAGCCTAACCGACCTAGAATTCGGGTCTCAACAAAATCTAGCAAATTGCTCATAAGCATATAAAATAGTACCAATCGACAAAATCTTATCAAAATCTTGAAACGCAGCCGATGTTTGAGTTTTCGTGAAATTCAGCCAACAATTGTTTCATACTTGTTACATGATCAATTTCATCTCTCGTCAAAATCTCGAGAGTCGATTGATTCCGACATAATTCAACAACTAAAGGTAGCAACGAAAAAGATTGTGTAACGGCCCTCGGGGCGCCCTCGCGGCTTGTTATCTCTCGGTTTTAACCTCGACCACGTGACACTCTCTCACAGAGCCCACGTCACTCAACGTGACCAGGTAGCACCGTTCCTCACGATATTCTTCTCCCTGGAAAGAACGTTTTTGTCTTCCCAGCACTCGAACCGAGGACCTCCAAGCTATAATCCATGGGCTACAAGTGCTGGTACCACTTGAGTTAAAAGAGGGAGTGTCGCGTGGTTGAGATTAAAACCGGAGGATGACGTGCAGTGAGGTCGCCTCGGGGGCCGTTACAGATTGGAACTTGTATCGAACTTGTTAGATCGAAATCTCGAGAGTGGGTCGATTGCGATAAAATTCTACATTGAATTCGGCATCGGCAACATCCGGACAGGTGTTGATTCCGGATACAATGTAACTATACACCTCAAGTAACAGCTTCAACATAGCTGGTCTTTAATGAGCTGCAAGAACAAGCTCAGAAATTTTTGCTCTTTGCCTCAACTTTTCCATACCAAAAGCTAGAAATGGGCCCACTTTATTATTGGATATATCTCCTGGTGTGGGCTCCACTCAGGGAACATAAACACAAACTGGAAACTTCACTTGGCTTATTGACAACACAAAAAGGCTTCATCTTTTTCATGAAATTAACTCATATTTCTTCAGCTTCTCTCTCTAATTGATCTGTATATATAGCTGTCTGACACCCTTTCATCATCCATAAAACACAGTAGTCAATCGAGCTCTAGAGAAGTTCATCAATGGCGGAATTCACTGCAGATTTCCACGGCTATTCCATGAGTTTCCAGAGCTACTTCTCTCTCTCAGATGACGTGTTTTGTGCTTATGAAACACCCAAAAATCCTGAAAACTCCGAGGAAATTTTTCCGGTGAGCAATCAAATTTCACGGCCAATTCTTTCGGCAGAAAATGAATCCCACGAAACGAGGAAGAGGAGCTCTGCAATCTCGACTCCTCAAGCTTCTGAAAACGGGATCAAAAGGAAGAAGGTAAGTGGACAAGTCTTGTCAGCAGAAGAATTGTTTGACGACAGTCAACGCATGTTTTTACAGAGTTTTACTGGTTTCATTTACAGAGCTCTGGAAGAGGAAAGAGAGTGAAAAGCGATGAGAGAGAAGAAGAGAAATCAGGTGAAATTGTTCTTGTCAGAGCAAGAAGAGGCCAAGCTACAGACAGCCACAGTTTAGCCGAAAGGGTATCTAATTTTTCTGTCAAACTAAACATTTTCTCTCACAAAAATTGAAAATTTCTTGAATTCTTCTCAAAATTGTCTGCTTTTCAGGTTCGGAGAGGAAAAATCAATGAAAGACTAAGATGCCTCCAAGATATCGTTCCAGGATGCTACAAGGTAGATTCATCTCTCTCTCTCTCTCCCTCTCTCTCTCTAGATTAACTTGGTTGAACTGGAGTTGCAGTCAATGGGATGGCAGTGATGCTGGATGAGATCATCAATTATGTCCAGTCTTTGCAGAATCAAGTTGAGGTCAGCATGGAAGAACATAACTCTATATATATATATATATATTGGTTTATACAATTTGAAAGCATAATTCTGATTTGTTTTCTTCGATTTTCTACGCAGTTTCTGTCAATGAGACTCGCTGCAGCCAGCAGCTTCAATGATTCCCATTCTCAAACATTTGCCTCGCAAAATGATCCAGTGCGTTGACCGATCCAAAAATTTGAATTCGTGCATTGAAAAATAATTTAATCATTTATATTTTTTTAAACACGTGTTTTAATCGAACGAGACGATTCGATACGAATGATCTAACGAGTTAGCGTTTGAATTACAGAGCTCGGGAGGAGACGAGGCGAAAGAGTTGGAGAGATTGATGAGAGAAGGGTGTGGAACACTTGCTTGCTTCCAATCATCTTGGCCCTTTTGACTTCTTCCATATTTGGTGTAGATTTCGTTGAATTAATAATTACTTTATTATTGTATTTTATTTTGTTATCGTATTTTTTATAATTAATATTATTAGAGTAAAATACGTCATTAATCCTTGTAATTTCAATTTTTTTCAATTAAGTCTTATTTTATTTAACAATAAATGTCAAGTATTTTTATTTTTTTTCTCGACTGTTTGTAATAGTTTTTGGTCGACAACTAATAAAAGTGTAGTCGGTTGTTAAATTTCTTCTAGCAAAAAAAAAAGATTTTTTTTTTACGTAAAAACACGTCGCATAGAATCTCGATAAGATGGTAAAAAACATGTAAAATGAACTCTGATTGATTTATAATTATAAATTCGGACGCTACGTGTATTATTTCGGAGTTGTAACGTTACTATTGTAGGGCCGGTTATACGTGAATTGATGGAAAACGAGTATAAAAATATCCCTTTTGTCTAATAAATTGTTTTCTAAAATTCATTAAAATAAAAAAAATCTTAAATTTGGAGAACATGACAATTATTTGGATGATAAAGGGAACAAGAGTTGGCAAAACGACAAGTCGGTTGTCAAATCCGCGTGGACAAAAAGGTGAGGAACCCACATTTGAGAAGCCTTGAGATACGACGGATGTTGCCAATTCATTTACTTGAATGATTAGCCAAAAACTTAATTTGCAAATGAAAATGATTTGCTTTGGTCTATCTTTATTTCGGAGCTCTTCGAGTATAGTGACCCGAAAGTTATTTTAGCCCAACCTAGACAGCTCGTGTGACGACAAAAATGCTCGGATAACCTATTGATTTCGTATTTTTCATTAATTTTTCTAAGTTTTGATATTTTGTCGCAAAGAAAACTCTTTGTAACTCTACTTTTTTATAATAAATATTTCCTCATTGGCCATGTTTTTTTTATACCTTAAACTTTTTCATGCAAATCATTATGATTGGTGAAACCCAAATAAGCAAATATATTGATGTTAGATTATGGTGTGACTCAGATTTTATTTGTGTCAAGCCGAAAATCTTATTAGGGTTCTGTTTTCTTTGTAAATTCATGTAACCTAAAGTCACAAAACTTGTGTTTGTATTTTGGTCTTCAAATAATGATATTATCTTATACATGTGATTTTTTTCCTAAAAGATTTTTCTACGTAGATCTAGTTTTGTCACGTTGTATCTTAATTATCTGGTAATAGTTCAATTTCTAACCATTGAGGTAAGGATTCTACTAGAGTAGGGTAAGATGCATGAATCCATAATCTTGAGAGAGAGAGAGAGAGAGAGAGAGAGAGAGAGAGAGAGAGAGAGAGGAGAGAGGAGAGAGAGGAGAGAGAGAGAGGAGAGAGAGAGAGAGAGAGAGTACATTAAATCTAAGTAGCCCACAGTTGGTTCCTGTCTTGCCCTCTTTGACTTCCTTTTGACCATTTCTTCCCCTGCCTTTTTGGATACATGCATGAATGAACAAAGATGGGGTTTAACCCATGTGCTTAAAATATTCCCAACTCATATCTATTTTTAAATTAAAAATAATTGTTAATATTTTCCCATCAAACCAATTTAAACAACAAATTAAGCGATTCCTATCGCTATTCTGTAATCGTCAATTATGCGACTCCATTGCAATATGATTTGATCTCTTGCATAAAATACGACCGAACTAAAGTAAAATCACGTTAAACTAAATATCGTATTTCTCTTAAAATTATAATGCAACTGATGGAAATTTTAGTTGAATCGATCCGTAAAGTTGTCAAAATTAACATAATTTTTAATTGATTCAAACAACTAAAGACAAGCAAAAGAAGATTGAATCTATTAATTGATTGTTTGTTGGTTAATTTAATTCAATGGGGGTATCAAATAGAAGCTGTTAAGTATTTCATCAACTTTAATGGGCCGGACTCGGGTCTAGAGATGCCTTTCATTTCTATTGTAAAACTAACCAAATGTGACCAAATACATCACACGTTAAACAAACTAAATTAGTAAAAGAGGGCAATTGATCGGCGCCGCAATGACCTAAGCCGACGATCGTGGCACCTAACAATTTGCTTCTTTTATTTTTCAAACGAAACATTTGCACCGCGGTGACACTGGACCACGGTTGGGGCGCCCAACGTTTTGGTTTTTTTATTTTTCAAATAAAAATTATCGAGAGTATGAGGATCTTAACGAGACAAATAAAAAGATAATTGGGAATTTGGACTATGTAATTTAGGGATAACGGGAAAATGATATCATGTATTTTATTTTTTTGACAATTTGAACCTCAATGTTAAAAGAATCGTTAATTTTAACACTTTTTCTTTTTCTCTCTCAACTTTAACATTCTCTCTCTTATCTTCACCATCGACATAACTTCCATTTTTATTTCCTAGAACCTTTTACTTTTGATTGTTGTGTTTGCATCACTAGTCTTTATCGTAGTCATTCACGACATATCGCAAAACTAGTGCTGAAAGATTCACTTTTCAAATTATTGGAAACTCTTTCAATTTGAGTTTAAACATAAACATTTGTTCATCATTTTGTTTTCTTAGATGTTCGATAACTCAAAAACCGATGTTAAGAAAAGAAAGGGATGGAGAATTCGCTCTACAGAATCCGGGAAACGACGGTAAAGAGCAACGATGTTTGTCTATTCCTTAACTTTCCAATGTTTGAATTCACCCGTAGTGAACGGGGTTTAAATTATAAACTAGAATTTTAATTATCGAAAAATAAAGTATATGATATTAGTTTTCGTTACTCCTAAAATAAATGGTTTCAATGGCTAAGTATGTAACGTCTCATTTTCCCAGTAAGATATTGTCCGCTCTGGGGATTGGGCAGTGACCCAATATCCTCCTCTCACGGCTTTGTTTGACGAGGACTTCCTAGTCGGTCACCCAACTTGATACTACTCTCGCCGAGCATTTTTAACTTCGGAGTTCTTATGGGATCTGTTGCCAATTGTGTTCCAAAACACGTCTTACTATTTTGGGAGGATTTCCTTACATATGTTTCATTTTCATATAATTCTCCAAGCGATGTAGGATTGTGACGACCCCTCTTTATAATTCGAGATTCGTCTGTACTCGAGTCCGGGATCCACCCCGCAACCCAAGATTTGTCCCACAGTCGTACTCACACGTACACATCCTTCATCCTAGTTATCGCAAATTATCTAAAATTTATCTAAAATAAAATTATAAAGATTAAATTGATATTAACTCTAAATTAAGCATATACATTATCTTCTTGTTAGACCAATTCATCAAAATCTGAACGAAGGCAGAACTGTCAGTTTCATGAACATACAGCCAATGGTTTGCTGACACCTGCCACCTGCTATAATAGACTGCTGTCTTCTCTCCGAATCGACGCTGCTCAAAAGAAGCTTCGAGCTTCCACTTTATAAATTCCATCTCTCTCTTCGTCGGCGTTTCTGTTCGTAGGTTTCGATCATAAACCCCGAAACAGGACTGAATCGAGTGTATTCTGGAAACTCTTGGAACCGCCTCTTTCTCGCTCTCTCATCTTGCGTGATTCGTTCTTGTTCTTGATTTGGTTGTTTGGAATCTTGGATTGTGGTTCGGAGCGCGTAATTGAAGGTTAATTTGGTCGAATGTAGCAGGGGCTTTACGAATTTACTGTGCAGAGTTTGAAATTTCTGAACCGCGTGATTACGTGAGTAATCTGTCAATCCGGTGCGTAAATAATTTATTGTTAAATTAGGTTTCGAAGTTTCGTTGATTGGTTCGACTGCATTTCTGTGCTGCTTGTATATGCTGGTAATGTCAATTGAGGTTTAGGATATACTGATATAATGATTGGTGAGTTGTTGAAAAAGTTTTTCTTTAGGAAATCGCAGATAGTACAGCGGAAGAAATGTGAGTTGTTGGTGAAGTATTGTATATTCTGTATTTTATAGTGTACCTCATACTTAGAATGTGTAGTACAAAGAGTGCGATTTGCTACTTTTATTTGTCCTAGTTTTATCTTTAATAATTTATTGTTTATATTGATCATGATGTTTCAAAACAGGGCTGTAGAAATGGATGGAGAGTTAGTTCAACGTGACATTTCATCGGGAAAGTAGAGATGGCTGTGGCAAGCAAAACCAGAAGCTTGCTTGAAGGTCTTGTTAGGGAAAGTTCATTCAAATGGTTGCTTAACAGTCGGCAATCTTTTGAAGAAGAATTTGAGGAGTTTGGAAATTCGCCTTCTGCCCGAAAGAATTGGATTGCTGAGCTTTCTCCAGCTGCTAATATAATTGTCCGGCGATGCTCAAAGTGAGTATTTTTTTTCATACCAGCGAAAAAAAATATTGTGCTGTAGTTTTGTTTTGTTTTATTTTTCCCTAGGGGAGAAGGATTTTTTTTTTTTTACTAGTACTGCTGGAAATGAATCTTCTGCCATTTTTTTGTTGGTCGACTGGGATGCAATCACTGCTTGATTAACAATCATCATCGAATCAATTTATGCAGAATTCTTGGAATTTCTTCTAGCGAACTTCAAGAAACCTTCAAGTCAGATGCTTTTGATTCTATAAAGCATCCATCTAATTACGCGAGAAACTTTTTGGAGTACTGCTGTTTCAGGGCACTTGCTTTATTGACGCAAAGTACAGGCTATTTAACTGATAAAAAGTTTAGACAACTCACTTATGACATGATGCTGGCTTGGGAGGCTCCTGCTGTATCTAGCCAACCTTCGTTTAAGGTTAACACTTTTTCACACATATTGGTTTTGCCTTTATCTACCAGCATTGATATCTTTTTATTAGAACAAGCTGTGGTAGATTCCTAAATTGATCTTACATGCACTTTCCTATAATTGAATGATAAACATTCCCTCTCTTTCTCTAAGCTGCTATGTGATATAATTCACTGGTGGGATGGGGCTCCATTAGTAGGGGATTCTTGTGATTTTATTACATCGAGTAATACCTTATGGATTAATGTAGGTAGGTGACGAAGCTTCAGTTGGGTTAGAGGCATTCTCTCGAATTGCTGCAGCAGTTCCTTTAATAGCAAACGTGATTGTAAGCGAAAATCTTTTTAAGGTTCTTACATCATCAGCTGGTGGTAGACTCGGGTTTTCCATGTATGACAAGTATCTAAGCGGGCTAGAAAGGTAATTCAACATTTCTTGGCTACTCCAATCGTCCATGGTATGGTAACCTCTATTATTGACATTTACTTGAATGTTTTCTTGGAAAAGATTTAGCTGAATCATTATGGCATTCATTATTAATTGATTAATAGATTAAAGTTGCTTACAGATCACGCTAATTACTAGAAAAGAACATGTTTCTCCGATCATCCACCTTGAAAGATAAAATTCTTGCTGGCAGAAGTAAATTTGGTCAAAATGAGCCATCTATCTTTATACATGAAACGATATCCAGATTATCTATTTCAGGAATGGAGAATTCAGATTAAAGTTTTGTAGAGAATAAGCAAAGTTTAGGACAGCAATGATATAAACACTTTTGAATTGAACAGTGTTTCTCAATAGGTTGTCAGATAAACATTTGACTTAAAAACTGATAATACATCTTGTTTATCTTGGTGCAATTGTATGGTATCAATGTTCATTTCCTCGAATATTCCCAAAAACCGAAGACCTACTACTTGCATATTCCTTGATGTCAGCCACAGCTATGTATATATTCTCCTTGAGCATTTCCTGTATAAGGCTATTTTTTTCTTTTATAGAGCGATAAGGAAAATGAAGAACCAGTCAGAGTCGGGTCTTCTTGACACTGTTCGGTCATCAAGAGGCGAAAAGGTTCTAGAGGTTGATGGAACTGTCACAACTCAACCAGTTCTTGAACATGTTGGAATTTCTGCCTGGCCTGGTTAGTATATTCTTTTTTTTTTTTTCCTTAGACAGTTATTAAATATATTTTACCTGTTAATCATGCTCTTAGTGTGATGAACTTGTTTCTCTGTATGGTGAACTTGATTGATGCACAAAACATAGGGCTGTTTTATCCCTTTTCCTTTTTATTCTCAGGTCGGTTGACTCTGACAGACCATGCCCTTTACTTTGAATCTCTTCGTGTTGTTTCCTACGACAAAGCCAAAGTATACAACTTATCTGATGATCTAAAGCAAGTTGTGAAACCCGAGTTGACTGGACCGTGGGGCACTCGACTTTTTGACAAGGCAGTTTCATATAAATCAGTTTCTTTGTAAGTGTGAATTTATCCATGTGTGTACCTTGCCATAATTCTTCTCAACATGCGTAGATTGAAAATTGCATACTTTATTTTGAATGAATTTTCAAATTACTATTGCAGATCCGAACCAGTGATGCTAGAGTTTCCAGAACTGAAAGGCCATGCTCGGCGTGATTACTGGCTAGCAATTACCCGTGAAATTTTATATGTTCATAAATTTATACTCAAGTACCAGATCAAGGGAATTCAACGAGACGAAGCAGCTCTCAAAGGCAGTTCTTGGAATTCTACGAGTTCAAGCCATTCGGGATATTTTTTCCACAACCCCTCTAAGTTGTGAGGATCTTCTGATGTTCAATCTTTGCGATCAACTTCCGGGTGGGGATTTAATACTAGAAACACTAGCACAGATGTCAAGCTCAAGAGAGTTTGACCATGCGAATAAAGCCATGGATGGAAGTGCTATGTATTCAATTGCTGCTCTTGACATAATTTCAAATTTAGGATTTGGGTTGGGAGCAACTTCAAATAGTTCGAGCGATACTGGGCTTGTTGTGGGGGAGATTGCCGTTGGCACAATGACTACTCTTGAAAGGGTGGTCAAGGAGTCAAAGAGCAATTACGAAAAGGTAGTGCTAGCTCAATCATCTGTCAATGGCGTTAAAGTAGATGGAATCGATACAAATTTGGCAGTGATGAAGGTATTGATCAACTTTCCTTCTTCAATTATTCAACTACTAATGAAGGATATTAAAAATGTTTTGACACTCCCTTTCTATGCCTGCGGTTTCTTTATTTCCTATTTGATTGGGTAAATAGAAATGCAAATGACTTTGCTTGTTATAGTAATGAGTCGAGTCAGTTTGGTTTAGCTTCACAAGCCGAGCCAAGGCCAATTATTTGGGCTCGGGTCGAGGCAAAAAGGATCAGCTCATTTTGATAGACAAGCAGGCTATTTTGTTTTGAGTACACACATCATTTATTATGTTTTTACTTTTTTAAATTATGTCGAAGTATTTCACTTCTACATTTATAGGAGAGATTTTGTGTTATTGTCTAGCTAAGCAATTTGCGCAAATCTCACTATAAAGGTATTTACATAAAAAAAAAAAACTTTATGTTTTTTAATCTCCAATCAATATGTGACAACTTCATGTAAATTTCACACTAGAAATTCAAAAACGAAATTAATTATAAAAATATTTCTCGATGATGATAATTATTTTTTATATTGAACGACGTATAAGGACATGTGCTCAATATTTGATATAATAAATTTAAATCCAGTGATGTTAAGAATTTCAATGTAAATATATGGTAGAAATAAAAATGTGACAAAGGTTGTTCAAAGATCAGGTTTATTTGGCTTGGTAAGTTCACGACGGGCCGACGGCTACTGTTGAGCTAAAACTTTTTCAAGAGTATATAGACTGGTTCGGCTTCAGTAACTAAATGAGTCGTCTTTGCTTGCATGAATATGGTATAATTTCCATTGGGCAGCGATATTATTTTTTGTGTTCTTTGCAGGAGTTACTGTTTCCAGTAATTGAGCTTGGGAAGTGCCTTCTGTCTCTCGCCTACTGGGATGATCCATTGAAGTCTTTGGTGTTCTTCCTAGTTTTCAGTTTCATCATTTTCAGGTAAAATTTGATAAACTTAACTATCCAAGCTAGCTGAGAGAAGAAGAAAATTAGTAAAGAAAAATGATAGTGGGTTAGGAAAGGTAATTTAGAATGTTGAGCTAATAAATTTCCTTTGACAGAGAATGGTTGAGCTATGTCGTTGCTTTGACCCTAATATTGTTGGCGGTATTCATGATATTGACTCAATTTTATAACCGAGGGAGGCCTATCGACGAATTTAAGGTTTTGGCACCTCCCCCGATGAACACAGTGGAGCAGCTTTTGGCGGTTCAGAATGCAATTTCACAAGCTGAGCAGGCTATCCAAGATGGCAACATAGTCCTCCTAAAGCTACGTGCCTTGTTGCTGGCCATTTTCCCTCAGGTTTTCCTCTTTATCTCTCTGCAAATTCCTTTCTCCCCATTAGATGCCAGCTAGTTTTTTTTTTTGTTTTCTTTCAGTTTATATATATCTTACGAGACTGGAAATTGCAAGTTATCATTGGATGATCACAGAACAAACTAGTTTGTACATATTTTTTTCATAGATATGCTTTTTTGTCGCAAAATATTTTTGAGTTTAGTTTCACATAACTACAACAAAAGCATCAAACGTAACAATATATGCAAGGGTTAGGTTTATTTTTTAATTATACATTCTAATTTTATCTCTTAATTTAACATTTGTGCATCATTCATTAATTAGTATAATAATTAAGGTAAATTATAAATAGCTAAAATAGAATAATAATTGCATATATTATCGAACGCCATATCAGGAGATAAAATTATAGTGTATAATTAGAAGATGAATCAATCAACGGTTTGGTTATCCATGTTTTTTGTTGTGCTGATCAGGCGACGGAGAGGATTGCATTTTCTCTGGTAATAACAGCTTTGGCGCTGGCCTTGGTGCCGATCAAGTACATAATGTTGGTAGCGTTCGTGGATATATTTACGAAGTATTCACCAGCAAGGAAAGCAAGCACAGATAGATGGATGAGGAGGTTAAGAGAATGGTGGTTTAGCATCCCTGCAGCTCCCGTTATTCTCGAAAGGAAGGAAAAGGAAGAGAAGAAGAAGAAATGATGTATGATTCTTCTTCTTTACTGAAATTGTATAATCATTTCTCTGCCTTTTTACCAAACTAGTAGATGATGAGAAATCATTCCATATGGTTCTAAGACACGGTAATGCCAAATGTATAGTTTGATTTTACATGTAGATGTGTTTATAAGCTGTCATTCCTTCTGTATTATTATTTTAATTACCATCGTTAGAGCTTACAAGAGTCTACTAACCAATATGTTCTTAAAAGGGGTGCTTAATTTTTGAAAACTCTTTTTTGTACTTTCAAGCTTATAAGTAGACATACAATACAGCAAGAAAAGTGACTTATCATCCAAGAACTTTTTGAACTTGTTGAGGTCATCCTTGTGATATTCTTCTTTAACTTATCAAATGGTCTTTCATTCTCGTTTATGGCAGTTTCATTGTAGCAAAGTTTTTGTTTCAATATAAACATCAAATTTCCAAGATCTAAATAACATTTGTAGCCACTGCAGACGGCCGTCTCCCAAGCTCTATGATGATTTTTATTGGCGTAGCATTTGCTGCAGCTGAAACACTTGATTTCTCTGCTCTGGAGGGAGGAGATTAATTTGATCGGGTGTCAGGCTCATTACTTGTTGAAGTAAAGCCTTCTCCATTTCAGGGGTTAACTACACACAAGTAAACAAATATCATTTGATAATGAAATCAAACTACAATGAAAGATCTGCAGTTGTTTTATAAACTAAACAGGTATCGATATATTACGGGTGCGGCTTGAGAAGGCTGATTGTTAGAACCCATCTGAATAGGAGCTACCGGCGGTGGTCCTGAAACCTGTGCAATAGCCGTCATCTCATGCATACCAGACCTCCAAGATTGTCTTCCATCTCCTTGGACAGGATTTCCAATTTGATTGTTGAACTCTGACCCTAATTGTTGACCTCCTGCCTGAAGTTAATAAGGGTAATATGAGTTTATAGAAGTATGGGGAGTAGTATTTAAATGGCATAAAGTATAAGTCGTGACTGTCAAGATATCTATAATTACGCACTTCCTCAAATCATTTTAAACCACTCCAGTATATGCTACTGATGAGTAACTTGAGATTCTGAGAGAAAAAACAATTCCAATTTTTAAGTTCACAAGTATACTGTTGTGAAGATTAATGTCAACTACAAGTAAGCCAATGTCAATAAAGCCTGACAGTAAAAAGCATGCAGCCACTTTCCATTGTACATGAGTTGCGGCTTTAGAGAACTGTAGGTTTGATGTGCAGCTTTAGTTTTAACAAAAGAAAATCAAAAGTTTAAGTCCAGTCAAATTAAACAACAAAAAGTAAGTTCACCTGATATAGTGATTGAGGAGGTGTTTGACTAGAAAGTGGCGGCTGTCCCTGGGGAAATGAAGGTCCAACACCGGCAGGAGGTTTAATAACTGACTAAAATTTGCACAGGCAAAAATTTACTATTTGAGTACTCTGCAATCAGTTTAATGCAAACTTTAATTGTCAGCTTACATGATACATGGGCTGTGAAACATGCTGCGAAGCACTGGCAGATTGGTAAGCCATTTGTGGAGGTCCTGGAGGATAATGATGATGGAAATTAGGTGCTGAATGTGGTCTAGATTGTGGTAGCATTGGTGGTTGCAGTGACATATGAGTATTTCCACTTGAGTGTAAAGACTGTTGCAACTGAATGGAAGCATTAGGTATCTGGGTTTGATGTAGCGAAGGAGCAGAAGAATGCATAGGAATTGGAGCCATGGTTGGAGGTTGAGAGGATTGCGGAAGAGATGCATTGCTCATTTGAGGAATCTGATAAACCTTTGACTGTTGTGATGCCTGCAGAGGAACCAAAGGCGGTTGAGACTGAACACTCCTGGCAGGTTGAGCCTGAGCACTCACGGAAGGAACAGCACTAGATGAAATGGGTGAAGCCTGTTGGTTCTGTTGTTGCTTCCGTTCAGATGTGTGGAGCATAGATGCACCGGTTTGGTCCTGCACAGCCATTGGAACTGGTTGTATGCGTGTACTCTGAGTGTTTGACAGTTGGTTCATCATTGCTGATTGCTGAGGATTCTGAGGTGTAGGAGCCTGAATGTTTGGCATCTACAGATAACCTCAAGTAAGCATCGATTTAAATAGACCAATAAAATGTTACAAAAACTAATAATAATAATAATAATAACCCGTTTAGGAGGCTGCACCATTCCAAGCATAATCTGTGCCTAATGCCACGAGAAAAAACAGATAAAGATCACTGTGATCAGTCAAAGAAGAAGTTGACAATAACAACACTATGTGCACAATTTACAACATTAAGAAAAATATCACGATTAAGCACTTCATTATTAGATGTGCTTAAAAGACAAAAGCCATTAAACGTTGGGAGAACACAGAATCCAGATCTTCACTACACCATTCTTCCTCAGAACACAAAAGCAGACCATGCAATGCCAATATGTTTCATCCAACAATAAAGGAATACTGACAACCGCATCTTTTTCCCATAAATTATTATTAATTGTCAATCAGCAGTTCATAATTTCACATGAAATAAGGTATTAAACATTATAAGCAGAAACATTTCCATAAACTGCAAATAATTAAATCCCACATGCTTCATTACCCCCAAACATCTTCTTTAGTGTCCGGTACTAACCTAACCTTAAAGAATCTGTTCAAGAAGGGAGCACTCGGGTAAAGAAAGAAGTTTCGGACTAAAATATTAAATTATGAAGCCCATTTAAATTTAGATCATTTATTATAACGTAGACTCGTCGTAAACTATACATTGTTTAAGCCTTTACTTTGCCCACTCCCCATAAATTCATCTTCTCTATTTCTAATACAAATATTTTTTTAACACTCATCATATTAGCAAATAGCAAATGCAGGTAATGCTCATAAATATAACGTTTAATACAAAACCCCCGATTCCAACCCCCGATTCCAAACTCAAAACAAGTTCACAAAGATCTTATGAACAATAAATCAAGAAATACCCAAAAATTATAATTCAGGGCATTAAAAATCTAAATGAATAATAAAAAAAAAAAAATGAAGTATTTAGATTAGAAACCTGAAAAAGAGCTTTGGTTAGCATAGGGTTCTGGATGAGGATCCGTCTCGCTTGCTCCTGGTTCTGTTCAATCAGCATCTACATACACCCATAGACCAACTAAATACATAGAACCGCGCTTATAGAGAAATGAAGTTGCGCTTAATGGGATATCAAAAGTACAAAAAAAAACGACGGAAATTAAAAATCGAGAGCGAGAAAAGAGGAGAAAGATAAAAGAACCATACTTTCATCTGAGACACGATGTCATAGAGCTGGTTCTTCGACATACCAGCAAGATTAGCCGGCAATACTTGGCCTATGGCTTGATTCCCCGCCATTGTTTGCGCACACTATCGCCCAGAGAGAGAACAGCTTTGGAGAGGGAGGGAGGGAGAGGGAGAGAGAGAGAGAGAGAGAGAGATCTGTCGCAACGAGGTGTTTTAATGGGCCAGGCTGGGACATTTGGCCCATTAAAATATTATGGGCCTATTTATTTATTGGGCTTCAAGTCAAGTGGCAAAGCCCAATTTTTCATCTTCGACCCGGCCCAACAGACTTATCTTGTGTCTTCGTTGCATGTCCATTGTATATTTTTGTCAAATTTTATTAGGTAATTATTGATTTGAACCCTGTACTATACATATTTTTTCAATTCGCCTCCTGTGCTAAAAAAATCGACAAACCGGACCCTTTACTTTGATTCTGTTATCAATTTTGACCTTCTATCAACAATTTCATTAAACTTTCATATAAAAAATTACCAAAAAATCTTGGATTCACTTGATATTTTTACTGCATGTTCACTACTTAATGAGAAGATAATCTGAAAATTTTCGTTATTTTTTAACTTTAACACATGTACGATTTATTGTAATTTTATTTTAGTATTTTATAAAAATATTATAATAAATCATACAAATTTTAGAAAATCACGAAATTTTTTTTATTATCTACCCATGATAGGTTGAACATGTGAAATTTTTTTCAAATAAATCAAATATCGTTTAGTATTTTTTTAAATTAATCTCAGTTTCTTCTTTACTTTATAAGAAATAAATACATAAAACAACCGATCATCTGAAATAGAACCATCTTAGAAATATCTCCCAAATAAAGGGCATTTATTGAACCATCTTAGGAGCTAGATAGACAAAGAGAAAGGCTTAGATTATTAAGACATTACCCTTTAGCTTTTGAGAAAGGTTCTTTGTTACATTTAGAGGCAAAGAACTCTTCATCTCCTATTTAATATTTTTTTTAAAAAAAATTTAAATATTATAATATTTGAATAAGTAAATGGTCATTTTGGTCATTTAGGGTAAATAAGAGATTTCCTTTTTCTTAACAAGTAAGGTTTTTTTGCTTTGGCTTTGGCTTTGGCTTTTCTTTTTCGAATTGAGTTGAGAGCTCTCATTTTTGAGACTGCAACAACAAAATGCCATGTTTAGCTAATGAAGCTTTCTTCAGGCTCTTCTACAATGTCTCCTCCCTGTCCACTCTCCTCCTCCTCTTCTCCTTCTTCTTCCCCAGCGTTCTTCCTAAGTTCTTGCACTTCATTGGCCTGCCATTTTTCCCGTCAAGGTTCGAAATTTGATCCCTGAAATTCCGATTTCTCCATTGATTGCTCATGTCATTGTTTTTGTGTCTGCAGAAACCAGCATGATTATGAATCCGATTGGTTTTCCGAAGAAGAAGAAGTTAAAGAAGAAGAAGACAGGTTTTTTCATGTGGGTTCTGCAGAAGAAGATCATCTCGTAGCAGATGTCATTGATGGAGGTGAAGCGCTCTTCTTTTTGCCTAAAACCAATCTTCAGAGACATCCTAGTCTTTCCGACGAATTCAAAGACTTCGACGAGCTTTTCATCGAAGAAACTCGACACGAAAAGCCGAACAAGTATTATTATCAAACCCATGATTCTGTCAATGAAGAAGATAAAAAACAAACGGCAGAAAAACAAAGTGATGATTCATTTGATGATCCTGGTCGATATCAGCAAAGTAAGTGAACTACTATAAATTTGAACGTTTATCGCACATTAACTATGTCACGCAAAAAGTAGAGCTTAATTCGATGATATGTGTGACAGATTATGAGAAGAAGGTGGAAAAAGAGATACTATGTGGAGATTTAAAGTCACTGGTTTTTTCAGCAGTTCAGAAGCTTGAGGTTGAGGGTAAAGAAATCTATGGCGATTCTTGTACAGTGGGGTCAACTTCTAAGAGCTCGTTTGATTGGAGGAGCTCCATTAATTGTAGAGACTCAGGCACAGATGATCCATTCTCGTCTTCTTCCAGAAGAAGTTGCCCCAAATGGGAATCCTACACTGTGTTCCAGAAATATGATGAAGAAATGATGTTTCTTGATAGAATCAGTGCTCAAAAGCTTGATGAAACTGGTAAAACTTAGTGTTAATTGTTCGTAATTTTAATTCACCCCGAGACTAATACTTATCCGTTACGGCTTTTTTTCGTATTTATCGAATTTAACAGAATCGCTTAGATCGATACAAGTGAATCCGAGATCAGTGTCTGAGAGGATAGTGGATAGATTTTCGAGCAAAAGCAAGAGGCCAGTTTCTACAGGAAATGGGACTAACAACCCTTATAATGAATTAGAAGCCGCTTATGCTGCTCAAATTTGTTTGACATGGGAAGCTTTGAATTGGAACTACAAGAAGTTTGAGAAAAAGAGAGCTTCAAGGGGTGATAATGATGACCCTGGCTGCCCTGGAAAAATTGCACAACAATTCCAACAATTTCAAGTTCTTTTACAACGTTACGTCGAGAACGAACCCTACGAGAACGGTCCGAGGCCCGAAATTTATGCTCGGATGAGGCGTTTGGCTCCTAAATTGCTCCGAGTTCCTGAATATCAAGGTACAAATGAGAATGAACATTTTGTTTGTATGAAATGAAATAAGTATCTATCGTTATGATTTTCAAATGATTGTTCGAGACCATGATATCTATGTAGTTTCTCGCACGAAAAATGCTAAACGATTTTTTTTTTCTTGGATTTTCGGAAGACGGGGAGGATGAAGAAATGAAGGATGAGAATTATGGGTCAAGAATATCGTCACCTTCATTTTTGATGATAATGGAAGATGGGATTAGGACGTTCATGAATTTTCTAAAGGCTGACAAAGAGAAACCCTTTAACAAATTGCTTGCTTCCTTCCTCAAAAGAAAAGGTAAAGGCTGTGCGGATCCAGCTTTTCTCCAACTAATGAAGCAAGTTAATCTAAAGGTAAAGTTTTCATCTCTATCTTTAATTTTCGTTCACTCAAAATGATTTTGTTATCTGTTTTGGTCTAAGATCTGCACAGATTTGTTCTTAAGTTTTATTTCAAAACGCGTTTTGTTAGTCTAGGATATAACTTTTCTTATGTATTGAGATGTGTTTCGTCGTTGAATAATTGACAAAAATTACTTAGTCGAAGTGTGAATATTATCCATTTTGGTCTAAAATTTGCACGAATTTGTTATTGAATTTTACTTCAAAAAGTGCTTTGTTAGTCTAGGGATAGAACCCAAGTTATGTACGGATGAGATTAATTAAAATCTTTTGGTTCTTGTATAATTGACCAAAAATACTTGATAGTAGTCCATCAGTTTCAAAGATTCAACTAACTTTAACTCATGTTGTTTTGAATAAATAAAGTTTTGCACTTTCAATAATAATGCCACACCTGCACTGACTCGTCAAAGTGTGAATATTGTAGAAGAAAATGAAGCTGAATGACCTTCGACGGAGTCGGAAATGTATGAGAAGAAGGAGGAGGTTGAAGGCGGAGGAAGAGGTGGAGATCTTGATGGGTTTGATAGACCTGAAGGTGGTTTCTAGGGTCTTGAGAATGGCAGATCTGAGTGAACAGCAGCTGCACTGGTGTGAAGAGAAGATGAGCAAAATTAGGGTTTCAGAGGGAAAGCTTCATAGAGATTCCTCTCCCCTTTTCTTCCCACCACATTAGCAGAACGAAAAGAAGAGAAAGGGTTTGACCCACCATTGTTAATGCTTCATGACTAGACCATGAATATGCTTCACTGCAACCACATGAATATCCAACACATCCCTTTTGTAGATACTTCAAAATAATTTACTATAAAGTCAAAAAAATATTATTTTTTATTATTTTTGCTCACCCGTCTTCTAAGTTGTGCATATCTTACTCGGGATGAAATTCATTTCGCATCGATACGTCGTTAATTGGTTGGTATAACAATTATAATAAATTACTAAAAACATATGAATTACACGTTAGACTGTGAGATTACTGTGTAATATTTAATATTTGTAATATCTCAAAAAAAAAAATTTAGATAAGAAATGTCGGAGAATTTCCTTTCCCATTAAACTCTCTCTCGGATTCCCTCTCCATCGTCTCTGTATCTCTCTAGCCTCAAATTGCCCTACCTCCTCTGCGGAAGCTCTTCCCCTCGGCGACTCATCTCTCGGGGGTTTCAACGAAGAATCGAAGGTTTCTATTCTTTGTTTTTGGATAATATCACTTGAAATTTCCGAACTATTCTATAGATTTAGTGCAATGTGACGTGATTTACTAAATTCAAATGATCATATTTTAAAGAAATACAAGAGGAAAAAAAGAAAGAGATAACCATTATCTTCTCCTATCAACTTTAATCCATGAAAGATGTATAAAAAAGAAGTGAGATGGAAAGAGACAAAGCAAAGAACATGCAAGAATGGCTTTAATTTTTTACTTTTAATTTTTAATTTTTTATTATATTTATTAATTTGACTATTATTTTAATAAAGATTTTCTCTTTATAGAACGAAGGTAGGAAGGAAAGGCTGCTACAGATGCATGCAGTGTAATAAAAAGTCACACTCAAAGGATATGCGTAGATGTTACTTTTAGTCACCATATGAACTTCACTTTTTTATTTCCAAAGAAAATAATTAATTAATCCTATAAATAATGATATCTTTTCTTCATTATTTTATTTTATTTAATTTTTATATTATTTTCTTGTAAATTATCAATGAAATTTGAGAAATTACATTAGAGAGTTGATGAACTCATGAAATATTGTACCCGATGAAATATTACAAAAATGAGAACTATTATGTTTTATACTCGTGAAATTTAACTCGGCATCTATTATTTATCGAATGTGAGTGACAGGTGTGCATGTGAAATTAATATATAGTGACAATTCATTTTTCTATTGTCTTAAAAATATATTTTAAGGCAAATATAAAATCCATGAATTGGAAAGTGCATTTTAGATGATTTTTTTACTTGAGTTTTATTTGTTTTTTTAAAAAATTAATGAGTGAAAAAAGGCTAGTAGGAAAAAGACAGATGTCCCTAGGGCTGGGCAAATCTCAGTTTGGTTCGGGTTTGGACCGAATTGAACCGAGATTTTCGATTTCGGTCTCAAAATCAAAACCAAAACGACAGCGTACCCAAACCGAGATCTCTTACTTCTTTTTTATCCAACCCAAACCCAATAAAATAACATGAATCAAGAAGATCAGTCGAAATTGATTTTGAATATTTTAAAATCTAGGTTTTTGTTACGTCTGTGAACAATTATATTTTTTAGTTCAATTTATGATTCAAAAACTCAAAAACAAACTCTAGAATCCTCAGTTCTCTTACTATAACATTGTCCGCTTTAGATTGGATGTCGTATAGGCTTATTTTTGTGTTTAGTTCACTTCAAAATATGTTGCACTAGGTAATAATGAGAATTTTTTTTATAAGTCATTTATTTTTCTTTCTTCTAAGCGATATGAGATTGTGCACACCTACTAGTATGAACCGATTTTTCATAATCAACAAAATCTTAAGTCGTCTTTGCCATCACAAAATGGTCTACCACAATCTCTCCCATTTAGAGTTTGACGTCCCCATCGATTACACTTGTGTTTGAACTTTGACTTTGATTTCCTTTGTAGAATCTTCAATTCTCCGATCATAATATTATTTATTTTAGGCTGGAACCCACACAAATTATTTTTAGAGTTAACTCAAAATATTTTATATTAAGTAGAAAGGAGAATTCCTATTATAAATCATTTACCTTTGACTCTTGCAAGAAACGTGTGATTGTGTACTTTCACTAATATAAGTTGTGATAACTGTTACGATAAAATAAGTAAAATTATTTTTATTTAAAATAATTTAAAAATTTCCTACCTTTTCCATGGAGGATTTTGGTTTCTCTATGTAATGATTTATGAGAATTTCTGAAACTTTAACATGGGAATTTGGTTTTAAAGGCTAACCTAGTCAGCACTCTAATTGATAATTATTTCAACTTTACTTCTAAATAAAGTGCTACAAAAGAAAAAAAAAACAGAAATGCACGTAATTTCCCATGTCACAACAATTGACGCTTTAATGTATGTCATAATTTGTACCAGACTTGATATTTATCATGTTATTGGAGTTGTTTGTAGATTTTTGTCAAATTCAGGTAAAGAATATTATAATATCGTGAAATAGATTCTCAGGTATTTTAAAGGTACTTATATGAATTTAGTTTATATTTTAGAAATAATGAGTCTTTGTTAGTAGACTGCATTAATGCAGACATGACTACATATTAGGGAAGTGTAGAGTCCACGAGAATGGTGGGGAGCGCACGGGTAGTTGCGCCATGACAAATTCAATTGTAAAAATCAGTTGCATTGTCTACGACATAACTTGAGTTTATTGCAACTACAAAATTTCGTAAATAAAATATATAATGTCATTTATTATTAATCTTAAAGTAATCAAATTACCAATTACTTCTAAAGCCAAATTAGACTCTATATATTTTGAACTTTGAAGTACTTTTCAGTTTATCAATAATGGCACGACGGGTCTTACAGCCAGCTGCAGTGGATTCAGGAGCCGTTCATCCCACCAAGCGCAAGCGCTCTCCGTACAAAGAGCGATGCGTAATGGGCGAGTTTCGAAAACGGAGTCGGAGATTAACCTCCACTTCGGAAACAACCCGGGTATCCGATCGGCGCCGGAACTTACACTCTTCGAATAGATTTGGGGCGTTTCTTTCTTGTTCTTCGTCTCGAACACTTAAAAAGAAAAGACTAAGGAAATACGCTTCCCGGAACTATTCTCGCAAATGGGTTTTCTCTGCCCTAGACTGCTCAAGATATCAAGGTACCAAATTTATCTGGAAGAAACACTTTTTGATTTGTTTGCTGGAAAATTTGTCCCTCCACCGCAATTATTATTTTTTCGTTCCTTTCTTTAATCTCTTAACAATTTGTCGTGTATGATTTGTGGATTTCTTAAGCATAATATATGTTACATGCTCTTAGTTCAGGCGATTGGGACATTTTATTCTCTTTGCATAATAGTATCGAGGAGAAATGCTCTGTTTTTAATTGGAAACCTTTACTTTTTTTCTCTAACATAAGATCTTTTCAAATAGATCCTTGAGCTGTGATAACATTTTCAGAAGGTATACGACCTGCTTTTGTGTATGTAAGAGTGTTGTACTAATATCGAAACATTATGTCGTTGATTGAGGAACCAACTCGGCTTGATGGAGAAAGTTCTGTGATTTACTTTCTGAGACTCTTTCATTTACCTTCTCTTTCGATGTTTTTAATAACACATGCTCTAGAAAACCGTCTCTTTGACATTTTACTCTATTTGGATGCTTGTGTTTACTTATTGCATCTATGTTTTGTTTTCTGCAGATAGGGTTGTGATTGTGTCATATAACATATTAGGAGTGGACAATGCGTTAAAGCACCCGGATTTGTATTTCAACGTGCCACCCAAGTTTTTGGAGTGGAATCATCGTAAAAAAATTATTAGGGAAGAAATTATTGACTATAATGCAAGCATATTGTGCTTTCAGGTAATTTTTAGGTGTATTTTTAAGGTATTACATCTGGTGTTTAACCATAAGATATTAAAAAACACACAATTTCATGGCAAAAAAAGAAAACAACCTGAAAAAGAAATTTTGGAGTTTTTTGTTGTGTTGGCATCTTCTCTTGCACTGTTATGTAACGTCCTCCTTCATCCATCATCATTTTTGTATGTTTATTTTTCCTTGGGAGTGGTGTTAAAAATGAGTTTTTAACAAATATATGTAATTGTGGCTGTAGGAGGTTGATCGTTTTAATGATTTAGTCTCTCTTTTCGGAAAGGATGGGTATAAAGGTATTTATAAGGTAATTCTTTTGATCTTACGTAACATTTAGATTTCATTGATTCTTTGATTTATCCCTCATATTTTCTCCATCTCAGGCTAGAACTGGTGAAGCATGTGATGGGTGTGCCATATTTTGGAAAGAAAAACTGTAATGCATTCTTCTTCATTACATTTTGGAATATGAAATTTGTAGGATCAATCTCATCAATAACAATTAGTTGATCTAATTGTATGTGTTCAATAACATAACTAGAAATAATTTGAAGGTTGTTGAGACAATAGAAAAAAGTGTAGATTTCGCAAGAATTTTGAGGTACAATTTATTAATTAGACAAATAATATCAAGGAACTAAAAATCACATCTCAAGAAAAAATCAATCCATTGTGGGAAAAATTTAAATATCCTAAGACATTTTGATCTCTTGAAATTATCTTAAGATAGCTTATTGAGAAAATCTTCCCAACCACTTTTCTTCCTGTCCTAGAGATCTCTTGAATAGGCAAAACCTATCGCATAACTGCCATAAAGAAGGAAAGCATTGCATACAAAGAATTGAGTAAAATGTGGCTATTTTGTTTACTTAATCATTCTTTTATGCTTTCTTCACTATTACATTTAGTCTATGTCTTATTTACTGCCTAGTGCGTTAACTTAAAGTTAGTGGCGGCTAGCCTCGAGTGATGTGGTGGTGGTGGGCACCTTTTGTCTTGGAAAACAATACGGGTATCCTTACCCAAGAATCACCTGTAAATACCAACAAGAAGAACAAACACACAAACAAGAACAACACACTAGGAAACCCACAGTTCTGGAAATCTCCACAGACCTGGAAACTACTTCATAACATAAAGATAATAAGTTTTTGAATGCCAACAACAGAATGTCTCCGAAACCCTTATACTCTCTCTTCCCTAGAAAATTACCTTACACTATCCTTTTGTAACAAACTTGTCAGACAAACATCCCTTACAATTATAAACGTCCGTCCCGTAGTGCTCACTTACCTCTCCTTTTATAAAATTTACCAAATAAACCTCTATTAGCTGGTTCTAGTGTATCATGTGGCTGATCGGGATTTGGAGTTCCTGTAGCAATTCTGATGCGAACCTAAGATATTAGAGATTTTAGACCCAACACGCAATGCAGAATTCAAAGGGAATGATGCCTTTATTGATTCGAAAGAACAAGAAGAAGGAACTTGACCCCAATCGAAAAGTTAGCGATGGAATCGAAGTTATCAGAAAAGTAGCTAGACTCGAACCAAACTCGTTGGTTGAACCTAAGCTATCAAGTTTGATTTTTTTAAGAATACACTTGAAGAAGATCAAGTTCTAATCCAAGAACTTAAGAAGAGAATTATAAGGATCTCAATTCAAAGCAAAAGCTTCATTAAAATCAATTCATTCAAAAGTCCCTAAAATCTATTACAAGCCTCTCTTAAATAGACAAAGGTATAAATTTAATAAGGTAATAATATAATTAAAAACTAATAAAATATCATAATTAGACAATATGAAAGTTTCTAAAAACAAGAAAAGAAAAATTGTGATTTGGAAAGTGGTGCAAGTGGATGGTGATCGCGGCAATTAGGTTTAACTAGCATGAGCCTCGAGTTTAATTAAGATTGTGGGCCTAGCCCAATGGTGTGACACTTGTAAGAACTTTGAAGTTAAAAACTCTTGGGATAGTGTAGTGGCATTGAAGTTAAAAACTCTTACGTTTTGGGCTTCGTTCTGGGCTTTTTTTTCAATATTTGCTTATTCGTCAACACTTAGTAATATTATGGCCCGTTGCACATCTTGTGGTGATTCAATTTTTTGGATGTCTTTGATTAAAATTTGTAGTCTTTTGTTTATTTTCTTTATTCTTGATCTCGACATTGGTCCTCCTATTTTCATCAATGGATTTTGGCTCCCTATTGCTTCTTGATTGTCCTTGTTGCTCTTTTGACTACATCAAATTCTGTTAGATTTTGGGTATGAAAGTAGTGTATGATTGAAGGAAATAGGGACTGTAATTTTGATTGTCTCTTTGCTACAAACTTTCTGCTGTTTTCCTCCTCCACGAATAAGTATGCATCAGATTATCAAGACAAGTTGATTGATGAATTATGCACATTTAAACAAAACTCATTCAATCTTATTGAGAAGTACTTCTCCTTTATTGCTCCCCAATACTTTAAAACGCCGTTGAAACTAGTTTTGGACGATTGAGCTGAACTCCTTATGTCATTGAAGATACACTAGGAACAATATGCCATGATCTTCAATGAATGTCACAAACCACTTTGTATCCAAAACAATTTTTATCCATGAAAGGGGGCCACATATTGCTGTGAATTAGAATAAAAGGAGCTGTTTCTATGCTTATGATCTATAAATACATTGGTATGGTTGTCCAATTCTCATCGTGAAAAAATGAAGTTATTCACTAAACAACTTTTAAAATTCAATGGCTTTTCTAGAAATTTTGATTATGCTATGGGGGTGAGACGTGCACTATATTTTATTTAGATGCATAGTTATGTGTTTCAAAGTAGTTCACATTAGAATTATCTTTCTTTTGTCTGCATATATCATCTAATCTAAAATATTTTGAAATCAGATATACCCTTCTGCATCAAGAAGATATAGAATTTCAGAGTTTTGATCTTCGCCACAACGTTGCTCAACTTTGCATTTTAAAGGTATACTTGACTTTATCTATTCTATATACTTAATATTGTTGGCTTACCAGGAGCACATCACTATTTTTTTCTATATTTACTGTTGGAGTTGAGGTTCAACTCACTGTAGTGTTGTCCAACTGACATTGATTATTTTTTAAATTTTTTAATTTTAAATAGGTCTAAACTATAGAGCAAAAACATTAAAAAGGTCATACAAAGTTTTCCCCATTCTCTGATTATTATGTTTGACATTTATTTTTTCTTTCAATTACGCAGATGAATTATACAAAGCCAGAGTCTAATTTTGTCAATCTAACATCAAAGTAAGTCTATTTTCATCAAGTAATGGGAATACTTAGTTCATGGTAGGATTGGACGAGTTATAAGATGGCAACATTAGACATTTCTTCAAACATGTGGAATCTTCACAGAATTATCTATGAGAAATATCATTTTTTTTTCCTCAATAGTTTGGCTTTTTACTCTGAAAAATAACCTACAAGTAAGAAATTAATCCATAAAGATACCAAACATGTAAATATTAAGATATTGGTAAATAATAACTTAAAACATATGCTATAGTATTTCTAATTCATCAAATATTGTATATATGTCATGTATTCCTAATGATCTAAAAGGCTTTATTTATTTTTCATCAGAAAGTCAATTACAAATTTTCTAATGTGAAAAATGACCTTTTCACATTTGATTTTTGTGCATTTTAGTTGGGAATTAATATTTTTTTGGAATGTCAAAACCTGACATCTCTCACTTGTATGCGCGTATAATTTCATTGGATGAATCCAAAGTCGATGCCTATTGTGACCTTTTCACATTTGATTTTTGTGCATTTAGTTGGGAATTAATATTTTTTTGGAATGTCAAAACCTGACATCTCTCACTTGTATGTGCGTATAATTTCATTGGATGAATCCAAAGTCGATGCCTATTGATTGGAAATATACATGTGCTCTTCAACCCAAACCGTGGAGACACCAAGCTTGGTCAGGTCCTTGCTGCAAAACTTTTTAAAGAAGCTTACTTTCTCATAGCATGACATTAGTTTGTTTTTTTTTTCCTTTATTTTTATTTGTTTGTGATATCTTTTGAGTCGTTATAAGTTTGGGCCTTTTCTCTTTGAACGAGCATGAGCAATTTTTTTCAAAAAATTATCTGGTTGATTTATGTAAAAAAGGAAAAGTGCAAAATAAATTATATCCTTTGGGTTCACTAGCAATTTAAATATCAACATATATTTTCGATAAAACAAACCTTAACGTATCCCTCCATTAGCAATTTAAACCTCGTCATTAGAATTTTGTTAACGGGTGTTCTGACGTCTGTTCTTCGCGCACGGGTGACCATACCTATGCTTAGCGTTCACCTTGAACCTTGCAGACACCCACAATGGACGCCCAATCCCCAGAGGAGTTTTGGTCGCGGACGCCTGAACCAAATTAGGAAATTTGCGGTGGACACCCGCACTTATACTGAGCGCCCACGAAATCACCTATTAAATAGGACATAATGCTCACTGCGATTCTGCCCTTAACCCTCCTCTGGCGACTTCTCTTTTCTCCGGCGAGTTCATCGATCTTTTCCATGCGTTTCTCTCCATTTTTAGACCTCAGAATTATAATTATTACTCGATTTTATGGATTGGACCGGCCACCACTGTAGGTGTCCATGGGGTTCAGGGCAAAAGCTGAGCATGGGTGCGGGAGCACGCATGTGAAGCGGATGTACAAATACCCGTTAATGGAAATTCTAACAGTAAGATCTAAATTGCTAACGTAGAGATACGTTTACGTTTGTTTTGTCGAAAAAAATAAGTTAAGATCTAAATTGTCTAGTGACTCAAAGGATAAGGTTTATTTGTTCTTTTCCTTAAAAAAATCATTCACTTGGAGTCTGACTATGGTGATTATGCAATAATGGTTGTGTAGATACGGCTATTTCTTGAAAGAGCTTACAAACTATCAAGGGAATGGGGCGGTATTCCCGTTGTTCTTGCTGGGGATCTGAATAGTATTCCAAAGGTTTGATCTTTAAAGCTTAAATTTTACGTTGGGGCTCTCATGGCCATTTGGCCAAGTGAAGACCTTCTCCTATGCCAGATGGATTTCATATATCCATATACAATAGGCATGATTCATTCATTAGTATAAGTTATTGTTTGATAAAGTTGAGATCAAGAAGTTTGGGTTTTTAAATTACTAGTTAGTATCCTTATTGCTGTTTTTTTTCCATGTCTTAATCAGAGTGCAATTTACCAGTTTTTGTCATCCTCTGAGGTATGTTATAATCTTCTAATTGCTCAAATTTTAGATTTTTTCCCACTATTTGATGGATCGTAGAATTTGGCTGAAATGGATTGAAGTTTCATAAGTTATATGTTTCTTTGGTGGAATTTCTAGTATTTAGTTCATTTTGGACTTTGTGCAGCTCAATGTTCAATTACATGACCGCAGAAATATTTCAGGCCAACTTGAGTTTTCATCTCATTTTCAAGCCTTCAAAGAGCCAAAAGAGAATATTTCCAGGTACTTGATTTTTTCTAATAATTTATTATTACTGTTTCTCAGTCATTGGCTATTATTCTTAACTTATCAGTAGTTTATTATCTAAGGTAAACAATGAAATGAGGTTCCTTGATTTAGATATTAAATGTCCTTAAACTTTATTTCTTATTTTTTAATAATACACTTATGATTGGCTTGTAACCTGTACAATCCCTTGATCTCAAGGCCATTTTTATATGCATGGAGTGACGATGAGTTGAGGACTGCAACCGGTTGTGAAAGTGTTACTCATATTCAACACCATCTCAAGCTTAATAGTGCTTATCTAGGGATTCCGGTAAAAAACATTTTGATCTTTCTTTAGTTTTATCTGTCGACTTACATCATGTCGTAAATATTTGGAAGTATTTTGCTAGGCATTACTTAGCATTTTCTTCTACCAGGGAAGTGTTAAAACGAGAGACATCAATGGGGAACCTTTGGTGACATCATACCACTCGAAGTTCATGGGAACCGTTGATTATATTTGGTAAATCTATTTTCTACGTTTAAATCCTTTACTTTTCACTTCATCAACTTTTAGATCCAACTTCACGATCGCGTAGGCATTCCGCAGAGCTTGTTCCTGTCAGAGTGTTAGAAACATTACCCCTCAAAATACTGAGGAAAACTGAGGGACTCCCAAATAAGGTACCCTATGAAGCTTTAAACTTTTACCTTGATTATGAAAACTCTAAACTAGGCTCTCAAAATATGATTTACATGGAAAACATAGGAAGCAAATGCTCTTCTGAATAAGAACTTTAAATAAAGGGTTCTAATCTGCATTAGTGAGGAGGAAAATCTTGAAATTTAAATTAGTAGTTTGCCTGTGTTTGTGAAAAGTAAAAGACATCTTGTATTTTGGTTGCATTAAATATGTAAATGAAACCAACTATAGTTTAAAAATTTTAGTCAATGTTTAGATATTCACCTTTAGTTAGTACTGTTTCAAAATACTCGAATCATACTCTAATTTGCTCACCGTAAAAAAAGTCGCTTATCGATTGGCACAATTATCTTATGTAGCGGTTGATCGGAATATTGGTGCAATCGTCACTATGTAACTTGAGATCATATGAATTACCATAAAAGTTTGTATGAGTTGTTGTGTTGATTTTTTGCTTTGTTTTTTTCAAACTGAAACTCATGCAGAAATATGGCAGCGATCATCTTGCTCTTGTTTGTGAATTGGCTTTTGCAGACTCTGACCCTTAGTTTCATACCCATTCTTTCTTTTCTTTTTATCTTTGCCATGGGAAATCTTCCAAAGCAAGGTTACGTTTACTCTTTGAATCAATTTTCTTAAAATACTCATTGACGTGTCAAATTAAGTATTACATTAATTGCACTTTAATTTAGTCAATTATCGTTTGACACGTAAACGAGTATTTTAAGATAGTAGAATAAGAGAGTAAATGTAGCATTATTCAATATTTTATTTTCTCGTAATATGTTGTTTGTAAAATTGAAAAACTAGAAACTTTGACTAAAAATAAACATTGAATTAGTTAAAGTTGCCAATACCCAACTTTTATTTTTTTCTGTTTTTGCCTTGTGTTGAACATTTATGATCCTTGAATTGCCTATAAATTATGATAGTTGCAATATTTATTATGATTAGGTAAATGATTTAACTGTTTTAAGGAATTGTCATCCACTCTTTGATTTTTTCCAGATGTCTTAATCACTCTAAGAAGTATCAGTGGGTCATTGGCTGTGATCATGGTTGGTTTGACTTGTTGGAGTCAATCATGCAAATATGTTGGGGAGAAGGGGAATCTTATGAGTTGTTAGTGCTCAGGTTAACTACTACTAAGGACTGAAGGGACAGTTAAAGGGTGGGCAAAACCGGATCAGAACAACGGTTGTGGTCCTGATTCAGTCTAGTTTTGCTCACCAAAGGAATCGCTTCCCTTAGAAAATTCGTAAGATCCGTTGTTCATGGTCCAATTCATAGTTTTGGGGGTCAAAACCATGAAAATCGAACCGTGGGTTAAAAATTCGACCTGAAAATGACGGAAACCTGACCCAAAATCATAAAAAATCTAGTCTATATTTTGAAAATCAGCCTCAAAACTTCGAAAACTCGACCCAAAAACAATAAAAAAAATAAATATATATATATAATTTTTAATTTGGAATCGAACCAGGACTAAATTGTGAAACAAGTTTGGTTTTGGTCGCGATACCAGTCCAGTCACGGTCCCAGAATCCCACGATTCCGGTCTAGTTCCGGTTCCAAAACCATGGGCAACGGTTCAGTTATTGGAGCTGCAGCGAACCGCAACGCCTCCCACCCATGGACAATACAAGAAAAGGAACTTTGCCTAGCATTGTGAGTTGATAGATTGGAATCATCCGCAAGCAATGGATTAGAACGTCGTCTATGATTAGTCAATCTTGTGATCTACATCAATTGTGAAGCCTAATCAAGGCAGCTCTATCAATGGTTGTTGTTTATTACTTGATCTCCTTTTCAATTGATGATATTTAATGGGGCTTGAATTGACATGGCGGCTCATGGTGGGGAGAGTGGAGAAAGAGAGATGGAAGAAGATTCAAATCTAATGGACTACACACTCCTTTTCCACAGTGAATGCTGATTTTTGTTATTGAGAAACCATAACTTTAGAAGTAATGTAGAGGCAAATCCGTATTCAAACTTTCACTAATCCAATTAAGATTCTTACCGAAATCGATGTCAACGGGAGGAAGATAAAACAAGCTATCCCTTTGCATGTGCCGATCGATCTTATCGTAAAAGTGGTGCGCGTCGATCGACAATTCATCGATGTTTGAGGGGAAGCCAGAGTCCAACTCCAATGGTTGATGGAGTGCCTCTTTCATCCAGTACCCTCTATTTTCTTCACCATTTTGTTCTTCTTTGTTTGAATCTTCACCAATACCGGCATAGAGGATCGACGATGATGATGACGACGACGAAGGGGACAATCCGAGATATGAAATATGCGATTCTTTCAATAAGAAAGTTGAATTGTAGGAATCCTCCTTGTTTTTCTTAGCTTTTTGCTCTACAGCAATTGAATCTTCGCTTATAAAGCCATCGAGGATTGTCGATGAAGATGACGATGGGGAATTCGCTGACTCTTTCGATGAGAAATTTGGATTGTCCGATGAACTATTTGCCTTCGAGGGGATTGAATTGAGGTCACACTTATTCCGTGCCATCGATTGTAGGCTCTCGAATTCAAGCTTTTTTCTCTGATATGCTAGAGATGCAGCATCGGCCGTGTTATAAGTTCCGAGCCATAATCTTCGTCTTCTAAATGGATCTCGAATTTCGGCTGCGTATTTCCCCCATTTTCGTCGTCTAACGCCTTTATAAATCGACGAAGATGTTCGGATTTTCTTCCAAGCGCTCTTATCATTCTCTTCGCATGAAAAAATAGAGGAAGCCTGAACCAATATCTCCCTCACAAACCGTTTCCCGCCGATGGAATGACTCTTTCTGTTCATATTTATCGCTGTTTCATCCTCACTTGAAGATGAATCAGTGCCATCAGGATCATCAAATATCACTCGAACTCTTCTCGCTGAATTCGTATTTTCTTCTTCGACCGATCTCATTTCTTGCTCTTTATTCAATATTCCTGAACTGCAACGCAAAATTCAAACAATCAAGAAGGTTTTTGAAACATAGTTAGTGTTTGGTTGCAGAGAAAATCCCAAAACTAAAACGCCCTTCACTCCGGAGCAAAATCCGGCGAAGACCCACAATTGAACGTCGTCAGAAAAATCAAGAACTGATAAATCAAGCCTATAGGCTTAGCTTAACAGACATTTAAAATCAATGATCGGACAAAGTCACAGAGACTAACTCAGAGAGAAAAATCGACGCCATTTAACGAAAACTTCAACGCGTACCCAGAAAAAAGCTCTCTGTTTGAAGGCCGTTTGTCTCTCTGCAGAAATGCTTTCTCTCTCTAGAACTTGACTCCGGCGTCTCTGAGAAAGCAGTGCATGGTGAATGTGGAATTTAAGCAGAACAGCCAATGATGAGCAAGAGTAACAGTGTTACAGTGGGTCACAACCTACCATTCAGCTTTTTCTGTAAATCTTCTCTTGATTACGTGGATATTCATAGTGGGTCCCACCTGCCGGGACAATTCGGGATTTAATCCCGTATCGAAACCGGTACTAGATTTTTGGTCCGGTTCAGTTTGATATCCATTCTGCCCATCATTTTCTGATTTTTTTTTTAAATTTTAAAACAATTATAAATATCCAATTATCTAATACACAAATTAAATCTAACTATTCAATATTAAAATAAAATATAAAAAACTAAATTCAATATTTAAAATTAATCCAATTATTTTACCTACAAACTAAATTTAACTATCTAACATTAAAATGAAATGTAAGAAACTAAATTCAACATAAAAAATAAATCCAACTATCTTACATACAAAATAAATCCAACTATCCAACATTTAAATTGAAAGTGAAAAACTAAATTCAACATAAAAAATAAACCCAACTATCTAACGTACAAAATAAATCTAACTATCCAACATTAAAATTGAAAGCGATAAACTAAATTCAACATAAAAAATAAATCTAACTGTCTAACATACAAACTAAATCCAACTATCCAACAGTAACATTGAAAGTGAGAAACTAAATTCAACATTCAAAATAAATCTAACTATCTAACATTAGAATAAAATTCAACAAACTAAATCCACGATCAACTACTTTAAAAAATACAAACTAAATAGTAAATTCAATCCTACAGTCAATTTCATTCTAAATTCCAAGAAATCAATTATAAACCGTAATTGCACGAATTAAAAACTGTAAGTCTATAATTGCAACCAAGTCCATATCAAGTTATCGATGTGTCATCTTCTAGAAAATTTCAATGTTAGCAGAATCTACAAAATGAAAATATTGAAGTTATTAGTTAATCATTAGAAATAAACATGTAAAATAAATAAATATTAGAGTGTTCGAATTTTCTTCTATAGTCGTAATAGTACTATCTTCGAAATCATCTTCAATGTTTTGAGAAATTTTAGAAGGATTGAATGTTTTGAGCCAACTTTGAGAGCATATAAGAGTTTTAACACTTTGAGGGATAGAAAACTGCGAAAGACATCAAGAACACGATCACCACAACTAAAAACAGATTCTGAAGCCACCATAGAAATTAGAATTATCAATATATCTTTCGCAATTGCACTCAAAACTCGATACTTATCGGAGTTCCTTTTCCACCAAAATAATATGTCAGCACTATTTGAAAAAGTCTCTAATTTCTCAGATAAATATTGATCAATCTCTGACATATTAATTTCATCATTTCTTTTAGAAAAACTTCCAGTCTCATAAAACAAAGAGTACACTGCAGTTGAACGAGTTTACACCAAATAACTCATTGACTTTGAAGACCTTTGTTGACCATCGCCGGTACTTGGAGTCTAATCTTGATTGGTTGTATCATCTTTATATTCAGTATACAACTTTTCAATTACATCATCCACCTGCTTTGAGTATTTTGCAGCTATTTTACTACCAAATAAAATGTCTAAATAATGCCGTAAAAATCTTGTTTTGCAACTTGGATTAAGAACAATAGCAAAAATATACAAGTATGTTTATTTTTTTCAAAAGAACCATAATATTTATACAACTTTTTTTGCATCTCGATGGTCATTCTTCTTAGCGTCATATTATCACTATTAACATATGTCTCAATACAAATCTTCAAATTACATACTTCACCTATATACATATTTTATGTATTCTCGAATGCATGACCAATGTTCAGTTGTAGGTGAACTTTCCCTTCCCATTTTATGTAAGAAAGAGTTATCATTCTCTGCTAATTTTTCAAAAGTCGTTTCATATTTCTCAGCGCTTGCCAACATCAAATACGTAGAGTTCCAATGAGTAGGAACGTCAAATGACAAATTACTATTACAAGTAATTTTAACCGCATCATTGCAGGCTTTGAACTGTTGCAATCTTCTCGGAGAAGACTTTACGTATTTGACAACTTTTTGTATCATCGCTATGGACTTATCATGTTCTTTTAAACCATAAAAACGATCAAATTTAAGACATGTATAAAACATCTAACGTGCATATGATTGCCATGTAAAATCAACATTTTCCAATTGCAAATTGTCTTCGTCAAATAAGAAATAACAACGTCGTTGGACGACGCATTGTCAACGGTTACAGTTATAACTTTTTCAATCTTCTAATTAAGCAAATATTTTTCAACTTCTTTGCTAATAGATTCACCCTTATGGTTTGATATCTTCTTTTGCATATTTCACTCTTCATCAATATAATGACATGTAAGCACCATATAATTCAAATTTTGAATAGATGTTCATGTGTCAGTGGTCAATCATTTCCTTTGTAATGTTGAAAAAAATACTCCTTCAACTTGGTTCTTTCTTTCTAAAATATCTTGCGAATATCTTGTGCAACTGTTATTCTAGATGATATAATAAATTTGAGATTTAGACACAAATAAAATGTCCTAAAATTAATTCCTTCAACCACTTTCAGTGGCAATTTGTAACGACCTCAAAATTTAATTTTAGATTTTTCCCTAATTTGAAACTCTAAAATTTTTCCCAAATCGATTTATAAATTAGGTTAAATTGGATCGTTATAAAATCCTAATTTTCTTAATTCAAAATTATTGAAAATAGCAAAATTCATTTATTAAGTTGAAGCTTTAAATTACTATCAATAAATGTTTAGAAAATTAAATACTAAACAAAACATTAAATAAAACCTCATTCATAAATTTAAAATAACATCCTTCCTAAAAATCCAGTAGATGATGAAATAAATTATTCAAATTGAAAACTAAAATTTAATGCAACTAAATATGAAATATTATTTTGAAACGATATAACATCATGACTTTAAATTTTTATTCAGAACCAACGACAACATCCTCCTCTGTATGCTCACCCGCCTCTGTCAAATTCTCGATCAACGCCATTTATTCTTCAGATAAAAATTCACCTATATCACAAAACTAATGCGTGAGAAAAACTCAGTAAGTAAAAACATGTGCATGTGACTTTAATTTCATACATTACCCAATTCCATGCTTTAAAAGTTACATACTGGTTGAACTCATTTTTCGATCCTTACCATGCGTTCAGGCTTTCACAAAACTAGCGGTTTATTACCCTCATAAAGTTTCATCAGCCATCTCAATAACCATACGTTCAGGCTCTCATTAGCCATCTCATGCGTTCAGTTTACTTTAAAATAGATTTGGTGGTTTGGTTCAGCTTATTGTTCGGTTCAGTTTAGACTTAACTTACTGAACCAATTCTTTTCTTTTCTCCACCTTCTTCGCGCGATCGTCTGAGAGAGAGAGTGAGTGAGTGAGAAGCAGAGAGTGAGATATCTAGCGAGAGAGAGTGTGCGTGAGTGAGAGTGATAGAACGAGAGAGAGTTAGAGAGCCTTACGCCTTTAGGGGAGTATTCGCTCACAGTCGTGGTTCGCAACAGAGAAATGGATCTTAGCCGAGAGGAGGATTTCAGTCCAAGAAATTGCTCGGCTGTTTGGGGCGGAGTTGAGGAAATCCTCGAAGGAATTCGGCCAGGTCTAAGCAAGTTGTGGTGGTCGGAGGTCGCGCACCGCGATTTCGGCGAGGTGAGAACTTCACTGGTTGCTCTCTGGTTTACAGAACGCGAGAGAGATTTTCGTTTGTGATTTTTCTATTACAGAACCCTAAATTTGTAGGGAAGCTCCTCTGATTCTTTCCATGGAAGGAGGAGCACAAATCTGCCCTTTCCAAATGGCAGATTTGATAACAAAAGTAAAGGGAAATATTTCCTTTTCTTAGATTAGAAATAAATCCTTAATTAGGTGTTAATTTTCTTTTGTTAGGGATTTGAGATTTGGGCTGAATTGGGTAACGATTTTACGTTGAAATTAAGGATTTTGATTAATTGAATTCTGATTTAGAGTTTGATGGAATTAGGAAACTAATTGACTCTTTTAATTTGGGGCTAAATTTTGGTGTGTTACACAATTCATCCAAGATAATTATCTTTGTAAAAAATTCTCGAGCAGCCATTATTGTAAATGTAGGTACACCAGCAATCTTACTCTCAGTAGGTCTACAGATCACATTTGATTGCTTACTGTCTAAATTTCAGGAAAACTTTTTGCATACCTTAATATGCTTTATTAAACTTGAAGTCTCATTTTTTGTTGAGTGTGCAGTATAAAGTTGCCCACAATAATTACATTTAGCTGAATTAGTATTTGGTATCATACTGTAGTGAATTCAAACTAGAGACTTAATTTTTTTCGAATCTACATGCGAATTTTCACTAGGAGTATCCATTCTATCATAGAGCAAAAAAACATTTTGTGCAATTAATTTTCTGTCATATTAAACATAAATTGTGTAAAATAACTTGAAAGAACTTGATAAATTCCTATGAAAAAATTAATCGAGGTGAATAACTTAGTTAATACAATCAACATTTAGCAATTAGGGGTGAGCATGGTCCGGTGCGGTCCGATTCTAAACCGGATTCGGACCAGACCGAAGGATTCGAGATTTTTTTCCCAAATCCCAGAACCGGACCAATTGCAGAACTAACGATGACTATTCATTCAATTGCAGAACTAACGACATAGAGAAATTAAAAGACATCCTCCACACCTCAAATTCGTGAAAAAAATTGTAAATTGTAAAATCTCCTTTGCCTTTTATTTACATAGGTTGTTGCCGCGAGAGAAAACGAAAAAAGCGAGACAAACCTTAGTTTTTGCCGCGAGCAGCTTCTTGCCGAGGAGAGTTGAGGAGAACCGAGGACTCCTGCGCGTGCGTGAGGCAGCACAGAGCTGAGATTTGAGGAGTGAGGCGAGCAACAGAGGCCAAAGAGCATGGGCTGAGGGTTGAGGAGGCTGACGGCCGACGGGACTCGGGAGGGGAGAAATAAATTGAAGGTTAGAGATTTATAGAAGACTGTAACTCTGAACATTCTTCCCCCCTTCAGCCGAGCCTTAAATAGTTAAATGGCTATTGAATTAAAGTTTCGGTCCGGTTCGGGATTTCGAAAAATTTTGGACATGGACAGAGAACCGGACCATTTTTCATGGGAATTCTATTTTGAGGACCGAAACCGATGGTTCGGTTCGGTTCGGTTCTTGGTCCTCGGTCCGGTCCTACTTTCCTCTATTAGCAATCATCATTCAACAATCAGTATTACAGTATAATATATAAACTTAAATTTACCAACCTAAACAGTAAACTGTAACAAAAGTACAAAACACACAATTATTTGATTTGCTTATTAATTTATATGATAACTAATTAACTTCAATACTATTTATGCTTTCTAAGAGCTTTAATTTTTAAAACATGTTTTGACATAATAGTTATGAATCTTCTGATAATTAATTAAATCTACAGAAAATATACAAACAAATAGAAACACGAGGCTACCCCATACAGGCAACAAATGCAGTGTCAATTTAACAAAGATTAGTAAAGTGTAAACAGTAAACATTCAAACTTCGAAATGCTTTTTTCTGCTAATCAATGAACTCAACCCATATACTGCAATTCTAGAGCTGAAAAAAACATTGTCAAAATTATACATACTGGATCAAGAGAGTGGATTTCGACGATGAGTCGAAACTTAAGCAGACGACGCCAATGAGAGTGACTGGAGTGTCGCCGATGAGAGTGAGCTGAGTCTAAGTGAGCCTGAGCCTGGAGTGTCGCCGATGACTTTGAGTGTGAGTGTGTGACTGCGTAAGAGACTGGAGTCTCGAGAGAGAGTCGAGAAACAGACGAACACGGGACTCGGGAGTCGAGAGACCTGAAGTTGAGACTTCAGGTCTGAAAACTCTGAAGTAGTGAAGTTAGGTTATCCGACCCATGGGTTGGTACTCCCACGGTCCTGGCAGATTTCAGAACTGGGAACCACAGATCAGATCGTGATCCTCGGTTCCTAAATCAATGGAACCGTGACCGTTCCCAGACACAAGGAACCAGCTCGAACCGGTGGTCCGGTCTGGTTAGCCGGTTAAGGGTCGGTTCTGCCCACCCCTAGTAAAATGTCCCTCATTCTTTTATACTAAATATCATTGCATGAAGCTCCCCAAATCTTGTTTAGTTGATGATGTCATCCGTGAAGTGCTAATAATTTGTGGAGTTTTTCGGTGCTCACAATACAATATTATCTACTTTGTATCGAAGCTCGCAGAGATTTATTCTTGAAATTAGCCTAACAACAGCTGTACTAAGGAAGGAAACTCCCCAAATGGTATCAAAACACTCAATTTCTACTCTTTCAAATGATGTGAGATTGTGCACTCACACTATTATTGGTTGTGCACTCACAATCAACAGAATCTTAGACTCTCCTTTTTTTCGGAGGGCTTGTCTTCGCATGGTTAGTGATCAATGATTGATTAGTAAGTAAAAGTTTTCTTTTGTTAATCCTACTTAATGACATATTAATCGTGGTTTTAAATTCAGACTTTTTTGTAGTAGTTTTATTTAATGTACCTTAATGATAGGATTGTTTGGTTCCATTACGATGTGACATCACATCTAGGACTGTTTATGTTTTATTGATGATGGCAATGGACAAATCAAACCCACAAGGAGGAAAGAAAATCCACGAAATGGGAGGCATTTGAAGATGAACTTTGGGCTCGTTTTGGGCACTATCTCAAGGCATGATCTCCAAGAATTTGAGAAATTGGAAAATCGGGTTCGAGGTTGGACGCAAGTGGCGTTGGTCGGCACTTTTATAGGTGGTCTCCAATTCGACATCTTTGATGGCATTGAGCCCCATACTTTAAAAGATATCATCAAATTATCAACAATACATGACGCGTAGCTCTCAAGACAACTCATACTCCTCTAAACGATCATAGTGCCTCGACTACACCGTTTTGAAGGTTTTCATGGAATGGGTATCATGAAAAGCATGGCAAAAACTAACCAGTCGATCCTTTATTTTGTGCTTGAATTTTAGTTATAATTGTTGTTAGTATTAATAATTATTATATAATTAAAATAATAATATCCATGCGTACATATAGAAAATCTTACCTACCAACAAAAAAATAAAAAAAGAAATTATTAGTTAAAAGGGGTTTTTTTTTTTTAATTTAAACCCCAAATTTTTTGTTTTTTTTTAAAACCCTCCAAGTTTACTATTCATCAAAAAAAAAACTCAAAGTATCATAAATAAAAAATTTGAACCTCGATGGGGGGTGAGGAGGCCGGCCTCTCTAGAGAAGACGGCTGGTCCAGCTAGACCCGATGTCCCGTCTTCAAATTTTTTTTTATTTTTTTCGGTTTGGGAAAGGACCTGTCGTCCTCTCCCCCTATATAAAGCTCTCATTCTTGGTTTTCAAATCACACCAAACTTTCAATACTATTTTAACTATTTTCTTGTTTCGACGATATTTCTTCGCGTTCACCTACTAGGTAAGAAGTTTTTTTAAAAAATTTTATCATTTACTTTAGAGATTTAAAAAAAAAAAAACTCATATATAATAGGGGTGGGCAGGACTGGACCGTGGACCGGGAACCGGACTGGACCGGCAGGTTCGGTCCGGGATTGGTCCATAAACAATGGACCGCAGGTTCGGTCCAAGTTCAATACACCAGGAACCGAGGACCTTCGGTCCAGTCCTCGGTTCAGCTCCTGAAAATCCCGAAGAACCGAACCGGACCGCAGCACCTAAATAACTCGCCCAGCCCAGACTCCCTGTCCTGAGTCTCCCATTCCCGACCTAGCTCGTTTCGTTCTCGTTGCCTCGCTGACGCTCTCTGCCTCTCTCTGCTGGAAGTCGCGAACGGCGAAGCTTTAACGTCGATGTTTCGGTGAGAACGGCGAAGTGCGAAGTCGAACCGAGTCCCGAGCGGCGAAGTGCGAACGACGAACTACGAACGGCGAAGTTTCAGTGCGAACTGCGAAGTGCGAACGGCGAAGTGTCGATCTCACCTGCGCCGAACTCCGACCAGAGTTTCTGTCTCCCCCCCTGTTCGGCTGTTCTGAGGGCCGAATTCTGAACACCTGAAACCTCCCTGCTCCTTCTACTGTCAAGTGTCCCCAAACCGGCGACCTCCGATTCACGGAGCCTCTGACCTGCAATTGCTCCAAACATACTGCTAGAGAAGAGAACCTCGTCGACTCTCCTCTGCTTGCTCACTGTAAGTGACTAATTGTAAAATGTAAACTACTGTATGTGCAACCTGTAAGCGATTGTTTTTCACTTTAAAGACTAGGATTAGAAAACAGATATTTTATGTGGTACAGATGTTGGCTTCGCTCTCAAGTGAATTGATCTCCTCTACAAATGTGAGAACCAGAGTTTGAGAAATACGAAGAAATAAGCTAGTAACTAACTATGCTTCTAAGATACCGTAGAGCTTACATTTTCATTTTTGCAATTTTCTTGCCAGTGAATCATTGAAGTTCAAATTTGGATTTAAAGTATGACAAGTCATGGTCACTGGTGATATTTTCTGATTTGAACTCCCTTGATTAATAGGAAAAAGAGGCTGGCTGAGATGAGAGAAGCTGTTAAAATCATAAAGTTTGGATCAGTGCTTCCGATTTCAGGATCGGACTTTGTGCGAGAAGTTTCACAAGCTCCATCTGATGTCTGGGTTGTTGTAATTCTTCACAAGGAAGGGTAATGACCTTTAATACATTTTCAAGTTCTCCTTACAAAACTGGTGATTGGGTCTCTCAGTTATTTATTATTGTTACCTTATCATAGAATTGCAGAATGTGAATTATTAATGCAATGTTTGGAAGAGTTGGCAAGGAGATATCCCTTGACAAAATTTGTTAAGATAATATCAACGGACTGCATTCCTAACTATCCAGATCGAAGTCTTCCTACTGTAATTGTCTACAACAATGGTGCAGTAAAAGCAAATTATGTTGGAAATTTTAGGTGATAAAATTGGAAATTTCAGTATAAAAAAAAAAAAGAAAATGGCGCCGGTCCGGAACCGGGACCGAACTTGGACCGGACCGGAATTTCAGGTGCAGTCCAGGTTTGGTCCCGGGCCCGGACCGGCCGGTCCAGGTTCGGGGATGAAAATCCCGAAACCGTTCGGGGCCGGTTTGGTCCAGGCTCGGGACCGGACCGAACCGGCCCGTGCCCACCCCTAATATATAAGGTGTTAAATCGAGATTAAATTTTTTATGACGTATTTTTTTTCATTGTATTTTTTATTTGAAATTTTCTTAACAGTTTCTATCTAAATTCTAAAAATGTGACATTTTATTTTATTTTTATTTATTTAAATATTTTTAATATTTTTTTCTATATTAGCTACGAGTATTTTCTTGCTCCGGTGATATTTCTCTGCGTTCATCGAATAGATACGAAGTTTTTTATTATTTTATTTTTATTAGATATTTATCTATTATATCGTAGATAATTGAATCGCATCTGTTATCGTTTCTTGTACCGTGTATTAAGTAATGTAATTGTACTGTGTAACTAAGTTCATTCTAGGAGACTGCGACCTTCTCGTGGGGAAAAATCCGTGACAAAAGTCACGGGTTTTGTATTTTAGGAGGAGGAGGATGGCTAGTCCAACTGAACCAACCGTCTTCTTCCTAAAAGACAAAATCAGTGAGAAAAATCACGAGTTTTTTCCCCACAGACCATCCGTCCCCTTCCTAAATCGAAAAAAATAAAAAACAATTTGTGGATGGCTAGACCCTTTTAGGGTTTTTTCGATGACTAATAAATTTTGAGTTTTTTTTTTTTAAGCAATCGAAAATTTGGAATTTAAATTAAAAAAAAAAACCTAGTTAAAATAATTAGCACAAGTAATAAATTAAAGGGTAAAATGCATTTTTTGGACTCAACTATCGGTTGAGTGCAAAAATGGATCCAACTATGTTTTCGTGTAAAAAATGGCACGAAGTATTGTAAATGGACAAAATATGGCTTTGCGGGTACCCGTGTACCATCCGCGAGGAGTGATCCGGGGAGACCGGGTACTCGCGTTCTGAGAAAGGGTACCCGTTTCCCCTTGGGGGCGTTTCAGAGGGTGAAGATCCCCCGCGTGCATGTGCGCCTCACGTTTGCGGGGGGTCTTCACCCTCTGAAATGCCCCCGAGGGGACACGGGTACCCTTTCTCAGAACACGGGTACCTGTTCTCCCCGATAATGCACTTCAGAGGGTGAAGACCCCCCGCGATCACCTGACATGTGCCCGTGACGGAGAACGGGTTTCCGTTCTTCTGATGCGGCAACCCCGTCCTCCGTCAGACCCGTGATCAATTTTTGTTAAATACCTCCTCTCACGTGAGGAGCACGTGGCCCTTAACGAGAAAGGGTTGCTGTTATATGTAAGCGGCCACACGTTCTCAGTTAAGGCAACAGTGCCTTTTTTTTTTTTTTTACTTTTTTTGGTTTTTTTTTTCATTTATTTACCGGTCGATCGAAACTTTAAAGTGTCGACCGAAGGTTAGAGGAATAGTTAACTAGAGAAATTATGGAACGTCACAATTCAGAATAGTTAACTAGGAAAATTATGGAAAGTCACAGTTCAAAATAGTTAACTAGGGAAATTATGGGACGTCACAGTTATGGTATTGGATTCTAAACAATTTATTTTGAAGTTTTTGACATTACATAAATTAAAAGAAATAAGAAAAAATAAATTAAAATTATTTCAAAATAATTATAACTGTCACGTGCATCATAATTAATAACGATCAATTATTGGATACTCAACTACCCTCGTACAGCTGTGAGAATCGATAAAACTCTTTATTTCAACGGGTTGCTTGTCTTGCATCCTCGACGCATGCAGTCGCCATGCACGACCTTCTGCGCTTTTAGCCGTCAGACGTCGTTTGTCGCATTTATGGAATTTGATGCCATAACCATTTTGCACCGAATATTCCACTATTTCGTGTTTAATTTCCTGCATACAACTATATTTTTTTTCCAAATAAAAACTCATTTGAGAAGAGTTAGAGAGATCGTGAAGAAAAGAGAAGAGTGAGAGGTGGTACGAGAAGAGGAGGGGAGAGAGTCTTTAAATAGGCTCAGAGAACGGGTACCCAGGGTATCCGAACGGGTACCCGTTTTCACCAGTTCAGCCCATGATCCAGCAAATATCTGATCACGGGTCTTACGGAGGACGGGTTGCCGCATCAGAAGAACGGAAACCCGTTCTCCGTCACGGGCACATGTCAGGTGATCGTGGGGGGGTCTTCACCCTCTGAAGTGCATTATCGGGGAGAACAGGGACCCGTGTTCTGAGAAAGGGTTCTCGTGTCCCCTCGGGGGCATTTCAGAGGGTGAAGACCCCCCGCGAACGTGAGGCACACGTGTACGCGGGGGTCTTCACCCTCTGAAACGCCCCGAGGGGAAACAAGTACTCTTTCTTAGAACGCGGGTACCCGGTCTTTCCGGATCACTCCCCACGGATGGTACACAGGTACCGCAAAGCCATATTTTGTCCATTTACAATACTTCATGCTATTTTTTGCATGAAAACATAGTTGGATCTATTTTTTACAATCGATGGTTGAGTCCAAAAAATACATTGTACCCTAAATTAAAAGCAAAATAACATAAGCATAAATTAAAGTGATTTGACAACCCAACAAATCAATATTCTTTGACCCACGAGGCTTGTGCAAGAATAGTCAAAACATTTAATAATGGACTCACGTCCCAAGTCCACGACGAAACTTCCTCGAAGCTTCGCGTTTAATTTCCCAAAAATATATCTTTAAATTCAAATATTCTCGTAGAACAATCATATTTCTACCTGATTTTGAAATCTAGCGGCGATTGTGCAATAGATTTAAAATATTATTATTCTTGTAATAAATTAAAATATTTTTGTGGAACAATTATTTTTGCAAGCCACATAAGTCGAATGACGTAGTTATGATGACGTCATCAATGCAGAAAGAAAAGTCATATCAGCGATAATTACATTCGGTATCCAACACAAAGACCACAGCGACTCCCCCTTCTCTTCTACCCATTCTCTTTCGAAGTTTTACAGATGGTTTTTCTTTTCTGGTTTGGCAATCTCCTGCCAACGGTGCACGTGAACGTTTGAGTTCTGTGTCAAGGACGATGGAAAGATCAGGCAAACGGAAGGAAAGTGATTGTCCCGGAAAAAGCGACGGGAAGCGGAAGAGAGCGAGGAAGGAAGAGGTTGAGCCGACGGAGGAGGAGGTGGAGGAGTTCTTCGCCATTCTGAGAAGGATGAAAATGGCAAAAAATCATTTCCAACGAAGTGATAGAAACTTGACGGAGAGATGGAGATCGGCGCTAGGAATTGAGCGAGCTGTTGAGGAGGCCAAAGTTACCCGCGATGGAGCCTATGGGTCGCCGGAGAAAGCGGGGGAGCTTGATCTGAATGAAGTTCCAGTGGAGGCCAAGAATATTAATGATGATTCGATGATCGGAACCCGACACGGGTAGAAAGCGGGAGGAAGAAAAGGAAGAACTCTGACCCGAATAACACTGTTCTTTTTTTCTTTTTTCTTTTTTTTATTTTCCTATTTTTAAGGTTTCATTTTGCGTATTTGATGTTAATTATGAAGACAATCTATGCTCCTTACGTAAGAAACTGTCTCCTTAATTTAATACCCAGCATTTGATAAATTAAATAAGACTGCTAGAGGGACTTGACTTGAATTATGACTGAAAAATAAAAAAATAAAACAAAACGAAGCACATACCTTAATCTATAGTTTCGGAATCAAAACTATCTATTTAATTTTTTATTAATCTTTAAAAATAAATACATGATAATTTGTTTGTGCTAGTCATTTTGCTCATCTAACTAAGAGTATAATAAGACTATATCGTGAAAGTTTTTTAATTTCTAGATGAAATACGTAATTGTAATAAATTATTTTATAAAATAAACGTAAAAATTTTTAATAAATCGTACCAGTTTTAAAAAGTATAAAATTTTTTAGATTATCTTCTCATGACATGCGGTAAAAATTCAAACAAATCTGATATCGTTATATATATATTTTAAATTAGTCACTGTAATTTTTTTAAATTTAATTTATAAAGTAGATAATGTAATGCCGGTGACCCGTTCTCAGAGAACTTCTCGAAGATTGGGGGGTCGTTCTATGAGAATGGATGCCCAATAAGAGTTGATTTATTAAATTCTTCACATCGTCTAGTGGATGCGTATGTACTTGGTATATATGTGAGGGGAGTTTTCTCTCCCATCGAGTTAGTTTTTGTGAGATGAGTTATACCTAAGATATATTAACAAGTATCACCCAAAATTAAAAAATAAAACAAAATGAAGCACATTTAATAATTTAAATAATACCCAGAAGTATACGAGGAAAATTCCTGAAAGTGTCTTTGCCCCCCAACAAACATCATCCTCACTCGATGCACTGTATTCTCTGTCCCAACCATCAAAAACAGCGCTTGAGGTGGGCCTGCACAACATTCTTCTCTATTCTTTTGGAGGTTCTTCGCATCTTTTCTTTTGAAGATAAAAGTAATCTTTGATGTTCTCTCTCTCTTTTCTGAGTTTTTCTCATCAAGACTCTTCTTCATTTTTGTGTTAGAATTCTTAAACGATCTAAACATACTTTAAAAATCGAAATCTAAAACATTTAGATCAAATTGTGGAAAAATAATTTTACCTCTCGCCATTGATGTCTGAAAACTGGGAATGTTGTTTTCCCTTCGAGATTAGTCATTTCTAAATCTTTAACAAACTCCAATTCGATGATGTATTGTTCTGTATGAGATTGTAGGCTTAAGAAACTTCTGTGTATTTTTTTCTCTTCTTCCATCAAGAACAGTAGATTTTGCTAGATAGAAGAATTGTGAAGGACTGAGGTAAGGATATGGGTCTCTTGTTATAAAAGGTTAGACCAATGTTAGTAATTTTATATACCCTAACACAAGTGCACGTGTTGCTAACGAAGTAGTAGAGTAAATAAAAGTCGATCCCATGAGGATATTCTTAATCAAATTAAATTGCTATAAAACTTATGTAAAAAGATTGAGATAAGAGTAAAATGAAAATAAAATGAGACTCTGAGTAATAAAGAAATTAATTGGAAGCAAAATAACTCGAAAAGATTGAGATGATGGAAGACTTGGCTAATCATATTTTTAACGCCAAATAAATTAATGTTAGCGACTTTGCGACAAATTTAATTTATTTAATTACTCATGTATCTTACAATTCCTATATACCTATCGATACAATAGGAATATGTGATATCAAATCTGCTTATCGACACAATTCAAATTACGCAATAAAAATCATGAGAAATTGTTCGGTGAAAAATACGTAACATCCATAAATCAAAATAAAAACATATAATAAGTACTTTCTCTCCTAACCAAGATTAAAAAGTTTAGCCTCTAGTCATAATGAAATAAAACAAAAAAATTGTTCCTGCCAAAAAACAAAGAAGAAAAAATTCGAAGAAGAAGAATAATAATCCCCCCGCCACTGCCCTTTAAGTCCAAGTTTTTGCTCCCAAAATCCTCTGATCTAGTTCAGTTTCTAATCTCTCCTAGATTTCAATCCTTTATTTTTGGTAAAAATAATCTCTTTTATTGATTTATTTTCTCTCTCTTCGAGATTTTCATAATATTCATCATTTTTAATTTGCTTATCTATTAAAACACCGATATTTCCTTTTATATTTTCCCGTTAATAAATCTGCATTCAAATAAGATAATACAAAATTCAAATTAGTGATAAAAATCTGCTTTTATTTTCGAGAATGTACATGAAATACGTTAAATTCAACCAATCTCTTGATGCTGTAGGATCGAGATTGTCTAAGAGGGGGGGTGAATTAGACCTTCTTAAAATCTCTTAATATTTCTTAACCTAACAGCACGCAGACAATTAGTAAAAGTAAAAGAGAGAGAGAAAAACCAACACACAGGTTTTTTTACGTGGTTCGGCCAACTGCCTACATCCACGCTCCAAGGCTCACCCCTTGAAGATCCTTACCCGTTCTCCTCACGAGAATAAACAGATCGGAATTCCGGGCTCCGATCAACTGCCGTTTACAAATCTGGATTGAACTTGACGGGCGTCAATCTACTGCCTTATACAGATTTTGAGTTTATGTTTTTCAAACGCAGATTACACTCTCACCAAAAATGAAATCTCAAATTAAAGTCGAGAGGTGTAGAAGAAAATACAGAGTGATTAACTTTCGCAGCTTAGGGCTCAGAGTTCAAATTGGCAAAAGTTAGTCTTCGAGCCTTTTCTTCTGCTTATATACTCTGTAAAAAATTGCTTCACATAATTGAATGCTTCTTTCTTCAAATGGAAAAATGTTACCGTTGGGAAGCATCCGTACTGAAGCAGCTATCCGTTGCTTCTGAAAGGGTTGTTCGTCGTCGCCATTAAAGGTCTGGAGTTAATGTTGAAAGCGACGTCACTGTAGCTTCGCGGCTAGCTTTGAATTCTGGCGGAAGTTCATCGGCAGATGCAACTTATGAAGCAGAGACACGTCATCGGTGGATGCAACTTGAAACACCATCGGCAGATGTATCCTTAAGTGTCATCGGCAGATGTATCCTTAAGTGTCATCGGCAGATGTATCCTTAAGTGTCATCGGCAGATGTGGCTTAAAACACCATCGGCAGATGTAACATATAAGTGCTGAACCGTCATCGGCAGATGTTTTCAAAACGCTATCGGCAGATGAAACATATAAGTGCTGAACCGTCATCGGCAAATGTTTTCAAAACGCTATCGGCAGATGAAACATATAAGCGCTTGACACGTCATCGGCAGATGTTAACTTCTAAACAACTTCTTCTTCTGTCGTTTTGCAATCGGCAGAAGCTTTCATTTCTTTGTTGTGTAACGATCGGTAGAAGCACGCGTTTCAGCCCTGTTTTTCTATTCAGCTCTGTATACTCAAACTGATTTTATTAGACAACTAAAATACCCTTTTTAAGGGTATTGCCAAAACAATCTTATAATCATAATTCTCATTAAATACACATAATCAAATTTTATACTTAATATACAAATACATCATCAAAAACAAATTATGACTAAACACTCTATAAGTCAACAATCTCTCCCTTTTTGATGATGACAATATAAATTTGATTAACTTAGATACTCCCCCATAGTATATGCATTTTATTCAAATAAACATACAGAGCAAATCCAGAAACACAGAGTAATCAGATTCAAGAATTTCATAGTGCTAGACAGAGTATATCCAAAGAATATTTCAAAGTCAGACTTAATCAAATACATTATTCTCCCCCATTGACATTATCAAAAACAAATGAGATAAACAGCAGAAGCAATGTAGTCAAAGAAATAAGCAGTAGATTGCCCATTGAATACTAATGAACGGGTATACAGAACAAAAGGTAGATGCACAAGAAATTCTACTTAAAGAATGCTAAGAAATGAGTCCAAAATGCTTGAGAAACCCAAGAGGGCACGTTAAGATTGGGAGAAAAAAATGCCTGGATCAGCTCGGGATAGGAATGAATAGCAGAAGGAATGGGAGGCTGATAGACCACCATTGCCAGGCAGGGAGCCGGAGGCGGAGAAGGTTTAGTGGACACCACCATGTCCATACATGGAGGAGGCTCTACAGAAGGGCCAGTTGTAGGAACAGCAGGAGTAGAAAATGCTAGTTCAACCTCCTGAAGATCCAATGACATTAAGCGCACATCCTCAGCAACTTCAGACCGGGAGAAGGGAAGTAAAACATCTTCAAAACAAGCCACGGGAACACTGACAGAACTCGAGGGTTCGGGTTCAGGAACAGGTTCAGGGGTTAATGCAACAATTGAAGAGCGAAGAGATTCAAGTTCCCTGACAACCATACGCCTATCAGCATCCACTTTCTGAGACACCAACCCAAGACCAGTATCAAAAGCAATGCTCAAGTCCTTTTTATGTTGATCAAGTTGACTTTGAAGGGCAGTGCCAAGGTGGGCAATAGAGGACGTCAATTCCTTGTACTGTGCCTCACTCATTACAAATCGCCTCTGATAAGTTAGATGAACTGGTGATGGAGGGAGCATCTCTTGCTGGTCTGGAGATGGAGGAACTGAAGGGAAGACTTGAGATGGAGGAGCTGGAGGCTCGTGGATTGGAGATGGAGGAGCTGGAGGCTCATGGATTGGAGATGGAGGAGCTGGAGGACCATGGGTGATTATCGAAGAAATTGCTCGAATCACCGGAGAGATGGAGGGAAAAACAGGCTGAGAAGGTAGTATGAGAGAGGGTGGAGGTGAAGGAGGATGTTCGGGAATAGGAAGAGGCATAGGTGAGGAAGCAGAGATGGCCTCTGAAATAGGTGCTATGGATGAAGGAGCAGGCCTGCGCCTACGCACTAGAGGAGGAGGTTCGAAACTTGATTCCTGAGAGGAGGAATTAACACAGTCTGGAATTCCTGTTTCATCTCCTTCTTCCGCAGTTGGCTCTGATGGCAGGATAAGTTTTCTTTTACCACGCCTGACAGGAACTGCCTTAGATACCTTTTGCTTAGCCTTGGCCAAAACTAGCTCATCTTTTCTGATTCTATTTATTCCCATCTTGTTTAGAGTGGTTTGGGAATAATACTGTACGGGCTGAAGTCTCACAGGTTCTACCTCCTCTGGAAAGACAACTTCAAGCAGTGCAAATAACCTCATAAGAAGCAGATTATAAGGTAAAGATGTAGCCCTTGAGGATACAGCCAGAATCATCCTTCGAACCACAATATATCCAATGTTGAAAGGTGTCTTGAAATAAAGTGCAAATAGAACAAACAGTTCCATTGCGCTCACTTCGTCATAGTGACCACCCTTGGGGATAATATTGAATCCTATCATTTGATGAAATAATCTAGCTCTAGGGGTTAGATGCCTTCCCTTTAAAAGATCAGGGGATTGATTGGGGTCCAAAGCAATCTCCTTGAGAAACTGAATGCCATCAGATGAACCAAAGAAAGGAAGCTCAGAACTTGTTACATACTTGTAAGGGCAGCTATCCAAATGAGGAGCCCCCAGAAGAGCATTTATGGACTGAGGAGTAATTTCTATGTGTTTGTTATACACATAGCTCTTAATAGAAGAGAAGTCAGAGGTAAAGCTAAGATTGGCATAAAACATCTGGATAGCTTCCGGGTAGTAGAAAGATTCAGTTACAAATAGACCTATTAACCCGAGATCCGTCATGGGTTCTATAATGTCCATTCCAGCTAACTCGTCAAAGTAAATACCCTTACTGGGAATCAACGATTTGCACAGATAGTCATCGTAGTACTTTACCTCAGCAGCTTGAGAGAGAAAGAAGAAAGATGGCCACTCCATTCCATGAGGAATCTCTCGGGAAGGACGATCAGAAGCTTTGGCCTTCTTCTTGGCCGGTTTGGTAACGGCGCGAGATGATGAACCTGGATGTTCCATTTCAAGGAGAGGATTCGGAAATGAAGTTTGGTAGGGCAGGGGTTTTGCAGAAAGAGCGCGAAAGATGAAGTGTTTCAGCGAGGAAGGATGAATTTAAAAGAAATAAAGTGACGCCCGACGATGAAGTCACACGTGTAACACAAATATCTTCCGATGAGATACACGTGTCGGCAGATTAAAAAAATATCATCCGATTCCTACCGAAGGAAATGCATCTTCCGATGACTAGATGACTAGAGAAAACACTGCATCTACCGATAGAAATACATCTTCCGATTCCTACATCTATCGATGCCTTCACAGTTAAGAAAAACTCTATCACTCATGATTTACCAACAGAGGAAAAACCTTAGTTTTTCTCAACCCGAATGAGTCCTAGCCTTATTCTTATATTATTGAAGGTCTTTTCATCCAAAGGCTTGGTAAAGATGTCTGCAAGTTGATCTACATAATTGACAAATTCTAAAGTGATATCTCCTCTTTGAACATGATCTCTAATGAAGTGATACCTAACATCAATATGTTTGGTTCTGGAATGCTGAATAGGATTTTTAGAAATGTTGATAGCACTGGTGTTATCACACCGAATAGGAATCCTATCATAAAACAGATTAAAGTCTTCTAGTGTTTGTTTCATCCATAATATTTGTGCACAACAACTGCCTGCAGCAATATATTCACTCTCAGCAGTTGACAATGCAACAGAATTCTGTTTCTTAGAATACCAGGAAACTAAAGATTCACCTAGGAATTGACAAGTTCCACTGGTGCTTTTCCTATCAACTAGACTTGCAGCATAGTCAGAATCTGAGTATCCTATAAGATTGAAAGAAGTACCTTTTGGATACCATAGACCTAAGTCAGGTGTCCCACTTAAATATTTAAAAATCCTTTTGACAGCAGTTAAGTGAGATTCCTTAGGAGCAGCCTGAAATCTAGCACAAAGACATACACTGAAAAGAATATCTGGCCTACTTGCAGTCAGATATAACAAAGATCCAATCATACCACGATATTTCTTAATATCCACACTTATACCTTTTTCATCTTTATCCAACTTAGTAGTGGTACTCATAGGGGTCTTGGAAGATTTGACAGTTTCTAATCCGAATTTCTTAAGGAGTTCCTTAATGTACTTTTCTTGACAGAAGAAAATTCCATCAGGAGATTGACTAATCTGGAATCATAAGAAAAACTTTAACTCCCCCATCATACTCATTTCAAATTCACTTTGCATGAGGGAAGAAAACTCATTACACATGTTGACATTGGTTGATCCAAAAATGATGTCATCAACATAAATTTGAACCAACAAAATATCATTATCTTTCTGCATGGTAAATAAAGTTGAATCAGAATTGCCCTTTTTGAAATTCCTTTCCTCAAGGAAATTCTTCAACCTATCATACCAAGCTCTAGGAGCCTGCTTAAGACCATAAAGAGCTTTCCTAAGTTTGTAGACATGGTCGGGTTTATCAAAAACTTCAAACCCTAATGGTTGCTCAACAAACACTTCCTCAGTGATATATCCATTTAAGAAGGCACTCTTTACATCCATTTGAAAGAGTGTGAAGTTCTTGAAACAAGCAAAAGCTAGAAGCATTCTTATTGACTCTAATCTAGCTACAGGGGCAAAGGATTCTTCAAAATCAATACCCTCCTCTTGAGAGTATCCCTTAGCAACTAGTCTGGCTTTGTTTCTAACTACGATTCCACTTTCATCCAATTTGTTCTTGTAAACCCATTTAGTTCCAATAATGGGATTACCCTTAGGCCTTGGAACAAGTTCTCATACCTTGCTCCTTTTCATTTTGAACTCTTTTCCTAAAGCTAGAGAAAGTATCAAAAGTCTCATCCTTAGACTTCAGAAAATAAACCCAAGTAAATCTAGAGAAATCGTCAACAATGACAAAGGCATAGAATTTGCCTCCTAGACTGGCTATATTAGAAGGACCAAAGAGGTTCATATGAAGGAGTTGGAGAGGCTTAGAAGTTGAAATTGCATTCTTTGATGCAAAAGAGCTTTTGATCTGCTTGCCCATTTGACAAGCTTCACAGACTTTATCCTTTTCAAAGGATAACTTAGGGATCCCTCTAACTAGGTTCTCCTTAGTAATCTTAGCTAAGGTATCCATCCCTACATGTCCTAATCTCCTATGCTAGATTCAGGAATCATGGGAAGAATTAACAGCAAAACATTTTTCATCAGACATAACAATATCATCTAAGTCAATAATATAAATATTTTCTTTCTTATAACCAGAAAATAAAATTTTGCCATTTGAAACATCTTTAATCAAGCAAGAATTTGAAGGCCTCCGGTTACTCAGTAGTGTCACTTAAAAATACATACTCATATAAAATAGTAGAGGAGTATAGTCAATAATTATGCAACGGAGTTTCTCCCAAAGTTCCTCTAATTTATTTCTACCCATCGAGTATCCAAAGACTCAATCGAAATTGAAAGTAGATTAGAAAATTGCACTTATTCATTCATTTTTTTCCGGTATAACCCCCAAACTTATTATTTTTATATTTTGCTTTGTGTTTGCTTTTTTTAGAAGAAGTCTTTCATTGCTAATTTCCTACATCAAACACTGAATTGTTGTTATCTAACTATAATAGTAAAGTCTAATAAGGATAATATCCTTAAGCAATTAAAAGGAGTTTGTGTGTTATAAAAAAGTAAGTTCATGAGAATAATTCTTAATTAATTTCCAATAATGTGTGACAGTGACATTATTCAATAAACTTACTCAATTAGGAAACACTTGAAAATTTCATTATTATTCACTTGATTTTTGTCACAGCCAACAGTCAACTTTTCTACCCATCCTATTTCCTTACCCCCCAAGTTTAAAAATGACAGTGTCCCCACTATTAACACAAAACATGAATTCCAAAACAACATTAGGAGGTAGGAACTTTCCTGGATGGTTACTCTTCCGACTCTGACTCGGATTCTGAGTTTTGAAGTAGCATTGATGGAAAATGAGGGAAAGTTGGTTTGGGCTCGTGGAAGGACCTGGTTATGCTCTTAGCTACAGTATTATCTCTGAGCTTGTTGTAGTGTCAGAAGACTCTATTTTTTTGCTTCAATTTTGTGAGCTTGGCATCATTGTAAAATTGCTTGGACCTCCTGTTGGCTCATGCGCTGCTCCATCATGAGCAGAGTTTCTTGCTGCTAGGCTAATTTTTCATCGAGAAGCCTCAATCCTTCCATGATTTGTTAATGGTAAACTTTAGAGTTATTCGTTTTACTGCCAATAGGGTGATGCCAGGTGCTGGGGCAAGCTTCTCTTCATGTTCTTCATATACTACTCCAGCGAGTTCACAAAGGACTGTTATCAGAGAAGGAAACAGAAACTGCCCCCTTGGCTTTAACGCATTAGCACACATATTTTGATATGTAATTGTCTCAATGTTAATGCGTTTCCCAGTCAAAATACGGTAAAGTAAAATTGCTCTCTCCCTAGTCATATGCTATCCGTGGGAAGAAGGTAATAATCGACTCTTAAGAAAATGATACCAGACTTTAGCTGGCAGTAGCAATGTAATCTGAGGAAGGAAAAATGACCTTGTCTTAGAGACAGCCCATTCCGTGTCAGGTTCAGCAATCGCTTTTAGTACAGCTCGCAAGAATGGTGGTGAAAGGTTGTCAGCTTGGGCATAAAATTCATCTTCTACGTCTTCCAGATTATAAAAGGAATTGATAGCTTTGGGCGATATGTGTACCTTGCGATTTCTGACCCGTACCTGTGTCCAATTTCGCTGTTGGATGATGGAGGTAACATAAGTCGGATATCCCACAAAGTTGACCTCCGTGGTGACAAACCATTCTCTGCTGCAAAACTTTTTTGTTGCATACCTTGCTCGTAGCGAAGCTGGGCTGCTTCGGAGATAAATTGTGGTTGAGTGGCATGCTTGGCAGCCTTCTTTCCCGAGCTCTTCGGTCTCATGCTTTAATCAAGTAATCTACACAGGCAATTGTGAGTGAGTTCAGGAACAACTGCTGCAGCAATTATAGGAAAAAAAATTAGGGGGAAAATTTAAACTGAAAAGCCAAATCCCTGAAATTTCATGAAATCCAGGCGGTGGAATTGGAAGGCGGCTAAATGATTCTAAATAATTTTTTTTTTGACTCTTGGGCAGTCAAGTAAATACCTTAAAATTCTAAGCAGTGAAATAAAAGTAAATAACTAGATTAATAATTAAACCTAAACATTCAATTTTATTTCAATTATTTGTGATGCTACGGCAAATGTTGTAGTATCACTATTATTTTAGACGAAAACTAAAGGAAATAAAAAAGATATTAGACATTGGGTTGCCTCCCAATAAGCGCTTGATTTTTTTTAAGTCATCAGCCTGACTTTCCTATACTTCACGTTTCTTTTGTCATCGAGAGAAATTGACGTAATTTCTGTCAATATTTCTCCATGATAATGCTCTACTCTCTGGCCATTGACCTTGAAATTCTTGCCACTTTTTTCATCCTGTAATTCCAGTGTGCCATATGGAAATATTTCTATGATTTCAAATGGTCCAGACCATCTAGATTTCAGTTTTCCTGAAAATAACTTCATTCTTGAATTAAAGAGCAACTTCTTCTGTCCCTTTTCAAAAATTCTATGTTGTATCTTTCTGTCATGCCATTTTTTCACTTTTTCTTTATAGTTCTTTGCATTTTTGTAGGCTCCCATTCGCAACTCCTCTAATTCTTGCAATGGTAAAAATCTACTCTTTCCTGCTTGCTGCAAATCCAAGTTCAATGTTTTTATTGCCCAGAAAGCCTTGTGTTCTAACTCTACAGGAAGATGACAAACATTTCCATTAATCATGTTGTACGGAGTAGTGTCTAGAGGAGTCTTATAAGCTGTTCTTTACGCCCATAATGCATCGTCCAATTTCTGTGACCAATCTTTCCTATTCAGATTCACTACTTTCTCCAAAATCTATTTTATTTCCTTATTAGATACTTCTGCTTGGCCATTGCTTTGTGGGTGGTAAGTTGTTGTCACCTTGTATGTAACTTCATACTTACTTAATAACCCAGTGAAGGATCTGTTACAGAAATGAGATCCTCCATCACTAATAATCGCTCTGAGAATTCCAAACCTTGTGAAGATATTTTTATGCAAAAATTTTATCACACTCTTCCCTTCATTGTTTGGCAATGCTACAGCTTCTACCCATTTATAAACATAATCAACCGCCAAGAGGATATATTGGTTCCCAAAAGATGTTGGGAAGGGTCCCATGAAGTCAATCCCCAAGACATCAAAGACTTCGATCTCCATGATGTTAGTCAGCGGCAACTCATGTTTTCTTGAGATGTTTCCTACCCTTTGGCACCTGTCACAGCTTTTCACAAAGTTATTAGCATCTTTAAAAAATGTAGGTCAGTACAAACCTGATTGCAGAACTTTTGCGGTTGTACGTGTTCCTCCATAATGACCTCTGTATGATGCTGCATGGCATTGCTGCAGCACTGGCTCCATTTCTTCTTTTGGTATACATCTTCTCAACAACTAGTCCACACATTGTTCGAAAAGGAATGGTTCATCCCTAAAATATTGTTTCACGTCTTTCAAGAATTTTCTTTTCCGCTGATAATCTATGTCGAGAGGGATAATATCACTCACAATATAGTTGACAAAGTTTGCATACCATGACACTAGAGATACATCTAATTTCAGCATCTGTTCATCTGGGAATGTTTCCTTGATACTCTCTCCATGTTGCTATTCGCTCATATTTTCCAATCGAGATAAATGGTCTGCAACTTGGTTTTCGTATCCCTTTCTATCACGGATTTCCATATCAAACTCTTGCAGCAATAGAACCCAGCGGTTAAGTCTTTGTTTAGCATCCTTCTTCGCAACCAAGTACTTGATTGTTGCATGATCGGTGTACACAATAACCTTTATTCCTATCAAATATGCTCTGAATTTATCAAATGCAAACACTGCTGCTAGTAGCTCTTTTTCAGTAGTTGTGTAATTTTTTTGAGCTTCATTTAGAGTTTTGCTGGCATAATAGATGGAATGGAATAAACTGTCTTTCTTCTATTCCAGCACTACTCCCACAGCATAGTCACTTGCATCGCACATCAAAATGAATGGCGAAGTCCAATTAGGCGCTGCTATCACAAATGCGGTGATCAACTTCTGTTTCAACAAATTAAACGCTTCCAAACAATCCTTGTCGAAGTTAAAAGAAGTGTTCTGCTCTAGTAACATACATAGAGGCTTAGAAGTTTTTGAAAAGTCTTTAATGAAGCGGCGATAGAATCTTGATTGTCCTAAAAAACTTCTAATCCCCTTTACTATCTTCGGTGGGGGCAATTTTTCAATGATCTCCACCTTGGCTTTGTCCGTTTCTAACATTTTCTCTGAAACTCGATGCCCAAGCACTAATTCTTCTGGAACCATAAAGTGGCATTTCTCCCAGTTGAGTACTAAGTTTGTTTCCATGCATCTTTTCAAGACTTTCTCCAAATTTTTTAAACATAAGTTGAAAGACTCTCCCACAATGGAGAAATCATCTATAAATATCTCCAAACACTCTTCAACCATGTCTGAAAATATAGCCATCATGGAGCGCTGGAACGTTGTTGGAGCATAATACAGCCCAAAGGGCATCCTCCTAAAAGCAAATTTTCCATAAGGACATGTGAAGGTTGTTTTCTCCTAATCTTCAGGAGCAATTGTGATCTGATTATACCTAGAATATCCATCCAGAAAACAATAGAATTTCTTGCCTTCCAACCTATCCAACATTTGATCGATAAAAGACAGAGGAAAATGATCCTTACGTGTGGCCTTATTTAGTTTTCTGTAGTCCATGCAAATCCTCCATCCTATTACTGTCCTTGTTGGAATTAACTCATTCTTTTATTTGGCTATCACAGTTGTTCTTCGTTTTTTTGAAACGCATTGAACTGGGCTAATCCAAGCTGTTTGAAATAAGGTAAATGATTCCAGCATCCAACCATTTAAGAATCTCTTTTTTCACCACTTCTTTCATCACTGCATTTAACCTTCTCTGTTGCTTTATCGATGCACTATAGCCATCTTATAATAGTATTTTGTGCATGCAAATATTATGACTAATCCCTTTAATATCTCTTACTTTCCATGCGAGAGCCTGTTTATGACTTTTCAGCACATGCAATAATTCTTGCTCTTGCATGGTTGATAAAACTGCTGAAATAATAACAGGAAGTGTATCTTTAAGTCCTAGGAACACATATTTGAGGTGAGATGGTAGCTGTTTAATCTCTAATGTTGATGCCTCTTTACTAGATGGCTGAAAACTCTCTGTGCTATCTTCTATTTTGACTCGTGCCTCAAACTGCTTTATATAGCTTCGAGAAAGTTGTTTTGTTTCTTCTGTCTTTATTTCTTCTAATATACTAAAACAATCATCTTCATCATAAGGGCACTTCATGGCCTTCAAAACATTGAAGGTGACCTGTTGATCATTCACCCTCATAGTGAGCTCACCTATTTGCACGTCAATCAAGGTTCTTCCGGTGGTTAAAAAAGGTCTTCCTAAGATGATGGGTACCTCACGATCTGCTTCAAAGTCTGCTAGAAAAATGTACTTGTCTACCTTCACGAGCACGTCTTCTATCTTCCCTTGAGAATGAGTCAGTGAGCGATCAACAAGTTACAAAGTTATGGTGGCGGGTCGAACTTCTCATATTTCCAGTTTCTTGAAAATCGACATGGGCATTAGGTTAATACTTGCTCCAAGGTCGCATAGAGCTTTTCCAAAATAATTGTTGCCGATCGACATGGAATGGTGAAGCTACCAGGATCTTTCAGTCTAGGTGGAATCTTGTTCTGTAGGATGTAGTTCGTCTCTTCAGTCATGGCTACCATCTCATATTCTCCCAACATTCTTTTTTTTTTATATAAAATATCTTTCATAAATTTCATATAATTTGGCATCTGTTCGAGAGCTTCCACCAAAGGCACATTAATGTGTAGCAGCTTTAGAACATCCAGGAATTTTTTAAACTGCTTGTCCTGGGTGTATTTCTGTAGTCTTTGAAGAAATGGTGGTGGTGGCTTCTTGATTCTTAACTCATCATGCTGTTGTTGTGGTGTTGCTGCAGCATCAGTCAATGGATTGCATTTTTTTGTTTCGTCTGATTCTTCTTGTTCAGCCACCTTGTTTTGATTCCTTGAATTTTATGCATTATGTGTTTTCTCTGGAATCTCCACTTCTCTTCCATTTCTTAACACAATGGCTTTACAATGCACTTTTCCAGGTCTTTGTGGAACTTCCATGTCACTTGGTAGTTGCCCCATATTCCTTGACTTTATACATTGAGCTAGCTGTCTCATTTGAGTCTCAATATTTTTTATAGAAGAGGCTAGATTCTGCAAAATTATATCTGTCTTGGAAGCATACTCCCTTACAAAACTTTCTGATTTTTCTTGAGGCATTGGTTTATGATTTGGCTGTGAGAAACCTTGAGTGTAATTTTCAGCTTGTCTGGTTGGTGCTGTAGTATTCTGCTGCTGCGAATTCCATTGAAAATTTAGATGCTGTTCCCAGCCAAGATTGTATTTCTACGAGAAATGATTATTGTTTCTATTATACCCCACATAATTTGCAGATTCTAAGTTAGTAGGGCATGAGTTGTCATTGTGATTCTCTCCACAAAAAATGTATGAAACTTCTCTTGTTGATGGCTTAGGTGGTTTGTTCATCGCCTTGATCGCATTTTCCAGCATAGCAATCTTTGCATTTAAAGTAGCAACTTCATCTAAATCATAAACCCTAGATGCACGCCTTATAGAGTGATTTCTATCTGAAGGCCACTGATAGCTGTTCACTGCCATTCTCTCCAACAAATCACAGGCTTCATTGAAATATTTATAAAGAAGTGTTCCGTTTGCTACAACATCAATAATTGATCTTGTCTGACCATTGAGTCTATTATAAAGTGTCTCCAGCTGAATGCAGTGTGGTATCCCATGATTATGACATTGTCTCAATAGTTCTTTAAACTTGTCCAATCCTCGTAAAGCGATTCACCATCCTTCTGTTGAAAGTTGGTGATTTCGTTCCTCATTCTCGCATTCCTCACTGGTGGATGATATTTCATAATAAACTTCTTGGAGAGACCTCCCCACGTAGCAATGGTGTCTGATGGAATGTTGTTCAACCAGTCTCTTGCTTTGTCTCTTAAAGAGTATGGGAAAAGCTTGAGCCTCAATAATGCTTCAGCAGAAACTCTAGGAAAGTTGAATGAGTCACTCACTTCTCCAAAAAACTTTGAGATGACGGTGCAGGTATTCGGTGACCACTCCACTGAATTGCCCAACTGTTTGAAGCATCTGGAACATAACAGGTTTAAGCTCGAATCAGATAGCATGAAGATTTGGTCTCACGATTCCAGGGTTCAGATCATTAAGCGTGGGGATGACAAAATCTTGAATAGGTCTGTCTCTGTCATCAATAATATGTTCGACATTGTTTCTTCCTTCCTCTAGATTAGCCATATTATCTCCTTCAATAAATGGTTGTTATTACTGTCTCCTTCTCGCTCGAAATGTTCGTTCGATCTCTGGATCTATTGGTACAAGATCCTGGTCGTTCTCTTCGTCAGACATCAAACAAGGATACCTGAAAAAGAAGAATTATAATAAAATAAAATAATTATAGCAAAATAACACAATTAAGAAATATCTCCGGCAACGGCGTCAAAAACTTGTTAGTAATTTTATACACCCTAACACAAGTGCACGTGTCACTAACAAAGTAATAGAGTAAATAAAAGTCAATCCCATTAGGATATTCTTAATCAAATTAAATTGTTATGAAACTTATGTAAAAATATTGAGATAAGATTAAAATGAAAATAAAATGGGACTTTGAGTAATAAAGAAATTAGTTGGAAGCGAAATAACTCGAAAAGATTGAGATGATGGAAGCCTTGACTAGGGTTGATTTTCTCATTACATCCATTTTACCACTGATGCTACAATAATGCTACAGCATTTATCACAGAACAACAAGAATTCATAACATTTCTAGGGTTCTATCAAATTGTCTAGATGAATCCGTTTCAGAATTTTCTTTTCAACTTTGAAATGGTAAAAACTTAATCTGAATTTTCTTATAATCATATTCTTAACGCCAAATAAATTAATGTTAGCGACTTTGCAACAAATTTAATTTATTTAATGACTCATGCATCTTACAATTCCTATATACCTATCGATACAATAGGAATATATGACATCAAATCTGCCTATCGACACAATTCAAATTACGCAATAAAAATCATGAGAAATTGTTCGGTGAAAAATACGTAACATCCATAGATCAAAATAAAAACATATAATAAGTACTTTCTCTCCTAACCAAGATTAAAAAATTTAGCCTCTAGTCATAATGAAATAAAACAAAAAAGTTGTTCCTGCCAAAAAACAAAGAAGAAAAAATACGAAGGAGAAGAAGAATAATAATAATCCCCCCGCTACTGCCCTTCAAGTCCAAGTTTTTGCTCCCAAAATCCTCTGATCCAGTTCTGTTCCTAACTTTTCCTTGATTTCCGTCCTTTATTTTTGGTAAAAATAATCTCATTTATTGATTTATTTTCTCTCTCTTTGAGATTTTTATAATTTTCATCATTTTTAATTTATTTCTCTATTAAAACACAGATATTTTCTTTTGTATTTTCCCGCTAATAAATCTGCATTCAAATAAGATAATACAAAATTCGAATTAGTGATAAAAATATACTTTTATTTTCTAGAATATGCATGAAATACGTTAAATTCAACTAATCTCTTGATGCTGCAGCATCCTGCGGCAATTTCAATAATTCCATTAATTTTTTTTTACATTCACTCAAATCATACAAGTTCTATTAATTAAAAATAGTATAAAATAACTCTAATTAAGTGTTATCAACCAACCAACATTCTGATCATAAAAAAAATTCAAAATTTGATCTTGTTCAAGTAGCGTTTTATAAATGAAAACTTTGGAGTTGAGAATAATGAAAACAAAATAAGGTGATGAACGCGTGCGAAGAAGCCTTCGTGTAGGTCATGTTGGTTTTGATGGCTCCTACGCATAGCGTAATTCACTATTATTCATAATAATAGTGACATGTGTTACCCTATGACTTTAAAACTATTTAAAATCATCAAAAAATCATAAATTGAATCGTTAGTCTAAAAACAATTTATTTTTGAGAAATATGTATGTAACGACCCGAGTTATCTGAACCCGATTCGTTACTCATAATACTAAACCGAGCTAAGAAACTTTCAAAAATTTTAAAATTTTATCCAACGATCAAGTTTGACCCTTAAATCATTAAAACTTGCAGTGGAAAAATCATTTGAGCAAAGCAGAATTGAGCAAAACTATGAAAACGACGTTTGAATAATCAGTTATAATATTAAGGAATAATTCGACTAAAAGAAAGGAAGACTTAAGCGTGAAATACTTAAAATTCAAAAAAGTCAAACACATCTTCCGCTGAACAAAGTCAGCAGTAGAGGCGGAAACAGAAATAGAAGGCTTCTACTGCCAAACAGTGCTAGCGGTAGAAGTAGGGACAAAAGACTCAGCGGTAGAAGCAGAGACAGAATCGACACGTCGACATCACACGTCTTTCGCTCGCATCTGCTGACGACGCGTCGGCTACACACATCTACCGATCACAAACGACAAAATCTAATGCCTACATCATCCGATTACAAAACGACAAAGCTACTAAAGACTCATACCGAAGACATCTTCTGATGGCTTCTACTGAAGACATCTTCCGATGGCTTCTACTGAAGACATCTTCCGATGACGTCAGTCGGATGATTCAATCCTCCAACATCTGTCGGTAGACAAAACACTCAACATCCACCGATAGACCACATCCACCGGTGAACAATAACACTCAACTTCTACCGATAAACAACATCTACCGATAGACCAAAAAGAGACTCTAACAAGAAACAAGTCCAACTGCTAAACGATTTTGTACATTTTGCTAAAATCATTCAAACAATACAAATCCACGATTCTTAAAATCCAGAATAGCAAGCTACAATCGAATTCAAATCATATTTCCAAATCCAGAAAAGAAGATCACAAAAGCGTTAAAAGAAACATCAAACTTCTACTGTCATTAAAATTCTCAGAACACTTCATCAGAATACCTAACCACAGAAAACTCTCATACAGACAGAAGTTAAACCACCTCATCAGAGCACCAAACCGTAGCATAGAAGTGCTCCTCCAACCTCATCTATTCTTCAGTAAACTCAGAGAATTCACCTGTTGAAAGCTTAGCACCTACATCACAAAACTCATCTATTAGCCTAATGCTAAATAAGCAAAGCAATAATGAAATGAAATGCTGAATTCATAAATCCTAGCCATGCAGTTTCTAATTTCACATCTCAGTTGCATATACGTTCCTTCTCTGATCCTGTATTCCACTTGGGAAGCGGATCAATTTTCTCAAAGTTATACACATCCACTTCATAAGTTAAGGGGCGGATGAGTTCCCTTAATAGTTGATCTGATCCTATATTCTACTTGGGAAGCGGATCAATTTCTCAAAAGTTATACATATCCACTTCATAAGTTAATGGGTGGATGAGTTCCCTTAATAGCTTGGTCTATCATAATCAATTTCTGTCTCACCATGATGCCATACATGTAAATTTAATTTCGTTCTCATTCAATAAAACATGATGCATGACATACTAACAAAACATTCATAAACACACATAAATCCTACTGTTTTGTGATGTAGGCCCGAAGGCACATGCATACTCTACTTACCTGTTCCTCTGGGAAATGCTTTTGAAAAAGGCTACTTCGAGAGCTTACTCAAACCTAAAACCTGTTGACTTAAATAATGTTTAAGTCTTAATTTGTTTTTGATGATGAATTTGTCTGCTTAATATTGTAATTTGATTATGTCTTTTAATTGAATTTAATGAAATGCATTTGAGTTAGATTTGTTGGAGATACCCTTAAAAAGGGTATTTTAGTTTTTAATGCATATGATTAAGTGTACAGGGCTGAAATATGTTAAGCAAAAGAATCAGTCCACCGGTCACAAAACGACAAGAGCGGAGTCGTTTAAAAGAGTCAGTCCACCGGTCACTAAACGACAAGGCAGATGACTAAATGGAATTAGTCCACCGCTCACTAAAAGACAAGGCGGATGAGCCTCAAAAATTGCTCTTCCGGCCACAAAACGACAAAGGCGGAAGACTTCAACAAAATGCTCTTCCGGCCACAAAACGACAAAGGCGGAAGACTTCAACAAAATGCTCTTCCGGCCACAAAACGACAAAGGCGGAAGACCTCAACAAAATGCTCTTCCAGCCACAAAAATTACTCTTCCGGTCACTAAACGACAGAGGTGGAAGACAACTACAAATCAATCATCCGATGCCGGTTCAAGCGTTTTAAGCTTCATCATCCGACGCCGGTTCAAGGGTTTAAAGCTTCATCTTCCGTTGGCGGTTCAAGACTATGAGTCAGCTTTGTCTTCCGCCAGAATTCAAATTAGCCGCGAAGCTACAGTGACGTCGTTTTCAGCCATAACTCCAGAACATTAATGGCGACGACGATTTGCAACTACAAACGGCAACGGCTACCTGATCTTGTACGGAAGCTGCTCCAACGGTAACTAAACTTCTATTATTGGATAAGGAGCATTGAAGCCAAGCCATTTTATGAAGACAGAGTATATAAGCTGAGCTTAGAGCACGAAGTCCCAACTTTTGCCAAATTGAATTCTGAGCCCTAGCTGCGAAAGAGAATTGCACACTCTGTATTTTTCTCTACATCTCTCAATCCTTACTTGAGATTCATCTTGTGAGATTGTTGTAACGACCCCAACCCCGTAGGGCCGTCACAGGACTTAACTTTACATTGACATAAACTTTCACCTAAGCCCTCGTGTCTTCACATAAAATTTTTCTTTTTCACTCGACACTATAAAATAAACCGAACCTAGACAATTGACTTACCTCTAACAACCTTTAAGGTTTAACTTTGACTTAAACATTTTGAGCGTAAAACATTTCGACTTTTAAAACATTTAAAACTAGACTAAAACCATTAATAACTAAAACAAATAAAACATTTAAAACGATTAAAGTAAGATCAATTAAAACAAAACACTAATATAACCTATACTTTCAAGAAAACAAACTGCGTGGATCGCTCTAAAAATCGAGCGTATCCTTACCTGTTTTAAAATAACCAAACAGTTTAAAATACCCAAACAGTTCCAGTATATTCTCCAAAAATAAAGACTTCACATCTTAGACATTCTACTACCACATCATACACATCAAAGACTCTACTTTCATACGTTTTTCTATCAAATCATCCGATCTACATACGTAACATTTTCATACTTTCATCCATCATGATTCTATACACATACATAGACACTTCCATTCACTTTCTTAATCAAAATACTTTCTTAATCAAAATGACACTTAAACATTTCCAAAACAACACATCCACATACTAACCATAGACACCTACTAACCACGGTCGGAATCGCCCTAACAATGTTGCCGGGTTGCCACCATAGTCGTACTCCTCCAACTGCGTCCATGATCCTAGCATGCTCATGAAATCTCACCGTACCTGTTCTTCAGCACCTACATCACAGAACTCAAACTATAAGCCTAATGCTTAGCAAGTAGTGACTATATGAATTTAAAACATTTTACCTAACATATGCAGTTTCTACTGTTTCGTTTCTGTCTTATTCTTTCACATTCTTTATCTTATTATTGGGTGCTTCTTTACGTGCTAGATCAAGGTGACACACCTCACGGTCCACCTCACGGGACGGCCAACCTCGACCTAGAAAAGTGACACACCTCATGGTCCACCTCTCGGGACGGCCACTCACGTAAAGCGGGGGAAAAGGAGGCACACCTCACGGTCCACCTCACGGGACGGCCAACCTCAACCCCACCTTCCGTGGTCTTTCTTACGTACTTTATCGTTTCGTTCTCAACATTTCACATCCTACTGTATCATTTTGTAAAAGCATGGAAATTCGTTTTCGTTTCGTTTTCGTATCGTAAAACCATGATGCGTGCTCTACTATACATAAAAACATAAAACACACATGCATACAAACCTACCGAACTGTGATGTAGGCCCGAAGGCAAATGCACTTACGTACACTACTTACCTGACGTCCTTAGCAATTTATTTGAATTCTGACTCTTAACCGTGGAACCTGAAAAACCTAACATATCAAAACATTGCATTAGAACTCGCTCGGCATAACTAAACTCTTATTTTCTTAAAAACATCTTAAACTACTATTTATAGCTTAATCTAACTAAAATCTAACTAAACGGGCCACAATTTCGGGTTCGGTAAAAACCGACCTAAAACTTCGAACGCGCGTAACTTTCGCGTCGGTTATCGGAATCGAACGATTCCAGCGGCCACGTACTCCTCTAATAACCTATTTTAATCTGCCAAAAGGAATTCTAAAACAAATACCCGGAACCAGGTCAAAAATCACAAAACCCGAAACTGCCCTTTTTCCCAAAATTTCACTTTTTCAATTTTTTATCAAAACTCTCTCAATTCCTCACTAATCTATCCTCCTAACATCCAATTAACATAAACTAACCTAAAAATCGGAGTTCCAATTCAGAAAACCCTAAGCCCCAATTCGGGCTTCACTGTTTTCAGCTCACATTGAGCTCAACACGGTCGATCAACGATAGCCGGCCCTAGGGTTGGCAAACCCGCGCCGGAGACAACACATTTTGGCCGGTGGTCGGAGCTCAATCGAGCTCGACACCTACGGCCATGAACAGACCCGAAAACTGAACCAAAACAGGGAGAAACCGAGCCTTACCGGTCGGGTTGCGCGCGGAGTCGGCCGGAGGTCGCACGCCGCCGTCGTCTGGCCGGAGAGGGGCGGAAGTCGCCGGCGTTCGTCGTTCGTCGGAGGGTCGCGCTCCCTTCGTCTCCCCTGCTCTCTCTCGGTGTCGCGAGCAACACGAACGACAGAATGGTTATTCTGTCGTTCGATTATATTTATTTTTTATTTTTTTTTATAAAACTATAATAATAATAATAATAATAATCTAATATTAATTCTATGCTTAATTCTTTAATTAGTCTATCAATTCGGTTTTTCCGTAATTTCCTTATTTCTCCAAATATTCCAATTTAATATTAGAGTTCTAACAAAACTCACCGTTTCCAAAACGGACTTATTTTGCTATTTTTACAAATTAATATACTAAAAGGTTAAAACGGGAACTCTAATATTACTTTTCTCGATTTTGGTTTCTAAAATTTCACTTATTCCACTAAAAATTCCCGTAAATTTCTAGGGCTCTAAGGAAACATCCCGCTCAAGAAAATACTTTAATTTGCTATTTACGAAAATTATCTAAGAAATTAGAAAATCCTAAAATCCAAAAATCCGGGCGTTACAATTGTAGTGTGAGCTTAAAATTTTACAAACTCAAATCTGTATAAGGCAGTGGATTGACGCCCGTGAAAGTTCAATCTAGAATTGTAAAGGCAGTTGATCGGAGCCCGGAATCCCGATCTATTTTCTCGTGAGGAGAAGGTTAAGAATCTTCAAGGGGGTGCCTTGGAGCGTGGACGTAGGCAAGGTTTAGCCGAACCACGTTAAAATCCTGGTGTCAAATTTCTCTCTCTCTCTCTCTACTTTATATGTTTGTTTGCTGTTAATATTCAAACTAAATTGAAGAGAGAAATTTGCTAGACTAAAATTAAGTTTTTGAAAAAGGTCTAATTCACCCCCCCTCTTAGACAAATCTCGATCCTACAATTGGTATCAGAGCAAGGTTGTTTATTGTCTAAGTTATTTTTATAGGAAATATTGTGTTATTTTGAAATGGCTTTCAATACACATTCTATTCAAATGGAAGGTCAGTCTACCTCTAGACCTCCATTCTTCGATGGCAATGATTATGTGTACTGGAAATCTAGAATGAGAGTTTATATTCAGGCTATAGATTATGATATTTGGAATAATATAGTAGATGGCCCTTACATAGCGTTTAAAACAGAGAATGGTATTAGAACTCCAAAAGCTTCACATGAACTGAATGATACAGACAAAAAGTGTCTGAGCCTTAATGCCAAGGCGATAAACACCTTGTACTGTGCTCTGAATAGAGACGAATTTAATAGAGTACAAGGGTGTGAGAGTGCCCAAGAGATTTGGCACCTTTTAGAGGTCACTCACGAGGGCACAAATCAAGTGAAAGAGAGTAAACTTAATATGCTTATACATGAGTATGAACTATTCTCTATGCCCAAGGATGAATCTGTGTCTTCCATGTTTACAAGATTTACTAACATTACTAATGGTTTAAAAGCTCTTGGTAAATCTTATACTAGCGAAGAACAGGTTAGGAAAATCCTCAGGTGTCTTCCAAGAATCTGGCAGCTAAAGGTGACGGCAATACAGGAAGCAAAGGACCTCAAGGCTTTGAAACTTGAGGAACTCATTGGGTCTCTCATGACTCATGAGATCACAATGAGGACAAATGAGAAGGAAGACCTCAAGGAGAAGGAGGCTACAAAAAGAAAAGACATAGCTATGAAAGCCTCTTCCAGTAAACAAGAAGTATCTGAGGATGACGAAGAGGAAGATGATGAGGACATAGCACTCATCACAAGGAGATTCAGTAAATTCCTGCAAAGGAAGAGGATGCAAGGAAGAAGATTTCCGAAAGGTGAAAAACCACAAAAGGAGAAGGAAATCACTTGCTATGGGTGTGGAAAGCCAGGGCATATGAAGGCCGACTGTCCACAAGCTAAGAATCCCAAGAAATTCAAGAAGAAGGCTATGAAGGCCACCACTTGGGATGAAAGTGATGTAGACACCTCTTCAGATGATGAAGAAGTGGCTAATCTGTGCTTTATGGCACATGAAGATAAGGTTAGTCCTTCTTCCAGTAATTTAAGTGATTGTGATAGCGATAATGAAGATGGTGAACTGATTGATGCGTTTAATGACTTAGTTAAGCAATTTGGCATGTTAAAGGTTAAGTATAACTTGCTAAAAAGGGATAATGCTGAATTAGTAGAAAAGCATGAAAAAGAAGTTGACTTGCATGCTAAGAAGTGTAATATCCAGAGTAAGGAAATAACAGAACTTAAAAACAAAAATGAGGATTTAAACAGTATTATCTTGAAATTTACTAATGGCAACAAGTTATTTAAGATGTTATTAGGAAAACAGAGAGTAAATTTTGAAAGAGCAGGAATAGGGTATGATAAGTCTAGTAATAAGAAAGCTTACAAGAATCACTTTGTGAGATCCACTACTAGTCATGTTTGTAACAAAGAAGGACATAAGTCGGTTGTATGCCCTTTAAAAGCAAACAGTAAGAAATCAGGTAGAAATTTACAATGGGTTCCTAAAGGAACCAAGACTAACACTAGGACCCAAAAGATTTGGGTACCTAAGAAGACCAACTGATTTCTGTTTTGCAGGTTGAGTGCTCTCCTGGAAAGAACCAGTGGTACCTCGACAGTGGATGCTCGAGGCATATGACAGGAGACTCAACCATGTTTGCTGTTGTCAACAAAAAGAAAAGAAATGTAACTTTTGGTGGAAATCAAAAAGGGAAAATTGTTGGCATCGGCAATATAGGTAACAGTGTTAATCCTACTATTGAAAATGTGCTTTTAGTTGAAGGATTAAAGTATAACCTGCTTAGTATTAGTCAATTATGCGATAAAGGATATGAAGTGATTTTTAAATCTAACTCTTGCATAATCAAAGATGCATCTAATGACAATACTCTGTTCACTGGCTATAGGAAAGAGAATATATATTATTGACATAGATGTTTTTGAGCATATTGATGAAAAATGCTTTGCTGTTAATTCTTCTCATGATGCCTGGATTTGGCATAGGAGATTAGGACACGTAGGAATAGATACCTTAGCTAAGATTACTAAGGATAATTTAGTTAGAGGGATTCCTAAGATATCCTTTGAAAAGGATAAAGTCTGTGAAGCTTGTCAAATGGGCAAGCAAATCAAAAGTTCTTTTGCTTCTAAGAATTCAATTTCTACTTCTAAGCCTCTCCAACTCCTTCACATGGACCTCTTCAGTCCTTCTAATATAGCAAGCTTAGGTGGAAAATTCTATGCTTTTGTCATTGTAGATGACTTCTCTAGGTTTTCTTGGGTGTTCTTTCTAAAGTCTAAGGATGAGACTTTTGATACCTTCTCTAGCTTTAGGAAAAGAGTCCAAAATGAGAAGGAGCTCACCATTGCTGCTATTCGTAGTGATCATGGTGGTGAGTTTGAAAATGACAGATTTGATCTTCTGTGTCTCAAGTATGGAATTGAGCACAATTTCTCCTCTCCTAGAACCCCTCAGCAAAATGGTGTTGTTGAGAGGAAAAATAGGTCTCTCCAAGAACTTGCCCGAACTATGCTAAATGAGAATTCCCTTCCCAAATACTTCTGGGCTGAAGCCGTTGCTACAGCTTGCTATGTTCTTAATAGAGTCTCCATAAGGCCGATTCTAGAGAAAACTCCATATGAACTCTGGAGTGGAAAAACTCCTTCTGTTAAGTACTTTAGAGCCTTTGACAGTAAATGCTTCATCCTTAACACTAAGGATAACTTAGGGAAATTCGATTCCAAATCCGATCTTGGAATTTTTCTTGGTTATTCCTTGACCAGTAAAGCATATAGAGTTTTCAATAGGAGAACTCTAGTTGTTGAGGAATCTGTTCATATCAATTTTGATGAGACTCCTCAACCAATAATTAATGTGGATGAGGATGATTCGTTGGACAAACAATTGGATTCTCTTTCTTTAGAAAAGCCTACTGTTCCCTCTCAAATTGAGAAATCTCTAGAACCATACTCTAATTCCCTAGATATAGTTCCTGTTAAAAATGAGTCTGTTGATCTACCTAGAGTCTGGAAGTATATTAGAAACCATCCAATAGAAGAAGTCTTAGGTGATCCCTCTTTAGGAGTTAAGACTAGATCATCTCTTAGGAATCTCTGTGCCAATGTGGCATTTATCTCTCAAGTAGAACCTAAGAAGTTTGAGGAGGCCGAGGGTGATGAAAATTGGATAATGGCCATGCAAGAAGAATTGAATCAATTCGAAAGGAGCAAGGTTTGGGAACTTGTTCCACGACCTAAGGATCATCCAATTATTGGAACAAAATGGGTTTATAAAAATAAATTGGATGAAAATGGGATAGTAGTTAGAAATAAAGCTAGACTTGTAGCTAAGGGATACTCTCAAGAAGAGGGAATTGATTTTGAAGAATCCTTTGCCCCTGTAGCTAGATTAGAGTCAATTAGAATGCTTCTAGCTTTTGCTTGCTACAAAAACTTCACACTCTTTCAAATGGATGTAAAGAGTGCATTTTTAAATGGTTATATAACTGAAGAAGTTTATGTAGAGCAACCTTTAGGTTTTGAAGCCTTTGATAAACCCGACCATGTCTTCAAACTTAGGAAAGCTCTCTATGGACTTAAGCAGGCTCCTAGAGCTTGGTATGACAGATTGAAGAACTTCCTTGAGGAAAGGAATTTCAATAAGGGTAACTCCGATTCAACTCTGTTTACCATGCAAAAGGAGAAGGACATTTTGTTGGTTCAAATTTATGTCGATGACATTATCTTTGGCTCAACTAATGTCAAAATGTGTAATGAGTTTTCATCCCTCATGCAAAGTGAATTCGAGATGAGTATGATGGGGGAGTTAAAGTTTTTCTTAGGATTCCAGATTAGTCAATCTTCTGATGGAATTTTCTTCTGTCAAGAAAAATACATCAAGGAACTTCTTAAGAAATTTGGTCTAGAATCTGTCAAATCTTCTAAAACTCCCATGAGTACCACTACTAAATTGGACAAGGATGAAATTGGTATAAGTGTAGATATCAAGGAATATCGTGGTATGATTGGTTCTCTGTTGTATCTGACTGCTAGTAGGCCAGATATACTCTTTAGTGTTTGTCTGTGTGCTAGATTTCAGGCTGCCCCTAAGGAATCTCACTTATCGGCTGTCAAAAGAATTTTCAAATACTTAAGTGGGACTCAGGATTTAGGATTATGGTATCCAAAGGGGACCTCCTTTGATCTAGTAGGCTATTCAGATTCTGACTATGCTGGTTGTCTTATTGATAGAAAAAGCACCAGTGGCACTTGTCAATTCTTAGGAGAGTCTCTAGTGTCTTGGTATTCTAAGAAACAGAATTCTGTTGCATTATCAACTACTGAAAGTGAATATATTGCTGCTGGCAGTTGCTGTGCACAAATGTTATGGATGAAACAGACTCTAGAAGATTATAATGTGTTTTATAATAGGATTCCTATTCGGTGTGATAACACCAGTGCTATAAACATCTCTAAAAATCCTATTCAACATTCTAGAACAAAACACATAGATGTCAGATATCACTTCATTCGTGATCATGTTCAAAAAGGTGACATATCGTTAGAGTTTGTCAATTCCGAAGATCAATTGGCAGATATTTTCACAAAGCCTTTAGATGAGAAAACATTCTGTGGTATTAGAATAAGATTAGGTCTTCTCAAGTATGAGAAAAGTTAAGTTTTTTTTTTTTTTTCCTTATTTTTCTGTCTTTATTGTTCACATCCTCCGGTCCTTTTTCATTTTTTTTTACCGGAAGATATACATCATCCACTGACCGGATGATATATTTTCTAATATGTCAACACGTGTCGTTAATCGGACAATATCAATCTTACACGTGTGATTTCCGCATGTCGGGCGTAGTTCTCTCTCGTTTAAACTTGGCTTTCTCTCCGAAACGCTTCATCTTTCGCGCCCTTTCTCTCTATCGACAACCCTTGCTCTCTAGGTCGTCTTCCCAAAGTTTCTCCAATGGACCAAGTTTTTGCACACGATCATGAGGCTTGTTCTTCAAAGGGTGGTGCTGAACCTGCGAAAAAGAAAGCCAAACCCAATCCTAGACCGGCACGGGTGATCCCTCGGGGAACCAGTTGGCCGTCACTCTACTTCATATCAGAAGCGGCTGAAATCCGATATCACGGCGACTTTAAGGACAAAAAGTTAATTCCGGGTCGTGGTATGGTTCCTGACGAACTTGTTTCTTTAAATATTGTAACACCCCTGGCCGATATTGGATTACTAGGACTGTTTGAGGTTGAATCCTTCTATTTTTCCTCTGCCATTCGGATGTTCTATGCTAATCTTAGCGCTACTTCTGATCAGTCAGTAATATCTAGCTATGTGCATGGGAAAACCATAGAGCTTACCTCAAAATCCATCAATGAACTTTTTGGAGCCCCCCAGTTGGATAATCACCCTAAAATTTATTCTATTGGCCAAGAAATTCCATTTCTAAAGCTTTCTGATGGCCAACAATTCCTAAAGGAAATTGCTCTAGATCCGAGCAATATTCCAAACCCTCTCAAAAGCAAGCATCTAACCATTAGAGCTAGGCTGCTTCATCAAATGATCTGCTACAATGTCATTCCTAAAGGGGGACATTATGATGACATTAGCAGCATGGAGCATGTCATCCTTTATGCCATCTATATGAAGTTCCCTGTCGATATTGGATACATCATCCTGCGAAGGATGATTCAGAGTGTTTCTTCAGGGACCACATCCTTTCCCTACAACCTCCTACTCATGAAGATTTTTCAGAAGAATCAGGTTGAATTTCCTGAGGATGAGCATCCCACCTGTCTGAAACATACCAGCTATTACTCCAAGGATACCTTGTCCAGGATGGGAATTAAGAAGAACCGTCAAGGGGTTTTTGTCTTGGATCAGTCCAAGCAGAGGGTAGCTAAGGTCAAAGCTGCCAAAAAGGGCAAACAGGACGTGAGTTTGGATACAGAATCATCTGTTCAAGAAGGTGGTGGTGATTCTGAGATCTCCGGTGTTTAGGGCCATTTCCTCTATCATCAAACATGGTCCTCCAGCTCAACCCTCTTTACCATCGCTGCCTCCACCTGCCTCATCTGGGCATCCTCTGCCTGCAGCCCCTTTGGCAACTGCTCAGGCCGAAGTTGTTCCAAGGAGGAAAAGAAAACTTGTCCTGGCAGAAGAGTCTGATCAGGATAATGTGGATGCTCCTTTGTTTCCTATTGCTCAATCTTCTACTCCTCCACCTCTCCTTCCTCCCACAGTTCAACAACCAGTGTCTCCAGTCCTTCTCCCTGCTCCAATAGTTTCCCTACCTCTTACAGTTCAAGTGACCTCATCAATTCCAACTGTCACTCCTGCCACTCCTATCCTTTATAAGAGGAGATCTTCTATCAGTGAGGAACAGTATCTTGAGCTGAAGTCATGCCTTGCAAATCTAAAGACTGACTTCGATTCAAAGTTAAATCAACTCAAGGTGGATTTGCAAGAAGCTGCTGTTGTGGAACGGGGTCAAATGGATCAGAAATGGGACAGGCACACTAAAATCTTCTCTCGTGATCTTAAGGCTCTCCAATCTAAAGTTGAGGGTCTTTGTCCTGCACCTCATATTCCTCTCAGACCTTCTGAGCCTACTTATGAAGACCTCCTCCTTCCTTTCTTCAGACCAGAGGTTGTTACAGATTCTAGAGTGCTGCCTTTGGATTTACAAGAGTCTGAACTAGCATTCTCTACCTCTGCTGCTCTTTCAGTACAGGAGCCATCTTTAGAGCCCTCCAGACCAATGGATACAACCCCTATCGCTCCTCTGGAAGTGCCTCAATCTCCTGCTGCTCCTCAAATCGTGCCTTCTCCAAGTCAGGATCTGGTGGTTTCTCCAGAACCAGTTCCCATTGTCAATTCCTGCACGGACTTGGTGATCTATCAGGCACCTCTACCTCGTGATCTTGATTCACTTCAAGCTCTAGTGGATGCCTACTTCAATCCTGCACTCACATTGCCCTCTTGGGCTATTCATGCTTTTTGGAAGAGATTTTTAGATTCTTGTCATAAAAGATGATTTTGTTTTATCTGTATACATTTCCTTTATAGATCTCTATTTTGAATCAGGAACTCTTTCTTTTTTAATATTCTTGTGTTAAATGCCATGTTTTCTGCTGTCTTTCTCTGTTTATTGTTTTTGAAAATGTCAATGGGGGAGACATGTATGCAAAATGTGTTGTCTGATTTAGTTCTGGATATGATCTCTGTCTGATTTGTTTGCTTTTTTGATATCTGATGCATATATTATGGGGGAGCTTAAATTATGGGGGAGTTATACGTAGAGTTATACGTAATCAAATTTTGATAGGTTGTTATCATCAAAAAGGGGGAGATTGTTGACTTAAATAATGTTTAAGTCTTAATTTGTTTTTGATGATGAATTTGTCTGCTTAATATTGTAATTTGATTATGTCTTTTAATTGAATTTAATGAAATGCATTTGAGTTAGATTTGTTGGAGATACCCTTAAAAAGGGTATTTTAGTTTTTAATGCATATGATTAAGTGTACAGGGCTGACATGTGTTAAGCAAAAGAATCAGTCCACCGGTCACAAAACGACAAGAGCGGAGTCGTTTAAAAGAGTCCAGTCACAACGACAAGGCGGATGACTAAACTGGCCACAAAACGACAAAGGCGGAAGACTTCAACAAAATGCTCTTCCGGCCACAAAACGACAAAGGCGGAAGACTTCAACAAAATGCTCTTCCGGCCACAAAACGACAAAGGCGGAAGACTTCAACAAAATGCTCTTCCGGCCACAAAACGACAAAGGCGGAAGACTTCAACAAAATGCTCTTCCGGCCACAAAACGACAAAGGCGGAAGACTTCAACAAAATGCTCTTCCGGCCACAAAACGACAAAGGCGGAAGACTTCAACAAAATGCTCTTCCGGCCACAAAACGACAAAGGCGGAAGACTTCAACAAAATGCTCTTCCGGCCACAAAACGACAAAGGCGGAAGACTTCAACAAAATGCTCTTCCGGCCACAAAACGACAAAGGCGGAAGACTTCAACAAAATGCTCTTCCGGCCACAAAACGACAAAGGCGGAAGACTTCAACAAAATGCTCTTCCGGCCACAAAACGACAAAGGCGGAAGACTTCAACAAAATGCTCTTCCGGCCACAAAACGACAAAGGCGGAAGACTTCAACAAAATGCTCTTCCGGCCACAAAACGACAAAGGCGGAAGACTTCAACAAAATGCTCTTCCGGCCACAAAACGACAAAGGCGGAAGACTTCAACAAAATGCTCTTCCGGCCACAAAACGACAAAGGCGGAAGACTTCAACAAAATGCTCTTCCGGCCACAAAACGACAAAGGCGGAAGACTTCAACAAAATGCTCTTCCGGCCACAAAACGACAAAGGCGGAAGACTTCAACAAAATGCTCTTCCGGCCACAAAACGACAAAGGCGGAAGACTTCAACAAAATGCTCTTCCGGCCACAAAACGACAAAGGCGGAAGACTTCAACAAAATGCTCTTCCGGCCACAAAACGACAAAGGCGGAAGACTTCAACAAAATGCTCTTCCGGCCACAAAACGACAAAGGCGGAAGACTTCAACAAAATGCTCTTCCGGCCACAAAACGACAAAGGCGGAAGACTTCAACAAAATGCTCTTCCGGCCACAAAACGACAAAGGCGGAAGACTTCAACAAAATGCTCTTCCGGCCACAAAACGACAAAGGCGGAAGACTTCAACAAAATGCTCTTCCGGCCACAAAACGACAAAGGCGGAAGACTTCAACAAAATGCTCTTCCGGCCACAAAACGACAAAGGCGGAAGACTTCAACAAAATGCTCTTCCGGCCACAAAACGACAAAGGCGGAAGACTTCAACAAAATGCTCTTCCGGCCACAAAACGACAAAGGCGGAAGACTTCAACAAAATGCTCTTCCGGCCACAAAACGACAAAGGCGGAAGACTTCAACAAAATGCTCTTCCGGCCACAAAACGACAAAGGCGGAAGACTTCAACAAAATGCTCTTCCGGCCACAAAACGACAAAGGCGGAAGACTTCAACAAAATGCTCTTCCGGCCACAAAACGACAAAGGCGGAAGACTTCAACAAAATGCTCTTCCGGCCACAAAACGACAAAGGCGGAAGACTTCAACAAAATGCTCTTCCGGCCACAAAACGACAAAGGCGGAAGACTTCAACAAAATGCTCTTCCGGCCACAAAACGACAAAGGCGGAAGACTTCAACAAAATGCTCTTCCGGCCACAAAACGACAAAGGCGGAAGACTTCAACAAAATGCTCTTCCGGCCACAAAACGACAAAGGCGGAAGACTTCAACAAAATGCTCTTCCGGCCACAAAACGACAAAGGCGGAAGACTTCAACAAAATGCTCTTCCGGCCACAAAACGACAAAGGCGGAAGACTTCAACAAAATGCTCTTCCGGCCACAAAACGACAAAGGCGGAAGACTTCAACAAAATGCTCTTCCGGCCACAAAACGACAAAGGCGGAAGACTTCAACAAAATGCTCTTCCGGCCACAAAACGACAAAGGCGGAAGACTTCAACAAAATGCTCTTCCGGCCACAAAACGACAAAGGCGGAAGACTTCAACAAAATGCTCTTCCGGCCACAAAACGACAAAGGCGGAAGACTTCAACAAAATGCTCTTCCGGCCACAAAACGACAAAGGCGGAAGACTTCAACAAAATGCTCTTCCGGCCACAAAACGACAAAGGCGGAAGACTTCAACAAAATGCTCTTCCGGCCACAAAACGACAAAGGCGGAAGACTTCAACAAAATGCTCTTCCGGCCACAAAACGACAAAGGCGGAAGACTTCAACAAAATGCTCTTCCGGCCACAAAACGACAAAGGCGGAAGACTTCAACAAAATGCTCTTCCGGCCACAAAACGACAAAGGCGGAAGACTTCAACAAAATGCTCTTCCGGCCACAAAACGACAAAGGCGGAAGACTTCAACAAAATGCTCTTCCGGCCACAAAACGACAAAGGCGGAAGACTTCAACAAAATGCTCTTCCGGCCACAAAACGACAAAGGCGGAAGACTTCAACAAAATGCTCTTCCGGCCACAAAACGACAAAGGCGGAAGACTTCAACAAAATGCTCTTCCGGCCACAAAACGACAAAGAGTATATAAGCTGAGCTTAGAGCACGAAGTCCCAACTTTTGCCAAATTGAATTCTGAGCCCTAGCTGCGAAAGAGAATTGCACACTCTGTATTTTTCTCTACATCTCTCAATCCTAACTTGAGATTCATCTTGTGAGATTGTAGTGTGAGCTTAAAATTTTACAAACTCAAATCTGTATAAGGCAGTGGATTGACGCCCGTGAAATTTCAATCCAGAATTGTAAAGGCAGTTGATCGGAGCCATTTTATGAAGACAGAGTATATAAGCTGAGCTTAGAGCACGAAGTCCCAACTTTTGCCAAATTGAATTCTAAGCCCTAGCTGCGAAAGAGAATTGCACACTCTGTATTTTTCTCTACATCTCTCAATCCTAACTTGAGATTCATCTTGTGAGATTGTAGTGTGAGCTTAAAATTTTACAAACTCAAATCTGTATCAGGCAGTGGATTGACGCCCGTGAAAGTTCAATCCAGAATTGTAAAGGCAGTTGATCGGAGCACGGAATCCCGATCTGTTTTCTCGTGAGGAGAAGGTTAAGAATCTTCAAGGGGGTGCCTTGGAGCGTGGACGTAGGCAAGGTTTAGCCGAACCACGTTAAAATCCTGGTGTCAAATTTCTCTCTCTCTCTCTCTCTACTTTATATGTTTGTTTGCTGTTAATATTCAAACTAAATTGAAGAGAGAAATTTGCTAGACTAAAATTAAGTTTTTGAAAAAGGTCTAATTCACCCCCCCCCCCCCCCCTCTTAGACAAATCTCGATCCTACAAAACCATGGACAGGGTGTTAATTAGATCTTCTCTAAACTTCATTTTAGCTATTCAGAAATCTAAAGAAACTAGTTCGGAAGCTCAGTTCATCGTGCATTCCCGATTCACCACAAAACCCAAACTAGCTCACACAAACAGCATTCACGAACACTCCCCTACAATCTCTCTGTCATCTAATCACTAAAACAGCAAGTAAAATGAAGCAAAACTCACCTAGAATGGAGAATAATCAAGTAGAAGAATCGCCTAGAGAGCTCTGCAGTTTAAGCTGAAAACCGAAGGAGGAAAATAGGGAATAGTGGCGGCTATTGTGCATTAAACGCAGAACCTCTTCTCTTAAATAGGTTATCCACTTTATATCTCAATTTACCATTATGCCCTCACCTAGTCACTCATTAGCCTAATCACTAATTACTTCCAACTTTATCTATAAAACATTCACCACTAGTTAACAAAGTAAGTTGGCTCAATGAAACCGGGTGCTACAATGTATTTTTTCAAAATGTAAACAATTTGCATTGAGAAAAATGATTAGATTTAGATTGTGGAATAATAAAAGAAAATACCTCTTGGAGCAACGCTTTTACTCAGGTACCCCCGTATGATCTTAACAGCTTTAACTCAGGATCAAGTGTTTTTCCCGAAAACTTTGAAACCGTCATGTCTTCTCTAAAGATCTTTTACACTTAAATTTCCTGACGTGTGGGCGTCCGACTTACGAGAACAATGCACTCTTATATTTGTGGAGAGACGTATTCTCAACACATGAGACGTCTCTCTTCCATCTTAGAAAATATTTTTCTAAAACTGAATACGGAAAGACCACACCTTTTCTTTTGGGATTAGATCTCTCTATCTTATTTTTCTATCTCTTTCTCTGTCTCACTTTCTGTCAAATCACATTTAACAATTTTATAGATTTATTTTAAAATAAATTTTTAATTTTATTTTAATAAAAACTAATTTTTAAAAATAAATCTTATTTAATCAAATCTAATTTGATTAGTAGTTAATTTATCTAACAAATCAATTTATCAATTAATCATATAATCTAAAAACAATTTTTAGAATATATTTATGAAAACTACTTTTTAAAATAATCTCATCTTATGAGATTCTTTATATCTAACTTTAAATAATAAACAAACTATAAGTCAATTGTAGATTAAATCTAATTTGATCAAATTTTTCAAATCTACTTTTATTCAAATTTCAAAAATCTGATTTGATAGTTTGTTAAATAACTAACTTCAATTTAAATTTGAAGATCAAATCTCATCTGATGAGATTCTTCAAATCTAATTCAAATTCCTTAAAACAATCTCATCTAATGAGATATTTTATTTTGAATTCAAAATATAAAAACTATTTATATATTTTGAATCACAATATATTCATTTGAGTGTCTATAAATGATTAATCATTATTAATCATTTATATATTTATTCTTGTAACATGAAAATTAAATAGTGATATAAGATAACAAAGAAACCGATAGACCTATAGCTCTAAGCTCCAATAATAATTGTTAATTAATATAAACTCTTTATATTAAATAACATAATTATTAACTCTCGAGTAATTCCACTAAATACCTAGAGTTGCACTCTTAGAACTATAAAGTATATTTACTCAAAGTAATGTCCATTGATATAGTCATTACATATATATTAATCCTCCATTAAAATTTGTAATAGAGCTAAGTATAAAATCCGTTAACCTCTCATATTACATCTTTATCCTTGACTACCATTAGTTCTTGATTGAATAATTAATTCATAATATTTATGAATTTACGCACTAATTATTCAATTCCTGAACTAACAAACAAGGGAATCTTACATTATGGATTTCATTGTATCAATGTTAGCATTCTCAGCTACTTATTTAATTTATTCCCAAGATACAAGGTTTATGTAATGCAACTCATACAAAACTGTACCGATTAAATCAAAGAATAAATTAAAATGAAATATGAGTCTACTAAATACAATGAATTAAGATCATACATATATGACCATCATTATGAAAAAATTAATTGTTCTTCATTTAACGGATATTATAAGAATAATATAATTTCATCTGGTCAAGTCCTATATAATCATATTATATAAAATACAATCACTTTATGTCACTGCATATATAGTAGGGATATGACTATACGTTCTCAACGAAGTAAACTGTACTTATAATTTTATTAATTTAAAGATCTTATACTTCAAATATAAGTCATGGACTATTGTGATTATTTCTTTTTAAATTTGATCACACATATATCAATATATATGTAAATTTAAAATTACACAAATAATCAAGGGTTTTTCTTTGAATTTATAAAACATATCGAATAATGCAAATATAAAAATTAATTATAAAATTTATTTATTAATTACAACAATAAAAATGTTCATAATATTTGCTTGTTGGGCACATTATTCCCAACAAGTCAACAATCAATCGAAGAAGAATGTGTAATCAACCAAAGAGACAAGTCTAAAGTAGATGGTGCTCTCAATTTGGATAGCAGTTAATCAAAGGAGAATTTACATAGTTCCATTACAAAATTCATCGTGGTCTTATCGCATTTTCACTCTAGGATAAGCAAAATTTGGAACGAATCTATTGATCAATGATATTATGCTTTTACCTGTTGACACATATTACACATTTACAAGCAAGTTTTGTCACAGTTTGTTTCATTTCATTCCATTAGTACTGTATTTTCATATATTAATACATCTTGGTACTTCCTGGGTGAATAACAAATCTAGACTTGTGAAATGTAGCATTCCTCAAATCTAGATCAATAGGAACAACAATTCTAACTATCACCATTTTTATTTTATATTCTCATTTTTATTTTTTACAATAACTTATATGTTATTAATTAAGTAATTGAATAAATAGAGTAGAATATAAATAATTAAAATATATTGTTAATTAAATAATTAATAAAATCATGTGAGCATGGAAATTAGCGTTGTTGTTATCAGAATTACTAAATTATATTAAAGCCTAAATAAAATTTATTTTATATCCTTGGGAGATTATTTTACTAAATTAAATTATATTATAGCCTGAACAAAGTCATACATTTTAAATAAAATAAATAAAAAATTAAAGAAATTTCAACATTTATCAAATTACTTAAAATATATTATAATAATTATCTGAAATTTTCAAAATTAAAGTATCTAAAAATTGACTACAAAGTTTTCCAATTATTTAAATTATAAATTTAAATTTATGATTTCAAGTAGGAAAGCAGGTTGCGGTATCCCATTGGACCACGTCAATTGCGGCTCGGCCGAGTAACAAAAGCCTCCTTTTATCTGGAGACACGATGCCGTGTTCGACCGGCGTGACAGATTTCGTCTTCGTCAGATCTTTCATCTGTTCTGCTCTCATTCTCTCGCTTAATTCTTGTTCTGTGTTGGGTTTTTCAAAATCCCAATTTGAAGCACCTTTTTTCTAATTCAATAGTTCATTGTCTCCGGTAATCTTACCGGTCTGATGGTGGAATCCATGACCGCGAAATTTGGTTCATTCAGGTATAGTTTTGCAGAGAAGAGAGAGAGGCTGCTTTCCACCAAGGGCTATTCGGAGCTTGGTCTCAATCGACTTGATTTAGACGAGGATAATCAATCGTGTTTTTGCTCTTTCCATTCACTAAAAGATCGATTTTTACGATTGTGGAATTCCGTCAAAGATGTTGCTTACAAGGCTTGGAATTTGGGAGTTTCTGACCCGAGGAAAATCGTTTTCTCGGCTAAAATGGGGCTCGCTTTGATGCTTATTTCGCTTTTGATTTTCCTGAAGGAACCTTTCAAGGGAATGGGTCGATACTCTGTCTGGGCAATTCTTACTGTGGTTGTCGTCTTCGAATTCAGTATAGGTATGCTCAAATTCTCTTGGACTGATTACTTCTAATCAATATTTGCTTCTTCTAGTGCATTCTTTTGATCTTATTGGGTTTTGTTTACTTGTTAAATCAGCTGTTTTTTTAATTATAAGTTGCGTTAAGGTGGGTGTTCTTTCTGTTTGGTCCACCAGTTTAAAAACTCTGTAATTGTTATTAATTTTCTCAACAAAGTTCGAGATAAAAAAAAAAAAGTTGTTTTTTGGTTTGGTTTATATTGTTCATTATAATATTACCCTTTTCCAATAAAGAATTCAAAGGAATGCGATTCTACAAACTTTTCAAAAGGCCAAACAAAAAGTAAACATTTTTAATAATGAATTATCCAAAAAGTACTCAACCATGAGTGATAAATAAGCAAAACATGTCTTTATTCATCAAAATTTTGATTATAAAACTGAAATCATGGGTCATCAACGTTTCCACGTCTCTGAATTCATCAACTTCTGCATTTTTTTTTTATTGGCCTTTTCTCTTATGGGTGTTGTTTGTTTGGATTGTTCTCAGGAGCAACTCTTAGCAAAGGATTTAACCGTGGCTTGGGGACTCTTTCAGCAGGGGGGCTCGCGTTAGGCATGGCAGAATTATCTATGTTGGTTGGGGAGTGGGAAGAAATTTTCATTGTAATTAGTATATTCGTAGTAGGTCTGTATTTTTTTTTTTTTTTTTTTTAGAAATGTCAAGTTATAGCAGTAGTTGGTTGCATCTAATGGAAAAATCTCAAATATTCACTTCAAAGATATTTAGTTTTTAGCATTTCTGGGCGTGAAAAGTATTGAAAAGTCTTCCAGTCGACATTTTTTTTCAAATTTTGATGATTGTTGAGACAGGGTTAGTCCAAAAAGTGTTTTGAAAATGACCCCATTTTTTGTTCTTTTCATATGTTTTACGCTCTCTCTCTCTCTAGAAAAATGTTGTCGTCTGACATCATGTTCTCTTGCAGGATTTTTGGTTACTTATGCGAAGCTGTATCCAACAATGAAGCCTTATGAATATGGGTTTAGGGTGTTCTTGTTAACCTATTGCTTCATAATGATCTCCGGATACAGAACAAGAGAATTCATTCAAACGGCTGTCTCGAGATTCTTCCTTATTGCACTGGGTGCTAGCGTTTGTTTGGTCGTAAACATATGTATATATCCGATTTGGGCAGGTGAAGATCTCCACAACTTGGTTGCCAAAAATTTTGCAGGTGTTGCAGCTTCTTTAGAAGGTTGATTTCCTTAAAAAATTTTACATGTTCTTGTTCTTAGAAAATTTTGCATTTCTGCTCGTGAATTTTCTGCATCTTCTCAGCTGATTTCTCTTCACTTTAGGGTGTGTTAATGGCTACCTGAGCTGTCTCGAGTACGAGAGAGTGCCTTCGAAGATTCTTACCTACCAAGCCTCTGATGATCCAGTCTACAAAGGCTATAGATCAGCTGTTGAATCCACAAGCCAAGAGGATGCTCTGGTATCATATTCTGATGCAATTATGGTTTCCCAATGTTTGAAAATTTATGAATATCGTCTTCCTAATCAATATCCTTTTAATTTGAAGATGGGTTTTGCAATATGGGAGCCTCCTCATGGTCCGTATAAGATGCTTCGATATCCATGGAAGAACTATGTCAAAGTAAGCGGCGCTCTCAGACATTGCTCCTTTATGGTCATGGCATTGCACGGATGCATATTGTCGGAAATCCAGGTACTCGTCCGTTATTTTCGATCACTAGTTTTTCCGTAGTTGAAAGCTTCTTCATATTTTGTCTGTAATTTTGTTGTTTGACACATTCATTGAACTATTTGCAAGACTACTTACTTAATAGTAATTTCTCTTCAATTAAATAGAACTAAATTAAAATGATAAATCTTAAATACCTTAGAATTATAAGCTCATTTAGCAATCATTAAACTTATTTTGTCTCGAAAATCGATAGTTAGTTCTTTGTCATTGAACAACTTGCCTTTGAGATCTGTTTTTTAGTCGATGTCACGACAATATATCGAAGTTTTTAATGCTGAGTTGATGTTTGGTTGGTAAGGAGGTAAGAATGGAAGGAGAATGAGAATTAAATGAACATAGAAATGAACTGTCTTGGCTACTCATGTCTACCTTGAACATTTTTTGTTTATTTATAGTTTTTCAAACTATTAACTGTAGGCCCCGCCCGAAAAACGAGAGGTTTTTCAGAGGGAACTTCAAAGAGTTGGAATCGAAGGAGCGAAAGTCTTGCGTTTGCTCGGAAATAAAGTGAAAAACATGGAGAGCTTAGGTTCGTTCGATGTACTCTACGAAGTCCACGAGGCTGCAGAAGCATTGCAGAAGAAAGTGGACAGAAAATCGTACATCCTCATCAACTCGGAGAGCTGGGAAATCGGGAATCGCTCGAAAGAAGTGGAAAATCTTCAAGACTTCATAAACTTTGATGAAAAAGAAAAATACGACTTTCGAGAATATAAGTCGCGTAGCGATGCCATGCTCAACATAAGGCCGTTTCCATTACCGGCAAGCATGGATGGGCAGAGATTTTCTGAATTGAACTCCACACAGGCTGCTTCTGTTCCTTCTCTAAACATGTTCAAGAAACAGGTATCATGGCCGGAAAATGTTTCGATAGATGTTAGTGCAGTCCTCGACCAAGAATCAAAAACTTACGAAAATGCAAGCTCTTTGTCACTGGCTATGTTTACGTCCCTTTTGATCGAATTCGTTGCACGGCTGCAACATCTCGTCGATGCCATTGAAGAATTGAGCGAGAAAGCGAGATTTAAGGACCCAGTCGATCCAAACGACGCCGTAGAAGCTGATGGGATAATGTCCAAGGTAAGGAAGTTTTTCAAGTTCTAGACTCTGGATTTTCGGCTCCTCGGGGAAGAATCGAACGCCTTGACTTGTAAAAAAGAAGATAAATAATGTGATTTAGAAGGTAAATATGTTCAGAACAAGAAAGATTCAGGTCATTTAATGTGACCCCATTCAAGATAGAATAAGAAGAAGAGGAAGATAGCAACTCCTGCCAATGTTGTCTCCTCTGTAGTTTATTTGTCTAACACATTGATTTGTATATAAACTTTGATGTTATAATAGAGCATAATTAAATCTGTTGATCTTTTGTTCCCTTCACTTGCTGTTCCTCGCAAACTCGAGGCCATCACGAAGAATTTTGATCGAGGGTCGGCCAATTAACGACCAGGGGCTGACACATTGGCAATGGGCAGTTGGTGTGTCAGCCCCTGGCCGATCAAGGCCGGCCGTCGCTGCTCACTCAGATAGCCCGGTCGTTTGGGAACCACCACTAGTATCATCTATATAAATGAAGGGAAATTACCAAAAACGATGACAAACTACGAATTTTTTTCTATTCTAACCACAAACAAATTTTTTTAACAATTCAAACCATAACGTATTGAAAATGTGACTAAAACTACCACGCCGGACGGATGCTTAAAGCCACCGTCCGTCCGGGTACTGTTCACGTGAACAGTACCCGGTTTATGTTTGTTTTTCTCTATTTTATAAATTAATTTTTAAAAAATATTAAACGATATTGGATTGACTTAAAACTTTTATCACATATTTACCACGTTATGAGAAGATAACTTGAAAATTTTTGTGATTTTCCAACACTTGTACGATTTATTGTAATTTTAGTGAATTATTTTATAAAACATACGTAAAAAAATTATAATAAATCATATAAGTATTGTAAAATCACGAAAAGTTTCAGATTATCTTCTCATAACGTGGTGAATATGTGATAAAAATTTTAAGTCAATCCAATATCGTTTAGTATTTTTTAAAAATTAATTTATAAAATAGAGAAAAACAAACATAAACCGGGTACTGTTCACGTGAACAGTACCCGGACAGACGTGTGGTTTTAAGCGTCCGTCCGGCGTGGTCATTTTTGTCACATTTTCAATACGTTATGATTTGAATTGTTAAAAAATTTGCTTGTGATTGGAATCGAAAAAAATTCGTAATTTGTGGTCATTTCCCTTGAATGAATGAGAGAGATCTATTGTCATGTCGGGTCGGACGATACGATATTCGGAGAGAAACTCAATCATTTAGCCCAAGGTCTAGTACAATTTCTGCATGAGCCGGAGGCCGGCCTAACAGCTATGTTGCATTTCACGTTTACAATATCAAGTGTGTCGTGAAAGATGATAGTACTAAGAGTTGAGACGATAGGTTGGGAGCACAAGCAGGGGCTTGGCTCTGGTAATTGCCAGTCCGAAAACTTCAGTCATGTCGAGGTCTTGAGGAAGAAGGCCATGGGCAAGACTCCAGTCAAAGCAGTGCAAGAAGTGAGCAAGAACAAGCTTCACCGTGATCAATCCTAGTTCAATTGCCGGGCACCCTCTCCGGCCAGATCCGAACGGGATCAACTCGAAGTCTCTCCCTCTAAGGTCGATGGAGCTGCCGGAAAATCTCTCTGGGTAAAACAGCAGCACATTTTCCGACCAAACTTTCGGGTCTCTCCCGATCGCCCAAACATTGACGAAAACCCTAGTTTTCTTGGGGATAAAAAAGCCATTGACGGTAGTCTCTCCAATGGATTCTCGAGGGACGAGAAGGGGACCCACTGGGTGTAATCGGAAAGCCTCCTTTACGACCATGTCTAAGTAATGAAGCTTCGGCAAGTCTGATTCCTCCACCATCCGGTTCGCTCCGACGACATTCAGAAGCTCTTGTTGAGCGAGCTTCATCACCCTCGGATGTCGGAGTAGCTCCGAGAAGGTCCAAGCAATGGCGGTTGAAGAAGTGTCGAATGCGGCCGAGATCATTTCCATAACTATGGCTTTGATGTTTTCTCGATCCATCGTAAACGGATGATCATCCTCTTCAGGATCCATGGTCTGTTTCTGCATCGACGATAGCAACACGTCGATGAAATCGCTCTGCCGATCTCCTTCTTTCGTGTTGAAAGATTCTTCTTCGTGTTCTTCAATTATCTTCTCTATTAGTTCATCCATGTTCTTGCTTACTTTCCTCATTTGCTTTGTCAAACCCTGAAATATAAGCAGTGCAATTAAGACGATAATTTATTACATTAATTACATATATCGACAAAAAAAGTAAACGTATCATTATTCTAAAAACAATTAATTGTTTCTATTCAACTCACTAGGGGTGGGTAGAACCGGACTCACTAGCTCAAGTGGTACCAGGGATGATGGACCCATGGTTATGAAGACCTGGGAGCATGGGTTCGAATCCCTGGAAAGACAAGAACCTCCATTTATCAGGTGGTGGAGGAAGATCGTGAGTACATGTAATATTTGGAATCAAAGCCAAACCAACATCGATGTTAAACTAACATCGTTTCGATGAAGGAGAATTGTCGTCAACATCTCGATTCAAGATTATAACTAGTTCGATTTGAAGATCAAGTCGAACTGTGCCCAACCCTTCTAACAATGCTATAAGATAAGAAATTCAAACACTAAATCTTGAGTAATCCTATCTAAATTATTGATCCTTTCATATTATATTATTGATCAATAATATAATATTTGGCAACGTGACATGGTGATGCATTTTTCTATTAACAAACTAGGGTTCAAGATAATACACTCTACACTATTTTATTGCCTCCCAACAATTCAAAGAACTACAAACCACGTTCATGGGATGATTCTTCAAACAGTGCTAAATGGAAATGTCTGTTTTAATTATTACGTTGGAGATTTCATTGATTGCAAATTCATCTGCATGCACGTGACAAAATTAATTAACAATTCAAAGAACTACAAACCACGTTCATGGGATGATTCTTCAAACAGTGCTAAATGGAAATGTCTGTTTTAATTATTACGTTGGAGATTTCATTGATTGCAAATTCATCTGCATGCACGTGACAAAATTAATTAACAATTCAAAGAACTACAAACCACGTTCATGGGATGATTCTTCAAACAGTGCTAAATGGAAATGTCTGTTTTAATTATTACGTTGGAGATTTCATTGATTGCAAATTCATCTGCATGCACGTGACAAAATTAATTAACAATTCAAAGAACTACAAACCACGTTCATGGGATGATTCTTCAAACAGTGCTAAATGGAAATGTCTGTTTTAATTATTACGTTGGAGATTTCATTGATTGCAAATTCATCTCGAGTCTCGATCTTGCCACGGTTATGTTCGGTTTTGTGCTAGATCTGGCTCGGATAGGTTTGATTCGGTTCAATCAATTATCCTACAATCGTAATTGCATCAAAACCGAATCGAACCGCATCCATAGGTTCGGTTGGGTCCACTAAATGGGTCCTTACCACTAGAATCTAAGAGTAATTAGTAAGTATAAATTATTTTAATTAGTGTATTATATAATTAAAAAAAGGAAAATATCAAAAAGAGAAATTGAGAAGATGAACTCTTACTTGCAGATCCAAGCAGCGAAGAGACGGAATGAAGTCTGAGATATTGAAAGCTCCAGTTAATTTGATTACTTCTTTGACGATCTGTTTCAGATCATATCTGTCGTCTTTCTCTCTCCCTAAGATCATTCTGAAGGTCATCCGCTCGATCGTTTCATCCACTTTTGCACCCAGATCCACAACCTCATCCGCCATTGCTGCACTTTTGAGTTTCTCGATCAACATCATCATCTCCTCTCTCCTCATACTCCCAAACTCTTCCATCTTTGACCCGATCAGAAGCTTCGATTTCGAGAGCCTCTTCATGCTTCGCCAGTACGGACCGTATTCTGTGAAGACCATGCCTTTGCTTCCATAAGACATGAGCTCGGAGGCCTCCATCCTCGGCCGACTAGCGAAGTTCGCGTCGTGGGTCTTCAGGAATAGCCTGGCCGCTTCGGGAGACGAGACGACGATGGCCGGAACTTGGCCGAGCCACATAGACATGATTGGTCCATGGGTTTTGGCTAGCTTTTGCAGAGCTCGGTGGGGAAGATTTCCTAGTAGGTAGAGGTTGCCGATGATCGGAAGGGACGGAGGACCCGGTGGAAGTTTCCGGCCGCTTACTTTGGCTGCCGTAGAAGAGGTGGCGAGAAAGAAGAAGAAAGTCCAACATAGGGCGGCGGAGAGAGCTAAGAAAAGAATGGCTATCCATGAGGATTCCATAGATTACAGTCGTTCTTGCTACAACCATTTTCATGGAGGAGAAGCCTATATATAACCATGGAAATGTTAAACGTTTGATATTATTAATGGTTTTTTTCAATTTAAACCCGAAATTATGGATTTATTTTAAACCAAACCCTAAACTATCAATCCTAACAATCCAATCCTTAAACCATCCAAAATCTAATAAATCAAACCCTGGCCGACGGCCGATCACTGTTTGTTCATTGTATACGCCCGACAACGGACGACCGATCTAAAAACAACGGTCTTCCGTTCTGTACAGTCCTACGTGCCACTCGACAGGTCGGATCAACCAGACGATTAGGAGGGTGGAGACTGTCTGTTTCACATATGGTGCATGGGACTCCTGAACGGACGACCATTTTTCGAGACACGGCCGTCCGTGCCACGGAGCATTATGAGCACGACCGATCGTGTTTTGAAAATGGCCGTTCATTTCATCATCAGGGACTGGAATGGACGACCGTTTTAAAAACACAGTCGTCCGTTGTTAAAATTAGGGCTGAGAACGGAGGATTTCCACCCCTACAACGGTCGTCCGTTTCTCGACAATATATAAGGAAATAGACCCCCCCACCCGCGAAACCTTCAGAAAAATCCAAATCCTCTCGGCTATTTTGCATTTTTTTTCTCCAAAATCCGACTGATTCCCGCCTCACCTTGCTCATTTCTCCATTCTCAATTGTTTCGTTCGATTTTCATCTAAAACCTCACAAATCCGAGTCTAAAAATTCAAAATCCACAAATCCCAAATTCGGCCTAAAGGAGGTCTGTCAATGCCAGACGTGCCGTGAAATTGGCCTGGGTTCTTATCGATTGAATTTCGCAATCAGATATGTCGAGAGCAGTATGAGCTGGATCTGTTACATCGCTCGGTGATGCATTCGAAGGCCGTCGACTTTAAAGGTTGGGAGTCCTTGGAGATTCAGGAGATGTTCGACATAATCGACATGCACGGGTCTACAGTGTGCAGGGCGATAACTACGACCGAATTGTTCGCCGAGTTTTACCGGGAGGTTGGGAGTCATAAAGACATACATCCTGAGTACGGATATTGAGATTACTGCAGAGACGGTCAATGAGTTGATTAGGTTTGCCGAAGAATTGGCAGAGAGATACTACCATGCCTCCCAGGACTGTCCTTTTGTCGGATCGGCCGAGGGAATAGAGTTCATTAGACAAATTCATTGACACTCTGACATTATGGAGTTCGTTGAGCCAAGAACCAGATACTTAAATGTCAGAGCTCGGGTTGTTCAACATGCTGTATCACACCCGTCTACTACGACATAAATATAGAGATCTCGTTAGTTGCATGGATCTCTATGTCATGGAGAAGCTGTACAGCGGGAGGAGATTTGACCCCGACTTTGTGATTTTAAGTCACATGGGTGAGATCATGTAACAACCAGCACCTTGGTCAGATATTTATCCCGTGTTTTATTACAGAATGATTTATGGAATAAGTTGATTTCAAAAGAAAAGTAGGTTTAGTGGCAAGATTGTAATTAAAGTTGATTTGAATCGTAATAAATAGAAAAAGGAAAGTCTAAAACCTCATTTAAACCTCTTCTGTAGCCGACTTTTCCTCTCCAGGCGATTTCCTCCACCATTGATCAGCTCTTCCTCCACTCTTTTCGAAATCTTAAGCTCTAGGTAAGGTTTAAGTGATTCACTCATTAAGTCTTCGATTTAAGGATGATTATTGGTTGATGTTTGAAGATTGAGAATCGGCCGATGTTAGAATAATGATAGTATTTTTGAGTTTTCTTATTTATGGTATTGGTGATAGGATTTTAGATATTGTTGATGTTAAGTTTGAAAATCTGACATTGGTATGAATCTGGTAGTTTTGGCACACTAATGCCATCAATGCTAGTGAAGATTAAGCTACGCACACAAGGTGCTCGACTAAACGACTTAGAGGTTTAAACTAGATTCTAGGATGATTTCTTTAATTATGATTTTACCAGCTTTGAGTTTACATTATTTCGGATATATTTAACATTGTAAAGTGAAATGCTCTAGGTGAAGAAGATCTAAAGGGAAGTGCACGGATTGCTAAGGAAGCCGGGTAAGTGAGTGTATTAGGATTCCGGCCATTAGAACCCTACATCACGAGGACGTTAGGAAGATCTTAAGGATAATGTCTTGATGTTCATGATCTGTACCATGATATATGCTGAATGTCTGAGTTTTCTCTAGTGTGAAGTTCTGTTATGCATACATAATCCATGCATCATGATTTATCTTCCAAGTATACGAAAATGCTTTATCTTCGAAGGACAACCGTTGTTTTTAGATCGGTCGTCCGTTTTCGGGCATATACAGCGAATAGACAGTGATCGGTCGTCCGCTAGAGTTTGATTTGTTATGTTTTGGATAATTTAAGATTTAGATTGGAAAAAACCCAATTATTAATTATACACCAACTTTGTCGATTTTTGTAACACCATTCATTTTATAGGAAAAATCTTCCAATCCAATCTTAGAAAATATCTGTCAACTTTTTAATAAATAAAATAAAATCCCCAAGGATATTTTTTTTCTTTGCATAAGATTTGTAACTTATTCCGGCGGGGACATGGACACGTGAGATTTTGGTCAAAGTGGACAAATCCGATAAAAAGTTAAGTGTTACACTGTTACCCATGGTTAAAATCAGAAATAGTTTTTGATAAATTAAAGTTATCTTAGATGGAGTTTTAGATAATGTTTGGATTCTAAAGTAATATGTATACAAAATGATGTCTCCGACATTTTCTGTAGAAAGCAATCCCAGTGAAATTAAGGTATTCCCGCTAGTGAAAGAGGTATTTCCTCCCCCACTATCCTAATTGACTCCATAAATTATACAAGCTCTATATTTCTCGACGATCTCACTATTCGACTCCTTTTCAACGTCTTCATCGGTCTGCTTAGGAAGTTTCACGACGGTTTGCCATTCATTTTTTGTGTTCGTTCCAGGCCAAGTCGTATGAGTCGTTTATACAACAGTTGATGAAGGTAAGTTACTCCCCTTTGCCCTTGTAATGCACGTTCTCATAGAATGAACCTTATCTATTTCCACCGGCATCACTTTGTGGATATGTTACTGGAACGACTTGATCTCTGTTAAATAATATGATATTGTTCAATTTTCATCCTATGAAATATTATTTTTGATTTTTATTTTTCCAAGTGACGTGTAATTGTACGATTGATCTGCTCGTGATGGCCATGATCAAGCGATTAGTTACTATGGTAATTTTTCACTTTTTATCATTTAAATTTATAAGTTGACTCGTTGATATAATTAATTATAAATTTAATAAATTTCTCTAAGCAAGAATAGCCACTTGCTGGCTTTAATTCTCATCCGTGGTCCTATCACCCACTTGTCCTACTTAATGTGGACCATTTTAATGTGGCTACATGTCTATCCTTTCTCTCTCATGCATAGTTGCATATAAGTCATAAGATTCATTTGAAGCGTACAAATATTTGGCCATATATGATCGACACACGAGCTCCTGCATACGCACATTGAACTAATTATTGTTCGACACGTCTGTAAGTATTTAAAGAGAGTAGAATATGAGCATAAACCTAACATGACTCGTGATATAAATAAAAGAGTTTTTTTATTTTAAACCTTAAAGTATGATTTTTTTTTTTAAAAAAATCCTTAAAATTTACTATTTATCGAACCAAACCTCAAAGTATCATGAATAGTTAAGTTCCTTCTTTACTTTATAAATTAATTTTAAATAAATACCAAACGATATTTAATTTAGTTGAAATGTTTAACACATGTTCCTCACATCATTAAAAGATGAGCTGAAAATTATCGTGATTTTCTGACATTTGTACGATTTATTATAATTGTTTTATAAAATAATTTACTAAAATTTTAATAAATCGTACAAGTGTTAGAAAATCACGAAAATTTTCAGATTAACTTCGCATAATGCGGAAATCATGTGATAAAAATTTCAAGTAAATTGAATACATTGAATACGAGAGGGCCGCAGTTTTTTTTTTTAAATAGTCTAAAAGCATTATCCTATTATATATTCCAATGAAGGGAAACTGGGATAGAGCAGAAGCCGTTAGTATCAGAATTTGCGAGGTGGGAAGAAGAAACACTATCCACTGAGACTCTGCACTTCCAATGGCAGTGGGTTTTGATCCTGTCTCTTGTCTCTCTGGCTGCCTGGCTATGTCTACTCCATCTTTTACCTCTGCCTCCTCCATCTCCCTCCCTTTCTTCTTCTCCAATTCCACTTCCTCTGGTTGCTACAGGTCTTGCGTTAACGTTGATGCTTCGTCTCTCTCGTCATCATCACTGTCGTTTTCGACGAGCTCTGTTAGCCGTAGACGGTGCTATTCTCTCAGAGGGGGACGGTATGACGAGGAGCATGAACTTGTGCGCCAGTGGATTGAAGCTGATCAGCCTTTTCCTTCTGACGGTATTTCTTTCTAATTTCGAAAATTATTTTACTTTCCAATAATTGAATCTCTCTGAGATTTTTTTCTTCTTTTGGAATTTTTTCATCTGACGACTAAATAATTAAGTTCTACCTTAGTTTTGCTCCAGTTTTGCAATTTCTTCCAGTAAGTTTTGGGAAATGTTGTTCTGATTTGCGATTTGATCTCTGAATTTCTCCTTCTTTTTTTTTCTGCTTGCTCTCATTGGACAAGAATGTCTCAAAGAATACATTGTATTTTATTGTTGAATTTTGGAATTTGAGTAAAGGTCTAACGGCGATGTTTTTGTTGGATTATGATCCAGACAGGTTTACAGTTGTATCATATAACATTTTGGGCGATAGAAATGCATGGAAACACAGATATCTATATGAAAATGTTCCTCCCCGCTATCTTAAGTGGGACCAGCGCAAGAAAATTATATGCAGTGAACTTTTTGAATTGAACCCCGACATAATCTGCTTTCAAGTAAGGGTTTTTATTTTTATTTTTCATGTTTGGAATTTCCATATTGGTATGCTGCACAAATTAGTGCCTACTTTTGAATTCGGATATGTGCAGGAAGTGGATAATTTCTTTGATCTTTCTGACATCTTTGTCAAAGCTGGATATGTTGGTTCTTACAAGGTGATCTTTTACTTTTCAAACCGTAATCGTACTTGACACTCATTTTTACTTCTTTCTCTCTTTTTAATTCATGGTTTTGAAAACTTGTAGTAGTTCAATATATTATCAGTGAGTCAGTCCTTTAAACATAACCCACTCATTCTTGGTTTTGTTAGATTGAAGAAAAGTACGTTTCAAATGGTATATTTTTCCATCTGATACTGATTTTAATCAATTTTTAGGTCCTAAATCATAATATTTTTGGTATGCTTGTGTACTTTCAGTTTCTGTAATGCTTTATGCTAAGTGGCATAATAAAGAGTGACTAGTACTTTTTTTGATAGATTGAATATCTACGCTTTTGCTAGTTGGAAATTTATGCTCTTCAAAATGAAAATGAAATAAAAATAAACATTTATTTCTTCGTACATTTATATGATTCAAAGCTTAGAAAATAAAGTAAACCTTAAACCAGCTTCTTAAATTGGCAGAGACGCACTGGGGATTCTGTTGATGGTTGTGCTATATTTTGGAAGTCTGACAAGTGAAATTGCTATCTTTTATTTGGTTTATTTGCTCATGCTAATGTTAAATAGTGAAACAAATTGAGGAACTCTGTCTCTTCGTTTTGCAAGGTTTGGACTATTAGATGAAGAGGGCATTGAATTCAAGAGTTTTAATCTCCGTGATAATGTTGCTCAGCTCTGTCTTTTCGAGGTACCAACATATGAAATTTTGGTTGGTGCAGTTGAGCTGGTTTATTATTTAGATTCTCTCTTGATGTATATTTATGTCATTTGGTTATGATAGTTTCACAAAATTGTCGTTGACCATCTTATTGAATAAATACAAAACTAATCTGTTTTCCTTTACCAAAATCATGGAGTAATCACTATAGGTTAATGGATCTCTAAAATGATGGACGGAGATTTTAGATTTCAATTCTTCGATAAAAATAGTTTGGTTTTGTTGTCTCCAAGTCAAACGGTCATAGAAGTAAATATGTGCTTCTAATTATAATTGTAATTTGTAATATGTAATTTGCATTTTGTAATTTGTAGTTCTATGGCTTTAACATAAATTTCACATTTTTTAGCATTAGACCATTTCCTTTCTGCTTTGATATTAGAAGTTTTTGCTGTTAAATAATTTTAAATTGCTAAGCGGGTAGCAAATGTTAAGTGGCAGGGCAGCTGCAACTTTGAATTAGTAGAAGTATGATTGTGGACTCGCTGGCTTTTAACTACCTGTCATGAATTTTTAAACATGAAGTAGAAAGCCGCAACAACAGAAACTTAATGTGCATGTCATACAGTGATCTACTTCTTTGTTTTCTCTATGTTTGGACGCTTATAATCCATGATATTGTAATTCTGTTTAACATATTATTATCTTTACTTACTTTGTATAGTAAAATGCATTATCATTACAGTTAAAACTCATTAAACAGCCAACAAATTAGTACTTTATTTTACCAGCTTTTTATTGGACTTTTAATCTTCTTACTGCATTTTCTTTGATGTTATTATTTTTTTATTTTTTTTTTTTTTTGCTTTTTTTTAACTTATTGGGGATTCATGATTTCATATCCATTACTCATTTAACCTATTTCTTATGCAGGCAGATGCCTAAAGCAGGATCAAGAAAATTATTGATTGGTAATATCCATGTGCTTTATTACCCAAGGAGGGGGGATGTTAAATTAGGTCAAGTAAGTTGTGATTTTTCCTACTGGAATTACTTGATCTCTTTTCTTACAAACTCCATGAAGGTTGTTTTATTATTGCATAGCTTTGTTTAGATGTCAGGATAATGATAAGGTGCATTTTCTTTTTTGATGGATGATGCTCTCTATATCTTGCAGTTGCAACTGTGAGAATTTGATTGCTACTTTATAAGGAGTTTTATGTCTGATTTTTTTAAGGAATAATTTGAGAAAAAGACAACCTTGAGATATGGTAATCAAATTCTAATCAAAAGACAAGTTTAAACAATAGTCTTAAACCCATAATACGAATACGGAAGAAATGAGTCCCATCCAAAATTCAAGTGTTCACTTGGGTTTTGGTGAAAGAGAAGCTCTATACAAGCAACCAATTTCAGAAGAGAAATCTGATACAGTCCCTGTATCTTGAAGAATCAAAACACTCATCAGCAACAATTTAGAGTTCAATCATAGCTAAACCACAACACACAAAAAACTACAAACTTTCGAGAGGTTTGCACTCACACTCCACAGTTTACTTTCAAATTCTCAATGACCCTTCCCCTTCCCAAAAAGCTCCCCTGAAATGCCCCTCAACCACTCCCTAAACATAACATTAAAAGTCCACTACCGTAACAAAACACATATAACAATTACACCATAGTTTACCCCTAATAATAACGTTGGGAACACATATCTGAGGCTTCATTTATCCCCTCTCATTCTCCTTGCATAAGTGAATTTGAATGGAGGAGATGTATCAAAATCCTAGAAAAGCCTTATCTCAACATTGTTGTTCATTGTGTAAGACCGAAAGTGAAACTAGCAACTACATTATGATCAAATGTGAAATGGCTAGACAGCTGCGGGCAAAGTTCTTTTTATCTTTCAATCGGTCAAAGGACATTTACTATATAATATTAGGAGCATTATTATTGATATTTCTATTGTAGATGGAATATATCATGAGAGGAAGTTAATTTAGAGATTCAATATTCTAGTTATCTGTTGGATTATTTGGATTTATTACAATGCGATTATATTTGAGGATAAATTTCTGAAAATCGATTTATAAGATAACGTTAATTTTTTTATTGCCAAGTGAACTTATATCCCTAAATATATTAAGAGTTATTTTTTTCAATTGGAGAGAAAATATTTGTCACTACGTTTGCTAGTTCTTTGTAAAAGATGATCTTTTTCCCTCGTGAAACTTTGTGTATTATTCTTTTAATGAATTTCGTTTCTTATCTTAAAAATAAAAAAAGTAGTCTAAAATCTATAATCAAACAAAGTTTCCATTTATTGTTTTGAAAAAATAATGGAAAATCATACTAAACAAGTGGAAATATTTTAAATTCTACTGAATCCAAGTAATATCAAAATGTTGATTTTAAATTCTTAATTTTTGTATAAGAAACAGAAACAATGTTTTAAAAGGAAGAAATTACAAGAGAATAGAGTGAAAACTCCTCTCGAAAAAAGTAGGCAGGGGCACACTTAGCTCACAACCTCACAACAATTTCTAATTAGAGAGAATCAAACTGGATGGATAATTATTATAAACTCATTTAGCATTAGTAAAATGAATGTTATTGAAATAAAAGGAATCTCATTTAATTTCCTTAAACACGTTTTTTACAAGTAGTACTATGTCTCCTTCATAGGATGATTCTAATCTAGGAAAAAATAATAAACCCTACAAATCAGGGATACAAGATATAAAACAACAAATAAGGAATAATTTGCTAATTTCTAGCTAATTGATTTTTGACCTAATTATGCCAACAGTTATATAAAAGATCGATACTTGACTCTTTTTTCTCAAATAGTAAACAATTGCGTTGAATCTCAAAATAACCCAAAAAATTGTGAAAATAGTTAGTTTAAAGATTAATTTTCACTTCTTATCCTATTGAAAAACTTAATGAACAAGCTCTGAATGTTTGGGTGCACTCTCACAGTTTTATTGAAAAGGGAGAAAAAGTATAATTAAATGTCTTTAATAAGCTCACAATTAGTTATAACGTGGGTCATATTTTTCTCATGAGCTATACGTAAGTATAACAATGAGGGGAAAGAGGTATGAAGGGGTGTATCGCACTTCTACAACTTTACTTTATAAAGAGCAAGACAAACACTTGGCTCTTAGATGAGACTCGTTTATTCTAGTCGAGGTTGTAAGAAGAGAAAATCCTAGAAGACCTAGAAGTAAGTCGAGAGAAGAGAGATCTTGAGGAAAAGTTTGTTGAATGATCATGTCGCTATCATCTGATGTTGGCAGTACACATCCTTGGAGAAAAAGAAAAGATGATAATATGTTGATAGGAAAGCTCGACAAAATCTAAGATATTCATCTCTCCTTTATAGGTCAGAAGTCAAGAATTGTTGTGCTTGTGCCATGATTAAGATAGATGCAACAACACAATTTTTTTATTACGCTACAGTTGATTAATGCCTAAAAAATGAGCACATAAAAGCAAATGTCCTGATCCACCTAGCTTATAAAATGGGCTCCATTCTCTACCATAAAAGCAATGGATTCCTGAAAAAAAATGAATAATAAAGAAAACATTCTTCCAATGATTGAAAAATGAAATGGAATTAATGGAAGTAGTTGTCCATCCAAAAAGCAAGCTGTAAACCCATATTTGCTCTTAATTATTGTACGCTGCAAAGAACTCGTCTCCAAGGGAATCTATAAAGTTATTTCTCTAATAAAGCTTTGTTCCTAATATGAAAGCTCTTGAGCCCAAGTCTCGTTTGCGATTTGATATTTATAACAACCTCTCATTTTTTCTAGTGACTTTTGATTGATAGACTCTATAGAAATATTTAATTAGAAAAATTCCAGAATATTCGATTATAAAGATAATTTAGGCAGTTAAAAGTTAAATAATTAATTAGAGTTATTAGTATCAAAGAAAGGAGAATAGTATTTGAAGGGAGTTGAAAAGTATTTTCTAAAATAGGAATTTAAGGGGAGAGTTAGAAAGCCTCTTGAATGTCTACACTATCTTTGTAATTTCTTTGCAATCTTATTGTTCTATTCTTATTAATTCCTATAGGGTTCTTCTCGTTGATATCAGAGCATTTCGATAGTTGAGAATAAAATCAAATATCGTGTGAGATCGATGGAGGAAAATTTAGGTTCTCCATAGTGAATTTTAGTAGATTCGAGGTGTGTCGTAGGAGTTTGTCGCAATTGAAGAGAAGCTTAATATTGTGTTGGAAAAGTTGGAGAGACTATCCCTTCGGCAAGAAGGATCTAGTTCGGCAGATGATGAAATAATGTTCTATTCTAACTTTGATCCTATGATGCAACAAAAGACTGAAGGTTCGTCGGGCAAAACAAAGGCAACAAGTCTACTTGGAAATCATCTGCATGGTTTAATGTTGGTGGAATCAAAGCATTCTTCCATCTGTGGGCGGAGCTTGGACCCGAGGAAGGTAGCCGACTTTGCCACTTCTAGTAGGATTTTTGAACTCATTGGGAGAGGAGGTGCCTTTGGAAGATGTGCCAAACAATCCATTGTATCGGATCAACAAAGAGTGTGAAGGAAAGTGTTTTCATGAACCAGAAAATGGAGATAGTGTTTTCATGAACCAGAAAATGGAGATATAAATTACGAACCAGCAAATGCAAGAGATCGAGGAAGACTCGTGCTAGTAGATCGAGGATACCCATTTTATGATGACGGGTTATGGCAACAAATCTTATTATCATGACAAATCTGACCGACTGAAGGATGAGAGTTTTTTATGTGTAGCAAACCTGAAAGAAAACAGTAGAGCAACTACGAGTGTAACAACAATGCTAAGACTCAGAAATTTTCCTTAAAACTAGTCACGAATACGGAAATTCACAAATTTTGAATACCTTAGTTCTGACCTTCTTGACGGAAGCAAATGCAACAATACTCAATGATATTTCATAATCCTCCATTTTCCCACTTCATGCCCTAATATATAGCCAAGTAATCTCCCCACTATGATAACTAATTATGCCGCTCATCCTTTTAATTTTCTAATTTATCCTCACATCTTTCTTTGTTATTTCACCCTCATCAGGTTTCAACTGCAGTTTCGTCTACTCTGTTGAATGACTAAAGCTGTGGTGGGAGGTAATTCAGCTCTAGGTTTGAGCTTTGGTGGGAGACGCAAAATACTAAAGTTTGGGTTGTTGGAGAGAAAGTTAGAGGTCAGGCCTCGTGATGCAAATGACCCAACAAGTGAAGAGGAAATGGGCAGTTCTGAAATTTAGAGTGGGCTCATGTTGCAGTCAATCCATGAAATGAAAAATAACATGGTTTGGATGGTACAAGGGAAGAAATCACTGAATTTCAAAGACCTAGCTCATCCCATGCAGCTGTAAAAAGGGCCAACACCCTGTTGAGCAAAGCTTCTTCTCTTTTACTCTGCATGGATGCAAAGGCCTCACCTCTGTTCTTTTGTATATGGTGCTGATTTACACCTTATCAAGAGGGTTTTTACAGTCACCCTATTTTACTACTGGAGATAAGCAATCTAATCGACAGAATCAATCATATCTGCAACAATATTTTTAGCAAGACACCAGACCAATAGTGTAGCAAACCCTTCAAATGTTTAATTGACGACGAGTTGAAGGAAAAAAGAGAAAAGCATAAGATGAGGTACTTGTTGGGTAGAGAGTATTGATAGACCCTATAGAAATATTTAATTAGGAAAGTCCTAGAAGATCAGTTATAATTGTAATTTAGACAAATCAAAATTTAAATAATTAATTAGATTTTTTAATGTTAAAGGAAGGAGGAATAGTAATCAGGGGATCGTGATAAGTATTTTTAAAATAGTGTTTCCAAGGGAAGAGCTAGGAAACCTCTCGAATATTTGCATTGTCTTTGTAATTTCTGTGCAGTCGCATTCTTATTGTTATGTTCTTATCAATTCCCATAAGGTTCCTACTAGTTTGGTCATTTCTTAATTTCTTTCCAAAAATAATTCTAACTGCTAGAGAGTCTGAAAAGAGAGAGATAGTGGGTTGGTATATTATAAAAAACTGCATGATCAATGTGCTTTGGAATTCTATTGTGTACTATCCAGGTACATTCTTCATCACTAAGATGAATAATGTAAGTTACTTTGTAATGTTCTATCTAGGTCTAATCTAATTTTACTATGTATAAACTTTTTAGGTTCACGTATGTTAAAACCCCACAACAAAATGAGATCACTGCTAAAATAGATATCTGTTTCCATATGGTTGAGCATGGGAGTACCAGCAACTCTTTGGGGAAACAAATCTTAAGATGTCATACCTTATAAATTGGAGTCATCCACAGTTCTCAAGTTTGAAACACTTCTTAGTTGCTTACTTTTTTTTTCTCACTCTTAGCACCAAAAGTATTTATGGGTGTACTGTCTTTGACCATACATGAAAATCGAGCACCTCCAAACTTGATCATAGAGCTGAAAAGTTTGTCCTAGTTGGACACTCTCTGACTCAAAATAAGTATAAATGGTATAATCCTCCATTTTTTGGGCAGATTTTCACCTCCGTAGCACCATAAGTGTTTTTGGGTGTACTGTCTTTGTCCATACACCTCCAAACTCGATCATAGAGCTGAAAAGTGTGTTGGACATTCTCAGTCTCAAAATGAGTGTAAATGGATAATCCTCCATTCTTTAGGCAAGAACTGGGGGACCTTTTTTTATGAGATATTCATTATACAATAATTTGAAAAATATTTCACTGTATAAACCTAGTGTCAAATTTGGGTTTATTAGGAATTGTTTTATGTCCTGAACATAGGAAAGAATCATTTGGCAATTACACCAATCTTTAATTAAATTGTGACATAGATATAAATATGTTCTTGAGAAATGATACATTATATAATCATTTGAAAGTATTTCACAGTCACATAATCATTTGAAAGTATTCACATTCATATATAACCTAGTGTCAAATGTGGGTTTGTTAGGAATTCTCTTCTGTCCTGAACATAGGAAAGAATCATTTGCAAACTATACCAATCTAATTAAATGGTTTCATATATATAAACATGTTCCTTTTTGTCATGTCACATTTTTAATCTAATGTATGTTTCTTACGCACACACATATTATGAGGAGTTTATCTGATTTGGTGTTGGTTCGTTGATTTTGTAGATTCGTGTGTTGTTATCTAGGGCGCAGATCCTGTCAGAGAAATGGTGTAAAGTTCCATTTGTTCTTGCTGGTGATTTTAATAGTACCCCACAGGTGTCCTTGCAATTTTTACCATTCTATTTCCATTATTATTATTTAGTTTATCCGCAAATGCTTCTCGATGTAAGAAGTGCTCATACTTAATCTGTTCATGACAGAGTGCAATATACAAGTATTTATCTTCATCAAAGGTAAACTTCAGACTTTCATGATTGATTAACATTAACATAACGTTGATTATTGTGGCGATCTACACTGAAATTGGTTCTCAGCATTATTCTTTTTTGTCTTTCCAAATCTGTAATTTTTTCTTTCTATAAATGTATTCTGATCGAATTCAAAAGTTTCTTATAGGAAATTAGGAATTAGTCTGATAGACTACAATTTACCTATGTTAGTGTTACTTAGGGGTGGTTATTGTAACTAATGGGTACTTATTCGGATGGGATTGAGATGATTAATATGTGCAACGGGTGGAGGGAATTATCAAAGAGTTGTAAAGGAATTGTGTGGTAGATAACCTGGAGTCTAAAAATCCAGTGCATTTGTAATTCATTTTCTCTGATAATAATTTAGAAGAGGCATTTCTTGAGTAATTGTTAGGAATCAATCTAGATTCCTATTAGTTTCCTTCCTTAGACAGTTCCTTGTTAATTCGAATCCATTGTGGTGTGTTGGTAGTTTCCTGTTTTCAATGTTTTGCTTTCTGATAGCAACAATTATCAACAATTCAACATTCAAATATGAAAAATAAACTTTCATGGAAGGAAATCAAAAGAGTTACAACTAGAGCAAACTTTTGAGAGGTCTGCTACCTTAAGTCACTATTTTCCTAAGAGATGATAAAATTCCCCTCTGCACATACTCATTGTACCTTGCTATATTCCTAAACTGCTTTTGATAAAATCTTTGAGAATATTCTGCTACACTTCATCTCGTAGGTCCCCCTTGCCTTATTCTCTTCATTACCTTTCTTCTACCTAGGGTAAGTAAAAGGTATAGGAGCCCTATCACCTTCCTCGTATATTGTGGAATTTAAATTTCACATGCAATTGATTTCCTGTTGTCCATTTTATGTCCATATAGCTCTATCGTATGAACTATACAAGGAAAGCAAAATCTCCTAAACTAGGAAATACTGACTGGCTGTATAATCAGATAGCTATATCACATATATTCTCGTAAGGAATTGTCCCCAGAAAGGGAACTAATTTATCAACCCAAGGAAATAAACAAGTGATATTTGTTGTTCGATTTATTGACAAAATTGATTTTAAAATCATTTAAAATGGAATTGAAACTACGAATACTTTTGAAAAAAAATTAGAACTATAAGGAAGAAACAACTCTAAACTATGAGAAACAATAGTATATTTACCCAAATGATTAATTTCTATTTGTTATGGGCAAGCTTGATATGGAAATTATATTTCATTGACCTAGTGGACAGTGGGAACAAAATTGGTTCTCCCCGCTATTTTTTTTTTTTTTTCTAAATCTGAAATTGTATTCTGCCCTTGTTAATGTTTTTCTTTCTGTAAATTTATTCTGATAGGGTTCAACTTAATCTCTCCTTGGCCAATTCTTTATTACTATTAGTTCATACCCATTGTATTGCCATTAATAGTTTCGTAGCTTAGATGATTTCATTTCCTTGTATATTTTAATCTCTAGGACTATATTAGTTTGTAACTGTATTAGAGAAATCAATTGAATACGAAATTCCAATTCCACAGCAATAATGTAAATTTTCTATATTAATGTCCAAATGCACGGATCATATCTAAAATTGAATCCGGTTTACTTGCAGCTAAATATTATGTTATTTGACCGAAGAGAGATGTCAGGACAGACACATTCTCATCCTTCTAAAGTTGTAGGCGTCAAGGAGTACTAGTGCACCATATATCTTATTAGACGGGTATGAAATTGCTATGTGCAAACGACCTTGAATTATTTGCTTGTTCTCATGGTGCCTAACCTAGAGTTCAAGTTTTGAATGTTTGTCATATAAAGATAATAAAAACAATATTTTTTGATTGCTCCACATCATCATATTCTTCAAAAGATGCTGGACAAATGAAGAGGTAAAACTTGCAACTGGCGATGTTGACTGCTACTTAGCGGTGCATCCCTTCAACCTTATGAGCTCATATGCGACAGTAAGGGTATGTGATTTTGCTAATTTGTAGTTAGGAAGGTTTTAATTTTTTTTATTTTTCCTGTGTATTTTTTTATCCATCTTTCATGCCCCTCTTTTTTTAGCAAAAAATCTTCTCACCACAGGGCTCTGCTAGAACTCGGTTTTCGAATGGCGAACCTTTGGCTACTTCGTTCCACTCTAAATTTCTTGGAACAGTAGACTATTTATGGTAACTACCTTTCCTGAACCCTGAAATAATGATTCTATAACCTAGATACTAGCATAGATGGTTGATTGGAAGACACTTAACATTTTCCTCGAAGGGTTCAATGTAACTACAAATCGGGTAGAACATACACAAACAACTGGGTTGAGAGGCGACTATACCAAGAGTTGATTAACCAACATTTCAGGCTTTCCTATTGCTATGTATGATTCTAAGTCATTACAATCTATCTCCCCTTAACACGCTGGAGGTGGGAACCCTCCCACACAGCCAGACGACTGTCATCCCTAGAATCGAGATGATTTTGATGCCAATCTAACTACTAATTGGGTAGAATTCACTCAATTTGTTTTGAGATGGGAGAGTGACCAAAAACGATTAGTCCACATTTCAGACTTCTCGCTAGGGTTGTAAGATTATGGGTCACTGTAATCAAACCCTCGGAGCCACACATCAAGGCTAAGTTTTTACCTTAGCAGATGATGATGCATCACATAGGATGAAAAATGAAATAATAAAATTAATGATTTTAGAGTTTCCTAGTTAAATTAATTTAACATTGCAATGAAGCGAAAATTAACCTTGACATTAAATATATTTGTAATTTTATTCTCTTTGAGAAAAAATAATCAACTATCGATATTTAAAACAATATTAACTTCACTAATGGTAAGTGGGTCTATAGTTCTAAGTTTTTTTTATGATTTATCTTGTGTTTTATTCTTTCTAATTGAAGGAAAATCGCTATAAACTAAATGTTGCATTTTTATGATAAGAGTTTATTCACTTTCTTCTTTGTATTTTGTTTCTATCAATAATATACTCTGTTTTTTACCAAACAAATTATTGATTGTACAATATGGCATGATCATGGTGTCAATTTTGATAAGCTTATTAGACCATATGTTTCTTACCATATGCAGGTATTCCGATGACCTTGTTGCAACAAGGGTTCTTGATACGCTTCCCATTGACGTTCTCGAGAGAATAGGAGGACTTCCATGCCAGGTAAGATAGAACACTTTCAAGTTCTTGCAACGGATATGATCTGTATGCGTAATTTTAAGCATGTGAAGTCGGTCTACATTTTCTTTCCATGAAGTTGAAACCTGAGAAGGATTATATTAGAAGTAAACATATATGCTCAAGGATCATGTTTAGAAATTTTTTTTAATATAGGAAACTGGATTATATTAGATAATAGAGGAAAAGTACAAAGAGCATATATGCAATTGTCTCTAAGAAATACAAAACAACACGTGATACTCGTTTAGAATTGGCCCCATATTTTGTTAATCGTTGATGTACATGTATCTCTAAAGACACAACAGTTAGTGTTCTTGGTTTAACATGCTTACTTCCCCTTTCACAGAAGCTGGGTAGTGATCACTTGGCATTGGTTTCAGAATTTGCTTTCAAACTATGAACAACCACTCCTTTCTCCGAAATCGTTGTTCCAAACTCATAATTTTCTTATCAATAACAGCCGAGTTGAAGTTTTTATGCTACTCCCATCAGATCAAGGTCTGGCTTTGTCGAGGACATTGCCTATAGTTGCCTTATTACTCTAATACGACCCCATCGGATCAAGGTTTGGGTTTGTCGAGAACATATTGCCTTTAGTAACCTTATTGGTGTATAAACTTCTATTTTTTGTATATCAATTTCCATGTATTTCTACTCTATTTTATAGCATTGTGAGTCTTACAACTCTACTGTCAACTTCAACATGATCAAGATTGGTTTTAGTGGAAAAAAAAAAAGAGCATGATGCATGATTTTCCTTGAGAAGTTATTATAGTTGATTTGCAATAATGCTTGTTTTACTATAAATTCGTTGTTGTCTTTTAACTTTGAACAGTTTTATGTTTGGTCGGTATGCTCGCTTATTAGCCTATGTTCTTGCGCTCGTCGTATGCACTAATGAATAAATAATCGTGTGTGTCAAATCAGTTCAAAAATGAAAGTTTTGGTAAAAACAAATCATATGAATTACTACATACTAAATTTTGAGTAGTTGAGTTGAAATCATGTTTTGTCAATAATAAGATAATTAGTTGATTTTTTTTTTTTTTATCATTTATGAGATCAATCGATCTCTTCGAATGATAATACTAGTTGCTTTCTTAAATTAAAATAAAAAATTTGAGGATGCAATGTATGGGTAGTGTCGAATTAATTAATTTACTCGGTACCAAAATTTTAAATAAATAATGTTATATCTACATTTTAACTTATATTTAAACATATGATTTTCATGTCGTTTATTTATTGGTTTAATTTTGTGATAGTTTGACATGTAAAGTCAAGAATGGTTCAAGTGTAAAGGATTGGCTAATATCAATAAGGGTGCACAGTTTTATATTGCTGGAAAAAATGAAAAATATATGATTTATAAGTATAATTTTTCTTCATACTTAGTATAACGCATTTTGAGTTAAGTTCAAGAATAAATTTATGTGGGTTTTAAATTAAAGCGGACAAATTATAATGGGAGAGGACGGGAAACTTCACAAATGATATCAGAGATAAATTTCAATTGGAAGTGTGATAGACGGGGACGTCAGGCCCCTTAGGGAAGAGATTGTGACAGTTCGCCATATGAAGTTAAAGACGACTCAAGTGTGAGGACTCAACTCATACCAGTATGTGTATAATCTTATACCGTTTGGAAGAATAAAAAAATGTATGGTTTATAAATAGAATTCTCATATTTACGTAGAACAAAATGTTTTGGGCTTACTCCAAAAATAAATCGTGAAGATTTTGTCTCAAAGCAGATAATATTATACTGGAAGGACTGGATAATCTACAAAATATGTTAATTATTCACAAAAAAGCATGATATAAATAAATTAAAATTAATAATTAGAGGCGTTTTATATGATTGAACGGGCAAAATAGACATTTTGCCTTAGCCACGCTGGGGTTCCGTTCAGACTTCGAGTAGTAGTGGCTGCTCTTTCCCTAGAAAATCAGAGAAGAGAGAGCGAGATAATCGGAGAGAAAATGGTCGCACCGATCGGTACGTCTCACCGATGGGCCTACATCCGGATCATTTCCGGCACCATTATCGGCGGTGTTCTTGGTTTCTACGTTATGCACCGCATGGAAGTTAGTCACAAGGTAATGCCCACTTCACTTTTAAGGTGCGCCGTGTTTAATTCTTCTGAGACTGAAGAATGTTATCTCTACATATTTGATGCGATGGTGGAGGGTTTTGTTGTTGTAGGAGAAGATGAAGGAGAGGCTGAAGCAATATGAAATCGAGCTAAAGAAAAGAGAAAAATTAAACGAGCTTGAAGATTCCTTGTAGATTTGGGATTTTTTTTTTTTCAGAAATTTTATTTCCGATCGCTGACAAAAAATCTAGAAAATGAGAAATCGATTATCATGGTTCGATGATTTTTCCCTTAACTTGCAATATTTTATTGAGTAGTTCTTTCCAATCAAAAACAAATTGCAACATCTTGATTAGGGAGGAGATCTTACCCTTCTTAACTCCTAATTTCATTGATGCAAATTTCGTAAATTATTGAAAGAGAAATCGATATTTGTTTGTTTCATGGAGTTTGATCTCATAGTTTTATAATAATTCAAGTGTTCAATCAGCTGGAATTATTACTCTACTTCAACTGCAAACTGGTAATTGCTAAACATGGTGTCTGCTACTTGTTGCTTGTTGCAGATAAATCAAAGAACAAAATCATTGTCTTCATAGGCATTAACAGGAAGAAAGCTGCTTGAGTTTCAAGGTTCCTTTTTGTTTTGATTTATTTGCATCATGATTAGTGTTAAATTTCGACGTGACCCGAATTTCATACGGACAATGTCAGTTAGACTCACTTGTAAATCTCGTTAAGATTTATTTTCTATTTCTAACACGTAGAAAATATTATTTGCTAGAAAGCAAGAACATGGCGATTTTAGTTTCCCCCCAATACCGGAAGAGGCAAAACAAGTGCAAAAGGTAAAGCAATTACAAACCACTTGCTTATGTCATAAACTTGTGAGGAAGAATGATTGTGTAGAGAATTAGGGGTGCATTAGATGGCAAAAGATGTGATTGTGTTCATGTGGGAATATAATGTTTTGATTTATTTGCATCATGATTAGTGTTAAATTTCGACGTGACCCGAATTTCATACGGACAATGTCAGTTAGACTCACGTTGATAATCTCGTTAAGATTTTATTTTCTATTTCTAACACGTAGAAAATATTATTTGCTAGAAAAGCAAGAACATGGCGATTTTAGTCAAAATCCGGAAGAGGCAAAACAAGTGCAAAAGTAAAGCAATTACAAACCACTTGCTTATTGTCATAAACTTGTGAGGAAGAATGATTGTGTAGAGAATTAGGGGTGCATTTAGATGCAAAAGATGTGATTGTTCATGTTTATTTTGGAAATTATTATATTTTATAATGTCTGGTGAACAATTTATCATATCTTTTGTAGGGGTGGGATCGGTTCAGGTCGAACCAAGTAAACCGAATTGTACTGATACTTCGGTCCAGTTCAGTTTGTTTTGATTATTAAAAAACCCGACTTTATATCCGAGTCGAGTAAAACTGTAGTTCTCGGTTTGGTTCTTGATTTTTTTTTTTTAAAGACCAATGAAATCGAATCAAACCTAACCGATATTAAATATTCATACATAGTTTTTTATTTTGTTCAATTCCAATTAAGATTGAAACTGCACCGAGCTGAACAAAACCGAAAAAATCAGTTTGGTTCTAAAATTTGATCACATTGGTTTCGGTGTCAAAAATTGTGGAACGGAACGTTTGGGTTCTAATTAGGGGTGAAATTGAATCGAACCATGCAAGTTTCGTTCCGTGTCGAAGATATCTGGAACTATCTATGGCTATTATGCATCAAAATTTACATATGTTACTTACGACTTTATATTCGAGTCGAGTAAAATCGAAGTTTTTGGTTTGGTTCTTTAGTTTCTTTTTTTCAAAAACCAATCGAATCAAACCAAACCAAACCAATATTGATAGAAAAACCAAAACAAACCGAATAAAACCGACCCGAAGATCGAACCAAAAATATCTGTCAAGAACATGATTTAATAACTAATTATTAAACCCTAAAAAGTCTAAGGAGCAAAGTATAAAAGATGGAGGATTAGACAAAGACTAGGGCGGGAAACATTAACTCAGCTGTTAACTGTTTCAACTCAGTTCCGGGAAGCGAGCGATGATGGAAGATTCAGGCGCGATTCTCTGCCATATTTCTTCTCTCAAGGACATGCTTGATCAGGCGAGCTTCTTCACCTATTTCGTTTTCTCTCGATTGTTCGTTCCCTCGTGATGATGATTGGCGAGTTTCTCTTTTTTTAATCCGCGTTTCTTTAGGTGAACGACGAAATCGAAGCAAATATTCAGATTACGCGCGAGATTGAATCGGAGATTGTCAAATGCTCAGAGGCTGAGTCTGTTCTGGCTTCCAGAGAGTCAGAGTTGACGAAGTCGCTTTATATGTTGCAGTTTGACATCAATGGATTGATGGCTGTTGCCGGTTAGCTCTAGCAAATAGTTAAAAAATTCACATTTGTTGATTGATGCCGTAATTTTACTAGTTTGCTGAAATTCTGCTGCTTATGGAGTTAGGAACTTGGGATTTATTTGAATTTGTATTCTAGTATGGACATGGATCATAAGTGAGAGTTTAATTTAGTAGAGTTACATTTCAGGGAAAATGTGCAGTTACTTTGTTTTCTTGTTTAATTGGTTTTTTGATGCGTTGGATTACTCAGATTGATATTTTTAACAAGAGTAATGCTACGTTTACTTTATTATTCTACTATTTTAAAATACTCGCTGACATATCAAGTAATGATCGGTGCAATAAATATAATAAATTAATTATTACATTTATTGCACCGATCATTGCTTGACACGTCAGCGAGTATTTTCAGATGGTAGAATAAGAAAGTAAACGTAGTATTATTGTTTTAACAATGACGAGCTGATTGTGGTGGTCCTTCGATTCACCCATCCACTTCATTGTGTGATTGTGTTGTTAGAGTTAGACTCTTCTATCTCTATCTATCTATTTGAGCACATAGTTGATTAGTGGGGTCTGTCTTACTCCGTTTTATGGATCGAATTAGGTGAAGGTTCTTTCTCAATTCCCCCATACCTCCCTTTCTGCCCATACCTCCCTTTCTGCATTTTATTTTTAATTTTCATCTCCCTGCTCTAGCCAGTCAAGTGTTAGCTTTCAATTCTTCCTTCTTAGTAAGATTGGTTGAATGCTTTTGTACCTGTTAAAAACTCTATTTCTCATTGATTATGTGCGTGGGCAAGAGCTTCACAATATTAAGGAGCCTTGTAAAGATAAACCAGATTTGAGCTTTTGTTTAATTCCTTCCTTTTTTCTCCTTAATACGAACCTTTTTGTTTGCTGATAAAGAAAAAAAGAATCTAATGACCAATATGGGCATAGAGTCACGTTGATTTACTTGTTTTTCTGTTTTCCATATTTTGCTTGTACGAAATGCAGGTGGCTCATTATATTTTACAATTTAGTCTTTTTCTCCTTCATTTTAATACTTAGACCTAATTATAAGCGTAATAATGCCACATCAAAATATTGGTAACCTGGTTCTAGAATTTTGTTTCTCTTTTCATGCAGCTGATTCGAGAACTTCGGTAAAAAAATTGGAGCAGGAAATATGTTGTCTAAGAACAATGCGTGATGATATTGTTACTCGTTTGCATGAAAAGCGGTATTAATAATAGCCTTTGGTGTAACTATCAAACCATTTCATCCTATGATATGTTCCGTGTACTTATTGTCAAACATGCTCGAGATTTATTTTTCTCTTTCTCTCTCAATTATAAAATCTCAGACGAAACAAAACAGCTGAAGTAATAATCTTCTATGAGTATCAATTAGTGTAGAAGATGCTTTTAATAAGGTTAATCCTTACATTAAATGTTCCATTATTCTGCTCTAACATTAACCATGTCTTAAACTTTCTGTAGAACTCTTTTCACTCTGTGATTGATATAACTCTTTATCAATCCTTACATTAAATGTTTCCTTTTAAGCTCCTCTGTCTAACAAAAACCAAGTCATAATCTTTCTGTGGAGCCCTTTTCAATGTGGCATTGATACAACTCTTATCACTCACAATTTTTTAATTTTATGTCTATTTGGCTTATTGTCTATATTTTAAAATGATGATCGGTTGCTGTATGGTTTCCTTCCCTGCAGTGAAGAATTCTGTATACGCTGCCAAGCATTCCAGAGAGATATTGTGAACAATGATAATGAGCAAATATTGGCTTTAATATCAGAGAAAGAGTCCCTTGAAGATGAAATTCAAAGATTGGATAAGAAAAATTACGCATTGAAGAATTCATTGTCGGCGCTTGCGGATGATATCTTACAAGAACTTCACACTTCCAACTCTGGTACTGTATGGTGCTTATTTTTGTAATTTTCTAATACATATATTCACATGAGCTTATTACATGCTGAACTGTATTAACTTTTAGAATTTTCTTTTATTCTTCTACAGATTATGTGATAGTAAAATAATTTTTGCCTTATACTTAATTTTTCATCTACTTTTCTGTAATGCAGCTATGGATGTTCATATACAAGGTCGGAATCGAGAAAATGAAGAGCTGATAAAGGACATTGATAATTTGAAGAGCACATTGCTTTCAGTCATTACAAGTAATGATGGCACATGCTGAACTAAGTCTGCTTATTTACAGTAAGTCAGTAGTTTCTACTTTCTAGGCTGCACTCATCTTTGCTATATCTCACAATAAAACATCTCTTTTGAGACCATTAAGGCTCCCTTTAGTATTGCTTTTGGAAGCCAATTTTAATATTTGAGACCATTAAACCTAACATGATTGAGAGAGATAACAGTGAGGTCGTCATGATCAAGACCGTTCTTAGGGATTGATGTATGTTTTGTCATATTCTCATTGCCGATTTGACGTGATGGATTCGAGTTTGTTAAGGTTACCATAAATAAATTAAAGCTACCGTGTTTTTTGTCACCCTCTAAAGCCGTGACATTCTAGTTGTGGGTAAAATTGATCATTTTTGGTATGTTCTTAGTAGTATAAAGTTGATTTCTAACTCAAGGAACTAGAGAACTAGACTTTTGAATGAGATGGAAATTCTAGTTTTGAAAAAAAAAAGAGATGGAAAATGATGATTTAGGTTCTTCTATGGAATTGAGTGATTGACATGATCGAATTATCACGTATTTGGATAATTCTCGAGTTAGCCTAGATAAAATCATATAATTCTTACTCTGACATGGTGTTCACTCATAGTAACACGTGTCGTGGTAACATTAGTATGCGTTTTGAAGTCATTTCCTTTGATGTTTGCAAAGGAATTGTAGTTATTGTTCTCAAGAGAACAATAATGACAACTCTACGCAATGTTGAAGAAATCTCGTAAAGAGAGAGTGTGACTGGTCCTCTGCCTCGAGAGGTCCAACCTTAATATTTTAACGAGCGGAGGTGAAGCCTCTTGCTGCATAAATGACATTCAAAACGAGTAGGGGTGGAATAGATTCATGTTGAATCTAGTAAGTCGAAACAAAACGATGATTTAACGTTTTGAAAATTCCTTCCTCATGGTTCTTATGACTAATATGACTCGGATCTTTTCAACGTTGGTTTCGTTGGAGCAAACGAGAAAGAGTGACATATATAAACCATCTAATATGATTCGTTCCCGATAATATATGGTAATTTCATATCTCGGACGAAATAAAACCAAACTATCGTAACTTTACCGACTCGAGATGAACAAGAGATAGACTTGAATATAGAAATACTAGAAGGGAAGAGAAAGGACTTAAAATTTGAGCTACAACAATGGTCTGCAAAGAGTTATACATCAAATCCAACACCTCCACTCTACAACCACACCCATTGTTAGTAGATCAAATATAAGCTACTAGTCTACAGAAAATCTTCACAGAACACAGAAAAAGTGAAGAGGGTTTCATAGAATTTCAATGGCAGAACTCGAATCTGCCGGGATTGTTGCAGAGACCTGGTTTTGTTCTCGGAAGACAACTTTCTTCATCTTCATCAACCACTCGAAGAACTCGATGGTGTGGTCGTAGAGGCTGAGAGCAAAGTACAATCCAATCCCACCAATGATCCCATTTGCTATGGAGTATGTGAGTGGCATTAGAAGCATTGTTATAAATGCAGGTGCTGCCTCCTTCATGTTCCCCCAGTCTATGCCCTTCACCACCTAAAACGTTTAAGAAGTACGATAATTTAGTACGTTACGTTATTTTTAAGCGTGAAATTATCGAAATATCTTCGTCTCGACAAAAATTCGAGAACAATGACATTGTGGAGAGAAGAATGTTAACGCTAATGTTTCTTGTAATGAATGTAAAGTTATCGTTGATTCGTGACTTACCCTCATCATCATCACTCCGACCATGACGAGCGACGGGCCGACCGCCCACGGTGGAACACTAGTCAACAAGGGGGTGAAAAACAAGGAGGCTAGAAAACACAACCCGATAATCACGGCTGTTAATCCTGTTCTACCTCCTTCTCTAATGCCGGCCGATGATTCGACGTATGTAGCAATCGGAGAGACTCCCAATGCCGACCCAACAACGGTTGAGCCGGCATCGACAATATAAGCCATGTATTCACCTTCAAAGCTCCCTTCTTGGTTTAGAAAACCTCCCAATTCAGCCATGGAATACAATGTGCCGGTTGTCGCCAATACATCGACGTAGAACAAAGTTGCCAAAGCTATCCAAACTTCACTTCTGTTGAAATTGGCAAAGCTTATAGCCCCGGCAGTCGATTCGATTCCGTGAAAGTCCACGACCTTCTTGAAATAATCGTAATTTTGGTCACCAAGTGGGGTTTGAGGAAAATATGAAACAGCTGTGCCTCTAAATAGTGAGATTATTGAGACTAATACAATACCATATATCATACTTCCTTTTATTTCTTTCATTAACCCGTAAGACATTATAAAGAAACCGAGTGATCCGAGCCAAAATTTTGGGCTTTGCATTTTTCCTGAAATGCACTCGCCGGTTACCGGGTCGGTCGAAGTGCACGCCGAGATGGTCACCAATGTCGACGGGTCAGGCCCGACGAGACCCACCCCTTGGTGAACTTGGAGGCCCACAAAGGCAATGAAGAGTCCGATTCCGGCAGCACAAGCTAGTCGAACCGGTTGCGGCATGAACTTTGCAAGCTTCGCGCGTAGCCCAAGAGCTGAAATGGCTAAAAACGCACAACCTTCGACTAAAACAACAGTCATTGCGGTTCGGTAGGACATTGATCCAGACCCATGAAAGCCCACTAAATTGTAGGCCAAATAAGCGTTGGGTCCCATTCCTGGGGCTAGTCCTAAAGGAAGATTGGCTAGAATTCCCATTGCAAAGGACCCTATCATTGCTGATAAAACAGTTGCTACTATGAGATCACTTTTGGTCTTGGTGAGACAGTTTTGGTAGCCCGGGTTTGATTTGAAGACGCAATCCGGGGTGGCAGTTTGGTTTCCCACGGCGGAGCAGTCGGCTGCGGAACAGGTTCCGCCGGAATCAGCCAGGATGGTGGCATTAACGGTGATGATGTATGACATCGTGACAAACGTGGCCAACCCGGCTCGTAACTCTTGAGTGAAGCAGCTCTTCCTCGCCTCTAACTTGAAATATTTTCCGACCAAACTCTTCGAAACCGAATCGTTCAACCTCTTCTCGGCAGTGCAATACGATTTTTTGAGAATTGAAAACATCCCACCTCCCACTTTCACGCATAGCTCACTACCCCCCATTTCTCACACTTTCTCTCTCTAGATTAGAGTTAAATGGGTTGTCATACACACACTCCCACACGTTGAAACGTTTATATTCAGAAGAGAGAGAAGAAGAAGAGGAGAGAGAGAGAGAGGAATCTTGAAAGATATCATGGGCAATTGTGCATCATGGGGAGAGACCAGATTACAAGGTTTCTTTTTTTCTTAATTTTAGTGAAATGGTGTTGGTTTTTGGACCACAATTATGATCATGACACCTCTAATGGTTGATTAAACAAATGCATTTTGCAACCCAATACCTGTCTTTCCTTTTATTTTATTCTCTGTTAAACCAGTCTACCTCTTCATTTCTTCTTTGTATATTCATCAACTTCAATTATTCTACTGTCCTAGACTCTCTTTTCTTGGCCATTTGAGTGCTGTAAATTGAGACTTTCCTGTAATTTTTTTGAAAAATAATTATAGATTTCTCGAAACATCACGACGACGATGATAACAAAAGAATCTCGGGCATAACTCATTGTGCATTTGATTTACCTAATCAATCCCGCTCTTAATTTCTTATACGTTAAGGTTTTTCCCGTAAAATTTTCTTTTCTGATTCACATCTGCTAATAATATCGAAATGTTATGTTATAACCTTTTCAAGGATTTCTCGATTACGTTCAAATTGTATACTCTGATGTATTCTTTACGTGTTATTCATTAACTAATATATTGTTTTATATATTTTATAATCTATCGTGATTACTCTAACAATGAACGAGCAACTCACCGAACAAAGGATTAAAGTGTAAAGCATTATTAAATATCTTTTTCTCTCATGTGCAATTGCCCAAATCTTGATATGAATTATTGTTGGTTTTAAACAAATAAAATATTTAGTTTTCCTGATTTTTAAAAGTTTGAAAAATATTTGTTTTTTATTTTTTTCCATAACTTTTCGATTAACCTAATCACTATCTAGCATGCCATCGTATTCAACGCGAAAAATAAAAATTTAACTTAAGAGCATAAAAAATCTAAATTACTGGAAATCGTATAAGTTCGTTACTGACAAATTACCGACTTCCTCGAAAGCTTAAGTTGTTGAATTCAGATGAATTAAATTAGCAAATAAGTTTTTTTTAGCCAAAAAAAGAGAAGATAATAATGAATATATGATGATAATTAAATTATTTATTTTAATTAAGAATTAATTAGTTAGTTAGTAAAGCTCCAAAATCTGTGAAGCTGGCCGAAAGGGCAAAATCAAATCTCAATATTCTTTCGGAATAGCCATGTTCTATGGTACGACTTACAAATATTAGTTGAATTATATAAGATTAATATCATGATTATATTAGTTGAATTATATAAGATTAATAGCATGATTAGTGACTTTAATTCATCATATTCTATTTTAATTAAGAATTAATAGTGTTTTTTCGAATCATTATTTTGATTAATTGTACCTTCCCATCCAAATTTTATCGAGTTAGTTCATTATAATATGATTTTTGTTGTCGTATGATTGTGTCTCTTATAGTGGTGCGCCCAATCGAAAAAAAAAACTATGATCGATTAGAGGAGATAGAACTAGGGTGGATCCGCATTTGATTAGAAAATCGCAATATCTCGTTATTTCTTATTTTATTTGTAACATTTAATCATTGATGTAATAATATATTTTACTATGCATCAAATATGATAATATTATATTTGCACTCTAATTATACGTAGTTATACGCCGATATAATGATACATTAAATTTCAATTAGCAAAGAAAATGAAGTGAAAACAAAACATGATATACTTGTAATTAGAATCGCAAAATATGATATAGGTAGAGTTTTTTGGCCGAAATTTTGTTTGGGCTGGACCAAATAGCTCCTAGCGCGATTAAAGCGACCGACCGAACAAAATTATTTCGTACTTTCTCTATAGTGAATTTTTTTTTTTTTTTGTATTTTCGGTTAGGTTTTTTTCCACGTAAAATTAGTGTTTATTCTTTATTTTTCTTTTTTAGTGGTTTTCATTTAATTATAACAATAACAAAAAAATGAAATCGTGTTTATGGTGCACTTACTCATTTGTTAGAATAAAAATTTAGATACTTTAGCAGAAAGCACTTCCAAAAGTCCAAAACCAAAATCTTAAATGATCTGCCATCATTTTGCATTCTCTTTTAATAATCTCTTCCTTTATTCATGGAATCTTTTCCATGCATTGTTGGGTAGTGAAAATTGAAATTAGAATTCGGTCTTTCGGTTTCGATTTAAACACGTGTTCGATTAACACGAGAAAATGATAATTCTTTGCATGAATCGATATGATTTAGAGGGGAAAAAAAACTCGAGCTTATATCGAAAAAAAAAAAATGTTAATTGCTTGAGGAGATACCTTTCATGTTAACATGACTCAAAAAATGATACGTTTGGAGAGTATTCTTACACAAAAACTGAAGAATTTGTGAGAGTAGATATTATTATTATATATGAAATTTAAGAAGAAAAAAATAGTTGAAATGCGTAGCTATTGACAGCTTTAGGAGAGACAAATAATAGTAGTGTACCAAAAAATAATAAACACGAGGCACGCGCCAATAATTTAAAAATTGCTAATGCCTCTTTTGAGACTTTGAAAATCTGCAGTGGGTTCTTCTTTTGAGAGGCAAAGGAAAAGCTAAAAAGCCAGAATTAAACAAGAAAAAAGTGGGAAATGTGAGAGAGAGAGGGATGGAGAGGGAGAGGGAGGGAGAGAGAGAGAGAAGAGTTACTGAGTTAGAGGGAGATGGAAGAGAGAGGATAGAGGAGATGGAGAGAAAGAGAGAGAGAGAGGTAAGAGTTAGAGGGAGATGGAGAGATAGAGAAAGAGAGATGAGATTGAGAGAGAGAGAGAGAGAGAGAGAGAGGTAGTAGAGTTGATTTTGGCATTTAGTAGAGAAAAGTAAAAACTTTTTATAGGGAGTTGAGTTTTAACAAGGAAGGAATGGCTCTTTCCTTGGCTCCAACCAATACCATTTAAAGCAAAGTTAATCAAAACCTAATTTGGTCCACCTATTCTTATAATAATATGTCACTTTTTTAAGGATTATGATTACTACCTACCCATGATCATGTTCTTCCCACTTCTTCACTAACTCTGATGTTCTCAATCATTTCATCTCTCTCTCTCTCTCCTCTCAAGCAATTTGCTCATTCTCAATTCCAAATAAGACTTGTGATGATGAGCACATGAAACATTCATAATTGTGCTTGTAGATACTATAAAATCATCAATTGTATGATAAAAGAGAATAATGTAGTTTTTGACTTACTGAAACTATTTTTTTTAGGCTACGTTGTTTCTCGAAATAATATTTCATTGGATTTAATTCAAATAGTAGTTGTGTTGGACTGGAAGTCCCTGAAAAACATTACTAAAGTTTTCTGAGATTAGCTAGTTGTTGTTGTCGTCGCAAGGAAAATTTTCTTTCTATGGTCAAACTGTTAACTTAGTTAATGAGAAAGAATGATAATTTTGTTTGTAACGTGAAGTTTGATAAGCATTTAATGTGTAAAGAATTGCATAATTTCGATAACGAGTTGAAAGATAGTTTTTGCTAAATGTAGGTATTAGTATAATGTTTGGAAAGTCAGTAGCGACGAATTTATGTTTTTCTCATAGGCAAAGTTGTGGTGCCTAATCTTTTTCGATTGAGACATGCAGTTCTCGTTGAAAGTCATAATTCAAAACCTATTATTCATTTTTGTAGTATCCAAGTGAAATTATTTTCCTTCTAATAAAAAATGATCTCATGATCTTGAATCGATCTTACTTAAGATCTTAAATATGCAAAGACTTTCCAATTAAAAGATTGATATATAGAATAATGTAACATGATATATAGTTAGATTTTTTTTTACGTATCAAGACTTAGAAATAGTGACTTGCTAGATTATTGCAAGACTCTTCAACAACTTAACCTAAAGAATGCATTCCTACGTGAAAATCTAGATGAAGAAGAAGGCTATATGAATTTCTTTGAAGGTTTTGAAGACAAAAATGGAAAGAAAGGCTAATTGAAGAACCCTAACCAATCATTGAGAATCTATATCACCAACCGTTGAACTTGGCAATATTAACTAAGAATAATATTAAAAAGAACAATTAGGGTTTTTATTTAGGGTTTAGGAAACTGGAAAGAGAGAGATAGCCAAAAAATTGTCCTTTGCGGGTACAAGGGCAATTTAGTTTGTTAAAAATAGACAATGCTTAAGTGCTTCTTTATTAATGGCTACAATTAATGGAATTAGTTAAAAACTACAAATTTGTTTTTCTAGGAAAAATAAGAATAAAAATAGATTTATTGCAAAAAAATGATTTTTTCTGAAATAATTTTACGTTTATTCTATTAAAGTACTCGCATCAAACAAATAGGGGTGAGCACGGACCGGTTCGATCTAGTCCCGAGCCCGGACCGTGCTTTTAGAATTTTTTTTTCAAGGACCGGAACCGGTTCTGGGAAGGACTGGGACCAGTTCCTCCCAACTTATCTCCTTCTCTCTCTGTTTTCGAAATATGTTTAATTCTTTTCCACACAGTAATATTTGGAAGTAGAGGAGAAATGACAAAACGTCTATGGTTATTTGTTCTAACCCAAACAACATCATCATCTCTGATTAATCAACCAATCAATAAACAAAAATCAAACATAATTTATCAACCAACAACAAAATAAAAAACAATTAACCCTAATTTTTACTTCCAAGAAATTTACACAATACAGTACATACAGTGAGTGAGCAGTGAGGACAATAACACAGAGACAGAGCCGGAGACGGAGACGGAGACGGAGATGGAGCCGGAGACAGAGATGGAGCCGGAGACGGAGACAAAGATGGAGCTTTGCGTCTTGTGAATTGGAACACTCGATCATACGATCACCACAGGAGTCAGGAACAAGACGCCGGTCGCTAGGGACGAAAATCGCTAGGGAGTTGCGAATCAGACTTCAGGTCTCGCTAGTTCAGAGTCGAAGTCGACGCTTGGGAGTCGGGAGTTCTTGTCGAGTCGAAGCTTCAGTCTTCTCTTCAGACTCTGAACTTTGAAGTTCAGAGTTCTTTTAATAAAGGGTTCAGCTGAACCGTTCAGTAAAAATCAGTGGGAGGGGTGTTTTTTTTTTAAACCTTCGGTCTGGTCTGGTATTCGGGATTTTCGAGCCATGGACGGAGACGGAGACGGAGACGGAGACGGAGACGGAGACGGAGACGGAGACGGAGACGGAGACGGAGACGGAGACGGAGACGGAGACGGAGACGGAGACGGAGACGGAGACGGAGACGGAGACGGAGACGGAGACGGAGACGGAGACGGAGACGGAGACGGAGACGGAGACGGAGACGGAGACGGAGACGGAGACGGAGACGGAGACGGAGACGGAGACGGAGACGGAGACGGAGACGGAGACGGAGACGGAGACGGAGACGGAGACGGAGACGGAGACGGAGACGGAGACGGAGACGGAGACGGAGACGGAGACGGAGACGGAGACGGAGACGGAGACGGAGACGGAGACGGAGACGGAGACGGAGACGGAGACGGAGACGGAGACGGAGACGGAGACGGAGACGGAGACGGAGACGGAGACGGAGACGGAGACGGAGACGGAGACGGAGACGGAGACGGAGACGGAGACGGAGACGGAGACGGAGACGGAGACGGAGAATGGAGCCGGGAGACAGAGATGGAGCCCGGAGACGGAGACAAAGATGGAGCTTTGCGTCTTGTGAATTGGAACACTCGATCATACGATCACCACAGGAGTCAGGAACAAGACGCCGGTCGTTAGGGACGAAAATCGCTAGGGAGTTGCGAATCAGACTTCGGGTCTCGCTAGTTCAGAGTCGAAGTCGACGGCTGGGAGCGGAGTTCTTGTCGAGTCGACGCAAGCTTCAGTCTTCTCTTCAGACTCTGAACTTTGAAGTTCAGAGTTCATTTTAATAAAGGGTTCAGCTGAACCGTTCAATAAAAATCAGTGGGAGGGTTTTTTTTTTTTTAAACCTTCGGTCTGGTCTGGTATTTCGGGATTTCGAGCCATGGACCGAAGACCGGATCGAGAACCGATGGGATTTTATCATTTGGATCGAGGATCGAACTGTGGTCCACCGATTTAGGATCGAAATCGGACCAAAATCGGTGGTCCTGTCCGGTTCTACCCACCCTACAACAAATATTTGTGCAATTAATGTAATAACTATTTATAATTTATTACATTAACTGATACAATAATTGCATCCAATTAATACTTGACACGTCCGGTAACTTTTCACTCTCTCGTAGCCATTTCGTATAATCTATTAATTGATAGAACAAGTGTGAATGAATAGATTATTCATATTTTTTTTTTTTTAAAATAAAAAAGATTAAATTATGATAATTAAGTATAGAAGAAACAAAACAAGAGGACAGAAGAAATAGGCTTTACTGTTATGAACAATGCAGCTAAAATTAGCCAAATATAGCACTTCCCCAGACATGCCAAACTAACACATCTATTTAACATTCCATTCCACACGTTGATTTGTTCAATCTAACACTACAAAAACAGTGCTAGAAACCAGAATCTTCAGCAAGAACATTTTTTTTGAGAATGACGAATGAGGTTCCTAAGATGCTCTTCCTTTTCCTTTTCTTCCTCGTTTTCGTCCGGAATTCTCGCGCTCACAAGCTCGCTCCTGCTCTGTACGTATTTGGAGACTCGACTCTCGATGCCGGCAACAACAACAACACCAAACTAAAATCGATTCTCCCCTACGGCGTGGATTTTCCTGGAAATCATTCCGGCCGGCTCACCAATGGCTACAATATGGCTGATTTTTTCGGTATGTTTTTAATCAAAAGAATAATATATATTGTAAATATGTGACATGAATGTATAAGACGTATGAGGTATGTATCAAAAATAAAGGCAACCATAATTTTGTACGAGAACCGTATCGACAAATTTTTGTATTCGAACGCAGCTGAATGGCTCGGATTAGAGCTTCCACCTCCGTATATTCGAGTATACGACAACAAATGCAAGAAGAACATAACCGAGGGTATAAACTTTGCAATTGTTGGAGCTACGATCGTCAATGCCAGCAACGGATTCTTCGGCGACACTGTAAGAACATGTTCATTGGTTTCAGGCCACATCCATAATATTTCTTTGTTCTTACAAGTTGTTCCTGATCTTGGCTTTACAGACGGCAAAGGCCTCCGACCTTGGGGCTGCAAGTAGACCAATTTAGAGAAACTGTTGAAGAATATTTGCCTACGAGATTGACATGCAATCAAACTGTTTCACAGCACTTGGCCAACTCCATTTTCATGCTCTCTATTGGTGGGAATGATTATTTGCTTAACTATGTTCCAACTTTGGGATCCCCGGACAGCCTTAATGCCTCGGAGTTTGCCGATAAAGTCGTCGACCAACTCGGTATTTCTTTGAAGGTGACTTATACGAACCATCGATTGTCTTATCTTGTTTGAAATTCGAATAGTCGAACGAAGAAGTTGATGGTTTTTCGATCCGTCGTTCTTCGTTTTTTTTACAGGATTTGTACAATTTGGGAGGCCGGAAATTTGTAATAACCGAAATGGGACCATTCGGGAACTTCCCAGTCCCCAAGTTTGCTCCACCAACTGGTCTAACTTCTGCACAACTCAACCAACTGGCTCTTATTTACAATGACAGGCTGACAGCAAAGCTCAAGGAACTCACTTCTTCTCTTAAATCTTCAACCTTTGTACAATTGAAAACCTTCAACCTTGCATTGGATTTGATCAAAAATCCCACCAAATACGGTATCGCTTTTTGTTTTTTGCGCGTATTTTGCCTGAACAATCTATACATTAGACTCGTTAGACCTATTAGGAACAATCTAAACTAGCTTAGCTCGCCTAGGCTTCACCGGTTTACACGAGTCAAGCCAAGAAGCCGAGAGTTGGGTAGGCTTCATGAGCGTACCGACCGGAGTTGTTTGCGGTACTTGTACATAATTTACTCATATTTTGTCTAAACCATCTATAGATTAGCTCATTAACCGGCTTATCTCAACTCAATTTCACCTGCTGACACGGTCAAGCCAAGAAGCAGAGAGATGAGTAGACTTCATGAGTGTATCAACCCGAGTTGTTTGCGAACATATTTTGTCCAAACGCTCTATAGATTAGCTCATTAGACCTAGTAAGCGCTGTCTAAACTAGCTTATCTCGACTAAGTTTCACCCGTTAACCCGAGTCAAGCCAATAAGTTGAGAGTCGAGGAGACTCCATATTAGTATGACCTACTCAAATTCTTGGCCTTTTTCTTTGGCAGGTGTAGTGAACTCTAAAGAGCCATGCTGCCAAGTAAACATGTTTGGAGGGTGTAAGCCAAAGACAATTCCATGTCACAACAGAACAGAATATGTATTCTTTGATATAGTTCATCCAACAGAGATCACAAACAAGATCATAGCATTGTCGTGTTTCAACGGCACCACTGGAGTCTGCGTTCCGAACACCAAGGAACTCGCGCAGATAGGCTCGACCGGGGATCAAGGAAAGACGGAGGAGAAGACCGGAGAAACTCCGGTGGGGGAGGAGAACAACTTTTTCGTCCGATGGATTCAAGCTATTCTTCACAAAATATTCTAATTCAATCCTTTATTAGGCTATTCAACTCCAATGTTACATAGTTTATGATGTTATGTAATTTGGCTAGGTTCTTATTTCTTGGATCAAACTTTTTCTTTTGAGTTTGTCTCTCTTGGTATTTTTTGCATAGCATGTAGAGAAAGAGAGAGAAATGAACCATTGAGCTGATTGTCTGATAATTTAGAATAATATTACGTTTGCTCACTTAAAATACTCGTTGATGTGTCAATCAATGATTGATGCAATTAAAGTACAATTAATGTAATAATTTATAAATAATTAATTGTACCAATCATTGTTTGACATGTCAGCAGATATTTTAATAGAGTAGAATAAGAGAGTAAACGTAAAATTACTCGGATAATTTAAGGTTTATTAAGTGCCTTGTAACTAGTGGTAAGTGTTATTCTTGAAAATATATATTCATTTGGAATGTGAAAAGACAAGAATACCATTTGAAAACGTCTAGAAATCAAAAATAAGATTCCTCCGCTTCTGGCAGCCCTCAAGTGCAGTGGAAAGAGAGACCGGAGGAACCTCAAAGTCGTTGGATTTCCGAGGTGCAACTGTGTTTTGCTGGGAAAATTTATCCGGAGACGAGAAAGAAATCCGTTTTTCGAGATTTTGGAAGGGAAATGGGCAAATCCACCACAGTGATCGCTGTTCTTTTCTTGATATGTACTTCGCTCCACAAATTTGTGCTTGTTTCTTCATCTTCACTTCTACCGGAATCAAAAACAAGCCAGGTCTGTCCTGAGAACCCTTTTCTCACGCGTTCTAGAGTTAAATTCATCATGGTGAATTCAGTTTATTTTAAATTGGGATTTGTATTGTCGGACGGATGGAAGCTGATTTAAGAGTGGTAACAGTATCTTCAATTTTAGAACCAGGGTTTAATTTTTTACAATTATAATCGTTTCTACATAAAAAATTTCTTCGTGGAGATATATTTCGGGGTTGTGTAAATTTTTTAGAATAAGAAAGTGAATTGCTTCTTGATCTTAACAAGCTGGGCTACAGATATGCTATGATTGTTAAAATCAAATTTCAGTGTCCATTCAGCAGCTGGAGTTGATTCCCTGTCGTAACTTCTTTGTAGTTTCTCAAACCCTGTTATTATTGTCATCATTTTCAACCAAAACATTGCCAAAGACGGGCAGATTACTCTCTATCCGCATTTAATTGCATTTTCAATCCTATCTGTAGTTTCGTATCAAAGATTTCATATCTGACCGAAACTGTTTTAACAGGATCTTCAACAAACTGGTGCTACAAGGTAATTATATACTTTCTCATAATGTCACTCTGCTTTCAGATCCTTCTTAGAATTGGTCTTCAGACCCTTGAAACATATGAAAAATAATGGATTAAAAACATAATTTTAGTATGAATATTTAGTCAAGAATGCGATCATAGTGGACTAATTTGGTATCTCGTGTGAATCCTGTTATCTTGCTGTAGTAGATCTCTTAAGCAAGCAAAAGAGCATGATCATGAAGTACATTGCTCCAGAGAAAGAAGTAGAGCAGCCTGGAAGATCATTGAGGATGTATGCCGGAAGTCGTGTGCTTATCTATACTTATCTTCAAAACTTCAATGACAACTAATAAACAGTATTGAAGTTTTTATTTTGTTTTTTTTATGTAGCATTTGATGCCATTTGTTGAAAGGGAGAAGTTTCAGATCTCATCTGAGTGTAGACTTCATGCCGACAATGATTTGTTTAGAGATCAAGAGCAACACAAGATACACATGGATATAAATGAATGGCAGTGTGGATACTGTAAGAAGAGCTTTCGTGGCGAAAAATTTCTTGATCAGCACTTTGACAACCGACATTATAATCTCCTTAATGTCGTATGTGATCCCTCCCTTTTTTAGTATTGAACTTTCATCCTCTAAGTGAAGTTTAATTCATGAAAATCGCCTCGCCTATCTTCATTTTCGCTTTCTTTCAGACTATTTTATATCCTTGTGACATTTGATTTCTATTTTTATTAGATGCAAAAATTTCTTGTTAAGTGATAGCTTCTGAAAAGAACTCTTTCCTAAACTAGATAAGAAATTAATGGAAGCTAGTGGGATAGTTGTGTTTTGAGGTGTATAAATAGAATAGTACAAGAATAGAAAAATTAAGACTTTTAGTGAGTGAAAAAAATTAGGAGGACAGACTCTAGACTCTGGAAATAGTAGCGTTAGTTTCTTGGGATTTTTCAATAAAATACAGGAATCGTTTAGTTTGTTCTTGTACTGCTGTAGTCGATTATAATGTTTTTATAGATGAATCAGTCTACATTTCCGTTGCTTCTCTTATAGTATAAGCTATTTTCGCACCTCATAAATCATAGTTGGCGAGACTTTTTGGTGGGTTTGATGTGAATTTTAATTTAATGTTTGAATTTGAAACTTGTTTGAATTGGATCCTTTCGATTTCTATACTTACGAAGTTGTCTGAACTTATTGATTGACACAAAACCTCTATCTTCGGCCTTGATAAATGAATTAATATCTTCTACTCGAGCTCCATCATGTAATATTTATATTAAAACTTCTCCAAAATGAAATGATGGTTATAGTGGAACAGAACAAATGATGTCGAGCCAAGAGCAACATGTTCATTCTGTGGTGACTTGTTGTATATTTCAAAGTTTAGCTGTATTTGGTTGGGTTCTTGAGTTTAGATTGATTAACTAGCATTTCCTATGATTTCTTTTTTCCTAGCATAATTTGCCTTGAAATCTTATATAGTAAACTAATAACAATTCTGAGATATGAAACCTGATATGGAGATGCAGAGCAATGACAAGTGCTTAGCAGATTTATGTGGAGCATTACATTGTGATGTCATGATGAACACAAAGTCAGCCAAATCAAAATGCAACCCTGCTGCAGCTGCCAGGAACCAACATCTATGTGAAGTTGGTTTTGAGTATTTTACTTTTCTTTTTTATTTTTATCTTTATTTTGGGTTGTATTTTATTTTAATTTCTTTGCAGAGTCTGGCTAATAGTTGCTTCCCTATTAGTCAAGGTGCTTCTGCAAGTCGACTTCACGGTATTCTTCTTTGTCATCGACTATACTGATTCTAAGCTCTTTTTCCTGGTGACAAGACTTAAGTTAGCGTAAATCGATCATGATTATTAGTTGAAATCTCTAGATTCAGCAATCTATGTTTGTTGATATCATCTATCGAATAACTTATGGCGAGGTCTACTTGCAGAGCTGTTTTTGCGGCAATTTTGCGATGCTCATTCTTGCTCGGGAAAACACAAACCTTTTTCAAGAGGAGGAAAAGTAAACCCTCCCTCTTGCTGTTCGATGTCTGAGTTTGTCTATTGACGTATGTTTCGCTCATTTGCATGCATCTCTTAATGTGGCAGAAGCAAAAAAGTGTGCTCTACCTCGCAACTTCGATTCTCACTCTGATGCTGCTTCCCATTTTCTACGTAGTAGTGTATTTGCACCAGAGGTACTATTTTTTTCGCAACCCTGTCGACCATACGGTGATTTTTAATCCGTTCCGTGTTTATGTATTTGCCAGGGAGCTGAAGAACGGGAGACAAGAGCTCCGGCGAATCTCGAAAGTTGGGCAGAAAACGAAACCTTCGTAATTGTATATATTCATTGGTGTATAATTTCTTTAGGCTGTTTGATAGTGTTAGTGAGGATATTTACAGATTTTGAGCTACTCATTCTGCATTGCAGATCTACCAATCTTTAACATTCTCACTGCAACTGCATACAAAAAGGGCCTACCTTTGACTGAATAGTAATAGCAATTGATAATACTTTTCTTTGATCTGCTCTTCCATGGAGATTGGCCTAGTTGGGCTGAGTTTGTAATGGTTATTCTTTTGAATAATGATACGTTTACGCCGTAATATTAAATTCTAATCTTAAAACTTGACATAATGTTCGTATCGTAAGCTAATTGATTTATACAGTCAATTATTATAAATATTTATGTTACAGTATAATAATTCTGTTGATGAATAAATTACATGTAAGTGTTATATCAGATTATAAATGTACTTAAATGCATAAAAAGAAAAATTTGGCAAACACGCTTATATGAGTTCAAACTAGTTTGATTCCACTCAAAACTAAAACAAAAAACAAAAGAGAGAGAGATTTAACGGAATAATTTAATTGAAAATGCAACAAACGTTAAAAGTAAGATATCTGTTGCTAACTTCTTAAACTATGAGGTGTTAATTAACGAAATTATACGTTTTATTTCCATATACTTCTCAAAGCGATGTGGGATTGTGACATATGTAAGAAAACTCTTTCAAGATAATAAGACGCGTTTTTTAGCACAATTGACAACAGATCTCATAAGAACTCCGAAGTTAAAAGTGTTCCGGGGAGAGCAGTACCATGTTAGGTGACCGACTGGGAAGTCCTCGCCAAACAAATTCGTGAAGGAAGAAAATATTAGGCTACGGTCCAATCCTAAGAGCGGACAATATCTTACTAGGAAAATGAGGTCGTAACACAGGTGCTATTTGAAAATAAACTCAAATTCGAGGGTCCATATTGATAACTACTTAAAAATTAGAAGGGAAAAAAACGATAAAGGCTTGTCACGAATAGACGATGGCCTACGCGTAAAGCTTACAAGTTACAAGGGTGCCTCCTTGAGCAAGCAAAGGGAGTATCTCAACTGGGAAACCTAACTCAGTGAGTCCACACAAGGTCTCGTCGCCATGGAAGGCCAAGAAGGAACTCAGCAACCTCACCTCGTACTAGCTCACAAGCTCTTCCTCCTCAACCATCCGGATGTCCAAGACATTGAGAAAGTCCGTCTCAGAGAGGAAGTTTTCACCTTCGTCAAAGCGGACGGTAGGGCAGCGATTGCACCTGATTATTACTGAAATTTAACCATTTTTATTATAAACTCAGGTGTTTTGTTTCATTTGTTTAGATATGGCTTCCTTGTTCGAAAACCTAGCTGCCAGTTCGTTGCTGGAGATGGATCGGAGCGTTTTAGACCCGATGCGTTCTAAGAATGAAGAAGAGCTAAAAAAGCTTGATGAAAAGTAAGTTTTCGGGATTCTCTTTGATTCGGCTAACTATGCGTCAGATTAAGAGGAAACGAAGTGAAAAGTAGAAAATCTATTGTTTCTCGTTGTTGACGACTGTGGAAATTCAAGTTTATCTTTTCTGGATTGGTGTTTATCATTCTTATTCAAAATGACAATATGTTACAGTTGGAAGATGATGACGAGATTCAATTTCATCTTTGAAATATCTGTTTTTAATAATGTACATACTGATATACACTGCGAAATTGTTGTTTCAAATGAAATTCAATCACGTCTGACATGTCAGCATTGCTTAACTTCAAGATGGAATTTCATATTGTTATATTTACTGGGATATGACCTTGTTTTATGATCCAATTTCTTGTGCTCAGTAACTCATTCGTTCCTGTCTAATAGAATTGCTGATGCTGAAGAAAACTTGGGTGAAAGTGAAGTTCGAGAAGCTCATTTGGCTAAATCTTTGTTTTTCATCCGTGTTGGTGACAAGGTAGATTGGTTTTCACATACTTTATTTTTCATACAAATGTTTTGGATTTTTCTATATCTGGTAGGACTTTTGTACTTATAATATTGTGATCTTGCCCGATTGCTAATTAATTTAATTTCTTAACATTTGTAATATAAATCCAGGAAAAAGCCTTAGAACAACTTAAGGTAACCGAAAGCAAGACCGTTGCTGTCGGTCAGAAGATGGACTTGGTGTTCTACACTTTACAGCTTGGTTTTTTCTATATGGATTTTGACCTCATTTCCAAAAGCATCGAAAAAGCAAAGAAGTAAGTCAAGCTAAACTTGTGGTTCTCTTCTTTTGCTATCAGCAGTTTTGTCTGATTATATACTTTTGAATCATGATTTCAGCTTGTTTGAAGAAGGAGGTGATTGGGAAAGGAAGAACCGCTTAAAGGTGTATGAAGGCTTGTACTGCATGTCAACTAGAAATTTTAAGAAGGCAGCCACTCTGTTTTTGGACTCTATTTCTACATTCACGACTTATGAACTTTTCCCTTATGACACATTCATATTTTATACTGTTCTGACTAGCATTATATCCTTGGATAGAGTGTCTCTGAAACAAAAGGTGAATGAGATTTTCCCGTTGTACTTTTTGTATCATTAATATCTCTCACATACTTTGACGAAATGGAAGTATTGTGTGATTGTTTACTCAGGTAGTTGATGCTCCAGAAATTTTGACGGTGATCGGGAAAGTTCCATATCTTTCAGAGTTTTTAAACTCTCTCTATGATTGTCAGTACAAATCATTTTTCTCAGCCTTTGGTAAGTATAGGACAGAATAGTCATGTACTCACTAAATCTTTAATCAAATGAGATTCAGCTTTCACACTCCCACATAAACAGAATTTATCTTTATCTTTCAATGTTGATTCATATTCATTGTTTCATTCACATGTTTGTTAATATGTGTCGTTGCATATTTGTTTCTTCTTGTTCAGCTGGGTTGACGGAGCAAATAAAGCTAGACCGTTACTTACATCCGCATTTCCGATACTATATGAGAGAGGTTAGAATTGTTGTTTACTCACAGTTTTTGGAATCCTACAAAAGTGTTACAATTGAAGCAATGGCAAGAGCATTTGGGGTGACCGTGGAGTTCATTGATCTGTAAGTGGTTATGCTTTTTTTGGAGGTTTATCTTATTTTCCATCTTTGTATCACTCGTAATTAGTTGAAGGTATAAGTTTCTTTTTGTTTGGCTTTGTTTTTTTTTTTTTTTTTGAGATAAAGATATAGGTTGGACTAGTTTTTCTCTGGGGACTTGAGCTTTTTGCTTGGCCCTCTTTCTTGTTTTTTTCTCTTCTGGTTCATTCTTCCTTTCTCAATGAAGTTTTGATTACTGAAAAAAAAAAAATATTCCAAAAGGCATAAATATCTTAATGGACTGCGAATTTCCCCATACTATGGCCTTGTTTAGCATTGCTTCTGGAAGCCCTTAACTTAAAGACTGTTATAGTATGTCTGGAGGAAATACAACAACTTTTGGTTGTTAAAAGTTCTTTTAATAAAAATTAGTCTTTCTTTGTTGATCTTAGAAGATCGTATAGGAAGATTTTTTTGGATTTTAATTAAATTTTTGGGTAAAGATCAATTTACCTTATGGACACTTTGGACTTTTTTTTTTAAACATTAGAGCCTGAACTTTAAACCTTGAGCAAAAAATTGTCATTAGATTGTGTTTTATTTGAGCATTCTCTCTCTCTCTCTCTATATATATATATATATATATATATATATATATGTATATCAAACTTGAGCAAAGTAATTGATTTTAAAGAATGTAATTGAAGGCAACTATCTGCATTTCCAGATTTTGTGAGCAGCTCAAGAATCATATAATCTTTTGAATCTGTCCAATCTATTTGATTATGTTGACTAATGGAGATTCTATCAATTTGATCAATGTAATGTGAGGATGCCAATGTATTAGAGCTCGAGTTGTCGGTCCCATTTATACTTGACCTACATGCTCTTATTTAACTCAATTAGCTTTTTAACAGCACCGTAGAGTGTTCTTGAATTCAGTTTCAATTAGGGTTGCTGAAAATTGAATTGAGTATCTTAAACGCCTTCCAAAATGTGTTCTCTAGGGAAAGAAATTGAGAGAGAGAAAGTGAGTCGCGTGCAGCGACAAGCTTATGGTCTAATGTATTAGAAATTTTTTTTGAAGTATCAGTTATTATTTGCTAAGTTTAGGTGATAAATTTTAATTTATCTTAAGCTTTTTGTTTACATATTTATTGCTGTATTAATATCTGACGAACAAATTTTTTTACTATTTTTTTTTTGGATATAAAATTCTTTTATGGTGTAAGGTCCGAACAATATCTTAGAAGTTTGACTATTTATTTATTTATTTTATTGATAAAACTAATTTGAAATGAGCCGTAAAATATTTTCAGGGAGCTGTCACGATTCATTGCAGCAGGAAAGCTTCACTGCAAGATCGATAAAGTTGCAGGTGTTCTTGAGACTAATCGCCCGGATGCGAAGAATGCTCTGTACCAAGCCACAATAAAGCAAGGAGACTTCTTGCTGAATCGGATCCAGAAGTTATCTCGGGTCATTGATCTGTAGTTTGGCTTCTTAATCATTAAAATTATTGACAAAAAGCATGAACAAATTCGAAGTTTTTCTGGATCTTTTGTTGTGTAGGTCGTCCTCCAGGTATTTTCATAACTTCTAATCTTGTATGGCAAAGCTTTTAATTGAGAAGGACTTATTATTTCAGTTTTCTGAGCTTCATCATTTTAATCAATAATTTAATGTTATTTTTAATTTGCAATTATGAAGAGAAGTTTCTTTGTACAAGAAAGTGAGACTTATATGATATCCTTATTTTTAGGAAGAAATTCGTCTGTATACAAGTTTTACAATAACTTTGTAGCCGCGTCAATATTTAAAATAACGTTAGATGTATCTTCTTATTTTATTATTTCGTTATTTTGGGATGTCTCGTTTTTGTACGGCGGAAGTGATATGTTATTTTAATTATTTATAATTTATTATTGATATTTTACGAATGGATGTAGGATGAGATGAAAGGATACATTTAGCATTATTTTAATTCTTATGTACTGAAAATTTGGTAACTGGGATGATAGTAATTTGTGAAAAAATTGGTCATTTTCTGCTTTGCATTGTCTTTCTTGTTTTTTTATTTTTATGTTTTGAATTTTAGCTTTTTCCGGAGTCTTTTCTTGTGACATTTTACTATTATTTATTTCACTAATATTGCATAATGTGCGATGATGATGTTGAAGAAATACAGATAGAACTGTGACATATTATTGTTGCATTTTATGTTTAACCATTGCAAAACCACTAACACTTCAGATTGATTATGCAAACATATTCTATTAGCGTTCGCTACTTTTGTTGCCTATTTTTTCTTCTAAACATATGAATTTTCAATTTTATATTTAAATATATGAATTTTTTTATTTGTGTGCTTAAATAATGTTTTTGAAGAGCAGGGCATGACTTTAATGTTTTAAATTTTATTCTTGTGACTACTTTTGTTTTTTTGTTGCATTTTTCAGTTCAATTGGGAGTTTGGCTTTGAGTACTTAATGTTATCTCCTGATGTGTCGTTTTCGCTCCACCTCCACGGTAATAATATCAGTCCAAGTTGAAATTCAGTCCAAGTTAATAATACCCGTCCAAATTTGTTGAAATTGAAACTATTTAAGTTAAAACTCATAATAATTAAGACTTAAATTGGTGAAAAGATACCTACTATTAGTCAAGTTGAAAGTTCCTTAACCAAATTCGAGAAATTATCCTCCAAGTGTAATTTCATGAATTGAGATATGTAATTTTACGAATATGTAAACAAGTATAGAATGTGGAAAATAAATTGATATAAAAATATCACCGAATGTAGTAACATTTCTATTACGATATACTTTCTATTGTTCGATTTTCATCGATGGAGATGAACTCGTTTGTCGGGTCAGGCCTGCAACTAGTTTCGGAAGATGTCTTTCGTGGAATGGAAGTTGCTTCATCCGACAACAACCCGCATCGTCATCTGTTTCGGGGGGGGCATCCTTAGGCCATCATCTTGGGACGTAATGGCGCCATTGTGCTCAACACATTTCCATCGCTGTTTCTCAAATTCCTAAAACCATCCATTTTGTGAGTGCAGTTGAGAGGACCACAACAAGAAGAACAGGTCAAAAATCGAGTTTCTGTTGTTGAAAGCTTCTCGGAATCGCAATCTTTAGAGCCGGAATCACTACAACATTCTGTGATAAGCCGGGTTTCTTTCTGCCTATTTCTGAGCGAGCAACCGAAAAAGCTGAAGGATAGTCTCCACATTTTGGAGTGTTTTAAGTCGGAATTACGATCGGAGAGATTGATTCTGATCTCCACATTCCGTCCCAACACGGTCTGAAGTGAACTTGCAATCTGTTTCCAGGACTTCTCGGCTCGAGTCACGTGGCTGGGACGGGAAAATTCCAACTCAGCTATTGCTAGACCTGAAATTACAATACAGAGAAACATACAGATGAAGATATCAATCCATCCTGCAAGTGCAGATATAGCAACAAAAATTAAAGTCGAAATATTGGAAAATTCGACAAGCTTCGATAGAACAGATTTCTACCGTGATTGAGCGAAAGAGCGGATAATTTCCCTCGTTTCGTGAGGAATTTTTTAATGGAATTCGATTGGGATAACTCAGCTGCTCTTTTCCATATGGAGTCCAATGTTTCTTTGCATTCATCAGTCACTCCAACTCCACCAAATTTGATGTCATCACAGGAAGGGACAAGATGTTTCAAGCTCTCCCCACCAGAAGATCTGCTGCAAAAATCACCATCTGCATAAAATAATGAACACATTTAAGTTTAACTCATACTAAACTCCCAGGTGGAATGATCGCTTATTTGTGTTAGCCGTACCTTTATCGTTGATATTTCTCAAACATAACTTCGCTTCGTGGGCGTTTGAGGAGAATGACTCCGCGGAGCTTAACTGAAGTAAAGCAACGGTAAGCCACGTCGTTTGATTCTTCGAAATTCTTAATTGTTTTTCAGCTTCCGAGAGTATTTTCAATGCGTGGCTCAGTTTCTGCACATCTCCTTCGGCTATGAACAAATAACGAAGAATAATTTTTACATCAAAAGTCGACGAAGTTTTTCTTAAGTTGAAGGTCCATTTGCACTTACCGGAGTGGTTAGTAATAAACTTTCTTCTTACTTCCGAAGAAGTTTGTTCGTGTTTACCAGCAAGAATGTCCATGATGAGATTAGCCAACTGTGAAATAAGTTGCATTGGATCAATCCTCGATCTCATCAACTCCCTCGCCTTTATTACGGTATTAGAAGTGTCTGACGACAAGGCCAAGTCCAGCAAATCAAGTAATTCTTCATCCGAAACAATCCCAATCTGCAAAAGAACTAATCAGACGATTAGAAATTTTTCCAGAAAATCGTAGTATCGGAATACGAAGATAAAAATGGTCGAATTCTTACAAGCTCACGAGCCATCGACGAAGTGATTTTTTTACCGAGCAAGCTCAGTTGTTTGAGCATCATTTCAGCATCCCTGATGGAACCATTCGATTTTGAAGAAATGAAGTCTAAAGTTTCAGGATCAAAGTCCAGCCGCTCTTCAAGACAAATTTTTCCCAATCTACTAGCAATATCAGCCTCTCTTATTTTCGAAAAATGAAATTTTTGGGACTGTGATACAACGTTTCTCGGCAGCCAGTCAAGGTCAGGAGTGATCATTATAAAGACAGAATGTCGAGAAAAGTTATCGAAGCTACTCAACAAAGTTGCCCATGTTTCCCCTCGTAACATATGGCACTCATCGATAATGAAAACCTTATACCGCGAAGACACTGAAGGACTAACGGCATTTTTAACTAGAGACCTAATCCTGTCTGTTTTATTGATTCTAAGAGACTCTATTTCCTGTACATCTCTGCTTCTTCCGGAAAAGAATGCAACACATTCTCGACATAAACCGCATGGTCTCCGCTCCTCGAGCGAAAGGCAATTCAGTGCTGCAGCAAATATCCTCGAGGCGGAGGTCTTTCCGGTCCCACGGGGCCCGTAAAAGAGATAGAAAGTGGAAATCCTTCCGAGCAAGACGGCCCCCTGAAGAGATTTCAACACAGCATTTTGTCCCACCAAGTCGTCGAAAGATGTCAGCCGGTATTTCGGACACAAATTCCTCGGAGTTCCAGAACTCGATAATGTTTCTTTGTTGACATGTTTCAAACCCCACTGGCTCTGTCTGTAGAGAGCTGTTTCATCGACACTTTCACGCAATAATGGGTAACCTTCTACCTCAGAATAAAAATTTGAGTCTTTGAATTTCGGCGTTTGGTTCCAGCAGCAGCCGATGCCACAACCATGGTGGTTTTGATCTACAACATCAACCTTTTCATTCAAATACGGGGACGAGCTAAGTTTCGACACACCACTAACAATGGATTGAAATGGGCTGCTAACTTGACTTGTGGTTTCACCACCTGCTGAACAAGATGTTAGGACCTGATTCTTACATCGGGATTTTCTTGTTCGATCCGTTTTTTCAGCTTGTGATGATCTCATGATCAATTCATTCAAGGAATCGACATCCTCCCCCAAAGCATTGCTAGAATCCTTTATTGATTCATGTCCATCACAAGGCAATACATCAGCACCTTTTGTCCAAATAGGAGAACTCAAAATGCCTTTATGTCCTGATTTCTGGCACAAGATCAACTTTGTCTTTGTAATCTCATCAAAAAAGTGCTTTTCGTCTCTAGACAAACATAAATTCTTCGAATTTGATTCGCCATAATTATCGGCTACTTCTTCCCTAGAACGATTCAAGAAATGTATAGAAATTTCATTGTTTGAATTGGTTTCCCAATTGACATCATCAATCAATCCAGAGAATTTGGTCATGGAATTTGTCGACGGATCTCTCAGCGACCTTACTCTCCTCAAAGCGACAAGAGTTTTGGAGATGGGAATATCAACAGAATGCCTTCTTCCATCAGCCATGTCTGAAAAGACTAAAACGACAGAAAATCAATCTTCCGATGTGCGCATTTTCAGCTCAAATTTACGAAGTCAAAATCACCTGAGAGAACAAAATACATCAACAGTGACGTTCAAAATAAACGCCAAGTAAGTTTATTAAAGAACACTTTCCACTCAAGACAAATAGTTTCAAATCCCAAGTCATTTTTCAACATTTGAGTTTAAATCAACCTTCAAAACAGAAAGCTTCAAAGAAGAAGAAGCCCGAAACTAATCTAGGTACTCCGGTATCGTTTACTCAGCATTTCAGTCGAGTAATTAGTATAACATGCTGATAAGGTTAAAATCCCAGGAAATACAAAGTTCTTGCACTTTCTTGGGAAGATTAGAACGTTTGATTTATCGTCATATTTACCTCAATGATTCAAAAAGCATCAGAGTCTTGCGATTTCAAACATAAACCAAATGCATTGTCATTTGCGAGCAAAAACATGGTTAAAAAAAAAAACAGCAATGCAACAAAAGGAAAGCTAAAAACACAGAAACTTATGAAAGGAAAAGGATCTGTAAAAAAAACAAAAAAGAAAGACCCATTAACAAACTCTATTTCTCCGAACAACCCACAAAAATCCATTATCCAGATAAACTTGACATGTAGAAATCAAGACCGACCAATCCTTACCATTTATCAACTACCATTCCATACTGATGAAAAAGACAAGAGAGAGAAAAAGAGAGTTCAGAACGGCTCAACAGAGAGATGAAAAAGGAGAAGGTTATTCAAACTTGCAAATAAAAAAAGTACAAAAAGAAGAAAACCCAGAAGAGAACAAACAAGGGGAAACGACAAAAGTCGAATTGAATTCCCAGCTCAGACCTGCAATTGAAATAATCAAGATGCTCCACTTCCAACTTCCAAGTTGTTGACGAAATGTGAAGTCATTAGCGTAGAAAGCGGAGAGCTGAACCCTAACGCTAAAACCGAGGGGTTGATAATTGAGATCTGGTTTCTGAATGAAAACGCAGACACAGTAGCTGCAAGTAGGATTGAGAGGAAGGTAGAAGAGAAGACGAAGGATAAATGGCAAGGCAGTAAATGCCATTAATGAGGAGGGTAAAAGCATGCGCCATTGCTTGTGATCTCACCCACGGGTTTGAGAGAGAAAGTTAGAGAGAGAGAGAAGAAGAGTTTCTCTCATAGCTGGTTTGTTCCTTGTTGCAGAGATTTTGCAGAGGGTGTTATCTCGGCAAACGAGCCGTAAGGGTGTTTTGGTCATTTTCTTCCTTCAAGTTTCAGTTAAGTTGGCTGTTGCTATAGCGACGGGGTGAGTTGGACCCCCCGCAGAAATGACACGTGTCCTATACCATAGCTCTTAATGAAACTTCCAACTTCGCGCTCCAGCGCGTGAGTTCTACTTCATGAAAATATATTTCATGAATTAATTAATTTAAAAATATATTGTTTTATTCTCATAAATTTAATTTTCTCTTTTTTTTTATTGATTAAAATTATTTTAACTCTTGAGTTTAATTTTAAAAAACCCTCAAATACATTTACGCTAAAAAAAATTTTAAACTAACCAAAAAAATCCTGACAGGGGGAGTGTTCATCCTACGTTCTCAATTTTACACTAAAACGGTCTCTTGTTCTAGCGGAAGGTGTTTACCCTCTATTCATCTTTCGTGATTTATAAATTAATTTTTAAAAAAATATCAAACGATATTTAATTTATTTGAAATTTTTACTACATATTCATAATGTAATTAATTTTTAAGAAATAAATAGAGTATAATTTTTTTAGATGCTATAAAATTGCCAACAGCACGTGTAGCCTATGATCGTGCTTGCATTTAATGAGTAGTCTACGCGCTGAACAGCGCGTGATATAAGTTGGAAGTGGGGTCCGTTCAAGATTTGCTTAATAATCAGAGCGAGACTTTGGTGCGTACTGCGCATCTTTTACACACTAGATTCTACAGCCGTACAAAAGCTCTGAACCATCGGCGCCGAACGCTCTAATCTAACCCTAAATCACCGAGTCGAGTCTAAAGATTCTTTTTTTTTTTTTTTTTTTTTTTGAAAGAATATCAATTTTTTTGTAGTTTTATTTTTTTTTTTCAATAAAAGTTTTGTAATTTGAATTTTATTTTTAGACATCACTTTTTTTAAAATAAGTAAAAAAATAAATTAATAATTAATAAATTGTTGGTAATCTTTTTTAGACATCATTGGCTGTCATGGATAGATTGTTGGTTTATGTGTCACCGGAGTTTGAAATTGGTCGGAGTTCATAACGTTAGCGTTTGCATGTCTATCGTGTACTCCGGAAAATATTTTTTAAAATATGAAAGCTTTAATACGTAAATAATTATGTGTGCTCAAAAATAAAAATATCTAAAAGTAAATATAAAGCAAGTGGGTATATTCAATTGATATTTTTAATTTTTAATTTCGACAACTAACCCGTCAGAGTTTGAGATGTGATCAACAGACAGATAATATACGTTACAATTTCTGTTAAAATTCGTTAACTCTCTCTTTCTCTAGATTTCTTGAAGACACCATCATCTACTAATTGGAATAAAAAATTAGGCCATAAATAACGTTAATTGAAGCCAAATTGAAATCATATTCAAGAAAATCTAATCTATATTGTCGTACAACCTTCGAATAGGTCTTGATTCCTACCGTGGTTGATCCTTTTGAAGAAATAAAGAGAAAATATAGATTGTTCATTAACACTTTGATTGCAAAAGATACACATAAAGAGATTTATATATCTAGAGTAAACAAATAGAATAATCAAAAACTAAAATACCCTCATGACATTAATTATAATAATAATAATATATGCTAACATCTCCCTGCAAACTCACGATACGACAGCTATAAGTATTGAGAGTTTGTCAGACAAAAAATGGAATCGCGAAGCGGAGTGTGCCTTGGTAAATAAATCAGCAATCTGCAAAGAAGAATGAACAAAAGACAAGGTGATGGTGTCAAGTTGAAGATGATAGCGGATGACATGACAATCAATCTCAATATGCTTAGTTCGCTCATGAAAAACTGAATTACACGCAATCTGAATAACACTCTGATTGTCACAATGTAACGGAGTAGGATGACGAAGATAAACACTCATATTCGTAGGCAATCAACGTAACCAAACAATCTCACAAGTAGTCGAGGTCATGACACGATACTCAACTTCAGTAGAAGACTGAGAAATAACATCTTGTTTCTTACTCTTCCACAAAATAAATAAATCAACTAGGAAAATACAGAATCCAGTGGTGGACTTACGATCTGTAGGATCATCAGCCCAATCATCATCGGAGTATGCACGTAGCTCGAGAGATGACATGGAATGGAACAAGAGAATATGAAACTGAGTGCCTCGAAGGTACCTTAGAATACGAAGAACAGCAGTAAGAATCGCTTCACCCCAAAACTCACTAGGAACATCGGCTAACAACAAGAACAAGCAGGCTGTTTCAACAAAATGTCGATGTTTCCTTTCAGCAATTTCATTTTGTTGAGGAGTGTCAGTACATGAAGTTTGATGTATAGTCTCATCACAAGCAAGTACATGAGAAAAATCATTAGAAGTGTATTCACCCCCAAATCACAACGAAAACACTGGATGACGACTGAATGTTGCATTTTTACAAGAGTCCTAAAGTTGATGAAAATGGTAAGAATTTGGAGGATAAGAAAGCAAAAGAAGATAAATTGAGAGATATATGATGAAAGACACATGAATCCAAGACCCATAACAAAGAGGATATGTCTGAGAAACCAGACGAGGACAAACCTTTATGAGAGTTAGCCGATATAGCATGGGATTGTGAGGTAAGGAACGGAAAATCGAAAATACTATATGCAAGAACAAATACCTGAATCCAATCAGACATAGGCACTGTTCATAACTGTTGACACACTGTTCATCACTGTTCACAGTACTGTTAACAAACTAACACAAATACCCCCGAATCCACTCGCACTGTTCACGAAGCTGTTCACGAACTCCACGCACACTGTTCATGGTACTGTTCACAAAGCACTGTTTACACACTGTTTATCGAAACTCTAATTCGCAAAAGTCTTAGGTCGTCGTGCTATGATACCATGAAGAAATAGAGAGAAAATAGAAATTGCTCATTAACACTTTGAGTGCAAAAGATACACATAAAGAAGTTTATATAGCTAGAATAAACAAAGAGAATAATCAAAAACTAAAATACTCTCAGAACATTAATTATAATAATTATATATGTTAACACCTTTCACTTTGGAAGACAATTATTCTATAAAAAAATGTTATGTTTACCTTCTTATTTTATCATATTAAAATACAGGTTGACGTGTCAAACAATGATTAATGTAATAAATTATAATTAATTAATTTATTATATTTATTGTATCAATAATTATTTAACACGTCAGTGAATTATTTTATGATGGTGGAATAAAAAAGTAAACGTGACATTATTATTCTTCTATTATTAACAACAATCACATTGAAATTTTTGTCTAATTTTCTAGCACAGCACTTTGCCACGAACATTGAAGAACGAATTTGATTGTGATTTTCGAAAGTTTTGAGGATTAAGTAGCATCGAAGTACAATTTAAATTCTCGGTTCAGAAGTTTTTTCACCAACGAACCCCTACATCTATCCACCGTAAGCTTCAATTTAGCCTGTAAACAATTTTGCTAACTTCAATCTTCTCAACTACCTTGATTATTTTTGTCAAAAAATTAGGCTTTGTCATCTTTTATAACCTAAAAATTAAGAAATCCTTTACGAGAAACAAACAAAAAAATAAAGGTAGGGAAGCAAACCAACAATGAGGGTGTCCAATCCTTCACCTGCTTTAAGTTGCAGAAACCTTCATACACAGTCAGAAAGAAACTGAATTTCTTCATTAGAGAAATCAACATAGATGAATCCTCTACAAATAGAACTGTTAATGCTATTGTGGGTTGGCATTATGTTTTTGGCAACTTATTGATTTTGGTAAGTTATGGAAATTATATTTTTTGGAAATTATATTTTTGGAAATTATATTCTTTTGGAATATATATTATTCTATCCTTCAATATTGGAGAAGATATTTGGCAGAATATTTTGCAAATTCAAATGTGATTTGTTTGAAAAGGAATCATAACAAACTTGGTTCATATTCCTAAGTATTTGGGATTCTTTACTAAAGCGTCATTCAAAGTGTCACTGCGCTAAATTTGTGTGGCAGTGATTTTCGGATCCTTTGCTGATTTCGTGGGATATTATTCTTTTGAATGAAAAGTCTGTTTCGAGAATATACTGTTGAGAGAAACAGATCTGCACCTAGCACTCGTTATAAAAGTCTTTGCTTTTTATGTTGAAGGTGAGCCGACGCCATTATTTGTGTAAGCTGAATTTCTCTATTCATCTGAGCGTTTTTATTCTTCACCCACGTTTCTGTGTGGTGTATGTGATTATTGATTCGGTCTTGTTAAAGACTGGTTTGTTGAAGCCTGTTCTGGGTGATCTTATTCTAAGACATTGTCAAGCGTCACAGACAGTGTCATAGGAGTTTATTCTTGTGATCTTCATTATTATCCAGTCTTGAGAGGAGACTGCCTTGGAACTCTGGAGGAGTTCTATTTATTGACAAGGGGAGCTTGTCATCTTTATCGTGGGCAAGGGGAGCTTGCCATACACGGATTCCGGGAGGAGTCATCTTCGACAAGGGGAGCTTGTCGTATTTAGATCTCGGGAGGGATCGTTTCAAAGTCGAGGGGAGCTCGCAAAACAGTTTCACTTGTGAAGGTTGAAGGAGGCGGCATCAAAGATAAGAGGGAGTCTTATTTTGTTTTAGTCCGAGTGTCTTGTAACCTTGTTTGAACTTGTGAAATGTTTTCATATCTGGGCGTGGCCCCGCAGATGTAAGCTGATTGCTGAACTGCGTTAACAACCTCCTGTGTCGTTAATTTCCGCATTTTTAATATTGTCCTATATCGTATTTATAACCGGTGTCACACGAAGTGTTACAACACTTTATAACATCGGGTCACTAACCTTGATCTTTCAAGAACGAAGAAAATAATCAGTAGTGGAAAGGGGAGAGAAAGAGACACTTAACGGACTTTAATAAAAATTGTAACAGCTATTAACAGTAAGGTGTCTGTTGTTAACACTTCAAACTTCGAAGTGTTAGTTACCGAAAATCAAACATTTAAAATGTCAATGAGAATTGGTTTTTTGATGGATTTAGTTCCATAATTTGTTATTTTTAATATAAAAATTAAAAAATATATAAATATTATAAATTTCATTTGGTTTGATTTTGAAAGAAAGAACCGAGAATAAAACCAAAAATTTAATTACTTTCGGCTCGATTCCAAAATTGATTTTTCCAAATTCTAACTGTGCCACCCTATAGAGCGTGTCGTGCGCCCCTTCAATTTAGTGACAAAAAAAAAAAAAAAAAAGAGTCATTGCAAAACAGCTCTTTTGACATTTTTATAATAATTTTATTTTTCATATATAGTATCAATCTTTCTATTTAATTCAAACATACATCTATTAACTCTCGCAACTCTCTAAATTATCTCAATTGTACTCTCTCAAATCTCCCGATTCAACTTTCTAGTCCGGCAACTTTCGAGTGTGATATTTTCACACTGGCTAAATATTAAGCGACGTTGAATGAGTTTTTATTGTTCGATTATCGTGGATTTTTGTATTTCATATTTTTTTGGACGAATTTCTAAATTTTCATGACTTTCTTTCTCGGCTGGCCCGTAACTTAATTTCAAGTTTTAATCAATTATAAACTCAACTTATTAATTATTTTTCTATTCTTAGGGTAGATTAGAATTAATTTCTCAATTAAGTTTTGATTAGGCCTAAAGTAGGAGTTTGCAAGATTCAATTTTTTTATTAGGATTTAAACGTACTTAACTGTTAAATTTTCAGAATTAAATCCTTAATTCAATTTAATTAAACCCAATAGAGAAAAATTTCAATATCTAATTAAGTTGATTTAGCATTCTCGAGATTAATTAGGTCAAGCTAATTGTGTTTGAATTATAATTAACTTCCGTATTTTTTTTAACTATACAGAACGGAGGCTTAAAATGACAAAATTTAAGGGACAAATGAGGTAAATCGGTAATTTAACTTCAAATTATAATTTGAATAAAAAATTCAATACATGAAATGCCACAAAATTGTGACGGCGAATAAAGAAAAGAGAAGAGAAAAACGAACTATATAGAAAAAGAAGAGAAAAGAGGAAGAAAGAGTGTTTTTTTGCAAAATTTCCCGACACAAAAGTTGTACAATGCGTAAAAAGAAACGGTTTGGAATATGACTCCGCAAGATAAACTAAGAAACTAGTAAGTTCATCCTTACTTTTTAGATCTATTCCCATATGAATTACAAACTTTTACCAATAGTTTTTGTAGGAACTTTACTATGAAATGGAATTACAAGTTGTTTTGAACACGTTGATATATTTAGTTTCAAAGAAAAATATGTTTCGTCGAAAAAATTAAGCGGAAAAACGTTGTTCTCACAAGAACATGGGTCAAAGAGTGGACGTCGCAATGCCCCACTCTTGGCAAGAAATTGGCTACGGTTCCGAAGTGGTGGCGCTAAAGACAAAGCCTCTGTGCTGGGCAAAGGTTCGATCCCTCGATGTTTGAAATACAACATCTCGACTTTGGTAATGTAACGAGGGTCACGACACTCTGATTTGAAAGCTGCGACGCCAATAAAAAATATTAAATTTTTAATTTTGATATAAAATATATCAAAATATTATTCGGATATTGTAATATCCTAATAATTAATTATGATAACATGCATGCACGCCTATTTTGATTTTGATTTTGATTTTTATAACATTAAATTAATTATTGTCTACCCAAAATGGATAATTCTTCAAATATGAGTAAGAAAGGCGACATTTTTGTTGTATTACTAATTGGATGACTAATCCTACGTGGTCTTCTGCCTTATTCATGTAATCATCCACGACCAACTTCTATGTGGGGACATTTTAACTGACACGTGGCAGTTGTCAACAAGTGGAGGAGCTGGAAAGGGCGAGGATGGTGTGATTCTTTGACACCCCAAAGGCCGGTTATTGTTTTGACTTTTCCCCTTGTCGTGACTATGATGAGGCTTATCCCTTCCACGTCGGATGAGGTATTTGATTTTGTTCGTACCACCCCACCAAAAGTCAATTCCATGTCCAAAAATTATAAACATCTTCTTTTCACTATATGCATTGTCTTTGGTCACGCCCAAAAAGTCAATTTATTCCGAGTAATATTACATTTACCTTTTAATCTCATACTCTATATGTTATAATAATTATATTAATGAGTAAACGATACATAAGCGTTATGTCAGAGTGAGAAATTATAATTTTTTTAACAAATTTAGTTCTAAACAATGCTTTGATAACAAAAGAACCTCGTAGTTGTTAAATGTTCAACGGATAAAAATTACTCTATGAATAACATGTTGATCTTCCCCAAGAGCTCGCATCGACAGAAAGGTTTGGCACCTTAATGTCAGCTCTTCGTCATATGGGGCCCTAGTATATTCTAGGGGTTGAGTTATTCACCCAGTAAAACAATACGTAAGTTGGGTTCAGAACGTATTGAGCTTTAGTCCACAAGTCGAACCATATCCGGTGTGAGCGTTAGAGTATCGAGAGGACCTTTCTCAAGTACAAGAGGATCAAGAAAGATACACTTCTAGTATACCAGTTATCGTGCCCACGGTAATTGCTGGGTAGCCAAGCGTAGAGCGGATAACTGCTAAAAGCATCTAAGTGGTACTCATCTGAAGATGAGTGCTCTCCTGTTTATCGAGTGAATGACAAGTCCCCATCGACTTTTGTGACCTAAACCGAACCCAAATCCAGGATATTTTCTCTTACATTATCCTAACCATTTTTTGGGTGTGCCCTAAAATCAATGATGGCAACAAAGTAATTTGCATTTATCAAAGAGTAAACAATATTAACGAAGAAGAAGATTAGGTATAACAAAAGATAAAGAAAGGAGAATTCTTTCCATTGCTTCAACGAAAATGGCGATTGCAAGTTGGAATCTCTTGCTTGCCCTTCTCTATTTAGGTAAGGACGCACCTCCTCCTTTCTCCATTATCTTCCTCTTCCTCACCTCTCCCCTCTCCATCTCTCGTCTCCAATGGAAGCTGCTCCTCCTCCATCCCTTTCTCCGACCAACTTCCCCGAAGATTTCTCCTTTCTTTATTCCAATTCGCAGTTCCGACAACTGCCCGAGCCTGACGTGCATATCGTCACTTCCGGTGGACTCCGCATCCCGGTTCACTCCGGCATTCTTGTAATTCGTCTTACCTCCATGTTTACGCACTTCTAAGTTCCTTATTTAAGTTTTCTCATTCGTTTTTGTAATTTGGTGGTAAACTCTGACTTTGGGTCTTTTTTTTTCTTGAAATTGAGTGAAGGCCTCGATCTCAGCGGTATTGGGGAGGATTATAGAAAGTCCTCGAAAGCGTCGGAGTTCTACCGGAGTAATTCCGATTCTCGGCGTCCCAAACGACGCTGTTATTGCATTCGTTGGGTTCGTCTACACCTCAATGTGCTCGGAGGAAAATCTGGAGAAGTACGGAATTCATCTTCTTGCTCTAGCTCATGTCTACAGGATCCCACAGCTGAAGCAGAAATGCATCAAGGACTTGGCTTCTCGACGGCTTTCGATCGATAACGTAGTCGATGTGCTTCAACTGGCTAGGCTCTGCGACGCTCCAGATCTTCACCTGAAGTGCATGAAGTTCATCTTAAACAACTTCAAGGCCATAGGGAAGACAGAGGGTTGGAAATTCTTGCAAAAACACGATCCCTGGTTGGAGCTTCAGGTCATTGAGTTCATCGACGAGGCTGAATTGGTAAAGCTACCCATCTTCTCCAATTTGAATGCGAAACTCAATTTGTTCCCATCAAATGAAACTCCCTTGAATCACAAATCAATGCATTTTAGCTCATTTCCAGTCTTAACAAAAGAACGTAGGAGGATTTAGGGCCTGTTTACCAGAATGATTTTTGAATTGGGAAAAGGAGTGATTCTTGAGGTGGAAAAATGGGTTTGAGATGGAGGGAAGAGAGTAGAAAAAAGGATAGCTATCCCATTTCTCCCATTTAATAAGCTTCCTCACCATAACAATGGAGGGAAGCCCTCCCTTAGATGGCTGCATCTAGATTCTAGGGTATTTCATAAATTATACTGAGAGCATTTGGATGATGATTTGCTGCGATTTTTGAATGCAGAGGAAGAAGAGATCAAGGAGGCATACCGAGGAGAGAAGCTTGTATCTGCAACTAAACGAGGCAATGGAGTGCTTGGAGCACATCTGCACCGAAGGATGCACGAGCGTCGGACCTTACTATACCAACCCCAACAAGAAGAAGCAGCCTTGTAAAAACTTCTCTACTTGCCATGGTCTTCAGCTTCTGATCAAACATTTCGCCGTCTGTACGAAGAGGATCAAAGGTGGATGTCCACATTGCAAAAGAATGTGGCAGCTTTTGAGGCTTCACTCTTCAATCTGTGACCAATCTGATGATTGCAGAGTCCCTCTTTGCAGGTACTTTAGATAAAAAAGGACCATTTATGGATATATATGCTGAGGAAATAAAAAAATCAGTCTTCAAACTTTGCTCTAAAGTTCGATTCGAAGTAATTTAATGCAAACTTCTTTAGATTTGTTGATGGTGTCAGCAGTTCTGTGTAGTTTTTTCATTACATTGTGTGTGGTTTAAGCAGGCAATTTAAAGGGAGAAAGCTGCAAGAGAAAAGGAAAGATAAGGTGAGGTGGAAGCTGCTGGTGAGAAATGTAATGTCTGCTAAAGCCTTGTACTTGCTGTCTCTGCAAAAGAGGAGGAGAGGAGACTCCATTGGCAGCCATGGAAGTAGAAACTTCAGATTGCAGGATGTTCATTAAACCAGTTGTCTTCTTTCTTCATTGTAAATGATGTAAATTGTCACGACCCGTTGGAATCCCTGAATGTCTGCAGTGTGTTTTGGGGGCTTGTGGTGCTCCGTGTGGGAATTCCGTTTGATTCCGTGAATTCCGTTCGCGCAAATCGTCGGTTTTCGTGTCCCGCAGTGTAGAGCAGACTCCCGCATAGAATCTATTTTTGATGCTATGGCCAAGGCTAACTCACTTCTTCCAATCTCAATTCTTTTTGTGCCTGTGTTTCAGATTTGGTCTTAGGCGACATCATCAAACTTCTAATGCATTGTCTTCTTCAAAATGGAGGCTTTGTCTTTGTCAAACAATGATCAAGTTTAATCATTAGTTTGAGATTTTATTAATTATTTATGAAACTTACTATTTTTAGTTCTTGTAGATAATGATTACGAAAATGTCGTTATCGCCTTCATATTCGTTGTATTACTTGTCTTGGCTGTGGAAGTCGTTGAAGACTTTGATATATCTTTTCTGTTACAAATCGAACGATAACCGAAAAAATAAAATATAACGTGAGATACTAGATTTATGTGAAAAAATTCTTCTCTTTTGTGGAAAAAATTACAGGTGGAGGATAATATTTTTATTTGAAAATTAAAATACGACAGCGAGTTTTACGACTCTAGTTTACATGCATTTATAGGGAAAACAAAGACCTACTGAGATATCCAATTTGGGCATAACCGATCTGACACAGATAGAATTTGAGTCACACCAAAATTTAATACTTTTTTGCGATTAATCATCGGAGAACTTGTTATCTTTTTTCAATTGAATTCTCTTTCTGATATTGTCAGGGTCGGCAACTGGCCTAGCCGAAGGATGGTCAAGGCGACCCGCTGTCTAAAACCACGCGAGCTTAGTACAAAAAAATTCCTGGCTCGACCCGTGACGAAGGATATTGTCCGTCCGACTAGAAATAAAAATAACAATTCATATCATGATCAACAAGAAAGAAAAATGAAAGACAAAAAATAAATTTGAAAACTATAGAGTTTAGGGTTTAAGAGGAGTTATGATAGCAAATTGAAGAGAAATGCACAATTATGAATAGACATTTGAAGCCAACCTCCATTTCTTCTTGAAAGAAAACAACAATGTTTTACATGTATTGACCTTAAATAAAACCCCCAACACAATTCTTTAAATCCCAACAACTTCCATCAACACTTCTATACCATCCCCATTTTTTTTTCGAGACAGTTGAACATGTTTCATCCGGCCCGGATTCTGTCCAACCAGTCCACGCTTTTCCGTCCTTTTTCCAGCTGTTGATCGATGCTTCTCCGAGGTTTTTCATGGTAGTCCACGCTTCTTCTCGATCTCTCTTTTTGGTTGTACATAATTCTAGACTTGTCTACCTCTTCAATGTGGTTCAACTTGTATCCATGCAATCTTAGTTTTTCGAATTTATCCGTGCTTTCCTGGGTTTCTCTCTCTTGTCGATGCTCTTCCTCGGAGCCTCAAAGAAATCTGTGCTTTTTCGGGGTTGGTCAGCTCTATCAACGCTTCTCCTTGAATTGTTTCTTTGGGAAGGCGAGTTTTGGACTGTCGATACGAATTTCTTGAGATGCTTTATATATTCTGGGAAAAGCTCCAAATCACAATGGTTTCCCCCTTTGAGCCATAATGGTTCATACTTCTCTTGACATAGTTCCCATAGCTGTTTGCCGTGAGAGAAGTCGACAACTTCGTCAGAAGTTCCCTGGCAAAACATCAGCACGATATCGTCAAACCAGAAGAAAAAGTTCGACGATTATGATTCATCGTCGCATTCGAAATACGATTAAAAACCAGAAAAGACAGATTCCTGTTTTAAAGTTTGAGAGATTTAAATATTTTGCATACCTAAAATGACATTTCGAAGATGAAAAGAGTTAAAACACTGTAAGAGTTCGAACGAATTCAACCATTTAAATTATTTCTTAACAATCTAATTCGCGTAAAAAACTAATTTTAACAATGTTTCCGTGTAATCTTTGACAGTACTTACATGAATTACCAAAACGGGGCACTTCACTAACGAGATTTTGTCAATATTCTGCACGAAAAACATCATTTGTCATTCTTCTTCTCAGTCATCGCAAAACATGTTTGAAATATAACAAACGGAATAAGAAAACAAAACCTTATAGATGTCAAACCAGTAGCTGCGCTTCACTGGGTACATGACTCGTAACCCCGACAATATAGGACTATGCAAAACCACTGCTCTTAATCGTGGCAATCTTGCCGCTAAGTCTAAAGTGGGGCCACTTCCGACTGATTGGCCATATAGAATTATATCCTCCTGCTTCACTCCGTAGTTCTCTTCGAGGCACTTATAGGCTGCTTCGATGTCTGCATAAGTATTCTGCTCACTTGGCTGCAGATTGATTTTTATAGATAAACTTAGTTTTAGAAATTACGAGTTAATTATCAACATCCACTACTAAACATAGAAAGATTTTATCGTATTACCTTTCCAGTTGACTGCCCGTAGCCAGAGTAATCGTATCTGCATAAATTTAAAAGATCGGTTCAGTATAACGTACGAATTTGAAGCCAAGAATTCTCTTCCAGAAACAAGAAACTTCAGTTTTAGAACACTGATTATTGAAAATCTTGTCTAATGTCCGGTTCGTAATTGATCATTTAAGATAGAATTTAGATCTAGAGGCTCAATCAGATGCCTATTTGATAGACTCCAATATCCAAAATGATTCTGAACAATGTAGAAGAATCAACTTACACCAAAATGAAATACAAACCAATGAATTTCTCACACAGTAGTGAAAACGAAGCTGTAAAGAACCAAAAATTTTAGAAACTTAGATCGATTCATGCGCAAAAGTACGCAAATCAACAGATATTTCAGTCGTGCAAGCCAAAATTCCATATCAAAAGAATCCAACCCACCTCTTATCTCTTCCTTATTCGAGCTCGGGTTATGGAAGAAGGAACCGAGAAGAAAGTATCAGCAACAACAGGTTTTATTAAGAGACAGCTCATGATGTTCATATCCATCTATTATGCGCCTCTGCATCTAGCATTGGGTAGACTTCATACAATAAAGAAGTTTTAACGTGGTTCGGATCAAAGCAATCCTATGTCCACAGACCCACCTCACAGTGCAGTCACTTCATTAAGAAAAACCAGCTATTACAGTAGAGTACAAGCTTAGATACTTGATTCTACACCCTCTGAGAACAGAGAATACAGTGAAAGAAAAATACACTTCCTCTCTCGATCGTTCATCCAATATCCTAAATTTCCAAGTACGCCATCCCAATCTCAAAAACATTCTAAAAGAGGAGACAAGAGAGAGAACCAAAATCATGACATGGGTACTTCCAATTGCTGCATTGAAGCTTTGTTTCTCCAACCTCTCTCTCTCTCTCTTCCTCCATCCCACATCATCTCGTAGATTTGACTAATTGGAGTAATTAATTGGTCCAAACCCAAGAAGGTTAAGGTAATTGCTTCAAAGGTCAGCACACTTTAAGGTTTGACGTTCAAATATACCCAGTTCTAGAGGTCAACTCTGTTAGTAATTGTCAACAGGGAGGATGAATCTTGTGAAAATTAGTCAAATTGTACGTAAGTTGAACTTAAACGTCCCAAAATTTTGGGGAAAAAAGGAGTAAAGAATGGTGGAAGACATACCCCATTAAATTGATCTTCAAGTGAATGCTGAGCTCGACGAAAAGTTCGTACATCTGGCCAATATCAGCAGCATTACCGTGGGAATAGAGAAGGGTAGACGTCGCCATCGGATACCGGACATACACGGCCACGATCTGGGTCCCCCGGCGAGTGGGAATCTTCAAGACGTCGACGTTTTCCCGGTGCGAAATCGGGTTCAACAGCAATAAACCAGTAGCTTCGTCTTTCGCAACTTTGTACGAAGGTGGGTTTGGGGGAAAAAAGGCGAATTTTGCCGCCATTGAAGAAGTAACTCCGCCCATTCCTCCTCCTCCTCCCTCTCTGCAAGTCTGAAACTGGTGGCTGCAGAATTATATCTTGAAAATTGCCAATCTCATTTCCATGTCTTCCTCTTAGCTTTCTTCTCGTATAAGAAAATGTTGGGTCTCCTCCAGATTTGAGCTCAGACTCAGAGCAGAAAGAGAGAGAAGAGAAGATTGCTGTTGGAGACCAAATTTGGCATTTTCAGAGTACGAGTGTTCTGTCGTTCCGTTCGCAGTCACTACCCTTATTTTAAGGGCAATGATATTCTCACCCCTGGTTTCATGGATTTGTCTGTGAATTTTATATCATCATGCTGACGTGTTTACTTTTGGCCAATCAATTTTGTAGTAAATCTTATCTTAAATAAGATTAAAGCGTATAAATAGAAAAATAATTGTAACCATCTCATCACATCTAATATTGTCTTTCTCCGTATTCGGCTGTTACGGTCCTATTTCTCAAGAGGGCTAATAAGACCGTACGACACTCACTATCACAATTACAATGGGTCAGTCTACGAGAGTACTAACGACACCGAGGGCCCACTTCGTTAGATTAGTTTCTTGTCTAACGAGTAAGCAACGAGTAAAAAAAATTATCCGAAAAGAGCGTCATTGACTATAATAAAAATAAAGAGAGAGTGTGTAAAAAATTTGTTCATTAATTGACAGCATATTATAGATAAGGGGGGTCAGAATTGAAATCAAATAGAGGATTCTCAATTCAAATTCATTTCCCAAACTCGGTTGGATTTTAAAATCCAACCGAGTTAATTTCAATTCTTACTACGACTTGTAAATTTTTACCAGTTTGATTTGGTTCGGTCGAAGAACACAGTAGAAGGACTAATTACTTTATACTTGAGGGGCCGTATTGTCACATTATCCAAATATCAAGGGTAATAAAGTAAAGATCGTTTGGTATGACTAAGGCCAAAATGTGGTTTTTATAATACTTAGGGCGAGATGGGTTACAGGCTGTCCCATTCGGTTGATTTCTAATGAGCATTCAGGAAAAAGACAATTCTAACCTGACAAAAATGAAAGGCATCGATTGGCCCATCAATCTTTTTGATTGGACATTTCAACGGTCTTGATTTCTCCCTAGCTCAACATAATGACAAAGAGTGTGAGCCAAAAGTCAGAGTACTCCACGTGCAAGCCCATGTCAGAAACTTTGCAGTAATGTCAGAACCGCACACCTTCCACAATCATTACAATTTCCTCAAATTTTAATTTTAATAATTAATTTTATAAGAAAATAATTAATGTGATAATTTTATAGGGTAAAGTACAATTTGGCCCCTATAACTAGTTGAAATGAGCAATTTACACCGTAAATTTGGGTAAAATGCAATTTGGCCCCTACAACTAGGTGAAATGGACAATTTACACTGTAAACTTGAATAATAGGCAAGAACAACCTTAATGTATAGATAATGGGCAATATGACCCATGCCGTCCTATTTTCCATAAAAAAATAACATTTTTTCACTTGTTCATTTTTTTTTTCCAAAATGCCCCTCATTGGATCGAACCGGATAAGACCGGTTCAGTTAATTCCACTTTCATTTATTTATTTTTTTTAAATCTTATTTCTTGAAAAAGAGAAGACAGATGAATAGAATTAAAAATAAAAATAAAAAATCAAAGTGCAATTAGTCCAACCGGTCCGGTTCGGTTCGGTCCAGTGATGGGCATTTTGGAAAAAAAAAAATGAACAAGTGAAAAAACGTTACTTTTTGACGAAAATTATGACGGTATGGTCCATATTGCCCATTATCAATACATTAAGGTTGTTTTTGCCTATTATCTAAGTTTACGGTATAAATTTCTCATTTCACCTAGTTGTAGGGGCCAAATTATACTTTATTCAAATTTACGGTATAAATTGTCCATTTCACCTAGTTGTAGGGGCTAAATTGCACTTTACCCAATTTTATAATATCACTAAATATTTATTTTAATAAGATAATTATTATTTTAATTTTTAAAAAAATGACGTTACGTTTACTCTTTATCTCTACTTTCTAATATTACTTCATGACGTAATAAATATTAATTTATGCAATTAATTTATTTTGCTCTTGCACCTTTTATGCACGAATTGTTAGAATTTAATGACTAAAATTCTATATTTTGTCCGATTTAGAAAATTTATTATACGATAAAACCAAAATATGTTTTCACGTTACAGTAACTGCCAAAGATAGTCCGTGCAGATGGGTCGAAAATACGGAGATGGAGTTGAGAAATTAGTCGGGACATTGGCCACGTTCGATCGGCCGACTTGTCGCACCAAACCATAGTGAAGGTCGGTTATGTAAATCATTCTTGTCATCGTTATATTTGGACGAAGTTGGTTAGTTCGTAGATGAAACTCGGGGACAGTTGTCACGCTCATATATATAAGCCCATATCATAACAATTACTCACTTCAAAGCTGGGCCCAAATATCGGGTTTGGATCTTTTGAACCGGCCCAATATCCAGTACAAGACGACCGCCTGAAAAAACAAAGAATCCCCAAACAAATGCCAACGGCCAAACGAGAAGATTGCGCGGGATAACCGAAGCTTTCTTGGTTCGTTTCCAATGGAAGAAACTCGTTCGATCCCGTAGAATCTATAATTTTTCGTTTGGATCCATGTTATGTGATGTTAATTGCGTGTGTTGATTGGATGATCGTTTGCCTCGCAGAATCTGGTTCATGCGCTTTTCAAATCGGTGTGGAAGAGGAAGGCCCTGGGTTTGAATTCGTCTCTACTGCTTTTGATTCTTGGTTGTCGCTTTCTATGATTTATGTTTAGCTTTTATTCCGTTTTGTTTGTTTTCTCATTTTTTTTGCAGATCGCGAAAGAAACGAAGGCGACAATGCTTTGAACTGCGAGGTCATTTCCTTCCACTAGTTAATAAATCAAGTTTTGGCTGAAATATTAGCTTCTGAAATTGAATTACATTAACTTCTTTTTGCCTCCGAATTTAGTGATTTCTTTGTGCGTTGAACTCTGATGGAATACAACGCCTCTTTTCATTTCCTAAGGTTCTCTATTGTGAAGTAATCAATTTCATTTGGCTTATGTACACACTTGGATTTGACTTTAATCTGATGCAAATTCTGTCCTAATCTCATGGAAATTTCTAACTAGTATTCTTGGTCACGGTTAGAATAAATGCTGTTTCATCTTTATAGCCTCTTTTTCTATCTGTCAAGTCACAATGTTCCCTCCTTGTTGCCAAATATTGTATTAAACTAATCAATCACACGCACCATATATTTTTACATAATGTAGTAATCTAAAAGTGCTCATCTAAAGAGTGTGGGATTATGTTCATTCACCAACTGTACACCCCACAAATACACCATCATTACGCTCAATGAATGAAAAGAAAAATTGCTGCTTTAATCAGTTTCATTTATCTTCTTACAGTAAAGATCTTGTTTGACTCAAACTCCGTAGTTGGTATCCAACCAAGTGTGGTCAGTGCAGGTGGGAGCAGAAATATCCAAGAAGAGCCGGACAATGTCGGGTATTTCTTTACTATATCGTCTTATTAACATTTTTAGGTTATGATGAACGTGGTTTTTTGAGGATCAGAATACCATCTTTCTGTTAGGAATATATTAGTAAAGGGTATTTTAGGAAATATTATTAGGGTTGTTAGGAGTTTGTTATTTTGTGGGTTATAAATGTGAGGAGAGGGGAGTGTTACGGCGGGGGAAAAACTGGGAAAAGTTGGGAGAGAAGCAGAGGCTCTCGAAATCCTCTGCGTGAGAGAGAGAAGGGCTCTATAATTCCCTTCACTATTAGGTATTTGTTGGTCGTGTGCGTTGTTGTGTTTAGTGCTTGCTGTGTGTGTTGTTTCTGGAATTGGAATACTATAGGGTCCATAACAATGGTATCAGAGCAACCTTACCTGGGGATGGCTCACGGTGAATGGCGGCAGAAGATGGACTCCATCAAAGCGAGCATCTCTCGGCTGCCAGAGATTGAGCGAACGTTGGCGATGATCACGGCGACGCTAGACCAGCTAGTAGACGCCTTGAAAGCAGCACCTCCGAAGCAAAGGAATACTGGACAACTGAAGCTCGGCGACGGAGAGGGAAGCGACAAACCTGAAGGTCTGTCGAGCTGTCAAGGGGAGCCGGAGAAAGCGGACCATCGACAACCCAGCCCAGCGGTTACTCAGCCAGCCCCGGTCCGAGCATTTCCGGCGAGCCCAGCGCGGTCACAGCGTCGCGCTTCAGCTCTGTACGCAGCTCAGAGCGGGAAGTCAGTCCAGAACAGATCCTCTCGCCCAGCGATGCGCTTCCGGCGACTTTCCGACGCCGAGCTGATGACAATGAGGAGAATTCGGGACAGGAATTCAACGTCGGCGTTTCGCTGGTTACCAGAAGCGGCGTTTCTGTCGATGAGGGAGAAGCAAGGCACAGAGGCTAGCCAAGAAGAGACGGCCCACGTATCTGGCAAGGAGGAAGAAGCCGCGCATAGGGTTGAAATGAACTGGGCCCTCCTTTAACCAACCGGACCTGGCCCAGGTCTTGGGAGAAAAAGCCATGTTGAACTGGGCTTCAAAGCCCAGCCCCCTTCCCAGTGGGTAACAGCCCAATTCCCATTTCAATGGGCAGCTCAAACGCACGTGAACCCAGCCCAAATTCGACCTTTATTGTATACGCACGCTGGAGATTTACGATTTCTAATCCCACCTTGAGGACAAGGTGGAATTTTAAGCGGCCGGTATTGTTAGGAATATATTAGTAAATGGTATTTTAGGAAATATTATTAGGGTTGTTAGGAGTTTGTTATTTTGTGGGTTATAAATGTGAGGAGAGGGGAGTGTTACGGCGGGGGAAAAACTGGGAAAAGTTGGGAGAGAAGCAGAGGCTCTCGAAATCCTCTGCGTGAGAGAGAGAAGGGCTCTATAATTCCCTTCACTATTAGGTATTTGTTGGTCGTGTGCGTTGTTGTGTTTAGTGCTTGCTGTGTGTGTTGTTTCTGGAATTGGAATACTATAGGGTCCATAACACTTTCCTATTATTTATTTTTCGTTTTTTTTTTTGTTTATATCATTTAGCAAATGCAAATGCAAATGCACTTAAGTTTCGAACTTCTCCAAATATTTATCACATGTTAACTCCTAACTCTGATGGTTGTTATTTTAGACCCTAGGCGCGACGGGCTTTCAAAGAGGAAGCCTTTTTTACTGGTGCAGAAGCCGTGCAACATGCTGCAATAATAGCCGAAGCTGAAGGAATTAGCCAAATTGAAGCAACTCGTTTGGAGAGAATTCTTCCTCAGTTGCTCCTGGATTTTTGAGGCACTTTAGAGAAATAGCCATCTAATTTCACTTTGTTCCCATCTCGGCTTGGGTTGGCCTGAGCTGGTGACCCTTTGGTACTTCATTCTCTTCAATAGATGTAACATTCAAGAAATGGATAAAATAGTTGATCTCTCCTAATTCTCTACCAACAAATGCATTATTCTACTTTTCACAAATCATTAAATCTTCGTGTTAGGGATTGTAGTTCAAGTTTAGTCATCCATATATCCCTTATATGCAGAATTATAAATAGTTCGTCACGAACCGAATAATTTTAGTAGTATTTTGGAAGCTTATCTTTCTGACTGGTATGGAAGTGACCCTCTAGTATATCCTGTTCTCCAATTCTTTATGAGCTGTAAAATGTTGAATTTCTAAGACTTTGATTATAGTATATTGTTTGACACCCACGGAATTACCTGACCGAGGATTTTAATGCGAGAATCATAGATTCTATGCTACTGGAAGGAGAATCAGTTCTAGTTGTTCATTTAATGCATCTCTGCAGATTCCCTCCTTTCATGAGGTACTCTTCGCAACTGAAAGAAGGAAACAGAGCCTTACTTCTTTAATATTCCCTTGATAATTTCAACATACTATATAGAGGTGAACTGAAATTGTACACACTTGAGATTTTTATTTACCACGCATTTCATCTTTGAAAATACGGAGACTTCGTTGCATGAATTCTTAGTGCTGGATCTGAGATAACATGCATCTAACGTCTTTGCTGTTTGGTCTTTCTTTAGCATCTTCTAGAGTGCAGAAGCAAGCAATCTTCAGGACCAAGAGCATTTGGTCCTCCCAGCCATTTCCCATTAGCTTTGGATCAATGGCTATCCGAGGATTCTCTGAAGTCATCACCTTTCTCATCCAGGGGACCAAACCTATTTCATCTGTGTTTCTGAAAAACTCATCAGATGGAAGCTTCCCCATAACCAAGACTGCGAGCACCACCCCAAAGCTGTAGATGTCACATTTGTCAGTGAACTTCAGAGTCTGATGATATTCAGGTGCTATGTAACCAACGGTTCCAGCTATATTAGAGGTTGTCATATGAGTAACCGCATCAGGTATTATTTTTGCTAGCCCAAAATCTGCTATTCGAGCTTCCATGTGATCGTCTAGTAAGATATTTGCTGGCTTGAGATCTCTATGAATTATGCGCGGATTCTGGTTGGTGTGAAGATATTCGAGCCCGGCTGCCACTCCAAGGGCAATTCGGTGCCTATCAAGCCAATCTAGCTCTCTTCTTCCTTCTGATACCTCATTCAGTATATCGTGTAAGCTACCATTTTTCATGAATTCATAGACAAGGTAATTGCAATCAGGACGTGAGACATGAGCCAGTAGAGAAAGAAGATTTCGATGCCTGATTTGTCCCACGGTATTTATTTCAGACATTATTTGACGCATTTTCTTGTTATTATTAACTTACTTTCTTCATCAGTGGCTTCTTGTGCTTCATTTGGCTGTAATAATCTTCTTTATGGCAATTATTTTCCCATTGCTTCCAGGTAATTCAGCTTTGTAAACTTCTCCACAGCCACCTTTGCCAATCGATTCCAATGCTGCCAACCCGTCGTCTTTCTCCAAGAAAGCCAAGTCTTCTGCTTTGATTCCTGAACTGAATATTGCCGGGCCCGGTTTCTTTCCTCCACCTCTAATGGCGCGCAGAATGAACTTAAATAACACACTGAAGATAAACCCAGATACGGTTCCGGCTAATGCTCCAGCACAAAATCCAAGTAATGATCCTATTAGCTTTCGATTCCGATTTTTATGCTGGTGTGGTACTGCTGTTGGAGATGGAGCTGCAGCGCTTGACTGGGGAGCGGCTGCAGAATTCCTCGTTTTATTTGGAGTTGAATTCTCTGCTAAAATGTAACGTTTGGGAATATCAGATCCTGGGTAGTCTACCGCTTTCATTGATGTACCTGAACCAGTGAGAAAGCTATTTCCAGAGAAGTTGAAAACTCGGAGATTGCGAAATGAACGGACTGAAGATGGGATTTTCCCAGTGAAATGATTGTCTGCTACAGAGAGACTTTCCAGGTTGGGAAAATACTTCAAGAAACCCAGATTCCCTGAAAGTTCATTGGAGGATAGATCGAGAACTCTAAGGCGTAGGAGAGACGACAACCCAGAAGGAACTTTCCCAGAAAATCTGTTCTTACGAAAGTCAAGAATTTCGAGTTTCTGGCAGTCAACGATTTGGGCTGGTATTTGGCCAACGAGAAAGTTGTTAGAAACAGACAGCTCTTTGAGCTCCGACAGTCGTCCGATTGCCGGAGAAAGAAATCCGGTAATCTTTTTGGATCGAAACACGAGCCTAGTAATTCTTAACACATAGCTGTTGTTTGAGAGCCGCTTTTCGCAGATTACTCCGGCGGTGTTGCATGGATTGGCGGAGGCGGCAAATTGACCCTTGATTCCCAAGTCGTTGGCGATGATGGAGAAAGCCTTGAAATCTGAAGGGTCGAGATCGAATCTTCCATTGATGAGGAGGAGGAAGGAGACGAAGTTGAGGAAGCGGAGTTGGAGTTTGCAGAGGGAAGGTGCCATCTCTGGCAGGTAAAACCGAAAGGTTAGAACTTCGTATGAAATATTTGGAAGTAATGAATGCGGAGCCATTTTTCCTGTTTTTATAGGCGGCTGCCGTGTGGAAAACAAATAATCATGGCTTTAAAGTTCTTCTATCCAATAATAGACATCAGAGTAAAGTTAAACATATCTATGTTGGATTCTATCCTAGATAAGAATTTTATGAATCCAAACCAAACCGAGTAAGATTCAGAACTCAATCATAATCCCATCTAGTTTTTTTTTTTATTTGGTTTAGGTTTGATATTGGGTCTATATTTTGGTTTGTTTAGGTTGGGTTTAGTAAGAAATTAGTCGTTTTTATTGATTTTTTGTCGGTTTTCCAGAGATTTAACATTCTTCTTCACATGTAGGTCAGTGTTTTTATTAGTCCTTACATGTAGATTTTTTTAATGAGATTAATTTTTGACTTTGCCAAAATTCGAACTCGAGATCTCTTGCTCATGTATCATGACAAATTACTAACAATCCAAAAGTTTAATCTCGTTAAAATTTTCATTACGATGTGCGGTTTATTAATTATTTATCATAAATTAATTGTTAAAACTGTGGAATTAATGTGAAAGAAAATTGTTGCAGATTCAACATTCGTTCAACTTTAGTCTATTGATAGGTATTTTTTCTTGGCAATTTTTGAAAAATTTACTTTGAGCTGAAAATTAGAAATTAGAGGCACTTTTTCTTTTCCTAGGCATCTTTGAAAGGTTCAGAGGAAATGCCAAAGCAAGAACTAAGAATGGGGCCCTCTAGTCAAGTCAACTTCAAAGACTTTAAAGTTTCTTGGGGCTATTTTCAGCCGTTGGATCATCTTTCTATTCGCTACATTTAATGTCTCGAGTTTAATTTGGAGTGTATCACGCGTTGTATCGACCCTACTATAGACTGACTCAAGATATTATACTTATCTTAGTCAATGAAGTCCACAAAATAATATGCACTTCATATTTTTTGTAATACTATGCGTCACGTCGTGTTTATTTATTATCGATGTAAGTAATTTATTATTTAACTACTCATAATTTATCTTAATTTTATTCCGTCAATTAATAAACATCGCATGGTCAGAGTGATCAATTTGTTGTATTTTTTTCTCTTTTGGGTGTAATTCACTTCAAAAGTTGGAAAATTGCTCTTGAACCTTTTAATACTGAAAATAAAAGGAACACGGAACGCGTTTGAGCTATATTATCTAACTTTGTCTTTAGCTATGTAGAAACAAGTTTTTTCTTACCTCTAGGGTTCGTGTCGTGCGTGGTTATGACTTCTCATTAGGCCAACAATTTTGAAAGTTGACTAAACCTTTTAATTTGGAAAAATTTTGCAATAAAAAATAAAAAAAAAACAAAATAATTTTATTTTCTATAAACAAATTAGACTTATTAGATAAATTGTGTTCACTTTTAATAATCTGTTAATTACGAGACGAAAGAAATGATGTGTAGCGTGAGATTTGCTCTTGAAGGACAATTAGTAGAACAAGTATCCAAAGAAATTTATGGAGAATTAGAATATGTTGGAATAGCTATTGAAGTAATCTTAAGTGGGAACAATGGAAGGCGTAGAATAATCAAAAGTTTGATCATTGATGAGAGTAATTGCAATTGAAATTTCAAAAGACAAAAATGGAAAATTATATTGAGATTGACGTCACGAGAAAAATATAAAACACAGATGCATTATCCCTTTTGACCATATGGATAACCAACAAAAATACCATTTTTGGCCCACTCATCGAATTTGTCTTCAAGTCTTGTTTTTTTGCAAAACATAAACATCTAAAAACTCGAATTAACGAATATGATGGAATAGTTTCGAGTAAAATTTGATGAGAGTTGGAAGTTTATTAACGAGAAAAACCAGTTCACCCTAAAAAGAAAGTAGCAAATTTGCAGAGTTATTATGTTCAATTTAGGGAAAAGTTCAATTTAACTCCCAACGTATGATGTCAGTGGTCATTTGGTTCCTAACGTTTATTTTTGACCAAATCAGACCCTATCGTATATACCGTTTGCAATTTAAACCCTCATGTTAAATTTTGACACGTGTTCTGCACGTGCGCTGCTAAAATCCCAAAATACCCTCATTTCTTCCCGAAATTCCTAAAATAAAAGTTAAATTTGTCTGAAATTCCTACCGTAAATTCAAATTTGAATAATGAGAGATAGTTTAGTGTATGTTTTTAAGGTGAATTTAACTTTTCCTTTAAGGATTTCGAGAGGAAAGAAGAGTATTTTGGGGTTTTAGCAGCACACGTGCAGAGCACGTGTCAAATTTAACGGGAGAGTTTGAATTGCAAACGGTATATACGATAGGGTCTGATTGGGTCAATAAAAAATGTTAAGGACCAAATGACCACTGACCTCATAGGTTGGTGGCTAAATTGAATTTTTTCCAACTATTTATTATTTATCTTTGAGCACATAGGGCCTATTAGTTCCACACGCGTGAAGAGTCAGTTCGGTGGGCAGACACGTGCGGCAGCCATTAACAGAGAATAAAAAACAAGAGAGAGAAATAGAGCGAGTAACACGATAAGGGGTGGGCAAGAGAAATGCCTGTGTCGGTTACGTCAACAGGAACGACTGTGGCATTTGCGTATGGTTTCCGCTACCGTACGCCCCCTTTGAAGCACTTTTTACTCTTGACCTCTTCCCCTCGCCTCCATTTTCGTCGTCCATTTTCTCGTGTCGCTTATGTTCACTCAGTCAGACCCACCTCCGCACCCTCTTCTACGGAAACTTTCTTCTTCTCTTCGCATCGTTTTCCCATCTCCAATTTCATCACGGGTAACTGTTCATTACTAAGAATGGAGGTACTCTCTTTCTCTTCTCTCTCTCTGTCTATTCTTTGCTTTTATCTTTATACTTTTTCGAGGGATTAGTAAAGGTCGATTCCCCATCTGATTTCACTACTTTGGTTACAGTTTTCTTCTATTGATTTTTATATCATGAGGTTGATTTTAGCGATGGCAAAGGATTAGTTGGGTAGTTGTTTCTGATAAGAATTTTTGATTGATTTTTTAGATTTGTTGGTTAAACTCTAGGGACATATTTTTTGATAATTGGGTATAACATTGTTATGATTTGAAAGTTTCGATAAGATTTCTGTAGATCAGATACATGTGTTTTCAGGAATGTTTATTTCGTGCCGCATGGGCATTCTGTGCAATACTGACAGCGTTTTGTGAGGCTGACTGCTTCCTTTTTAACAATTATAATCAACTCCATGATTAAAAAATATCATCCGATAAACGCCCCGACCGTGGAGGCCATAGTGGCAGACAAGGTATTTTGGATGAGAGTGAGATCATCCATTTTCAGCTATTACCGTGAACTTAGACATGATTGAACACTTGCAATAGTAGTATCAACTTCTTTTTTGGTGGGTATGTTTTTAGTTGTTTCCTCCGGGTTTTACTTGAATCAGATCATCATTCTCTCCTTGGTGAGTGTTCATGAATCGTTCTTTTGACCGTCGATTAATTATCGTCCTAAATTGCAGAGATTCTGGAGTGGAAGTAATATCAGTAAGAACAAAGCAATGGTGGAAAGTTTGTATAACTTTGGAGTGTTTAAATCGAAAAAAGTGGCTGAAGTAATGGAGAGTGTAGACAGGGCTTTGTTTGTATCAGGAGGTAACCCACCTTATATCGACAGCCCCATGCCTATTGGTTATAATGCCACTATTTCGGCACCTCATATGCATGCAACTTGCCTTCAGCTGTTGGAGCAGAATCTGCAACCGGGGATGCATGCTTTGGATGTTGGCTCAGGTGTGGCTTCTTTAACACCTATGTTTTAAGTTTGTCTTCTTGCTTACATATTCTGATGCCCACCTATGATTTCTCTCCGACATTAAAATTTCTATGGCATTCATATGCATATTCTTACCCCTCCCATGGATTTGTTATAGTTCCAAGTATCTTTAAAAAGTTACTATTTTAACATGGCTTTTTCCGGCCATGAGGAATTTGCTTTCCATTAGCTGATTTTTGGTCGAACTTTTCGTTTATGCACGAAAGTTTCTTATTAGGATTTGTTAATGTGCATTCGTTTATGTAGGGACAGGATACTTGACTGCATGTTTTGCCCTGATGGTTGGACCCGAAGGTCGTGCCGTTGGAGTGGAACATATTCCCGAGTTGGTGTCTTCGTCAATCTTAAATATTCAAAAAAGTGCAGCCTCTCTTTTGTTGAAAGAGGGCTCTCTTGTTGTCCATGTTGGAGGTAAACATTCACTATTTTTCCTCTTTTTGAAAGGCTAGTAAGCCAGCATCTATCTCTGTATTCAGTCAGTTAGTGTTTTTCCGTAATCTTCATTTACTCATTTTGGTGCCTTACCAATTCTTATTTTTTCTTGATGTCGAGACGGATGATGCAGTTCTTAGAAACCCATTTTTATAGTCTTAGCTTTGGTGGGATATAAATTAAGCTTATATTGCACATCTAATGTAAAGACATAGGTGGTTTGAGCTTTTTTCTGACCTCTTTTTACATTTTTCCTTAAATCCTTTTTCATTAATTTCGAAAAAAAAGCGCCCGAAAATCGCTGATGATGATATGTATGTTTGGCAGATGGAAGGCAAGGATGGCCAGAATTTGCACCCTACGATGCCATTCACGTGGGGGCTGCAGCTCCGGAAATTCCGAAAACTCTCATCGATCAGTTGAAGCCTGGTGGTAGAATGGTAATTCCCGTGGGTAACATTTTCCAGGATCTAAAGGTCGTGGACAAGAATTTGGACGGCTCTGTGACTGTTCACGGCGAGACTGCCGTTCGGTACGTTCCACTTACTAGCCGAGACGCCCAGTTGAGAGGTTAGCCCCAAAAAAAGAGCATGTTACTTAGAGAAGATACATGGTTTTTCATGAGTTTGTATAGAGCTCTTCTGCACTACCTTTAGCTGCTGTATATGGGAAACTTACTTTCTCACTTGGACCTGTAAATATTCATATTTTAAATAAAGACCAACCCTTTTCTTGCCATTTTGTATTGTTTATATACATTTATATTTTCGCGACCGCGACCGCGACCGTGATCGTGACGATCGTGATCGTGAAAGCACGAGTTATTATCAAATTCAAATATTTGTATCGTCAAATTATTTCATCGAAAAATCTAAATAATGTCGTATAATAACACATCCATACTTGTAATGTAGAGTTTTAACAACTTGAAAATTCATATAGTGAAAAATCATAAAATTCCACTCAGGAAACTCAAAAAGAGAGGGCCTGAAACTACCATGATTCGTTGCAATAGTTGAAAAAACTCAAAAAGAACGCCTTGGTCTCTCCTCTGCAACGCTTACTCTGATTGATCTGCCTTCAAGACTCTGCATCAACAACACACGGATAAATCCACAACCAAATCATAGTATTTCAGAAACATATTATCTAAGTTTTCGGGCCATCTAATCCGATCAAATCACAAATCATACGAGAATAAGGTCACAAGTTGTGAATACCTGTCCATCGAGAGCATCAATGGCGTCGTTCATTCCGGATTCAGTCAGACATTACGACAAACCCGAACCCACGGGATCGCCCGGTCTCCCGGTCGTAGACGACTCGTGCATCCACCACATTCCCGTGTTCACTGAAAACTTTCTGCAGCCGAGCTCCGTCCACATCCCATGGCAAATTTCCAACGTATACTCTAAAAGAAGGGTCAAAAGCGCGAGGAGGACGTTCAATCCTTTCTCCTCGTGGAGCTGCCTTGTTGACAGTCAATAGCCTTCCTTCCAAGTCCTATTAGAACGAAAAAAGCATCAATTTTTAAGATCTCCATTAAGCTCACATGCTTCTAGCGAAAATCACATCAAAATTTGATAAAATCTACGCGAATAGAATCTAATATTTCTACGCAATAACCACTGATAGTTCCAAAGACTTTTTTTCCAACACCCGAAGGGCCAAAACCTTCAAAATTTGAAGATTACAGCTAGAGTCACCCACTGATTTACCATTTTAAAGTTACGCAATCGATATTACAGTCAATGCAGCTTCTGAAAACTAAATGAAACTTTAAATTGGACACATATATCATACTCCATTGATAGATGACTTTAGCTTTACTCAAGATTGAAAGAGACTCACAACCCATTAAAGTGAACTATTTCCAAATTCACTAGCCAGAAAGAACAGCTGGGAAACAGCAAATTCCAATCGAAACATACATACATAAAAAGGGATTTAGCAAAAGTCTTATAGCTGAATTATCAATTATCCAAATTCTCATTTCCTCTTCAACTATTAAGAATATCACCAAAAAGGATGATAACTTACATATCGGTTGAACATTTCCACAGCTTTATCAGCCTCTTCAACAGAACTCATCGTCACGAATCCGAACCCACGACTCCTATCAGTTTCTCTATTGTAAATAACCTTCAATCACAGATGAAAAAACCCAAATGAATTCAACATTTTAAAAAATTTATGAAAGAACTAACATGGAGCTTTACTTTACCTCTGCAATCTCTACAATCCCAGCCTTCTCAAAAATCAAGGCTAACTTTTCACTATCAACGTCATAAGGCAAGTTCCCAACAAAAATTTTAGCATCTTCTGGAGGTTCAGCATATGGCTCTTCATCTACTCCTCTCTCCTCGAAAACTCCACCTTCCCCACTCTCTCCTTCCGTTTCGCTGCCTTCGATTATCGAATCTTCTCCTTCTGCTTCCCAATCTGAAATCCTGGCCTCTGGATCGTCGAGCTCCTCGTTTTCAGACTTGATTTCTTCGTCTGCGTCCTGGGTGATAGTCTTACCTTCTTGCTGAGCCCAGTCTGAGGTCTGCGCTACAAAGGTGAGGAAAGGAGAACCAGGGGTCTTGTTTTTGAGAGAGAGAGGAGGAGAAAAGGCGGAAGAGTGGGAGCACGAAAGGTGGAAACTGGAGATTTTAGAGGGAAAAGAGATGAAAGGGAAAACGGTTTTGGTGGGATAAAAAGAAATGAAAGAGAGTCCGCAAGAGTCCACCATTGTCGAAGGCTTGAGCATGGACGTGGCTGCAGAAGACATCTTTGCTTCGCAGTGGAAGAGAAGAGCAGAAGAGAGAGCGAGAGCACAAGGGTTTAAGAGAGAGAGACCCGAGGAAGAAGAGGGAAAGGATAAGGAGGTAGACAACAGAGGTGAGGTGAAACTTGAAAGAGGCTCGTTAATGGAGTCTCATCGTCATCCTTCTGGGCTTTCCAATGTCTTGCCGAAAGGCCCTAAACTGCGCCAAGCTTTTGGCAAATGCTCAAATCCTAAATTATTCTTATTTTAAAATAATTATGATAAAAAAATATTTTAACCAACAGATGAATGACACGTAACATTAAGTGTTTTATAACAAAAAAATAATTTTTATTTTTTTAAAATCTACGCAATTAGAAAATGTAGCTCGTAGCATTTGTTTCTAAAAGCAGTTATAAAATAGATTTATTTTTCATTTTAATGCTTTATATTTTTAGATAATGACATTTAATTATTCTGTAGGGATACACGTAGATTAACAATACCCCGTGACCGTATAAGAAGTTTTCTCCTCGTACGGCCCAACAGGTCGGTATATTTAGGTCCAATATGTTGTTGTATCCCTGCAGATATTTCTCTTTCTTACTAGTACACCTATTGTAATTTCGAATATAGGAGTAAAACTAGGGACAAACACCCATATAATTTCATAGATCACTTTTAAGGATTTCAATATTGAAAAAGAATTGATATCTACTTTTTCCTATCTTCTTTTGTTTCCTCTCTCAATTATAACGTACTGATATGTAATTTAATAATTGTATATAATATTATTTTTTTAATGTCACTCGGTGTTCCTGGTATAATATTGTCTGCTTTGTGTCGAAGTCTGCACGGATTTATTCTTGAAGTTAACCCAAAACACGTTGTAGTAGATAGATAGGAAAACTCTAGTTGTATACCATACATTTTTTACTCTATCAAGTGATGTGAGATTGTGCACCCCGATTGATATGGATGGGTCTTCATTGTCTTCACACGCCGGGATGTCACATTTTTATTTAGGTAATGTTTCAAAATTATATATTTGCAACTAGTAAATAGATTTGTTTTCTTTCTTCATATATGTTCTATTATTCTTAAGAGAGTAGATTCCTATTTGTCCTACAACTTTTAGAAGACAATCTTATATTCTTTGAGAGACCTCTAGTGATTAGTCTCTTATATAACAACTCGAGATAAATTACTGTAGACATTAAACTTTAGTTTGCTGAGCCTCAACTTCTCGATTTGTTAGATAATGAACTTACCTTCTATACATCTATAGGTTATCATATTAGAAAGATCTCATTAGCTGTAGTTGTTGTTAGAAATCGAAAAGGAAAATATGAATTTGGGATACAGATTTAATATGGAAAACTCTTTCAAGAACAAAACTATAGGCAGACGATAATAATACTATGTGAATATCAAAATACAACTGCGAGTTTTGTGGCTTTTACTTACATTAATTTATAGAGAAAAATAAAATCTTAATTGAGATTCAAAATGCAGGCCACTGACTCTGCTCAAATTTTCCCTAATAGAATTTGAGTCGTATCTGAACTCAAAGAAAATTTGAGTCAAATATGGGCAACGATGTGCCACGGAGGAAACCTTTCTCAAGGATCTGAGCTATGAAGTTTACTAACTTTCTTTTTTGTTTTGTAGATCTATTCTCCATTATTAGTTTGAAGGATATCAGCGTTGAAATCCTAAAAGAGGATCCAAGCATTCGGATCAAGGAAGCTTTAGTACAAAACTCGAGCCGAATGAGTATTAACTTGCAACCCTTTCTTGGGACAAACTTATGACATTTGCTCTTAGTTCAATTGGAGGAAGGAGATAGCTTAAAGTACAAGGAGAAACCCACGCATCCAAGTTAATGGAGGATGGACTCGACCATCAAGCCAACAATCTTCATGGAGGAAGCCCATGGCCGAAGTCTAGAAGACTTATTTAATTCTACTTTATGTTTAAGTTATTTTGAGTCTTTTGCTGAACATTATTGATGAAGACATCTTTGACATTTTAGTTTGATTATTTATATATTTTATTTATTTATTTCGATTTAAGTTAATTTCTCATTTTCTAAGATTAGGGTTAAAGTTGTGATGCGAACCTCGGATCGAAAGGACTCGGGACCCGACAACAACGCGGAATAGTTCTAGGAACGCCTTTTTGATTCAAGAACAAAGTAAGGAACTAAGACCCCAATCGAAGAATTCGATGGAACCCTAGTTATCAAAACAGGAACTTGACCCGAGCCACACCTGTTGGCTGAACCGAAGCTATCAAAACAGGAGCTTGACCCAGACCAAACTCGTTGGTAAGAACCAAATCTATCAAGCGAGATTCTTCAAGCATGACTTGAAGAAGATCGTTGTTCTTCGCAAAGAACTAAAGAGAAATCCTCTCTAAAAAAAACACTCAACCTTTTTAATTCAAACTTGTTCCTCATTAAATAAAATAGTTTTGCCATTAAATAGGCTACACATTAAAATTAAACTAAATAATTAAAAAAAATGAAAATAAAAATAAAATAACTAATAAAATTGTGAGATAATGATCTTTGGCATGATCAGATGTCATCTCTTGTTTAAACTCCGTTTGAACGTGATTTGAACTGATTTGAGTAGATTCAGCTGGATAAGATCTTTTCCCACGAGATTTGTATGATTTGCATGTGCTTTGCATGTGACCTTTTAATTCCTCGTATATGCATGTGCTTGATGCATGTCCTCTTTAATTTCTACATGTACATGTGCATGCCACATGTGTTTTAATTCTTACATGTGCATGTGCGTCGCATCCTCCCAAATCTTCATGCATCTTCGACTTCCCTTGCTTCAAAAGATCTTTCAATAATCTTGGGCTTCTTACTATACTTATTGGGCCGCCTGTATCTTCAATTGAATCTTTGTTCTTGGGCCTTGATCTGGTCTCAAGTTGGATCACATCATAAACCAAGTCATGTGGATCTTTATCTCTTTCCAACCCACGTGAATCTTTATCTCTTTGTAGTTTGCGTGGATCTTTACCCTTCTCTCCCCAATCCATTGGTATTTGTGGGGCCCAACTATGTGCCTTATGGGTCTTCTTTTGCCAAGTTCTTGGGGCCAACTTCCATGCTACAAAGCTCTTTATTTTTATAGTCTTTTATTTTTGTTGTGATGACTCTTTTCCTCGGGTTTCCACGACTAAACCATGTGAAGCTTTGATCGTTGGACCTCCTTTATCTTCTAATAGATCATGGTCCTTGACAATGAGATTTATCGCTCCTCGGTTCACATCATTCCCTCCCCCTTCGAAAAGATTCGTCCTCGAATCTCCTGCATTATATAAAAATAAATTAGTAAAATTAAAACACGTGCTTACATTACCGTATTCACTCGGTAGGTTGATCTTGTAAGCGATATCGTTGATGTGCTCTAGGACTTGGAAATGTCTATATCCTCGAGGTTGTAGCTTGTTATTTCGTTTGCTTGGAAACCTTTCTTTTGGTAGACGTAGCCAAACCAAGTCTCCAGGTTCAAAAATAAGTCTTACCATTGATTGAAATTTCTCAATAAATTCATTATTTTTCCTTTCATCCACAAAAGCAAACTTTTTAGTAAACAAAGTTAATAAATTTAAAGGATTTAATGAATTAAAATAATCAATAATATCAAATAGTGAATAATATCTAATAGAATTAAAATCTTTTAAAACGTAAAAATCAGATTTTAAACTCGCAAAATATGTATCTACAATTTTGTCATAAACCAAGTTGTGTGCAAAGTAATCAATGACAAATTTTCCAATAAAATAATTTTGCATATTATCTATCAACCTTAAACATATAATAGGTGCAATATAAAAATCATATGGCCTTACCAACAACTCAAACCTGCTTGATATTTTCGGTTGACTTAGAACTAACGTACTTGGCACGAGATCTTTTTGCTTATTAATCTCACTCAACGGAGAAATTCCTCTTCGAAACTCCTTGGAAATTTCATATTTATTTTTCTGCAAAAGAAAAGAAACAACACTTGGAAGAAAACTTGGTAAGTCGTTAGATAATAAATAAACATCTTTATATAAAAGCAAAATCATCTCACGCTTATCCTCACTTTTGTTCATCAACGCAATTTGTTTTTCACTCGACTTTTGTTCTCTCTCTCCCTCAAATTTTCTCTCTTTTCCCTTGACTTTTCTCTCTTTTCCCTCGGCTTTTCTCTCTTTCTCCCTCGGTTTTTCATCATTCTTTGTACTCTTTTCAGCTATTTTTCTTTCTCTATTTTTGCCTCTTTTTCAACTAATTTCTTTTCACCACTTTCTTTCTCTCTTTTATCCTTAATTATTTGAAATTCCTTCGCGATCCTCTCTTGATCTTCAATTGCCTCCCATGGCTTTAATGGTGTAAGTATAACAATTTTTCCATTGTAAACCAATGAATACTCATTCTTGTAACCATTATACTTGCCATTTCGGTCATATTGCCAAGGTCTCCCCAAAAGTATGTGTGTAGCTTGCATCGGCACTACATCACATAAAACTTTATCTTGGTACCTTCCAATTGATAAAGGAACTTCCACCTGTTTAGTCACCTTGATTTCCCTACAATCGCTTAACCATTGCAACTTGTATGGTTTTGGATGTTGCTCGGTTTTCAAGTTCAACTTTTGGACTAGTAATGTGCTTACTATATTGGTGCAACTCCCACTATCAATGATTAAACTACAAACTTTGTTGTGCACATGACATCTTGTATGGAATATATGCTCACGTTGTACTTTGGCTCCATCTTCCTTAGTTTGCACATTCAATACTCGCCTTGTGACTAATTGATCTCCTTTTACTGGTTTCTCCATCAAGTCTACTTTTCGTTCCCAATCGAGATATCTCTTGGGGTCGTTCTTCCCTCGTAAAGGTGGAATATTTACCTTGATGTTACTTAGATCATCATCTTCTCGGTACGACCTATCATTCATTTCCCTTTGATAATATCCACTATTATCTTTGAATTTTCCATCGAAATTCTTCCTTTGCCGCGTATGACTAGGGGATGGAGATTCCAATCGGTCCATCCTCGTATTTAGAGCCTTGAAATTTTCTTGCATGGCTTTCATGAACAACTTTAAATCCACCTCGTTTTGTTCTCCACTCATGATATTCTTTATCAACCACAATAAGAAAATAAAAGAAAATTGTTAGAAGTAAAAGAAAAAATATTCAAATAATGGACCTTACCTCTCCCTCACGTGTTTACTCTCGATGGATGTCACTCCACTCGTGTTTCGCTCAAAAATTAAGGCTTTTTCTATAATAGTCTCACCCTCTTGCCTTTTACCTCTAGATCTCCCTTTTAGTTCTTTATGTAAGAACTTGATCGATAATAAATATTCAATAAGCCAAACTATAAAAAATCAAACTTTAAAGCTTAAAAGTTCAAACTTGTAAGGATGGCTAAATCAAGGGTATAAGTGAAATAAGACAAAAGTTTGGATGATGACAATATTTCAAATGAAGATTCAACAATTTGAACCTTCAAAGAATAAATTTGGATAAAGACAATATTTCGAATGAAGATTCAATAATTTGAATTTTTAAAGAACAATTATCTACAAATTTAAGAACGAATTTTTGGATTTAAAAGGCTAGAAATTTCAAAATCTCTTGAACAAAATATCGATTTTTTTTTTTGACTTCTCACTACTTTTTTTTTTTGACTTTTGACAACTTTTTTTTTTTTGACTTTTGACAATTTTTTTTTTTTTTTGTAATCTTCGAATTTCAAGAGAAGAAATTCACAAGAAGAAAAAAATTGATGATAAAAATCGAGACTTGATAATAAGGATGGAAAAAAATGATTTTTTTTGTGCCTTTTTGAGTACTAGGACGAATAGAATAAAATGAAGAAAATATTGATAACAAAAATTAAAGATAGCTTCTTGAATCAAGGAACCGAAGCTCTGATACCAACTGATGCGAACCTCAGATTGAAAGGACCCGAGACCCGACAACAACGCGGAATAGTTCTAGGAACGCTTTTTTGATTCAAGAACAAAGTAAGGAACTAAGACCCCAATCGAAGAATTCGATGGAACCCTAGTTATCAAAACAGGAGCTTGACCCGAGCCACACCTGTTGGCTGAACCGAAGCTATCAAAACAGGAAATTGACCCAGACCAAACTCGTTGGTAAGAACCAAAGCTATCAAGCGAGATTCTTCAAGCGTGACTCGAAGAAGATTGTTGTTCTTCGCAAAGAACTAAAAAGAAATCCTCTCTAAAAAAAACACTCAACCTTTTTAATTCAAACTTGTTCCTCATTAAATAAAATAGTTTTGCCATTAAATAGGCTACACATTAAAATTAAACTAAATAATTAAAAAAAATGAAAATAAAAATAAAATAACTAATAAAATTGTGAGATAATGATCTTTGGCATGATCAGATGTCATCTCTTGTTTAAACTCCGTTTGAACGTGATTTGAACTGATTTGAGTAGATTCAGCTGGATAAGATCTTTTCCCACGAGATTTGTATGATTTGCATGTGCTTTGCATGTGACCTTTTAATTCCTCGTATATGCATGTGCTTGATGCATGTCCTCTTTAATTTCTACATGTACATGTGCATGACACATGTGTTTTAATTCTTACATGTGCATGTGCGTCGCATCCTCCCAAATCTTCATGCATCTTCGACTTCCCTTGCTTCAAAAGATCTTTCAATAATCTTGGGCTTCTTACTATACTTATTGGGCCGCCTGTATCTTCAATTGAATCTTTGTTCTTGGGCCTTGATCTGGTCTCAAGTTGGATCACATCATAAACCAAGTCATGTGGATCTTTATCTCTTTCCAACCCACGTGAATCTTTATCTCTTTGTAGTTTGCGTGGATCTTTACCCTTCTCTTCCCAATCCATTGGTATTTGTGGGGCCCAACTATGTGCCTTATGGGTCTTCTTTTGCCAAGTTCTTGGGGCCAACTTCCATGCTACAAAGCTCTTTATTTTTATAGTCTTTTATTTTTGTTGTGATGACTCTTTTCCTCGGGTTTCCACGACTAAACCATGTGAAGCTTTGATCGTTGGACCTCCTTTATCTTCTAATAGATCATGGTTCTTGACAATGAGATTTATCGCTCCTCGGTTCACATCAAGTTGTCTTTTCATTTTCTAAGATTAGACCTAATTTTGCCTATTTAAATCTATATTGTAACTGGGAAAGACAGGTGATGATTATTATGAATGAATTACAATGATTTGCTATTTTTTCAATCATATTTCTCCTCTTCTCGGCTATAACTCTTCTCCTCTTTCTTCTCTTCTTCCCATTTTTTGGCCATATTTCTATTATTGTAACATAAATAAATAAATAATATAACTAAAATGACGAAGATGTCCTCATTAACTCTCTAGGGGTAGAAGAATCACCCAGTCAAGTTGACGAAAAAACAAGGCAGCAAGCTGATCAATCACCCAACCATAAGCTAAGCGGCTGAGCAACCTTCTTTCGACGTCCATAAACTTGTGTAACTGGAGGCCTGGATCAAGAAACATTCGACATCCACGTACAATCACTCACTGGTCGATCCACCCAACGAACCAGGAAGCGCTGAGCCTCACCTTCCTTAGTAAGTACAATCTGTTCATCTAAAATAGCATCAATTTTATCCTTATGTATTGTGACATGAGGTGTTTGGGAAGTAGAGTTAACAGGTGTGGGTTCAAAATCAATAGATGAAGGTATAAATGGATCAATAGATAGATTAAAGTGGCCTTTACAAGCAATCAAGTATTCAACATTAAAAGTAGGATGAGAACCAAAATTAGGTGGAAGATCAACGACATATACACTTGGGCCAATTTGCTTTAAAATTTTAAAAGGACTAACACTATGAGCTTATAATTTAGAACCAGATCCAGATGAACGCCGCTTAGGGCGAACTCGAACCATAACATAATCTTAAATATTAAATTCAACGTGTTGTTTGTGTGAATCAACTCGTAATTTATATGATGCATTACTAGCCTCTATTCGTTTATTGATCTGAATATGCAAATCATGAAGATGTTGTGCAAAATTTTCAGCCGACATAGACACACTAGCATGCGGTGACAGAGAGAGGAGGTATAAAGGCTTCCTAGGTTTAAATCCATGAACAACTTCAAAAAGACTCATACCTATGGATCGGTTTACGGAGCAATTATATGCAATCTGGGCGGTGAGAAGAATCAAATCCCAATTCCTAAGATTTTCTTTGACCAAACATTTTAATAAGTTTCCAAGACTTCGATTAACAATTTCACTTTGACCATCAGTTTGGGAATGGTAAGCAGTAAAAAATTTTAGTGTTGTGCCTACCATATGATATAGTGTTCTCCAAAAATGACCAGTAAAACGCATATATCTATCTGAAACAATAGTCTTAGGGAGACCATAGAGTTTGAAAATCTCATTAAAATACAATCGAGCTACCTTAGATGCATCAGGCGTTTTATTACAAGGAATAAAATGGGTCATTTTTGAGAAACGATCCACAACGACCAAAATAGAATCATATTTTTTAAGAGTGCTCGGAAGTCCAAGTACGAAATCCATACTAACATTCTCCCAAGGACGATTGGGGACAGGTAAAGGTGTGTAAAGTCCAGTATCTTGTCGTCTTTGTTTAGCTACTTGACAAGTTCTACAAGTGCTGACTACTTTGGAGAAATCGGGAAGACGCATTACTGGAGCTTCCGTCATTTGGATTTTAATAATTTTGAAGGCTCTAGATGCTGCCACTATCCAACGAAATTTGCCATTTTTCATACACTCGGTAACATAAGCCATAATTGTACTGAACCCTTTGATAAAACAACAATTTTGATCCTACTAACTCTGCTTTCCCAACAGATCCTATCACAACACATGAGAATTAGATGAACAAATTGAATTTACTAATGAGATAAGGTTCAACGTTTCCTAGTTCGTTAGATATGTCGCCCAAATAGTAAATGTACGTGGATGTCTAGGGATATACTCCAACATTTGGATCCAGACCTGTTGGAGCTCTTTCAGAGTCATCAAGATCTTTCTTTACCAAATTCTGGGATAATTCAAAAAGATTCCTGATCCAAGCCCCCAGTCACACAAGTTCATGGTCGCCGACAGAAGGTTACTCAGCCGCTTAACTTATGGTCGGGAGATTGATTAGTTGCGGTACTATGGTTCTTTCAATTTGACTGGGTCGTTTCTCTTACCCCGGGAGAGTTGATGAAGACATCTTTGGCATTTTAGTTTGATTATTTATATGTTTTATTTATTTATTTTGGTTTAAGTTAATTTTTCGTCTTCTAGGGTTAGGGCCAAAAGTTGTCTCTTCATTTTCTAGGGTTAGACCTAATTTTGCATATTGAAGTCTATTATTGTAATTAGGAAAGACAGTTGATGATTATTATGAATGCATTGCAATGATTTGATATTTTCCCAACCCTATTTCTCTCTAGCTTTCTCTCCCCTTTCTCCTCTTCTCGGCTATAACTTTTCTCTTCTTTCTTCTCTTCTTCCCCTTTTTGGCTATAATTCTTATTCTAATTCCACTGCCTACATCAATTATGCTTTAATATTATGTATTTTTTATGCTGGGGACTATCTAGCGAGGAGGAGAGAGCCACATGTCAAGAAAAGACCATAAAGTATTTGGTTTTCTCATTTGGCCGAGCACTCATTTTTTCCCTCTTTTCTATTTTTGATTTCTTGCTTGTTTTGTAAGAACCATGGGTGAAAACCCTAATTCTCCTTAATGATGCTATTTAAACCATCCTTAAGTCCCCCTTTGTGGCAGCCATTGAAACCCACGAATTTGAAAGAAGAGCTTTCTTCAAACCTTGAGTATTATTCTCAAGTTAGCTGAACCTCCATTCTTGGTTAGTCATATCTAAGACGTTGTGTGATGAGTGAATCCATCCTTTGTGAGTGTAAGTGGATTTTCTTGTGCTACATTTCTTCCCTTCTTCTTTAGGAGTGGAAATTAGCAGCAATGATGTATAAACTTTCATCCTCATCCATTGAAGAACCGTTCTTCACCAAGCTCCACAAGGTTTGATTTGTTGCTGCTTAGTTCCTATCCGAGCAGTAAGCATTGCACTACCCACCATTTTCCAACCGCGATATTTTGAGGGCTTGTTTTTCACTTAGACATCTTCATCTTGCTACAAAAATCACATCATTTGGACTTCAAACGAGAGAGTTATGCCTCTCTGAAGTTTACATTCTTTATTGGTCGAAGCAATATTTTGAGCTTGAAGCGACTTCCACCAATTTAATCATAACTTTCGATCTACAAATACTTAGGCCACGATATTTGGAGGGGCTTTTCTCCATTATTGGAAGTAGTTGCTGTTCAAATATCATCTCCAAATCTTAAGGGACTAACGACTTCTGCTGTTTTGAATTTGTTTCTCGAGTTTCCAAAGCAGTTAAAATTCAAGGCAGCTTTGTGCTTTCCATCCCCTATTTTGAAGCACATCAACCTGAGCGAAGAAGAATTCAATTCACAACAAATCTTGACACGAATTCAGGCCACACGAATTCTTCCAAATGAATTCCCTAAAAGAGATTCACTACATGGCCTCGTCAGCCCGACCCAGCCAGAATTCAAACCTCTGAAACTCTGACAATCTCCAATGTAAGAAACAAATTTTCAAATCTTCAATAAATCTTTCTTTGTCACACCCTGAAAGGAGATTTGAAACAGAAGCTTATTTGCTCAATCACCAAATTGTAAGATTCCTCAAGTATTTCAAACCATATTTAAGAACAACTTAAACCAAGATACTGTTATTTTTTAAAAATCCCACAACATCATTCTAATATTTGAGCGAGCATATCTTACATCTTTACTTGTATCAAATCCTATTTTTTAAAACTCTGTATAATTTCACTATCGTTATTTTTATAATGAAATATCAAATTTCTATCCAAAAAGTGGAATATTCCACTTCATATATCTCATCACCCAAAATTGCAGTTTTTCAATCTATTTAATTGCGCACGATTAACGGATCCTAGACATCAATCTCAAACCCTAGAGAGATTAGAAACTGGAAAAAAGAGTCAAATTCTATCAAAATCAATCATCCCATACAAAAGCAACTAAAGGAAATTAAATACCCATGAAATCCTATATCTAAGGAAACAAAATAAACTCCTAAAAGAAATCAAATAAACTAAAATAAAGAAACCAAATAAACTCTTAAATAAAATAAAAGAAGAAAATCATAGATTTGAGAAAATATGGAAATTAATCTATAAAAGGCATCATTTTGAATCATTCTCCTGAGCTAAAAAGAAATTTGTCCTCAAATTTGGAGCAACATCGTCAGGGAGGCACATCAATGAGGAGGTCTGCCTGGAAAGCATCGTCAAACTCAGTGATAAAATATTGGACCGACACTAGAACATCGGGGTCGTGAGGCACCTGCTTGCCGAAGAAAATGAAGACAACTCCGATTTGCAAGATCTCTACATCGAACGCTCCAAATATAAAGCTGTAGTCGGGAGCGATGGTCGTATTGCCATGTTCGATAGAGGAATAATGAGCAAACTTCTATACCCACCACGTCACACATAACTTGGTCCCTGTAAATGGACCCAATGGAAAAACTTACCAAGGCCCGTTGAGAAACCGTGACGTTCATTCCAATTTGTAATAATGACAACTTGTATGGCTTCGGGTGCTTCTCATGTATGAAGCCTAATTTAGAGACCACTTCTTCAGCAACGACGTTCTCACAACTTCCAGAGTCGATGATGAACTTGCACTCTTTGCCACCAATGACACTGGTTGACTGAAAAATATTATTCCGCAACGATGTTTCTTCTTGAAGTTGTGGAGCTAGCAGAGGGTGACCCACCACCAAACATTGGCTTGTGTCGCCGTTAATGAATTCCAAGTCCACACCCTCAGAATCAGGATCTTCGTCGCTATCGTAAATCGGGTCGCCCAAATCTTTAAACTCCAAGATTTCTTCCTCAGTGCTGTCGTAAATCGAGTCGCCCAAATCTTTAAACTCTAAGATTTCTTCAACTTGAAGACTTCCATGGAATTCAAGAATGTCAGTACTCATCCCTGACTCCCAATGCCTCCTATCATTATCGATTGGAATCATCTGTCTCCTCTGACGGGTTTGAGGAATATCCTCGTTAGGTTCGGAATCCGCAAAATTGGGCTCTTCGTGCCTCCCCTCTTGGCGCACTCCTCCGTTTCAATGGTTCTGGTTTTCGAATAGCGCAGTCATCCTCGCTGTTAATTGATCCATAATCTGATCCAATTCTTGATCAACGATTTGGGCGATCGTAAATTTCTCCAACACGTTGTTGTCTCTGATTCCTTCTGCCCGCCATGGATGCAAGAATCTGTTCGGCTCTGATACCAATTGCCGCAATGGTTATTTCAAGATAACTCCGAAACTAACAAGAGCTGTTGAATCGCGCACGATTTTCAGCAATTGTCTAATAAAAATCTATTTAATCTACTACGTGAAAATAAAATATAACTTCGAGTTTGTAACTCTACCTTTACATCAATTTATAGAAAAAAATAAAACCATATATGAGATTCTAATGCAGGTCCACAAGCCCACCCAACTAGAACTCAAGTACCAAGTGGCTGTAAAATTTCACATTTTATCACCTGTGAATGCATATAAAAAATAATTTTAATATATCTCCAAACACTTGATCAAAACCCCTTTTGACATCACATTTAGCTACTTCCAGACAAGAGAAGTGGGTAATGGTTATATTTCATTATCAGTCTTCATTTCTTCTTTGCTTGACCAAGTAATTGCTCTCCCTATTTATTCATGATTTGAATGTGGACATAAAACCTCTAATGGCGGTTCAGCAGGCACCAGCTGCCTGAAAATAACATTCAAGTAGGTGGTCCTACGATAGCTCTGCGGCTGTCTTCGTTGTTTACTCCTGTAGAATTGGACCTGTTATAATTGGTGTGACCCGATTTCTGTTTGGACCAGGCCGGTTCGGCCCACGTTGTAAATCTCACTATGACTAAGATTTTTTGTTTACGTATAAATATATGCTTGAGTCGCAAAACTCATTGTACCTTTGATTTTAGAGATTTCTCCTCTCTCCGTGGTTTTTTTCCTTTAGAATTTTCCACGTAAATCTTGGTGTCCACTATTTTCTCGTTTTTCAATTTCCGTTTCAATTTCGGTTTTCTCAACAAGACCAGGATATTTTTTTGGAATACTATTTTGTTGCATGTTCTTGGACAGTATTTTCATTTTAGGTCTTGAAAAGATTACTAAACTATGCCTACGCAGATTTTCAAAGCTTTGGGAGCCATGGAAACTTTGTTTTATCCAACAACACTGGTCATTTATAAAGATCGAATTGGCCAAGTCATAGCGCTGAAATCGAGAACCATATTGAATAGTGTTTGTTGAGTTAGTTTAAGGAATAAAACGAGTTACTTTATGCAAGTTACTTTATGCAAATCGAGAGTTACTTTTTTTTTTGTTTTTTTTTTTAAACCCTCAACTATGCAGTTCTTTTCAAAGAAAAAACCTAAAAATTTACTGTTCATCAAAAAAAAAACTTTCAACCATTAAAAAATAGGCAAAACAAACCCTAAAGGACGACCCTTCTATTTAGATCGGCAGTCCCTTCTAATTTTACCAAATTGTCGTGACGGCTTTTTAGTGAGAAGGGACGGCCGGTCTAATCACTGCATCAAGACCCGTGACATAAGTCTTTGTCCCATATAGATCGGCCGTCCCTTCTCCCTTTATTTAAACCACAACTGTAACACTCTAAAAATATCACACCAACGTTTTGACAAATTCAATTGGGATAGGAGGACAAACCAACACAAAAATTTATACCTACCTAATTCATCTACCAACATTTAAGGAAATGTTGGGATATTTCTCTTTAAAACGTTGATCGGTGAGGAAGAAAAACCTCACCAACCAACGCATTCATTCTGAAATTAGAGAGCAAAGAAACTTACCTCGTCGGAAAACTCAACCCGATCTCCGACCACCGCGAACAGCGCCGACCTTCAACCGAACTCCCCTCCAGCAAAACTCTCTCCCTCGGCCGAACATTTTTCTGGCAAAGCTTTCTCTCTCAACCGAGCTTCATTTCTCGGCAGCGAGAAGCTTTTCCCGAACAAACGATCGAGCTCCGACGAAGCTTCCCTCGATCGAAACTCACCGGCGAAAATCCATACCTCGACCAAACTCCTCTCCGTCGAAACCCTCTCTCTCGGCCGACGCCCTCCATCATCGACCGGCCGAATTCTGACCTCCTTTCCTCTCGGCCACTCGAGCTCTCCCTCTCTCTCTGGTCGCCGTTCGACATCGCAGAGAGAGAAGCTCTCTCTGCTCTCTGCCCTCGCGAAGAAGAAGAACAGGAAGAGGGTGGTTCAGTTTTATTTTAAAACTGAACCGGTTCTTTTAAAAAGAATTGAACCAACCCAACCCAAAAATCCGAACCAAACCAGTTCTTTGCAGCCTAAACCGAACCAGACCAGAACAGTCCAAACCGGGCACTATTCACCACCGGCACTGTTCATCCGAACCTGAACCGACCCAAATTTTTACCCAACTCAAAATTCGACCCGAACCGATCGAAGATTTTACTGGTAAGGAATTTCTACCTAAATTCTTATGAAATTGGTTTATTAAAATGAGAAATTTATATGGATATTTTATTTAGGTAGAAAATTTCTGAAAAGTTGTCTGAAGTGATTTAATTCGACCATATCCGACCTACGAGTCACGAAATTATTTGGAATTTCAGAAAATCCCTATAAACCCTAATCGCTCGGAATCCAGGTAAGTGTAAATACAATGTTTTACAACATTTTGACTACGGCCCTACATCACAAGATATATATTATTTTCTTTATTATTGTTTTATTTTATTACACGTTTTTTTATGGTTGAGCACACATGTTAGAATATTGACACAGAATTGTTTAAAAAGATAAAATGGGTAGGATATTTGCATTTGTATGAAAATGACGGCAAATACGTGATAGCAAGAGCTTGATGGCTAAGTCTTAAAAGTAAAAGTAAAAGTAAAAGAGGGCGAAGTCAGAGATGACTAAGTCTTAAAAGAAGGTTGACTTTTAACGAGTCTGTAACTGTTAACAGGATTCGGTAAAAGTAAAAGTAAAAGTAAAAATTTTGTAACTTGCACGTATTTCCACTTACTGAGATTTCTCATAGCTTTTAACTTGTGATGTAGGTGAATTTTTGTCTGAGGAAGAAATAGCTGCTATTGAGAACCCTCCAGTGGCAAGCGAGCATACAGATGAAGAAAATATTGTTGAATTCGTAGAAAAAGATCTAAATTAGTATGCTTAAATTTTTAAACGATATTAATGTTTTATTTCAGTTTAAGACTTGAATTATTATGTTGAACTTTATTATTATTTAATTGTGTTAATTATGCAATGGTTTCAAGATTTTGACAAAATTTATTACAAAGCTTCCGCACAATTAAAATTTTCAATTAATATTTAAATTTTCAAATTATGATTCGGCGCTCAATTTCAAATCAATTTGGGGAAAATTCTAGGGTTTCAAATTGGAGATTTTTAAATTGAGGCGTTACAACAACTTTCCTCTTTTAAAATCACACCAAAATCCTCTTCTCTCCTCTCATCTTCTCGAATACTTTCTTCCTCCGACGATATTGCTTTCGATTAATCGACAATTCGGCGAAGTATAAATTATAAGTTTTTTTTTATATATAATTTTAGGTTTTAATCTATCTCTTGTAAATATTTATAATTTTCTTTCATAATGCAGTTTGTTTGTTTTTATTATATATTTATCTATCATACTGTAGTTAATTAGATCCTATCTGTTATCGTTTCTCGTACTGCTTATTAAGTTGTGTGATTGTACTGTGTAAATAATCTTTATTTTATCAATTATATAATCTTTATTTTTGTATTTTTTATTATATTGACGTAAAAATATTATAATATGCTTCATTCGTTTATATTAAATTAATATAAACTAATATAGTTTAAGAATTATTACATCGGTCTCTTGGCAGAAAGGCGGAGAGGAACTCTCTTGTGCACTGTAATCCCATAAGCTTCATCCATGTCCAACTCTTCTCCATCAACCAACTCCCAATCAAAGCACAGCACAAGGTTTGCCAAGGCAATCTCAATAACTTGAACCCCAAAGTTCAGACCAGGACAGCTCCTCCTCCCCACCCCAAACGGAAGAAACTCATAGTGTTGTCCCTTGTAATCCACCGAGCTGCCGGAAAATCTCTCCGGCTTAAACTCGTTCGGATTTTCCCAATACTTCGGGTCCGATGCTATCGATTTTGCATCGACGAATACCCGGGTTCCCGCCGGAATATCGTATGATTGAATTCTGCTGTTTTCTAATGTTTCTCGGGGTAGTAACAATGGAACCGGTGGGTGTAGTCGGAGTCCCTCCTTTATCACTAATTTTAGGTAAGTTAGATTGGAGATGTCTTCTTCTTCGACCTTCTCTTTCCCTTTCATGGCTTCTCTAACCTCTCTCTGTGCCTTTTCCATTACTGATGGGTTCCTCATCAGCTCCGCCATTATCCATGTTAGGGTTGCTGATGATGTGTCTGTTCCTGCAATGAAAATATCCTGCAATCCAACAAATTGGACGAGTGAAAAGACTGAAAAACTAGCCCACCCATCCAGCCGAAAACACAAGTATGATCACAAAAAACGATGGGTACAACAATAATTACGAACCAAAAAGTTTAGATTTCAAAAACTTAAATGTAAAAACAAAAAAAAAAAAAAAAAAAAAAAAAAAAATCATGTGCTTGAAATTTTTATCACAGTCAAAATTTATAATAAATCGCAAGTGTTGCAAAGGCACAAAAATTTTTAGATTATATTCTAGTATATATTGAATATGTTGATAAAATTTCAATGAAATGGTTTGATAAATTTTGAATATTAAAAAAAAAAAATTACTGTCAGAACAGCCTTGATTTGTTCATTGGTGAGAGAGATGGGTTGATCAGGATCCTTCTGAACACGAAGCAAAGCATCGACAATATCCTCAATCTCCGATCTATGGCGACGATCGTCTCTGTGTTCGTTAATAACTCTGTCATAAAAGCTATCCAACTCTCTAAAACACTTGTCAAGACTAGCTTTTACGCCATTAAACCTGTTCACCCAGTGCAGCCATGGGAAGTAATCAGAAATGCAGAAGCCTCCTAATAAATTCTGCGTTTCTTGAAGAAGCTCATGAAATCTACTCTTCTCCCCATTAACTCCTACTCCTTCTTCTCTTCTCCCAAAAGCAACTCTACAGACTATGTTGTTTGCTAAAGAGAGTGTCAATTCACTTATGTTGACACCCGAGCTCGAAGACGAAGCAGCTATGGCGTCGATCATCATCCCAACTTCTTCTTCTCTCACGGACTGATAAGACTTAACCTGTTACAGAATCAGTTGGAGAATTAGTGTTAATTTAATGCACTATTCTCTGTGGATTTCCGAGAATCGTTTTCTTAAGTTTGAATCTTTGCATTGTCGTGTACATACCAACTTGGCAGTAAGCAAATGCAACGTCATAATCTTTCTGATTTCTCTCCAGTAATCTCCATAAGGAGAAAGTGAAACGGAGGAGCGGTTATAGGTGAGTTTGTTAGCCGAATAAAGAGACGGCCGACCGGAGAAAGCGAGGTCGTGGCCCTTGAAAACTTCTCTCGCCATGTCAGCGGAGGAGATGACAATGGTGGGAACTGCTCCGAGCTGCAGAAACATGAGAGGACCATATTTTCTAGAGAGGGTTTGCAGAGATTTATGAGGTGGGTGGGTGAGCTGGTGGAGGTTTCCGATCAGAGGTAGCCGTTTAGGACCAGGGGGGACGGCGGATCTGCAACTAGATCCTTCTAGCTTCCGTTTAACATTCTTCGTTATCCATAAGATTACAAAAAGGGTAAGTAAAACGAATAGAGACTGGAAAACTTCCATTGTTGGGTAGAATTTGGAGCAGGGATAGGTCTAAATATAGTACGAGAGACGTGGAGAAGATGAACTCAGAAAATCATATGAAAACCAGTGTCGTAAATGAAGAACCTGCCCCGCGTCCACTAGTCAAGTATTCGCGCATGGGATATGAATATGATCAGCATGCAACTCCGTCCAAGACTTCCTCCATAGACTCTCCACGTGAACCATGATTTCAGAATTTGTTTTTGATATTAGATCAATACGTTGTTATCGTGTAAGAATTGAATTACGGATCAAGGACAACTCTATTTATAAATAATTTACTTTATATTTTTTTAAACAACGTTAAATTGTACAGTTCTACTGGTACGGACTGTGCTCTTACAACTAATATAATTTTTGGTCGTCTTCTTCTTCGCATGATCGTAAGTGTTTTATATTATAGTATGAACTTACTATATTAATTTATTATTATTATATTATACTTGCTTAATTTATTATTTTTAACATAAATATGATTGAAGAATTAAATTTCTTGTTTATAAATTTAGATCTTTTGTCTCAAGCTTGATCTTATCTTGTTATCACAATTTGAAAACGTCGCCAATTTGAAAAATACATCTCTCAATATCTAGTATGAAAAATGAAAAAAATGTTCTTCTCAAAAAATTAAAGCCCAAATGTTATCGAAAAGTCGTAAGTCACAATTTTATATTTCATGATATCATTGATTTATTATTATTATATTAAGTGGACTAACAATAATAAAATTTAAGGTTAAAACTAATTTAAACCCCAAATGGGTTTATTTACGTTACCTCAAAAACTAATCCTTAACAAATAAAACCTAAAGTATTAAAAATCTAACAAATCAAATATTAGCGGGGACTACCCTCAAAGAACGGGGGTTGTTTTTCGTGTTCCAGAACCAGAGGACCGGTCTTAGAGAATGACCTTTCGTTCTTCATCCAGTGCTTAAAATTTCAAGTAAATTCAATATCGTTTATATTTGTTTTAAATTTAATTTATAAAGTGAAAAATGAACAAGGGGTCGCTCTCCCAGATCGGCCCCCCGGTCCTGGCATACGGAGAATGGTCCCCCTTTCTCCAAGACCGGCCCTCACCAAGATTTGATTTGTTAGGTTTTTTATATTTTAAAGTTTTAGTTGTTAAGAGTTATAGTTTATGAGGTAATTTAAATAAATCTCATACTTTTGTGTTTATATTGGTTTTAACCTTGAAATTTAAATAAAACAAAGGTAAAAACCAATTGGAACCTTAAAATATGAAGTTAATTTCACACTCTCTAAACTAGTCATCCTAACAACTAAAATCTTAAACTATCCAAAATGTAACAAATCAAACCCTGACAGAGGGTCAATCACCTCCCGTTCTAAATTTACGCCTAGAACGGGGGACCGATCTAAATTGAACGACCTCATCTTCTGTCCAGTTCTTACGTGACACTGGTCATATTGGGCCGGTTGATCAATTTGGATTCAACGTACACCGCAGGTGATTCGAGAACGGGAGGTCCACGCTTCGAAACAGCCTCATATTCCCTGCCTCCCCCATTTTAAGGGATTCTTGGGAATAGGGGCTCGAATTGACTCCCATTCTCGTCCTAATTTTTGGGCGCCCCCCCCCCCCCCCCCCCCCCCCCCCCCCCCCCCCCCCCGTTCAAGAGAAATTTTTAAGAATAGGAGGTTGATCCGGGGCAGAGACCCCCCATTATGTGACCTAATTTTTGGGCCGGGTGAGAACGGGGGTGTCCGCCCCAGATCGGCCCCCCGTTCTTGATTCTAATTTTGAGAACAGGGAGCCGTTGCCCAGTAATGGGGGGTCGATCTTCGACGTTATATAAGAAATCACACCCCCCCCCCCCCCCCCCCCTCACTTTTGAAAAAAAACTAAAAGCTCTTAGACCCCTGCGAATTCGACCTAAAATCTGACCATTTCACGCTCCCCACCTTATTGATTCTTCTATCCCTGCGCTTTCCCTTCAAATATTGTCTAAAAACCCTACAAAATCTGAGCCCTAGATTGCCAAATCCTCAATTCAACCTAAATTGTCAAATTCTGCTCAAATGGCTCCTAAATTAACTATAAAACGGTAGGTCGTACCGTCACAAGGAGGTCTGAAATGTGCTCCGTCAAATTGTTCATCGTCGTCACAAGGAGGACCATCTCAAATGGGTCCGACAAGTCGGGCACAATTATCACAAGGTGCTCTATCTCAAGTGGGACGACCGCCAATTTGGTATACTTCTATTGAATTTCAAAATTAGATTTGTCAAGAGCAGTTTGAGCGAGATATGTCAAACCGTTCAATTATTCATTCAAAAATCGTCAACTTTAGAGGTTATGAGTCAATGGATATCAAGGAGATGTTCGAAAAAATCGCTCTATACAGGGTGTAGGGATTGAGAAGGGATAACTGCAAGCGAACAAGCGAACAATTCTATCGCAGTTATTGCCCCTCAATCCGTACATCCTGTGTAGGGCGATTCTGTCGAATATCTCATTGATCTCCAATGACTATCAACCTCTAAAGTTGATGATTTTGGAATGAATAACCGAGCGGTTTGACATATTTCACTTAAACTGCTATTGACACATTTGATTTCGAAATTCAAAATAAACATACTCAGTTGGCAGTTGTCGCAGTTGAGCTGGAGCACTTTTTGATGACGATTCTCGGTTTGTCAGACCTCTTTGAAATGGTGCTCATTGTGACAACAATGAGCGATTTGGCGGAGCACGTTCGTCAGGCTACCTTGTGACAGACCTCTTTGTAACGAAGCAACTTTCATGTAATCGTAAACTTGGGAGACATTTGAGATAAATTTTTTTATTTATGTTGAATTAAGGATTTGGAAGATTTAAGGCTCGGATTTGTTGGATTTTTTTGATGATATTTGAAGGAAACGATTAGGAATTGGGAAATCAACACGGTGGGGGCAAGAAATGGTCGAATTTTGGGTTGAAATAGCAGGGGGCAGAGAGAAAATTAGTTTTTCCGAAAAGAGGGGGGGGGGGGAGGATTTTTTATATACTGTCAGGGATCGGTCCCTCGTTGCGGGGCAACAAACCCCGTTTTCAAAATTATGGTTGAAAACGGGAGATTCTCGCTCTGGAGATGGATCTATTTTCAAGCGTAAAGTTTAAGAACGGAGATCGTTTTGGGACTAGGACCACCCGTTCTCAAAATTAGGACAGAGAACGAGGGGTCCCCTCTTCGAAATGATGCCCATTCTTAAACATTAATCTTGATAACGAGGCCTCTGTTCTCGGCGTAATGTAGAATGATGAGTGATCGGTCACTTTTCAGAGTTTGATTTGTTATATTTTAAATAATTTAAAATTTTATTGGTTAGAATTTTTAGTCGGCGCTCGGTTGAAATTAACTCTGGGTTGCAATTCGTAACTGGGCTTTATCTTATATCATGTCCGTCATCTTCTCAAGGAAGCAGAAGAGAAAACAAGAAAAGATGTGGAGCTGCTCTCAGATTATGGAACTGACTGAATCTTTCTTCTTTCTCCCTTTCTGCTTCACCATTTTTGCATTCTTGCTTGCCACCCTTCTTCTGAAATGGTATTGGGCGGCGCCTTCTCCGGCGTTGAAGAACAGAAGCTTACCACCGTCTCCGGCGAAGCTCCCTGTATTAGGAAACCTTCTTCAACTTGGCTCGCAACCACACGAAGCCCTCCAAGCCATGGCTCAAACCCATGGACCTCTAATGCTGCTTCATTTAGGCAGCATCCCCGTCGTGGTGGTCTCGTCGGCGGAGATGGCTCGCGAGGTCATGAAAACGAACGATCTGGTTTTTTCAGATCGACCCAAATCGTCCTTGGCCGATAAGCTTTTATATTATGGTAAAGATGTTGCTTTCGCTCCATATGGAGAGTACTGGAGGCAGATGAAAAGGGTTTGTGTTCTTCATCTTCTGAGCAACAAAATGGTTCACTCTTTTCGCCATGTTAGAGAAGAAGAAACAAGCTTAATGATCAGAAAGATCAAACAATCTTCTTCTTCTTCTGTAAATTTAAGCGACATGTTTATGAAGCTCACAAACGACGTGGTATGCAGAGTGGCTTTAGGCAAGAAATATGGTTTGGAAGAAGATGGGGGTCGTTTCAAGGAGGTTTTGAAAGATTTTGTCAAGTTATTGGGCGTTTTCAGTATTGGAGAGTTCATCCCTTTTCTCGGTTGGTTGGATAAAATCAATGGTTTGGTCGCTAAAACAGAGAAAGTGGCTGAAGAGATAGACAGGTTTCTGGACAGAGTAGTTGAAGAACATGTACAATCCCGAGAGAGGAAAAAGGAAGAAGAAGACGAAGGGAATCACAAGGATTTTGTGGAAGTGTTGCTTGAAATTCAGAGAGAAAACTCAATTGGTCTTCATCTTGATCCTGTTAGCATCAAAGCTATAATTCTGGTAGGCAGTTCTCCAAAAAGATGTTTGAATTTTGATTAGGTTAATTACTGGGTTCAATTTCGCTATTTTTTTTTCTGCAGGACATGTTTGCCGCCGGAACTGACACTACCTACACGCTGATGGAGTGGACGATGGCGGAGCTGTTGAGGAATCCAGATATTATGAAGAAACTGCAGAATGAGGTCCGGCGAATAGCCGGAGAAAACCCATTCATAAAGGAGGAAGATTTAGACAAAATGGATTACTTGAGAGCTGTGATCAAGGAAACTCTCCGGCTACACCCTCCGATCCCGTTACTTGTTCCACGGCTATCGACCGACGTCGTTACCATAAAAGGGTTCGAGATTCCGGCCAGAACGCGTGTTATCGTGAATGCGTGGGCGATTGGGAGGGAGGCCGGGATGTGGGAGGATCCGGAGGAGTTCAGGCCGGAGAGATTTGTGAACAGCAGTGTAGATTTCAAGGGGATGGACTTTCAGTTGATCCCATTTGGGGCCGGAAGAAGGGGCTGCCCTGGGATTTCATTTGCTGCCGCCGTCAACGAGCTTGCTTTGGCCAATGTGGTGGGCCTGTTTGACTGGGCATTGCCTGGTGCGGAGAAAGCGGAGAATTTGGGCATGGCTGGATCATCTGGACTAACTATACATAGAAAGTTGCCTCTTCTGGCTGTGCCTACACCGATCTCTTGTGAGTAAAAGGCTTCCGATCAAATATATGGGAGGTTAATATATAAATAAGAGTAGTAATTTGCATATGCTTAATTTATGTGCATCTGAGAGCACGTAATACAGTAGTTTCGCATTCGGGTTTTGTGTATTGTGATTCGATCTAAAAAATATCAAGAATATTTTCTTACACCGTTAAAAAAAAAACTTGTGGAATCGATACTTCAAATGGTAATCCAACGTCATTTCTCTCTAGACGATCAATAGCGACTTTACAGAAAAATTGTGATTATATGGACCTTCGAGCCAACCGGGGTCGGACCCACAAAACAATTAAAACAATTTTTACTTGAAAACATCGGATTCTACATTTTTTTTTTCACTTAGATAATTTCGTCTCCCAAATTTAGAACAACCTTAAAAGTGTCATTGAACAAGTGAAAGAAAATGTATCTAACTTGTGGAATCGATACTTCAAATGGTAATCCGACGTCATTTTTCTCTAGACTATCAATAGCGACTTTACAAAAAAATTGTGATTATATGGACCTTCTAGCCAACCGGGGTCGGACCCACAAAACACTTAAAACAATTTTTACTTGAAAGCATTGGATTTTACATTTTTTTTTTCACTTAGATAATTTCGTCTCCAAAATTTAGAACAACCTTAAAAGTGCCATTGAACAAGTGGAAGAAAATGTATCTTCTACTTCATTGTATTTTCCACTATACCCGAACCAAGGTATCTCACTCACAGTGACTAAGAACTCTGATCTGACAGTCCAATATTCTCTTTGGGCTCCTTATAAGAAATGTCTTTATGGATAGGCATCTCGGTCTAGAAAATAACACGTGATAGATCAAAAATGTACTTCCTTAACATGACACATGAAAGACGTTATGTAAGTAGTTCAGCTGCAATGATAAATCCAATTGATACGACACAATACCAACTCGCTCAATAATATGAAAATGACCAATGTATTCGGGTGACAACTTCCCCTTTGTACCAAAATAACTTATTCTCCAATGCAGTCGAATTTTCAGAAACACAGTCATTAGCATCAAATTCAACTTCTCTTGTTTGGACATCTGCATAATTTTTCTATTGACTTTAAACTATTTTTAGTCACTTCTCACTGGTTTGCACTTTCTTAGTTGTCTCTTGAATCAAATCAGGTCTGAGAGGTACACGTTATTCATACGTAATGCAAGCGAAGTCTTGACTTTTTGAAAAATTAAAAATTAATAGTTTATTAAAAAAACAATTTATTTGGGCTTAACTTCCAGCCAGGCCCATTTGATTATCCAGGTCAAGTTCCACAAGAATATCCTTTCAATTATTCTGATTCTTAAGAAAGATGCTTAACCAGGGTTAACTTAACTCTACCCACCTAACCCTTACCTTAGTTAAATCATCTAAAGAATTCGTTCCAACCAGCTAGATGAAGCTGATCGGTCATCCTAACGGCTGATAAGATTACACGTGGATGGCTGGATTCGTCTTAGCTCCTTCGGCATCGTTGTTTTGTTAAATTTAGGGCCAGAGTTTAGCTTTTTGCCACAATTTCTCCCTCTTCTCTTTGGCGTTTCGTTTTTGTGTTCTCTTGATTTCTTCATAAAACTTGCTCTAAATACTGGTTTGATCATGGAGATGGATCGCGTGCTCGAGTTTCCGCACACGCATATGGATCGGCGGCCTAGAAAGAGAGCGCGTTTAGGCTGGGACGTTCTTCCACAGGCAGCAAAGGTATAACCTTTGATCTTTCATCGTGAGATCTGATTTGATTTTTTTTTTTTTTTTTGTGGTTTGTAGTGTTGGATATGGTAATTGTTTTTTTATTAGGAATTCCCAGGTACGATTTCGTTCCTTTTATGTTTGTATCATTCTCAATGTGATGATGATTCGAAGTTTTTTTTGTGATTAAAAAATTGCTTCTGATTTCGTGTACGTGAATATACTTTTTCTTTAAATCACGAGCTTTGAATTATATGTTGGGGAAATTCACCCATTTTAAAATCTTATGAAAACGGTTTAAATCGTAATTTATGATTTTTTTTCTTTGTATTTGATCGATTATTTGGTGTGTTCAATATTTGGTGTGTTCAAATATTCCATTCTTATTTCTGTATGTAAGCTAATTCGTTAGGATTTTTTTTTACTTGATGTTGCGAATCTAGTTTCCTTTTGAAATCTTTGTAGGTGGATTTGTCTATATTTCTTGAAATGTGTTTGCTGACGATGTGCTTAAACTTTGAAACCAACAATTACTTTTGTCGAGTGGTTTTTGTTCAAGTATATGCGGCAGATATCTTATATTTATTATCAAGAGATTTATTTTAATTGAAGAAAATATGGCAGATATCTTATTTCTTTAGTTTCAGAATTTAAGAAACTATGGCAGTTATCCTTTTTTTTTATGCATTAAGAATGTTGTATTTTATGTCTGCTATCTTGTAATTGGAAAGTATCCTTTTTCTTCATTATTCTTTTTTTATTTGGTGATGAAATTATTTGCTTTTACTACTGATTGTATTCTTTGAATTTTCATTTTATAATTATTGATAAGATGTGTTGCTGACGGAGGGTCGGAGTCTCTGGGTATAAAAGCTTTATATAATCTTGAGTGGTATGTGAATGAGTGGCTCTGTGTAGGCTCAGGTAGGAATGTTTTGTGGACAAGAGGTTGGAAATTTGACAAACCTTGCACCTCCAAGAGCACCCTCGGATAATAGTAATTCTCTAATATTAAAGGGAGTAGCTCGAAATGGCTCCCCTCCATGGCGAGAGGATGACAAAGATGGCCATTACATGTTTGCAATTGGAGAAAATCTAACTCCTCGCTGTAATTACACTTTTTCATGACTAAAAAAACTCTATATATTGTTTAATTTTCTATATCCTGTATAGTTTTCATCTGTCGATGGTAGCAATCTTCTGAGAAACATAGATTAGCTAGTAGTGGTTATTCTAGATCTGGATTTACTTCTAGAAATTATTTTGACTGGACTAATTTTTTTTTTTTTTTTGTATCAAAATGTCCCTTCCTGTGATATAACATTGTTTTGTAATGTTTAACCCAATTAGAGATATATTGCCCCTTTGTGTACCTTTTCTTATTGTTTTTTTCGTGCTGTTTTCACTTTAGATGTTATTCACAGCAAGATGGGAGAAGGAACTTTTGGTCAGGTTTTGGAATGTTGGGACAAAGAAAATAAGGAAATGGTAGCAATTAAAATTGTTCGTGGTGTTAGGAAGTATCATGAAGCAGCTATGATAGAGATTGAAGTGCTGCAACGGCTTCAGAAATTTGATAGTGGTGGAAGCCGGTGAGAATCTTGTTTTATATATGTTTACATTGCAATTATTGGGATAATTGGATGTTGGTTCATTGTGGCAAAGGTTAAATTTCTTTATTCCTTGCAGTTGTGTTCAAATACGGAACTGGTTTGACTATCGTAACCATATTTGTATTGTAAGTATATGATTGTTTAGTCATGGATTAATTTCCCCAATCAATGATAACTTGGGGGTTAAGAGTTTTGGATGAATTGAAATGGTTTCACAGGTGTTTGAGAAACTTGGGCCGAGCTTATACGATTTTCTACGGAAAAACAATTATCGCTCATTTCCCATTGATCTAGTCCGTGAGATTGGCCGACAACTTTTGGAATGTGTAGCATGTGTGTAGTACTTAACCTGTTTTCTTCTTTTCTATCAATTGGATGTTGTTCGATATCACATTTATGTCACTCAAAAGTCTCATTATGGAAAAGATTTCTTGAATAGAATGTTTACTTGTTGGGAACATTTGGTTCTTCATTTTGACAGTGAAATTGTTCTAAATTTGCAGTTATGCACGATTTACGAATGATACACACAGACTTAAAGCCAGAGAATATTCTCCTTGTGTCACCAGATTATGTTAAAATTCCCGACTACAAGGTATTTAGTGAAGTATTTTAAATCTTTGTTTGGAGCTTTTGAATATAGTACCCAATGTATAATTTATACTTGAAAGGATGAAGGAATGGACTTTGGATTAATCTGTTACTAATTGCAGTATTCATCTCGATCACCAAAAGATATAGCTTTCCATAAGAAAGTTCCAAAAACGAGTGCAATCAAGGTTATTGACTTTGGGAGCACAACATATGAGTGCGGTGATCAAACTTACGTAGTTTCAACCCGGCATTATCGTGGACCAGAAGTTATTCTTGGTAAGCATTGCCTCCTTTTTGCAGGAGTCTTTGCTTTTCATGTGTATTATGAGTGACTAGAACTCCAATATTTTTCTTAGGTCTTGGATGGAGTTATCCGTGTGATATATGGAGTGTAGGTTGCATATTGGTGGAATTATGCACGGTACGTTTTCCAAGGACACTTGGTTGATTGTTTGAGCCATTTTTGCTATAATTTTGTATTGATTTATACTGCAAAATCTCCTTCTCCAGGGGGAGGCATTGTTTCAGACTCATGATAATTTGGAGCACTTGGCAATGATGGAGAGGGTGCTTGGTCCCTTGCCTCCACACATCCTTAAGAGGGCAGAGTAAGTATTTATCTTTTGCAAGTGTTACTTTTTTATTTGTATGAAGAAATTTTTCCTAAGCGGATGTCTGTATTTAGTCGACATGCCGATAAGTATATAAGAAGAGGCAGACTGGATTGGCCCGAAGGCGCAATATCAAGAGATAGTATTAAAGCTGTGCAGAAGCTACCGCGGCTGCAGGTTTGGGATATATGATGTTTGACTCAATGGTCATGATTCATGAAATTTTATAGCCTCTCACTGATCATCTGTTTATCGCAGAACTTGATAATGCAACACGTAGACCATTCAGCCGGAGACCTAATTCATCTCCTGCAGGGACTGCTTACATACGATCCTGCATCCCGGCTCACGGCCAGGCAGGCCCTTGAGCATTCATTCTTTACCGAGGATCAGCCGAGACTGCTAAAATTCTAGGATTTGTTTTGGCCTCTCACATTTTGTCTGTCGATAGAATGAAAATTAGTTTTGGGAGAGTGGATAGGACTAAAAGAGAGGCCTTGATTGGTGTGTAAATATAAATTCCAGCATATACATAACAACACCCAACCAATGATTTGGCTTGATCTCATTGTAATTTCTTCTACGGCAAAATATGTTTGTGGCCCTCCTTGTAGTGTTCTTCAGTCTCCTTCAATTGCTCAAAAGTAGAGTTTTTTTAGAATAGAGTGTAGCTGAAGCAAGCAAGAGGGATATTTTTTTACAAAAGAATTAAATAAATATACTTAGTGGTTGTAAATGGTAGGAGTGGACACGGGCGATTTGGTCTGGTTTCGATCTCAAACCAAATCGGCCCAAAGGGTTTTGGGAATTTAATCTCGAAACCGAAACCGGTCTCAACTCTGCCCAAGGTAATACTTTTTATTATTAAACAAAAAAGTCATGAAAAAAGATTTTTTTTTTTTAAATGACAAATATAACAAAACAAATACAGTACGTAAGTAACAAGTGCCTGTAATTATTACAATTCACAATTTCACATTAAGCAATATGCGTATGCAATCATTGATAAGATTAAATTTTACAATTTACAAACATACATTTAAAGTGAGCAAAGAGCTTAGCAGTGAGTTGTAACTGTGAGGACAAAGGTCGCAGCCTCGCAGGGAGGTCGCAACTCGGAGGTTGGGTTGTTCAGAATTCGGACTCCAGAGGTCTCAACTCGCAACTCGAGAGTCAGAGTTCGGAGCACTGAGCATGGGAGATCGAAACTCCGGGGTCAGAGTTCGGAGTAAGGGAGACCGAAACTCGCAGGTTGGGTGTTCGGAGGTCGGGACTTGGTAGTCGGTTGTTCACGAAATCGGAGGTCGGGACTTCACGTTCGCCTGTTGTTAGGGTCGGGATACTGGGATAGCACAATAGTCAGCAGAGGTTTGGACGAATTTGATTTAAATTCGGTCCTTCGATCCGGTTCTGGTTCTTCGGGAAATCAGGCTTATGGACTGAGAACTGGACTAACAGAGCACAGTTCCGACCGGACCGCGATCCATCACCCAGGGACCGAAATCGGATAGAAATCGCCGGTCAAGTTCGGTTTTTGGTCCGCGGTCCAATTCTGTCCACCCCTAGTAAATGGTTATTCTTTTCAATACAAAGTACAAGCATAAATTTCTCTCGCATTTTGTCTTGAGTATCAAACGGGATACCATAAATTGAAAAATTGATATGAAATGGATTTTCAACTATTATTTACAATTTAATTTACTAGGTTTTTTAGAATTTTTGTATACTACAACTTATTATAAGTGTTTTTTTATTTATTCAAGACCAGTGGATTTACTTGCCATGTACTTGTATGTTTTTTTGACAATTGTTATTATATTAAATTATCTTAACTCTTTTGTAAAATAAAAAGTCTCGACTCTTCGTAAATACTGTAAAGTAAGTTAAATGTGTGACGCGTATCATTACATTATATTACGAAACATAACATGTTTAGCTTCAAAGAGTTATTAGTGCTACACAAAATATATTAAGTACAAATGTCATGTCATCTTATAAAATAGAGGGTGAGAAACGAGACCCAACGAGGAGGTGAATGGAGCTAGCAAAGGATCCAAGAGAATTTCAGTCTGGGGTGGGCCAGCAGAGTAGGCTCACATTCACAAGCCTAGTTGAGGTTGACGAGTCGTAACGAGTTGGGTTGACTCGTGACTCGTTTGAAACAAAACAACATTAAAATTAAAGAAAATCAAACAACGTCATCCACTCGTACGCAACGTGTCACGAAAGGGTATTATAGTAACTTCATATTTTTATTTTAGTATAAATAGCACGCGAGCGTTTGAATTTTGGTTCTCGGAGACTCGTCGTAATTCTGCTTCCGATCTGTGGCTCCGCACTCGAAAGATATTCTGCTGAAGACGAAGAATTACTGCTTCATCGGATCCTTATCTTCCTCTGCATGACTGTACGTATCCATTCTTTTCTCTTGTCTTGTTTTTTTTCTACGTTTTTTTGTTTCTGATTCCACTTTTGTTTTTGTTCTTATTGATTCATCTGCTTGTTTCTTCTTAATTGGCGTTGCGATTGGTGTTGATCTCGTCTAAGGTTATTCGTACAATTATTCGATAAATTTTCTGGATTGATTGCATTCAAGGTTTGGCGTTATGGGGTTTAGCCTTTGTCGTGTTGAATTTTCAGTATAATAATGCATTCATTTATTTTTAAATCTAATATTTGGTAATTCCAGTAGTTCAATCCTCTAATTATTTCTTTTGAGGCGTAGTTTAGTCTCGATTCCTTTTTTTAATTTTTTTTCTTATGAAGATTGACGAGAATGTTCGAAATTCTTTTCTGCTGGAATCTGCAAGAATCGTTGAACTGTTTAACACATACAATGCAATTTTTGTGGTTATTTTGCTTGAGTTGTGACGATTCACTTATTTTTGAATGCCTTTGCTTGCTTCTATCTTTTACCTGCACATTGATTGTGTTATTTTGAAAAAGTTGCATCCTTTACTCAATCTACGTATTATCTAGTGAAATGGGCACGAATAGAATACCAATTCACAAGATATTGGGTTGATGATGATTTAGATGCTGGTGAAAGAGACCGGCTTGATGCATGGCTGAGATCATGAATATTTCCTTCTTCAATTAGATTCTTTTTGTTTTTTTTTCCTAATCAAATAGTCTAATCTGTAATGCAAATTGATTCAGATGCGTCTGTTTCATAATTAGGAAGATATTCAGATCATTTTATCATGGTAAAATAATTTAGTTATATTGTAATATTTGCATTTACCATGTGCTTGTATCTGGATATTCAGGTCTCTATAAGAATAGAAGTATGATTTTGTGTAGTAATAGAAATTGATGCAGATTGTTCAAAACTCGTCCACAGTTGCAAGAAGATTTCTGCTTTAAAGTTCTATATTTGGCATCTTGGATTTTTTTTATAATGTATATTACACTTGCATCAAAAAAATGTTATTTTTTTCTGGTTCAACTGTGGCAATTAAGTTTTTCATATGTATCTATGGAATTTGTCGAATAAGTATCGACCAATAATGTTTAATTGGCTTATGCAGTTTGGCAAAAAATATGGGTTCTGCTAATGGCATAGGATATGCACAGATGAACCCCTCGTTTGCATTTGGGGTTATTTCTGATGTTCAGTTTGCTGATATTCCTGATGGCCGCTCCTTTCTTGGTGTTCCTCGATATTATCGACATAGCATAAGTGTTCTCCAAAGAGCTGTAAATGAGTGGAACAAACACCCGAAGCTTAAGTTTGTGCTAAATTTTGGAGATATCGTTGATGGGTTTTGTCCCAAGGACCAATCTCTCACTACTATAAATAAAATTGTTGATGAATTTGGGAAATTTAATGGCCCTGTGTACCATATGATCGGCAACCATTGCCTCTACAATCTTCCGCGAGACAATTTGCTTCCATTGTTGAAAATTCCAAGTGCAGATGGTCATGCTTACTACGATTTTTCCCCTTCTCCAGAGTACAGATTTGTTATACTTGATGGGTATGATATTAGTGCAATTGGGTGGCCTCCAGGTCATCAAAATACATTAGAGGCCTTGAAATTCCTTCATGAAAAAAACCCAAATTCAGACAAGAACAGTCCATCCGGACTAGTTGGCTTAGACAGAAGATTTCTAATGTTTAATGGAGGCGTTGGAAAAGAGCAATTGAAATGGTTAGGCCATGTCCTTGAGGAAGCAACAAATTTGAAGCAAAAGGTTGTGATATGCTGCCATCTGCCTTTACATCCTAGTGCATCCTCGTTCGAAGCACTTCTGTGGAATTGCGACGAGGTAATGGATGTGATATACAGGTACGATTGTGTCAAGGTTTGCTTCGCTGGGCACGATCACAAAGGCGGGCATTCAATCGACTCCCGAGGTATACATCACAGAGTTCTTGAAGCTGCTCTAGAATGTCCACCTGGCTCGGATGCATTCGGGTACGTAGATGTTTATGAAGATAGTTTATCTCTAATTGGAACAGACAGGATTGCCAGCACCTATATGCATTTCAATCGTCAATAAGGCTTATCGGTATAACAGCTTTACGAATGCTTCGGTTCGAAAGTTTATAGTCCTATACCATATTTCGAGAAAGCTCCATCCCGTGGTCGCCCAAGCAAACATATGAAGAGGTACTAATATATTCATCACCAATTACACTATCATTCTTTGTTAGTTTTTCTTTTTATAGTTAACAATACATGATTTATTGTACATGACCAATTAATAAGCAAGGATGAGCTAGATTTTGTAATTGAAGCACACTCCACTTTTATGTGATATCAATCATGTTAAATGGCTGCTGTGTTATTCAAAAATACTAGGAGAAGTGCACTATGATTTGGAATAATGAGTAATGTTTTGTCGTATACTTTAAATTAAAATTTGTACCAGGAAATGAACATACGTCAGCATTTAGCCGTGGTTCAAGATTAAAGTGTGAAATTAGAGTATAGATATACCATTGCATTTTATAAATTTGTGCAACTAAAGAACTGATGTCTAAATTGCATGCATTCAAATGCATTGTACGCAGCTGGAGGGCTTTGCCCTTATGGTTACCAGGTTTCGATCGGTCCGGAATGGTTTCACGATTCAATTCTAGTTCGGTTATAAACTTTCTTGAAAAACAAGTTTTTAAGTAAAATTTACATTTTTAGTTGATTTTGGGCTGAGTTTTTAGAGTTTTGGTTAGGTTTGGGATCCTTTTTTGGACGTGTCGGTTTTTTGGGTTTTTTAACAAGGTTTTTAATTGCTCACATCATACCAAATAGATCAGTTAAACTCACGAGTTCAGTCCGATTCTGTCCACCTCGACACGTGGAGGAGTTTCGGATAATTGAACTTTTAGTATGATAATTAGATTTTTGGAGGGCAGAAGGGACATAGCACGACATGAAAACCTAACATTGATTATTAAAAAAATTACAATAATACCAGTACTCGATAATTTTTAACATTTAACGTGTCGAGAGATGATCATTAATAGATAATTAAAAAAATAAATCAAGTCGCAATAATTAATAAGCAACACATAGATGATAGGTCGATATTGTGATATTATAATATAAAATTAAAGTGTGTATTTAACGACTACTTACTAATTCGTGCAGCCGTTGAAAACCCGTTTATTATTAATAATTAATAATTTTTAAATAAAATAATTATTTTTATGGGCTTTTATGGGCTTCGGGCCCAATAACATAAAGAAGGAGCACTTCCGGAGACGGTTCGTTGGGCTTGATCCGCCGTTTTACTACCTTTGAAAGCCGTCTTGCTCTCCTTCGTCCTTCGTTTTCCTTCAGAATCGTGGAAGTGACCGATCGGAGTTGCGTTATGTGAGAGTCCTCGTCGCAGCAAGGACTCGGAAAGAGGTAACCCAGACGTTTCTCGAGCTAGTCCATTCGTTCTTCTGTAGTCGCATTTAACTAGACCAGGGTTCGTAAAGAGGGAAAAGAAGGCAGCTGATTCCGCTACTTTGAGTCATCCTTACTGCAGGTTTATTCATCTTCTATTTGCGTTAGTTGAATTTGGTTATTCTTTTACGAATATTTATCTCAATGCGGAATGATTAGTGATGCATGTAGGGTGTTCATGCTGCTTAGTGTACTGAATGATGAGAGCGAGAGTGGTTATTTTGTATAAAATGAATGGGGCCGGAGGGGATTGTGAGAAACCAAAATTTAGAACTTCAGAGGCGGATTTCAAGCTTGTGATCATCTGCAGGGTAATATATTTAGTTTAATAGGTGAAATTTTGAAATTGGTAATTGACAACTAGTGAAATTAACTTCAGCCAAGACCACCCAAAACTGAACAAGACCTTATTGAAATGGAACTCTCATTCATTATAATTCTTTATGATTGTTGAATTTTACATTTATGCTCAACACTTGTCAAGATTGATAATGTGGCAAAGTATAACGGGAACTAAACCGGTAGACTTACTTGAAGTAGGTTAGAAATCATTAACCTTATTTTTTCCTTTCCCTTGAAACACCATCATTTTTGCCAAAAACTCATGTGTTAATAAATAATATATATGAAAATAGTGTAATACTATATTTACATTCTAAATTTACACTTTAAAAATTAACGCTTTCATGTCATTGATTAGTTGGTGCAATTAATTTTTTATAATTTATCATAATTATTTTACGAAGTAGTGAGTGATATGTAACTATCACGTCACGATGCAAGATTTAGTGTAAAATTGGAATAACATTACTTTATAATAATAATATACAATGGTTTGCACGTGGTATAGTAAAATATGTTTTCTTCAAGGTATTGTTTGCCATTCAAACTTGAAGGGTGACAGTCTTAAGTGGGCCCAAAATTACATTCCGAAAGGAACAACAGAATGCCTATCGTTCTTCCCTTCAAATCTTCACTCTACAGTGGTTTAAGGTTTTATGCTCAAATGATATATGTTTTATTTTTGGAACAATGTCACAGTTGGTCCTCGTTCTTGACTCTTTTTAAGAGTGATTTCTTTTGACTATGTAATATATGCTATAAAAAAAAAAGCAGAAACTAGGGATTAAGGTTAATTGATAATTTTGTTTATTTGGCATATTTGAAATGCGATTGAATTTGTTCAGTCGAAATTTTTTATTTGCAGTAGGAGAAATCTGAGGCGAAATGCCTTCTTTTCGTGCAAGTATTCAACCGCTACGGACACAGAATATTGGTAGCTTGAGAGTTTGTTTACGATCATTAGCGAAGAATCTTTGAGGGATGAAGTGGGATCTAGCACATCGCTTCCAACTTGTTCTGCTTTTGATGGTTTTACTGCAGGGAAAATGATCAAAAATCCTTGTGGATCTTTAACGAGGTTGATGTTGTCAAGGATGAGTGGTCGATCTCCATTGGACCATGTATGTACTTATCTTCTCGTGTCTTCTAATGAGTTACTTAACTGATGTTCGTTTCAGTTGAGCTCTGTTTTGTTTTGGCATTTCATCTACCAACTCGTCAATCACAGGAATAGGAAATCGATCTTTAATTGTTTCTCTATTCAAAACTCGGTAATTCACACAAAATCTCCAACTATTATCTTTTTTTTAACAAGTATAATTGGACTTGAAAAAGGACTCAAGCTTGTTTCTATTATACCAGCAGGCAACATCTCCTTAATGAGCTTTTCGATTTCATCTTTTTTGTACTACTGGATATTGATATGGTTGAACATTGATTGGAGAAGTTCCCTCCTTCAAATTTCTAGTTTAAGTAAAACATTTTTGTCTTCTACCATTTGTGCAGAATCCATCAACTCGCGTAACCCTGATGGCCTCATAAGTCACACGTCTCCTTTTATCTCATTTCTCAACCCATTAAAGAAAGTGCTAAAAAACACTTCCTCAAGTATCCCAATCAGATTGGAGATTATTGACTCAAACTGAGTTCAATACTCCTGACGCACAAAGCCAGTAGCCTATCACACCCAATTCCATCCCGATAATGGTTGAATCTTCCCATAAGTTTCATTTTAAACTCCCGCCAAGATTGAAATGGCCGAGTTTGGTTCTCCCACGGGAACCAGGATAATGCCGCACCTTCCAAACACACAATCGTTGCCTCCAATTTCTCCTTCTCCGTTAATCAATTGATGTTAAAGTATCTGTTGGTGCGAAAAACCGACACCTCGGGCTCTACTCCGCTAAACACCGGTAACTCAAGTTTTCGAGGTTAGTCTGGCCGACTCGGAAACAAAGTTAGGTCTTTGCCACCCCACGCTTGTCCTGTCATCGGTAGTCCTGGTAATTCTGTCGAACCCACTGAAGGTCGTTCCAGTGGTACCAGCACTTGTAGCTCATGGATTATAGCCTGGAAGGTCATGGGTTCAAGTGCTGGGGAAGGCAAAAACTCCATTACCAGGGGAAGAAGGTCGTGAGGAACGGTACCACCTGACCACGTGGGGTGACGTGCTCTGAGAAAGTGTCACGTGGTCGAGGTTAAAACCGGAGGATGACGTGCTGTGAGAGCGCCCCGGGGGCCGTTACAGTTCCTCCTCTGTCCTTGCTACTAACCTTGCTATTTGTTCCTGTATCAACAGCATATTTCGTTCCATTGTCGAAAACCTCTCCATTTTTTGCATTTCACTCTTTTGCATATCTTCTTTAATTCCTGCAATTTCTTTGCACTATTCCGCCATATATTCTTTTCGTGCTTCAGATTGAGTAATCATTTTTTTTTTATGCCTTGATACCAAAATGATATGTTCCCCACCAACAAAACTTCATCCAAAATATATACTTTCACTTAGAAACTTCAGTTTATAACATAAAACACAAACATCAACAAACACCACAACAACCATACAGAATAAGGGATTTCGAGAGCCCTTGCTCTCCACCTTTTTTCTTTTGAAAAACACACACCCCAACACCCCCACTGCGCAGGTATAACCTCCCTTAACTGCCATCCACAAACAACTGCCTAAAACTGTTTTTGGTTAAAATAATTTCATACCCACATTAATACACCAAAGCAAACACAATTAAATCTTCCTAGGCCTTCTAACATAAATAAACGTCAAAGAAGGTTTATCACATTTCCTGTGTGATGCAAACAATGTTCAAAGCAGAACCAACAAACTGATGCATTTTAAGGTTGATCACTCATAATAATTTAATTGTTCTTCTTGGTGCATTTCTTGTTACACTCCAGCTGTTCTTCTTGATTCCAATGAGTGAAGTCTGGTTGCTTGAAATAGGCAGTATCCATAACTTCGAAGGTATTTATTTAGAAAAGACTCAGTGAAGATGATAGAAAAATGTGCTTTAAAAAATAGAAAAATGTGCTTATTAGATATCGCCTATTACATTTGAAGAGCATTATTTTTCTAATTTTGAACCTTTGATAATTTTCATGTTTTCATTTTTTACTGGTAATGATATTGGATGTTTGATTAATGTGACTCTAAAGTGGAACTATTTCATTTCATTTGTACAATCATGTGATATCAATTTCTAATGATGAATGTATTATTGGAAATTGATCATGAAATATACTGTGTTTGAGATCTGACTTGTAATGTGAAGTTTGCTTGTCATTTTCGTTGTTATAATAATTGAGATGGTAAAAATGAATAGTTTAATAAAATTTTGTGCTACGGACTACAACTGTTTAATGTTTGTTATGGATGTTTCATGCTACTTTTTCTGCTTCAATGGATTTTTCTTCCTTGGGAGAGTACTTAATTTTTACTACTTAATTTTTGGGTTGAATATCAATAGCCAATGGGTATGGCCGTCCAAATGGAGAAGACTCCATTTAAAACCTATGAATCTTCAATCTCTAAGCCATTAAGAAGTCTTTATCCACATTTAGTTCGGACGGCAGGAGTTAGACCTCCTCACCAATCCAGGAGCATTGCAACAACTGGAAGTCCCGTCGAATCCACTTCATTGAATCCTCCCCCGAGTGTCTCTGATGTATCACTTCGCATTAAATTCAAAAGACTGGATAAAACTGCCAAGCATATAATGCAGGTATGCAACTTTCAAGTATTAAAGTATTACTATCTATGCTGCAGGTTTTTCTCTTCCTCTCCGTAATGATTTGTTAAGTTTATGTTTCACAGATTTTAGATAAGGAAGCTGTGGAAGAGGTGAGATCAGAGAGAGATATACCTGATATAAAACCTGGTTACATAGTGCAACTCAAAGTGGTAAGGAAAGCTTTATTCTTTTTTTCGTGGCAAAGTTCTTCTTACTTTTCCTTTTAGTAGATTAGTTTTTAAAAAAAAAATTGATAAAAAAAACAGGAAGTACCAGAGAACAAGCGACGTGTCTCAATTTTGAAAGGCATCGTAATAGCCAGGCGAAATGCTGGATTAAACAGTACATTTAGGATTAGGAGGCTAGTTGCTGGGGTTGGGGTCGAGTCTATGTTTCCGCTGTAAGTAAAATGCACCTTCTTTTTTGTCAGTTGGTTTTACTTGGATATAACTTATGACTGTTTCTTATAGGATTGTGAATGTGTTTTGTGTGTGCCAGTTAGAGAATAGGTTTTTTTCTTTCTGATAAGAAATGATGCATATGAAGAAGAAGAAATTACAAAAAAAGAAAAAAAAACGATGAAGAACCCTTCTAAAAAACAATCATATGAAAATACTTAGTTTACAGTTATTTCCCTCCAACTAGAAAGAACCAAACTAAATTAAAAAATTTAGAATTATAAGCTCATTTAGTAATAGCAAAATTTTTGTCATATAAAAATATCGGTATCAGGTTTTTTATCCTCGAAGAGAATAACATTTCCTTGGAACCAAATAACCCAAAAATAGCCAATGCACCCATCTCATAATAGTACATTACTTATCAAATAGCCTAATGTGAGTGTCTTGTAACTTTTGCAATGATAAATTCTCACGAGTAGCTCAACTTGTATCGGGTATGCTCCCATTGAATCTATAGTTTTTGTAGGATTCTAAAAGCCTGCCTGGTCCCTGAATTTAAGGTCTCGTTAGCCCGAAAACACTGTTATTATTTTTTTTTTTGGTGACGGTGCTGTTTCTTTTTCGGGGCTGAATTTTTTTTATAAATTGATGTTTGCTAAGTTGAGCCTAGATGATTTAAGAGCGATTCGGGCTTGTAATCTATGGTGTCTAAACAAAGGATGATTCATGGCAGATATTCTCCAAACATAAAAGAGATAAAGATTTTGGAGAAGAAGAAAGTGAGGAGGGCCAAACTTTACTATCTCAGGGACAAAATGAATGCACTGAAGAAGCACTAGCAAGTTTTGCAGCAAGCAAGCAAGCATCAAGAAAACATGTATTTTGATGAAGAAAACGATTCCTTTCTTGACATAATTTCATGTGATTTTCCAATTTTCTGTTTGTTTTTGTGGGAATTCTTCAGAGATTGTTAGAAATTCTTTCATTTTTGAGATAAGATAAGATTACTTATATTTTTTGTTTTCTAGGAAAAAAAAAAGAAAATGAAAGTGATTTGACGAATCAAAAGTGGGACAAAAGAGGAAATTTTGGAAGAATATACAAAAAACAAAAAGAAGGAATGGAGAAAAACGATACAAAGGGAAAGAAAGAGACATTTGCTACTTATTCTAAAATCCAACCCCAAATGAAAATGACCGAAAATTGAGAAATTTAACTCGAGTAGGATATAACCATCCTTCTCGTGAAGAAACAGGATAAACCATCTGTCTCTCTCTCTCTCTTTCTCTCTCTCTCTCTAGAATATTTGGAACATTATGAGGTTCTCATTTTTCAGAAGATAACATGGCTGATTCAACAATCTCTTGAGAGAAAACGGAAGGAGCATGAAGAAGAAGGCAGAGCTTGAAGATAAGCAGAAGCTTGAGATTCTCAAGGCGGTGGCTCAAGCATGGTACAACCACTCCGGCAGCTGCAGACCCACCAATGAATTCGATGCCCACCGCCGGAATTTCAGGGGCCAGCCTTCTCGTTTCAGGGTCGAAGCGGCCAGAAATTACTCGTCCGGCGACGTCGCCGGTACAAAATGGGATTTCGGGAAATCACTTCTTGATTCTCAAGAGCTTTTGTCCGTGTCTAAAAGGATCGAGACTGGTTTAGTTTTGGAGGATAATCCATTCAGTGAGCCTGATATTGTAGATCGAGTTTACAGGAAGAGAAGGAAGAGTAGGTATAGCCTTAGAGATTTGTTCTTCAAAGAGAGATCTTGTCACTCTTAGCTTCATGGTGGAAAAAGTTGAAGCCGCCATTGCTGCGAAAGCTTTGAGCTTTTTGTTACTGGTGTTCGTCTGCCATTAATCAAAACACAGGAGCAAGAAGACCGAAAATGGGTTGTTTACCGATGCTTTAGTTTCATCCATTTTCGTTCTTCACTTTTCTTATTGATTTTATTGGACTTAAAGAAAAAATCAAATCAATATTCAAATTTAACTTCAAATACACGAGGTAATTAACAAACTTAAATTATTTTCGTTAATAAATTCGTTTTTAAAGTATAATTTACTTAACAAAATAACCCATGACGTTCCTCCAATCTCCAAGAACGGGAAGGCCGTTCTCCGTGTTACGAGTACGAGGCTGTTCTTTGGTAAAAAAAGTCATACTTTAAAGTCGATTTTATTAACGAAAATATTTTCAAATTTAATTTGTTAATCACCACGTACTTCGAATGTAAATTTGAATATTACCCAAAATTATATTATTTATCGTGGGTCGAATGATCATTGGAAAAATCATTTATAGTCACAAGTGAAATAAAAATTTGAAATTACAAATTATTTAATTTGAATCATGAATTGAGCATGATTCATCTACAACAAATACTCAATGCCAATATTATTGTAGAATTTTTAAATTTAAATTTTATTTTATCTATAAAAGTTAATTTGAGTCTTGTCACTAAGTCGATCTAAATAATTACCCGATTTTAAAGATTAGGAAAATTGCTTAGATTGAAATTTTTTCGCGTTCAAGGGTTTGAGCTAAAATTATGACAACAAAAACAACGATTTAGACAACAATATCGTACCAATCCAAATAAAGTAGTACACGTTATTTAGAGATTGAAAAGCAAACAAGACTTCAAACATTTATTTACTTAGCTACCACACTTTAAGCGCGACACATAGTTTTCAAGTCATTAGTTGACCTATCGATAATAAAACGAAAAATCTATGAGAATATCGTCTTTCTCGGCCTTAGTGTTGTTTAAAAGTCTTCCACTTACACAACTCGAATGCCTGGTGCTTTTGCTCGATGTAGCCCCCAGCTTCATCGTCAATGTTCTCTTCGTATACTCTAGCATTCTTGACTCGAGAACGATCAACAATCTCGTTCACCTCAGGTGCAAATCGAACAGTTCGATGCTTGTGGTGATCATCCTCTTCTTCATCAAGGTCCTTGTTTTTGAAGAAGACTTCATGTACATTCGGATAATGAGGTACTTCAGGTAGAACACTAAGTGTTCTTCCGATTCTCGAAATATGGGCATGGTAGTCGTGGGACGATGTATCGAGCCAATTTGGATGAGACCGGTTGTGACTCTGCATTTCTCGAGATTTTGGTCTCTTTTGCTCTTCAATGGAAGTGTTAAGCGCAAATTGTGTAATTTATAGATAGATGTAGCCTCCCCTTTATTCTCAAATGATAAGGTGAGAATCTAATTCTTCTACTTTTTGTTTATTTTATGTACATTTTATAGAAGAATACAAGTTAATGGTGCATGCTTTCTCAAAGGTTGAAATTAGATTCTTTGAGTTTGACACAAATGGCATTTGTGAATTCTATCTAAGAAGCTTTTGAAATAGTTATTACTAGGGCGAGATCGAGCCAGCTCGGTTGGGCTCCACCCTAATTTGGAACTGAACCGAACATGTTTGATTCATAATTTTAAGAGCCAACAACACTAATCATTCTAGGTTTGGAATCGACACGGTGTCTAGCTTTTGTGTGGATTTGATCTCGACTCAATTTTTAGCATAGTTTTGACAATTTTTTCTTCTTTATTGGTTCGTATTTCTGCATCCTAGTATTTTTTTTTCTTTTTTTGGCTCCCATAAATTTATCAAATTATAATAAACAGCATTTGGTTCGTCTCGATTTATTTATTTATTTTAAACAAAAGGTTCAATTTTCAGTGTGAAAGCTGAATTAATAGAATCGAATCAAACAATACGTTATACTTGACCCATCGGCCGTCGATCAAACCTGACGGCTCAATCGACGGCCAAACCACTTGAGAATTCATACGAGTCTTGGGTCCTTTAGTGAAACACAAGCTCTAAATTGGATGATCATAATTCATTAACAGGTAAACCCATGAACTACTCTAAAGCTCCTATCAACTACCTATTCCATTGCCTAAAGAACAAAGTCCCTAGACAAGATGATAGTTCAAAAAAAAAAAAAAAACCAATTTCAAAATCTTACAAATTCAATTCCTAAAGATTATTCTCATTTTTGGAAGGTTTGATTATGGTAGATCTTCATGTCAACCCTAATTGTATATAAATAACATAACATCTTGTTGATTGACCGTCGACAATTAAAGACAATACGAAGAAAGAGTTGGGTAAATAGGGTTACAAAATTTATTTAAAAAACTACAATACTCTTAGAATAAAATATATAATCTAACATCTGTCTTCAAATTCTCGAAGAGAAAACGAAATCATGAAATTGTATGTGACTTAGCAAACAAATGGACAATCTTCGTGGATGAGGGAGCAAAATGAAGATCAGAATTATTAGGGTCGTCTTAGAATGGTTTGGACTGGATTTAGTTCAGTTGGGTCGAATCTGGTTCACCTGAACGTCATCATCTCAACTTCATCCCTTCGAGCCCAACGCAAGGAGGCAACCTCCTAGTTTGCGAGAGTGATTCGACAGAGAAGGAAACTGTTACGAGAGGCCAAGCTCCGTTTGCTGGTTCGGTAGAGGACCTCGGCGTTGAAGACAGGCTCCTGGCCATTCGGTGGAACGATTTTGGTTCCGGGAGATTTTTGACGAGGTCGGATGTGCGCGTGGGGTTCAGAACGAACTGGGCACTAAAAATTTTCAGACTTTGACGGTGAGAAGTCATCTTTCGAGTCGTGCTGCGGGTTCGGCTTGAGGAGGCGTTTGATCCTTTGGAGATTCTCTGGTTGGTTTCAGGGAGAAGCTTTTCTGGTTTTGAAGGTGCGCACAGAAAATTTTTGCTTATGGGTTTCTTATTTATGTTGAAATAGAATCGAGGTAGAGAGAAATTGGGTGGGTAGAGGAAGTAACTTTGTCTTTGGGTCTCCCTCTTCATGGTCGCTTCTAGGTGTTTTGAAATTGAAGAAGTTCTAGAGCGGGATCCGTAGCTTGGAAATCAGAAATCACTTTGTGCTTTGTACGCTCGAGAGCCTTAGCTTCAAGTCGTTGCCATGAATTGAAGCCCTACCTTTCTCCTCTCTCAGACTCTCAAGTTGAAGCTTGTAAGGTTTGTATTTCATTTCCATTTTGTTTCAGATTTTAGATCTTTTTAATCAAAGAAAATTGATTTTGATTTTGATTTTGTTCTGTTGTAATTGATTAGAGGATGTTTGCCTTGCAGTTTAAGCATATTGTTTGAGGTTTTCAGATATTTGGGCTTAGAGGGTCGGCATTTTTTCAATGTCTATAAGCTGTCTTGTTGAGTAATCATTTTTGCTGTCTTCATTTTGGTTTAGTTGTTCCACGTCGAAGGAGAAAAAGTTTCTTTACGAGTTCAAGTTCCAACCTTTGTTAATGGCTTCTAATAGCATGGAAAGTGACGAAGAAGTTGTAGCTGATTCTCGATGCTCCTCGTTAGTATTTTACTCTATCATAATTTCTGCTTTGTTTTTTTGAAATTTCTTGGACTAGTTTATCTTTCTCAGACTCCTATCATCTTTTTTCATCTCCTGTTTATTGCTGAGAAAGTTCCGAGACAAAGCATGACATGACGAAAATATTTAGAGCAAGATTTGACTTCACATTTAAAAAACATATATGTCTGATTTACTAAATTGCCTGTTTCAAATTTGAATAATTCTTCAGACCCACTAGTGTCTATAAAGATCCAGATGATGGGCGACAGCGGTTCTTGCTCGAGTTGGAATTTGTACAGTGTTTTGCCAATCCCACCTATATTCATTGTATGTATCTCTTATTTTTGGCATTTGGTAGTTTAATGGAATTGGCATGTCTCTGATTTTGTCAAGATACTCGTGATTTAGCTGCCGAAGATGAACGGTTTCATTAAGACCGAAAATACTTAAGTTTATCGTTTGATTGTTATTGGACTCAACACCGTTATCTGTAAATTCTTGTTTATGGCGTTTAGTTTTTCTTAGATCTCCGTTATGCTTCCTCATTAGATGTTTGCTCCTTAAATTAGATTTGGCTCAAAATCGCTATTTCGAAGACGAAGCATTCATTGGCTACTTGAAATATTTGCAATATTGGCAACGACCGGAATACATAAAGTTCATCATGTAAGCTAAATCATGCTGTGTTGCGTTGATTTGTAATGTATTATGGCCAATAAGAAACAGCGCTGGCTTTTTCAACTGTCGTTGACGATCGCAGGTACCCCCATTGCCTATTTTTTCTCGAACTACTCCAAAATGTAAACTTTCGCAATGCAATGGCACATCCAGGCAACAAGGTGAACTTGTAATTCGATCAGAAGCCAGCTCAAGATTTCTGTGTGATAGCTTATCGAGTATTACTCAGGAGTTATATTTTGTTCTGTACATATTTGGGGCTTTGCAGGAATTGGCACATAGGCAGCAATTTTATTTCTGGAAGAACTACAGAAACAACAGGTTTAAGCACATTTTACCCAAACCTCTTCCCGAGCCAACGCCAACATCGCTACCGCTACCACCGCCACCGGCTTCTGCTGCTCCCCAGATGTTGCCAAACCCTCCTGTATCTGCAACAACTGTTGGTGTAACATCTCCTGCTTCAGCTCTTTCCCCTATGCAATATGCTATTCCCCCTGGATCCGGGCTTGGAAAAAATGATGTGAAAAATAGCGCCATCGACCGAAGAAAGAGGAAGCATGTAAAGTGTCGATTTTGTTGTTTGGGTTTATTTTCCCGAGTTCATTTGCTTCTTTCTATGGAATTCTAATCGATGTCTTATTTATATATTTTACAGGAAAGGAACTTTAATTAGTATCGCAAACGTGCAACGAAGGCGACGGATCGAAGGATTAGCAGGTTGATATCGTCGTATGGTTATCAGAGTATCTCATTCTGTCGCCCGACCTCATATTTTGCCTCTTGGCATTTGTGTGTGAACTAGCTCTCTTCATTTTCTCCATGTTTGGTTGGTGTATGGATATGCTTTTATTTGCTGAAGAGTATAAGCAAATTTACATTCGTTGTCCATCCATTTCAAGCTTTAATCCATTGGAAGAGTCAAGTTTTTAAAACTCTCTATGAACTTTCAACAAACCAAACTTGATTGAGTCTATGAGGTATGAGCCATAGCAAAAAAGCTCAAAATGGCTGCCAAGACAAAAGCAAAGAGCCCTTTTTCTCTAACCACAACTCTCACCAAGTGCATTGCCACGTCTGCCGTGATCTTACTCCCCCGCCGAGCCAACACCCGCCTGCAGGTCCCGGCAAACGCTAAGAGCACAACAACTGTTATACATGTCAACATGGTGGCCCGAGCCGCATAAACCACCGCCCCTAAAACCAGAAGAACCACCACCGCAGAAAATACATTGCCCGATAATGGCAACCACAACCAGGCACAATAGCATGCGGGGATGACAACAAGAGACACAGAGAGAACAAACAACGTCAATGCCTTCGCCGTTGCCGTCGTTGTCATGGGCTCGGTCAGGAAGAAGACGCAGGAGATGATCGAAGGTAGCTTGTGATATATGTAATGCAAAGCAAGTTCTGAAGGTTTATGGGATGACAAGGGAATAAAAAGGGGATAGGGGAGAAGAATTAGGGAGGTGATTAAGGGTATTGTACCCTACAATTTGTATACACTTTGAGAAGCACCCATGTGGTGCACATGGAAAGGTTGGCCTAGAATGTACCTTTTCTATTAATTAATCCTTCCTATAAACAACTATCATTCAAATATAATGACACACTTTGGCTGTACTTAAACTCTTGAAATGTGGTATTTTAATGGGAATAGCAACAAAAGTACGATAAAAACTCACATATTTACGCAAAAAACCGGAACACGGGACCCTCTAAACCAGACCAGACCAAATCAAACCAATAATCTGATTAGGGTCGATTCAGTTCTATATTTTTGGTCGTTTTACGTTGGTTTCTCTTTGCAAACACCCAAATGCTATTTTTTTTTTTTTGGGATCATAATAGCAAATCAAACGTCTCTCTCTAACACTATTTTTATCTCGAGCTATTGGCTCGTACACTCCAAATATCGATCCGTTCTCGAATTTGTTTCGATGCTTGAGATTGGGTTCAACAATTAAAGATATCCTTGCAATTTTCTTAGCTCTAACCTCAAGATCCGGTTAGAAAGACATTTCCCCTTAACCTTCTTTGGATAGGATCCTGAGGCATGGTTAGGTCCCCACAAATTTTTTTGTTTTTGTATAGAATTAAACAACATTCGAATATGTTTGATATGTAGACGTTAAAAAATCAAATGAGTTTTCTTTGATGGACCACACATTATATCGATAAAAAATGAAATTTGTTTAAACATATTTTTTTTTTACTATGGTTGAATGATGCATGACGCAACTGTGGCTAGGGGTCGGCAGAACGGTCCGGTTTGCAATCTCGAAGGTGAAAAACCGTGGAACCGTGGGAGAATCAGATTGTGGCCCACATAGGTTTTTTGTTTTTTTTTATTAGGTGGAACTAGATCGGAACCGAACTGAATTACGGTCCGGTTCTGGCTCTAGAACCGTAGCCCATGATTCCGGTTCCAAACCGGTGGAACTATGGGCCATGATTCCGGTCCAGTTCTGGGATCTGACCAGATCGTGTCCACCCCTAATTATGGACCAAGTTTATAAGCTTGTGATCTTTTAATATTATCTATCTTTTTAATATTTTATCTTTAATTTTAATTTCTTATATAGATTTTTTCTTTTTAAAAATTTACTTAGAGATTGATTATGGATTTTGAATCATAAACTAAACTATAAATAAATGGTTGTCGTAAATATTAGAGAAAGACTTTGAAGACTTGACAATTAATATTATTATCCTTGAGAATTATATCGTTGTTTTTTTTTTTTTTATTTTTTATTTCAATTTTTAGTTGCATCAAATTGGTACTAGAGCAAAAAATTCGCCTCAATCTGATGGCTGAAAACGATTCAAGTGTAAAATGAATCACCAACAACGAATTGTAGTTTGATAGAATCGATCAAAAACTCATTGAGACCAAATAAAAACCCTTTGCAATCTCACACAAATTGCTAAAGAGTGACGTGAAAGAGTAACGAAGATAGAGGCCTTTACTCGGACGATAACAAGATTGAAGATGGAGGCAACGATAAAGAATAGATTATTGATGAATTTAAGGTGAAAATGAATTGACTGAGTTTCGACTTTAAGATTTGTGAAACCCTAATGTCATGTACCATCATCTCTAATCTACAATGACGATCAACGATTCTCAACCACGAATAGACCTAGCATATCACCTTTTCCAATGATTTCAGAATCTAATCATGAGTTTCAAATCCTAAAATATGATTTTATTCTCTTAGACACCTTCCAACTCGATGATCACTGCCTTTAGCAAGAGCTGTTAGCATATGACAATTTTAAATTTGAGACTGCTGAATTTGAAACTAGTAATGATTTTTTTGAACACGTCAATTAGGTTTTAGGCGAATCAGTTGATATCTTTTTGAACACGTTGATTACGTTTTAGGCGAATCAATTGATATTTTCAACAAACATGATAAGTTTGCAACTCTTCCGAAGAATGAAAATAGATAGAAATTAAAAAAAAAAAGTTGTAGTTTCATTTGTATGATCAAGAAAATATTCATGATTGAGTAGATCACAGCCTAGTTGGTATATACTCTTACAAATTTTTCTTGATTCAACTAATTGTTGTTAAATTTTGTACAATATTTGGTCTAAGAACAATGCTATATTTACTCTCTTATTTTATTATCTTAAAATATTTGTTGTCTTGTGAAACAATGATTGATCAATTAAAATGTAACCATTAAAATTATGAAGAACTGATTTATTACATTAATCATTGTTTGACACGTCAACAAATATTTTAAGAGCAGAATATAAGAGTAAACGTAATATTATTTTTGGTTAAATATCCAAATAACTGTAGTTACATTTTAAACGTAAGTAAACTATACTAAAACAAAATTCGTCTCAATTTAAAATTTCTTTAAAAAGTTACAAAAAACACGAGAGAAAAAAACAATTTAATTTCCAATAACGCCATAGAGTTTCGCGCTTTTTGCCGCGGTGTTAATTTACTTTTAAAAAAAGCCCAACCAGAGGTCTGCCTTGGGTTGGGCCCCGACTTCGGCCCCAACATAGGCTGCTTGGCAGCAGGGCTGAGAGTCACGTTCATAAAGGACCACAAGTAAAGAATAAAGACTCGTTCATGACCAAACTGACTTCAAAATGCATCTCCAAATGTTAGTAATGTTTAATTGAAGCTTTGTGTAGCTTCAAGAGCTGTAACTCCAAGTTTTCGAGTGCTATAATCAGGAAAGCTATTTTTGGTAGACAAGTCAAAATATGTTTGTAATTCAAAGTAAAATACTGAAAACTGTGAGAAAAAATACTTGAAATGTTTCGAATACTTGATGAAAAGAACCTCAATCTCAGTGGGTTGTGGGGATGAGTAACCAAACTGCAAGAAAATGACTAAATGAGTGAGAAAAGCATTAAATTGAACAAGGAAAAAGGATGATATCACTTGACTTTGGCTTCACAGGATTAAAGCCACCATTTAATTGAAATTGGGTTCCACATTTAGCATTCATTTCAGACCACTATCTAAAACTAGGTGAAGATTATTTAGTAGACAAGTGGAAAATGATACTACAAGATGAAATATCTCTAGAAACTTGAGACATTTGTTGTTGAAAAAACACGAGCACAAAAATCAAGCACCAAACTACTCATCAATCAACATTCTGCAACACGTTCTACCCAAAATTGAACTGGAAACGACACCAACATTCTATATTCTTAATCTAGGAGGAGTTAGTGGAGAGATTAAAGATATGTACAATTTAATTATATTCATCAAATGGAAAGCTGGCAAAGCCAAGATTACCTGTATAACTACAGTTGTTGATCGAGATAAGGGTCCCGGGGAGTTCTGGGAGTTCTGGGAGATGTCAAATATTCTGTCACACCAGAAGCATAATTCTTCAGCCAGGAAGTGCTACGTGTCAGCCATCCAGTCTGTCCCATTTCTTGTTCTTCAAGCATGCTCTTTTCCTCTTCCTCCACCAGAATGTCAAGCCATCTCTTGGCCATGTACACTTTCACTGCTTCTACACCTTCTTTCACAACTTCCACGGGTGGAATCACAATAGGATTTTGGTCCAAGTTTAGTTTGACTAAATTGTCAAGACGACCAAATGTATCGGGAAGTGCCTGAATCTGATTGTTGCTGAGATCAAGTTCCTTTAGATTGATTAAATCACCAAGGGTATCTGGAAGTTCTTTCAGATCACTGAAGTTACTGCTCAAGTTGAGAACCTCGAGATTAACCAATCTCCCAATTGAAAGTGGAAGCCCACGGAGCTCGTTGAAATGGGCATCTAAATGGCACAGAGATCTCATCTCACAAACAGAGGAAGGGAGGAAACGTATCTTGTTCAATTGGATAGAAAGCTTCCTCAATTTCACCAATTCATAACCAATGTTTGTTGGCAAGTATGTTAAATTATTAAAGCTCACGTCCAACTCCACCAATGACCTAAATAATTGGAAAGACAGAACAAAGAATCCTGGTTTTACATCTAGCAAAAATACTACAAGCCATGCCACAGGACATGATACATATTAAACCTGATCCACGTGGATATTATCAGATGTACATCAACCATAGACACATAATACGAACATAAATGCAAGTAGATTTATTTAATCTCATAAAAGAAAAACAAGAAAAAGAATGTACCTGCAGTGGCATATAGAATCTGGAAGGTAATTTAACTTGTTCCCAGAAACATTCAAGAATTTCAAATTTTGCAACAATCCAATCGAATGTGGAAGAGACACCAAAAGATTGGAAGAGGCATTTAGCTCCTCGAGATTTTCCAAACCAGCTATGGAGTCAGGAATAACCTATCATCCACAGATTGTTAATGGGCAATAATAGGAAAATACAAACTGCTAAAGCATTTGTAAAACTACAATCATCTAATTGAAATGGCCAATTCAATCAATTGAATTTTCTAATGCACATGGCAGACAACCAAAATTCTAATCCAAATTTCAATTACAAATGAGAAAAACTTAAAAGTAGGCATTCAAAATTCAAATTTCTTATCCATTTAAGGATGAGAAAAATATATCTAGCTAAATCAAGTATGCATAACGACAAATATATGCCTTTTGAACAAAGAAGGAAAATATCACACCACGTAGACGATCCAACCAACATCTACCGATTTAATACTTTATTAAATATTGCTCAAATGTGTCTATTCTTGATTAACCCAAGAATGCATCTGTAAGAAAAATTCAATCATTCAATAGCCAACCCACAACTACAAAATTCAACTCTAATGAAAATAAACACACAAAAAATTTAATATTAAGCTCGGAAGCAAAGAAAAACATCATGATTAATACCAGAGAAAAGAATACTTTATAGAAACATTCCACTTAATTCAAGCCAGACTATGTTTTCAATAAGTAGAATAGCACGAATAAGCGAACCTCGAGTTGATTACTGGAAACATTGAGCAGAGTCAAGCAACAAATATGGCCGAACGCTTCTGGCAAAATCCGCAACCGGCGACCGGAAATATCAATGTGCTCCATCTTATTGCCATTTGCATCATGAAGAATTCCAACCACCTCCTCATTAATCTCATCAGTTACTGGAGCCACATACTGTTCTTCCTCCCCACGCTCTGCCGACTGGTAAATCTTTACCAACCGCTCTTCAGCTTCCTTCAACAACTTTTCATATGCCTCATGCATCTCATCCAACTGAATCACCGCCTTATAAATCGACTTTTCCTTCTCGGCTAATTCTCGGCACTGCATCTCCTTCTCTGCCTGGTATGCTCGCCACTCGAAGCGATCCAATTCCACAGGCCGCGGAGAAAGAACTATCTCCTCAAGCTGTTTAGACAAATTAGCCTCGATCTCAGCGAGCTTAGCCTTGGCGGTATCGACGGTCTCGTGGTCCGGTCTTTCGCCGAGAGTTTTAAGCACAGATCGGGTCTGAGCCACGTCCGTCACGGCGCGAGTCATAGAAGCCAGAACATTTGGGTCCGACAGATGAGGCATGTGGTCCACGATCTGACCGAAAGACGACGCCGAAGGATCAGGCGGACGAAGCCGCGCCGTGTCCGGCTGTTCTACATCGAATTGGAGGGAGCTGAAATTGGAGGCGGCGGGGGACGTCCGAGGCCCGATAGTAGGGATTCGGGCCATAACGTAAGAGAGGATTGGGTACCTTTTCGGATTCGGATCCATTTCAAGCACGATTTCTTCTACGTTCAGAGCAACTGACAGAGAAAATGGCGTCGGGAAGAGAGCGGGAGAGAGAGAGAGAGACCCAGTTGCAGCAGAGACCAATATTCCTGCTCGCTCGTCAGTCGTTCCTTCTAGATATTACCTTTTTCTATATTTATACTCTTAATTAAACATTTCATATTTTTTTAAATTAATTTTTAATTTTTATTCATTTATTTTAGACAATAAACTTTACTATATTCAATTTTTTAATTTATGACATTAATTACACATGTTGTTATTTGACGTGTCAACAAATATTTTAATATAGGGTAAAGTGCAATTTGACCCCTACAACTAGGTGAAATGGGCAATTTACACCGTAAACTTGAATAATATGTAAGAACAACCTTAATGTATTGATAATGGGCAATATGGCTCCTACCGTCATATTTTTCATAAAAAATTAACATTTTTTTACTTGTTCATTTTTTTTTCCGAAATGCCCATCACAGGACCGAACTGGATCAGGCCGGTTCAGCTAATTCCACTCTGTTTTTTTTTTTTTAAATCATATTTCTCAAAAAAGAGAAGACATAGGAATAGAATTAAAAAATAAAAAATCAAAGTGCAATTAGCCGAACCTGTCCGGTCCGGTTCGGTCCAGTGAGGGGCATTTCAGGAAAAAAAAAATGAACAAATGAAAAAACGTTACTTTTTTACGAAAATTATGACGGTATGGGCCATATTGCCTATTATCAATACATTAAGATTGTTCTTACTCATTATCCAAGTTTACGGTGTAAATTGCCCATTTCACTTAGTTGTAGGGACCAAATTACACTTTACCCTTATAAATAATATTAGTTCAGTTCGATTATAGTTGATTTGAAATTAAAAATCGAGATTCGTTACATTACATTTTTTCAGAAATTGAACTTAAAACTTTGGTTGATTTGAACCAAACTCGACTTACCCTTAATTTTATTGCACTTTCGGGTACTATTTTAATACTCTAATATAAAATAAATAATTTTAAAAAAATTATCCTCTAAACCTTCCTTTGTTCGGTTCAGTCGCTAAAAACGAAAATCATAACTTATCCAATTAGATTCAGCCACCATTGTCACCACTAAACGTAATCAATCTAATTAATTACAACTTAAAATGCAACTTGTGATTAAATTTTCACTTAAATTATTTTGGTGCTATCCACTTTCTTGCTTGACTAGGTGCCACGTAATCTGTCAGTAGACTACTAATATTGTGTTCTTTGATTTGACTTGGCAAAATGAAAACAGTGACACGTGTGCAAAAGCAATAGTGGGACCCGGACCATATGTGGATATCTCTAGAAAAGTAGCTTTGAAGAAAAACTCACTTTGCCCATCATCATCTAATTGCTTAATCAAAGTTGTTTTATTGGGGCAACATAGTTTTTCTCAAACTTTGGTTTATTATTTACACGCTACGAAAAATACGATAAGCTTGACTAACTAAACTTGATTTCATCTGACCTTAAATGTTTAAGTTGTGATTAAAACATGAGTAATGTTACGTCAGCCTCCACAAGACCAGGTCGACAAACTATCGCGAGTCTTAGATCGAGCCCTACTAGTCTCGGAGGAAATGAGGGTGGGTCTTGCCTCGCATCCAATGGAAGGTTTGTGATCAAGCCCATGGACCTCCGGTGAGACTTGACAGTAAAATTCACTCTTTATGTTTACATCAAAAATTTAGAAAATAAAATTACATAGTATACATAACATTACTCTTGCAAGATTTTCACGTCTTTCAACGTGTTGAGAGTTGAATCTTGTTCGTAACTCAATGTTTAATTATGAAATCATTGTCTTGCTTAATTGATACAATAAAATAGACAAAATTTCTTCCATTCGATGTTTTCTCACTTCGGAAACTTAACTTGAATAAGGAAGTTGAAAATGAAATAAGTTTGAGACTTAAACGGAATCGCATTTATCGTTTGACTAATATCAATATCTAACTTTGAATTCGAGTAACGAAAACAGCTCATTGCTTGGACAAACGAGTTTAATTAAATTAATTTAGTTAATAAAAAATATGATTCAATATAATATAGTGTTGATGAGATAGGATGTATTGACTTTTACATATCCCCCACTTATCAATTCGACCAAAATATTGGTAGTCAAAGAGTAATTTAAACTTTAATTATTGGTATTTTTATTTAACAAAATCAATCAATTCACATTTATATATAATTTTGCATTTTTCTATTTAATTAATAATGAAATTTAAATATATATACACTCTATCTCTACACAACTGAGAATCATTGGTGCGTTGATGGTGTGTGTAATAACATTCTTAAGAGTAAGAGGTTTAAAACGAGAAGGAAGCACAATAGAACTAGTAGTGACTATAGGTAAGGACATAGCATTACCGACTAGAACTTAGGATTCCCATAATAGGGACTAGGAGAGTCGATAATAGACGAGTTTAGAGAGAAATTGTGAGACGCACAATAATCGAGATACCGTGAATTAGGATCAGTTACAGTTAGACTTGATTAATTAGTTTGAACCATGTTGAGTTGGGATGGAATATCAACAGTTGTTTACCAAGTTAGAATTCATAGTTCAAAAGGACGTTGTGGATATCCTTAACGGAAGGCTCATTGGGTTGACTTGTGACGGAGGTCGCAAATGCATTATAATCACTGCGTAGTTGTTCAAATAAGTAAATGAGATGCTCCTTCTGTGAAACAGGCTTTCCAATGACTGCAAGATTATTGCAGATAGAGTTTATTTTTCGAATGTACTCAATGACTATAATACCATCTTTTGGAATGTTGTCCAATTTGTTGCGATTCAGTGACGCGAGCTAGTAATGCTTAGGCATAGATTTGAACAAGGGCATTAGGTAATCAAACCTTAACAATCCCAAAGATTCAACGACTAATGCTGATCAAGTTCAAATATTCATGTATAATGAAAAAAATATAAAACTAAACATACAGATGTTACGTAAAAAATTTTTTTTCGAGATTACATGTATTTATTAAATAAAACAAAATCTTAAAAGAAATCTAATGTGGACACATAGATTTCTCTTTTAAAGAATTCATGCCACTTAACTCTAACAAATAATCATACGAGCTAGTTCGACTCGGCTAGGATAACTCTTGAGAATACCATTCTCAATGTTTGTGAATTGGGTTTCATTACAAAGCTAGTTTTGTATAATTCACTATCTTTGTACCATTTTAATTGTTCAAAATATAATGGGCTCCTCAAAGAAATGTGCAGTCCAAACCATCTAATTCTTTTGGCATGTTTAAGAAACCATATTTCTAAATTTTAAAATAGAAAAAAATATAATTGATTAATAAGTTTTACTAGTTAAATCACGACTTAAAATTCGATAAGATTCATTTTTCTTTTTTGAATTTGAATAGTTGAGGCTTGGTTGAGATAACGAAACGAGCTAGTTTGGTTCACTGGACTAACAGGATAGCTGATGTTTGTGACATGATTTCTTTGTAAGGGTAGTTTATGGTTCGCTATCTTTGTACTATTTTTAACTAATCAAAATACAATGTACACTTCCAAGATATCTTCCAACCAAACAAACTACCCAATTTGTTTGGCTGGTTTAAGAAACCTCCTAATCTAAATTTTAAAGTTGAAAAAATTATATTGGATTATCGAGTTTGGGTCGTTTACATCAAAATTTACCGACTAATTGTTTTGTTTTTTTTTTTTTTTTCAAATTAACTTGTCGAGGCTCTACTCAGGTGACCAATCGAGCTAATTAGGCTAGATATGTTACTTGGATACCTGTTGGAAAGCTAGGCATGGGTTCTTCCAAAGTTCATCGATCAATTGATTCCAATTCCTCCTCCTCGTCGTACTGACCTGCCAATCAGAAATTTCAAAAATCTTCAAGACTTTCCACTTACAGCATGTTTGACTCTGACGGCCGTAATTGACCAAAATATTCCACCATATGGAAGTGGTCAACACGTGTGCAAGGAAGGAATGCACACAGCGGCAGCACTCTGGTTCGACTGATGCCTACGTGTCGACTCACCTTTCAGATTCACTGCCGCAAACGACAGAAGAGTAAATCAATTAAGTAATAAAATAATTTGAGAGGGCGCATGAATGATTGCCACGTGTCGTGGAGATACTATATAGAGATAGACGGAGTTATACTGAAACGGAACGAAAACCTAACGGCGAAATTGTTGATCAAAATTTGGGAAATCTGTTCAGTTTTCCCTTTTCATTGATTTGTATATTCCTCTTTGACTCTTTCATCTATGCTAGTTTATGTTCAATCGATCTTCGTATCAGTGCCAGATGCTGCTGTGAGGACCGGGATACAACATCCTCTGGTTTCCGGCGAAATGGCAGGGGTTGAAGCAGGTTCTTCTCGAGCAATTCCGTGATCCGAACTGGTACCTGATCGGCGGTGAAGGAATTCGATTGACGAAACGGCACGGAGGAGACGAGGTTCCATCTACGAGCCCCTGCGTCGGGGAGTTTGGATGTGAATTCACAGCTTTGACGCTCGGGGTAGACGATGAAGGAGGTGAGATTTGCTTGTGAGACGTCGGCGGAGAAAGAATAGCTCTAATTTTCAGAGGATGAGATAAAGATATGGAAGCTCGATCGTATTCCTCAATGACATTAGCCAAATCCTCGTCAGACGTAATTGAAATTAATGTATCTAAATCTCCGTCTGGTAATTGACACTTGAGAGCCACAGAAGAACCACAAAACTCTCCAATCTTCGTCGTCAACTCTGCGAGATCGAAATCAATGTTCAAGCGGGATAAAATCAAACAAATCTACCAAAAAAAAAATTCCAATACGTTAATCCGAAAATCAAACGAACCAGCAAAAGAGACTGATCGATCAACGGCGAGAACTCTAGTGAGTCCGCCAACGTAACGGAGCTTAGCGTCTGTATGACGAGGAAGAATCTTTCCGCCATAGCTACAGAGAAATTTCAGAGTTGCAGTCGATTTACCGGAATCCATCTCGATCAACAACAGCGATTCGCTCTGAAACTCAAATTTAGACACCAATCAAGGGAGAGACAGCTTGGACGAAGCAGAGTAAACTATGGAAACGAAGAGCGTGGAGATGGCTCCAAGGACTTGAAACCTGAAACTGAAAGGCGAGGATTTGCTGCATATTTATAGCATCAGGAATTAGTGATGGACGAGTGACGTCATATCCTAGACCCACGTGGAAAATATTATTATGAGTAATTTCTATATTCTTAATTTTATTTTTTAAAATTATTTAATATATATAATTTCTTTTAAATTTTACGTATTATTATCTATTTTTAAATTATTTTTGTCGATATCATAACTTAATTTTTTTTTACGTATTAATTTAAAATAATATTACGCTTACTCTCTCATTCTACTACCTTAAAAAATTTGTTAACCTGTCAAACAATAATTAATGTAATTAATGTAATAAATTATTTATTTATAATTTATTATATTAATTACATAATCATTATTTGACATATCAATGATTTTTTTAATAAATTAAAATAAAAAAATAAACGTAGTATTAAGAAATTAATTATTCCATTAAAAGATATTTAATGTCTTTGTTTAGACAAGGAAGGGGTGAGATTAGTTTATGGCCATACCATTCCCTTTTTTGTAAAAATAAAATATTTTTTTTGAAATATTCATTTATTTAAATAAAAATCTAAATATTCATTGAAGAGCATTGTTATGTTTACTTTCTAATTCGACTGACTTAAAATACTCGTTGACGTGTCAAAAATAATTATTTATGTAATTAAGGTGTAATTAACGTAATAAATTATAAATAGTTAATTTATTGCATTAATTGTACTTTTTATTGTTTGACTCGTCTGCGAATATGTTAAGATAGTAAAGGTAATATTATTTTTTAATTTATTGGTAAAGAATAGTTTATTGTTAAAAAAGTATTAAAAAATAAAATATAAATAAAAAAAAATGACATGAATCATTCAATTCAACCATTAGACTTCTCTCTCTTTCCCTAACCTTTCCTCGCTCCCTTCAACTAGTCTTTGCTTCCTAGTTAAGCTCATTCAAACTCTCTCTCTCCCCTAATAAACGTGTCCCTACTCATCATCTGAGGTTGAAAGAATTTTCAACAAGTCTTTGCTTCCTAGTTAAGCTCATTCAAACTCTCTCTCTCTCCCCTAATAAACACGTCCCTACTCATCACATGAGGTTGAAAGAATTTTCAACTAGTCTTTGCTTCCTAGTTAAGCTCATTCAACCATTATATCATCGTTTGTTTGAGATGCTTTTAAGCGGGTAGAGAAAAGAGAATTTATCACGACTTAGAAGTAGATCTAGACAAAAACGCCTTATTAGGCCTAACAGAATATCGAGTTATACAAGAACTCAGAAAAGGAAGAGCTTGAATTCTAAATAATTTTAACTTGGATGGATGTTCATGAAAAATTATAAATAGTTTATAATATAAACTTCACTCGGTTCATATAATGTGACAAATCTTTACTAGTAGTCGACCATTCATTAGCGCTCATTCATGACTTGTCATAATTATCGAAGAGTCTTTGATGAGACAAGTTTTCTTCTAGTTTATATTGCATAGTTGAAACATAAGCATGTCGTTAACCGAGACTTTATCAAGAAAATCATTAAATGAATAAAAAGATCTTTGATGGCATGAGGTATGCATAGAGGTGATCATGGTCCGGTTCAGTCCAATTTTTAGAGAGACTAGGACATGTCCACTAAAATTTGGTTTTCAAATTTTTGCACCAATAATGTCAAAAAAAATTTCAGAACCGAGACCTGATTTTGTTCATTTTTTTATCTCATTTATAAAACTTGGTTGCAAATTACTACTAAAAAAATTTTCTTTTTTGTACAGCAGAACCAGATAGATGTAAAATATTTAAGTCATAGCCACAAAAAAAAAAAAAAAAAATACTAGAATGACACAATGTAATTAAATGAAAATTAAAGTAGAAAACAATCAAACATACAGTAAGAAAATTAAATGTTCTCACTATTCACTAATTTTAATTGGTTTGCTATATTCAGCTGGTGATGTAAAATCTGCAAAATATAAGTACCAAACTAAGTATATAATACATAGTAATTACTAAAAAATAATAGAGAAAAATTTAAAAGACACATTTTTCAAACTCATCCATCACATCATTGAAGTTTTCTAAATCATATATTTCCTCACGAATCCATCTTTGACTGTTAATAAGTGTCTCGACAATCTTTGGTAATAAATAACTATGAAAAGAATTAAGTACATGTCCACCACTACTGAAAGCTGACTCCGAATGAATTGTGGAAATAAGAATAATCAATAAATCTTTTGCAATTTTACTTAATATTAGATATTTCAATGAATTTAATTTCTACCATGTCAAAATATCTTGATTGTCTGAAAAAATTTCCAATTCTTCAGATAAATATTGATCAACTTTCGTCATCTTGCTAGAAACATCTCACTCACTCGGTTACAAAATTTCTAAAATAGCTTATTGTGGACAAAACTAGTACTTTGTCCTGTGGACGAAGATGTCGCAACACTAGTTCTACAATAATCCTTTGACATTTCAAACGCCAAATCTGTTTTGTATTAAAGATATAATATGTTACTCACTGTTCGTACATAACTCACCAAAACTGTTGTTTTATTATTGTCAACCAACATTGTAAGACAATGTTTGAAAAACTCTATCTTGCATCTCGGATCTGAGACAACTGCAACGTACATCAAGAAATTAATATTCTCACAATTTTTCCAATACTTGTCCATTTTCCTCAATGTTGGATTGTCACACTCAGCGTACTCAATGATAACCAATTTCAAATTGCATACTTCGCTAAAATAAATATTGGATGTCACATGTGAAGAGACTGAAATAGTCACAGTCGTATCATAAATTTTTTTTAAAACACTTAACAAGTTCTCTAATATTTGCTCAATCTGTTGTAGTGGGAGGTGTTTCCCCACTCAAATCGCTGTTGACTTAATTAGTATTTAAGTCTAACTAAGTTTTTGATAATGTATTTAGATGATAAATATGTAATTTGATTATGTTTGTTAAATGAGAATAACGAATTATGTTTGTGTTTTAATCTATTGGAAATACCCTTAAAAAGGGTATTTTAGTTTTCTAACAATATTGGTTAAGTGTACATGGCTGAAATTATATAAAATGTCCACATTAACCGATAGCTAAAAGACAAAGAAGACATCCACCGGTTGAAGAAAAGAATGGCATCCACCGATAGGAAAAACGACAAAAACTGTGGATTTTTTAAAGAACCACACATGCCGATCGCTAAACGACAAAAGGCAAAACTACACCTGTCGATCGCTCGCTCAAACCGATGGCGTTGAAGACTTGCATCTGTCGATGGAACTTTAACTTGCATCTGCCGAAGGAGTTTAAGGCCTGCATCTGCCGATGGCGTTTTCAAGATGCATCTGCCGATGGAATGTCAAGCTACTTCTGCCGATGGCATTTGAAGATGCATCTGCCGATGGAATGTCAAGCTACTTCTGCCGATGGCGTTTGAAGATGCATCTGCCGATGGAATGTCAAGCTACTTCTGCCGATGGCGTTTGAAGATGTATCTGCTGATGGAATGTCAAGCTACTTCTGCCGATGGCGTTTGAAGATGCATCTGCCGATGGAATGTCAAGCTACTTCTGCCGATGGCGTTTTCAAGATGCATCTGCCGATGGAATGTCAAGCTGCTTCTGCCGATGGCATTTTCAAGCTGCATCTGCCGATGGAATGTCAAGCTACTTCTGCCGATGGCGTTTGAAGATGCATCTGCCGATGGATGTCAAGCTACTTCTGCCGATGGCGTTTGAAGATGCATCTGCCGATGGAATGTCAGCTACTTCTGCCGATGGCGTTTTCAAGATGCATCTGCCGATGGAATGTCAAGCTACTTCTGCCGATGGCGTTTTCAAGATGCATCTGCCGATGGAATGTCAAGCTGCTTCTGCCGATGGCATTTTCAAGCTGCATCTGCCGACGGAGTTTGAAGATGCATCTGCCGATGGCGTTTGAAGATGCATCTGCCGATGGCGTTTGAAGATGCATCTGCCGATGGCGTTTGAAGATGCATCTGCCGATGGCGTTTTCAAGATGCATCTGCCGATGGCGTTTGAAGATGCATCTGCCGATGGCGTTTGAAGATGCATCTGCCGATGGAATGTCAAGCTACTTCTGCCGATGGCGTTTTCAAGATGCATCTGCCGATGGCGTTTGAAGATGCATCTGCCGATGGCGTTTTCAAGATGCATCTGCCGATGGAATGTCAAGCTACTTCTGCCGATGGCGTTTGAAGATGCATCTGCCGATGGAATGTCAAGCTACTTCTGCCGATGGCGTTTGAAGATGCATCTGCCGATGGAATGTCAAGCTACTTCTGCCGATGGCGTTTGAAGATGCATCTGCCGATGGCGTTTGAAGATGCATCTGCCGATGGAATGTCAAGCTACTTCTGCCGATGGCGTTTGAAGATGCATCTGCCGATGGAATGTCAAGCTACTTCTGCCGATGGCGTTTGAAGATGCATCTGCCGATGGAATGTCAAGCTACTTCTGCCGATGGCGTTTTCAAGATGCATCTGCCGATGGCGTTTTCAAGATGCATCTGCCGATGGAATGTCAAGCTACTTCTGCCGATGGCGTTTTCAAGATGCATCTGCCGATGGAATGTCAAGCTACTTCTGCCGATGGCGTTTGAAGATGCATCTGCCGATGGAATGTCAAGCTACTTCTGCCGATGGCGTTTTCAAGATGCATCTGCCGATGGCGTTTGAAGATGCATCTGCCGATGGCGTTTGAAGATGCATCTGCCGATGGCGTTTTCAAGATGCATCTGCCGATGGCGTTTGAAGATGCATCTGCCGATGGAATGTCAAGCTACTTCTGCCGATGGCGTTTGAAGATGCATCTGCCGATGGCGTTTGAAGATGCATCTGCCGATGGAATGTCAAGCTACTTCTGCCGATGGCGTTTGAAGATGCATCTGCCGATGGCGTTTTCAAGATGCATCTGCCGATGGAATGTCAAGCTACTTCTGCCGATGGCGTTTGAAGATGCATCTGCCGATGGCGTTTGAAGATGCATCTGCCGATGGAATGTCAAGCTACTTCTGCCGATGGCGTTTGAAGATGCATCTGCGATGGAATGTCAAGCTACTTCTGCCGATGGCGTTTGAAGATGCATCTGCCGATGGAATGTCAAGCTACTTCTGCCGATGGCGTTTTCAAGATGCATCTGCGATGGAATGTCAAGCTACTTCTGCCGATGGCGTTTGAAGATGCATCTGCGATGGAATGTCAAGCTACTTCTGCCGATGGCGTTTGAAGATGCATCTGCGATGGAATGTCAAGCTACTTCTGCCGATGGCGTTTGAAGATGCATCTGCGATGGAATGTCAAGCTACTTCTGCCGATGGCGTTTGAAGATGCATCTGCCGATGGCGTTTGAAGATGCATCTGCCGATGGCGTTTGAAGATGCATCTGCCGATGGCGTTTTCAAGATGCATCTGCCGATGGCGTTTGAAGATGCATCTGCGATGGAATGTCAAGCTACTTCTGCCGATGGCGTTTGAAGATGCATCTGCCGATGGCGTTTGAAGATGCATCTGCGATGGAATGTCAAGCTACTTCTGCCGATGGCGTTTGAAGATGCATCTGCCGATGGCGTTTGAAGATGCATCTGCGATGGAATGTCAAGCTACTTCTGCCGATGGCGTTTGAAGATGCATCTGCCGATGGCGTTTGAAGATGCATCTGCCGATGGCGTTTGAAGATGCATCTGCCGATGGAATGTCAAGCTACTTCTGCCGATGGCGTTTGAAGATGCATCTGCCGATGGCGTTTGAAGATGCATCTGCGATGGAATGTCAAGCTACTTCTGCCGATGGCGTTTGAAGATGCATCTGCGATGGAATGTCAAGCTACTTCTGCCGATGGCGTTTGAAGATGCATCTGCCGATGGCGTTTGAAGATGCATCTGCCGATGGCGTTTGAAGATGCATCTGCCGATGGCGTTTGAAGATGCATCTGCGATGGAATGTCAAGCTACTTCTGCCGATGGCGTTTGAAGATGCATCTGCCGATGGCGTTTTCAAGATGCATCTGCGATGGAATGTCAAGCTACTTCTGCCGATGGCGTTTGAAGATGCATCTGCGATGGAATGTCAAGCTACTTCTGCCGATGGCGTTTGAAGATGCATCTGCGATGGAATGTCAAGCTACTTCTGCCGATGGCGTTTGAAGATGCATCTGCCGATGGCGTTTGAAGATGCATCTGCCGATGGCGTTTGAAGATGCATCTGCCGATGGCGTTTGAAGATGCATCTGCCGATGGAATGTCAAGCTACTTCTGCCGATGGCGTTTTCAAGATGCATCTGCCGATGGAATGTCAAGCTACTTCTGCCGATGGCGTTTGAAGATGCATCTGCCGATGGAATGTCAAGCTACTTCTGCCGATGGCGTTTTCAAGATGCATCTGCGATGGAATGTCAAGCTACTTCTGCCGATGGCGTTTTCAAGATGCATCTGCGATGGAATGTCAAGCTACTTCTGCCGATGGCGTTTGAAGATGCATCTGCGATGGAATGTCAAGCTACTTCTGCCGATGGCGTTTGAAGATGCATCTGCGATGGAATGTCAAGCTACTTCTGCCGATGGCGTTTGAAGATGCATCTGCGATGGAATGTCAAGCTACTTCTGCCGATGGCGTTTTCAAGATGCATCTGCGTATTATCTTACACCTCTCGATATTAACTTGAGATTTCATTCTGGTGAGCGTGTTAGTTTGTCCTTGAAATTTATAAACTCAAAATCTGTGTAAGGCAGTGGATTGACGCCGTCAAGTTCAATCCAGAATTGTAAAGGCAGTGGATCGGAGCCCGGAATTCCGATCTGTTTTTCTCACTGAGGGGTGAACCTTGAAGCGTGGATGTAGGCAAGGTTTGGCCGAACCACGTAAAAAATCTTGTGTGTTTGTTCTCTCTCTCTCTGTTATTTGTATTATTGTGTGTGCTTGCTGATTAGTTTAAGAAAAATTAAAAAGGTCTAATTCACCCCCCTCTTAGACAATCTCGATCCTACAATCACCAACGTAATTATTATCTGTTTCCATTAACTTGTCAAAAGCTTTTTTAAAATTTTCAGCGCTTGCTAACATCAAATGTATAGAATTCCATCTTGTAGACACATCAAGAGAAACACTGTTTTTGCATGTAATTTTAACATTATCAGCACAATTTTTAAAATTTTGTAACATTGCAGGTGAAGATCAAACATACTTAATAGCTCTACGTACTCTAGCAATAGCCTCTTGATGATCTTTCAATCCATCACATACAATCAAGTTCAACATATGTGCAAAATATCGTATATGCATGTATTCTCCATGCAAAACTAAACTATTCCAATTTTGAACACTTTTGATAAAATATGAAATTGCAATATCATTCGAAGAAGCATTGTCAATTGTGACAGTCAATACATTTTCAATTCTCCATTCAAACAAACATCTTTTAATTCTCTACCAATTGTCTCACTTTTATGATTCAAAATCAAGCAAAAAATTTAAAATCTTCTTATGCATTATCCAATCACTATCAAAGTAATGACTAGTTAAAATTATGTTATTTAAATTCTGAATAGAAGTCTATTTATTTGTAGTCAAACATACTCATTGTGATGTTCTTTTAAAGTAATCTTTCAATTTCATCTTTTTTTTCTATAAAGACTCAAAATATCAGGAGCAACAATAAATCTAGAAGGTATAAAAAACTTCGGTTGCAGATATTGGGAATATGCTCTAAAACTCTCTCTTTTAACAAACTTCAAAGATAATTTCTCATTAATTACCATCTTCGTAAGTAATTCTCGACAAGTAGTAACACTAAAACATGAAAGTTGTTGTCTCTTATTGTTCAGACAAGGAAGGGGTGAGATTAGTTTATGACATACCATTCCCTATTTTGTAAAAATAAAATATTTTTTTTTGAAATATTCATTTATTTAAATAAAAATCTAAATGCAATGTTATGTTTACTCTCTACTTCTACTGACTTAAAATACTCGTTAACGTATCAAAAATAATTATTTATGTAATTAAAGTGCAATTAGAGGTGTTAAACGAGCGAGTCGAGCGAGCCGAGCTGGAAAAATCGAGCCAAACGAGTCGAGCCTAACGAGCCTGCCGAGCCTAACGAGCCGAGCCTAACGAGCTGATCAAAAAAATTTCCAACCCGATTCAGCTCGCGAGCCACGAGCCTAACGAGCCGAGCCGAGCCGGCTCAACGAGCGTAACGAGTCGAGCTTAACGAGCCAAACTTACAAAAATAAAATTATTTTATATAAATATATTATATATTTCATTAATATTTTATTTATTAAAATTATAATAAATATTTATTATATTAATGATGAAATATAATAAATACTTAGAGCAACTCCAACGCTAGCAACCCGTTAGAGTTGCTATCAAATAAATTAATAATATTTATATTATTATTTAAATAAATTACATTCTCTTTCTTTCACCTCAGTTTTTAAGCAACCTTAAACAATTTTGCACTCCAACAATAACAACCTTATTTCGTTGATTATAAAATAATTTTAATATTAATATTTTTAGTTTCTTAAATATTTTTAATTCATAATGACGATACCTATTGAAAGTGTCAACCCCTATTAAAAGTATAGACCAAATCAGAGCGATTTATCGTCCCTAAAACGCGAATGATCGCCCCTGAAAATTTCTACAGGGACAAATAGCAATGATTGCCCCTAAAAAAAAAATTCCAAGGGCAATGATTGCCCCTGAATATTTCTACAGGGGCAATCATTGCCCCTGTAGAATCAAGGGCGATTCAATCGCCCCTGAAGCTTCAGGGGCGATTATTCGCCCCATTGGGCGATTTGATCGCCCCATCAACTTCTCTAGGGGCGAATAATCGCTCCTGATGGGGCGAATAATTGCCCCATCAATTGGTCGACACTTTCCAATAGTGGTCGACCACTATTATAAATTAAAAATCTATCATAAACTAAAAAAATTAATATTAATTAAAATAATATTTAATCTAATTAAAATAAATATTTTTAAAAAATACTTTCACTCTCTTAGTCAGCGTGGCTCAAGAGTTGCTTAAAAAAAACAACCCTTGAGCAACGATCGTTGTTGTTGTTTGTCAGAGTAACTCTGACAAGCAACCAATATAGCAACTCCGTTGGAGTTGCTCTTAGTCGTATAAAATGTAAATAATAAAAATCTTTAATTAATACAAAAATGACATTTAATTATAAAAAATAGAAGAAAACAAATATATACAAAATAGAGTAAAGTGAAATTTGTAATTTATGGTGAATATAATTTTTCTAAGAAACTTACAACGGCATAAGACTTGGTTGACTCTACTTTTCTTACCTCTCTAAGAATAGACTCTCTAAGAATAGACTAAATGTAGTTCCTTCATATAGTTTTATTATGAATTAAATAAAAATAATTAATTAAATTAAAACAAAATAAAATAATTAAAGAAAAACTTAAATGGAAGTGATTATGTCGGCAAAGTTTTATTATGAATTAAATAAAAATAATTAATTAAATTAAAACAAAATAAAATAATTAAAGAAAAACTTAAATGGAACTATGGAAGTGATTATGTCGGCAGAAGAACCAGGAAGGAGAGAGAGAGAGAAGAAGCCGACTGCGAGGGAGAGAATCGCCTACGCCGGAACGACCTTCGTTCGGTGCGATCTTGGTGTCAAAACATTCGTCTCGGAGCGTAGATCAACGTTGGCGAAGGGCGTTTTTGAAGGTAAGCCCTCTATCTCCCCATTTTCACCCGAGAAGTTTCTGGTTTTTGAGGTTTTATCGATCTGCGATTTAGGGTCGATTTCTTTGTGTTTTTGCTAGGAATCGACTGGAAAAGAGACGAGAAGCGTGTTGCAAACGAGTTTTGGCGAAAGACAGGCGTCGCCGGGCCGGAGAGGGCTCAGCGCTCGCCGGGCCGCAGGACCCGAGCGGCGAGCTGGGCTTCCGTTGACGAGCCAGCTCGCGAGCTGGCTCGCGAGCTCGCGAGCTGGCTCGCGAGCTCGCGAGCAGGCTCGTCGAGCCCGGTCATTCACGGGCTCGCGAGCCGGGATGTCCAGGCTCGACTCGACTCGCCTGTGGACTCGAGCCAAGCTCGACTCGTTACTGTAGCGAGCCGAGCCAAACTCGGCCCGCTACAGTAACGAGTCGAGCGAGCGAGCTGGCGAGCAGCTCGCTCGTTTAACATCTCTAAGTGCAATTAACGTAATAAATTATAAATGGTTAATTTATTGCATTAATTATACTTTTCATTATTTGACTCATTAAAGAATATAATAAGATAATAAACGTAACATTGTTTTTAAATCTATTAGCAAAGAATAGCTCGTTGTTAAAAAAGTATTTAAAAATAAAATATAAAAGAAAAAAATGACATGAATCATTCAACCATTAGACTTCTCTCTCTTTCCCTAACCTTTCCTCGCTCCCTCCTGTCACCTTAATATTTGAGGTTGAAAGAATTTACAACTAGTCTTTGGTTACTAGTTAAGCTCATTCAAACTCTCTCCCTCTCCTAATAAACATGTCCCTACTATTCTCTCCTTTTTTTCTCTTTCTCTTTCTTACTTGAGTGTCCTTTTTATGACTATATCATCGTTTGTTTGAGATGCTTTTTAGCGGGTAGAGAAAAGAGAATTTATCACTACTTGGAGGTAGATCTACACAAAAACGCCTTATCAGGCCTAACAGAATGCCGAGTTGTACAAAAACTCAAAAAAAGAAGAGCTTGAACGAGCATTTATGAAAAATCTTAAATAATTATAACTTGGATGGATGGACGTTCATGAAAAATCTTAAATAGTTTATAATATAAACTTCACTTGGTTCATATAATGTGACAAATTTTTACTAATAGTCGACCATTCATTAGCGCTCATTCATGACTTGGCATAATTATCGAAGAGTCTTTGATGAGAAAAGTTTTCTTCTAGTTTATACTGCATAGTTGAAACATAAACATGTCGTTAATCGAGACTTCATCAAGAAAATCATCAAAGGAGTAAAAAGATCTTTGATGGCATGAGTTATGAAAATTTATTCCGCATTAGACGTGGTTTCCAGAATCGTGTGAAACCGTTGGGTTTCTTCACGGGTTGTGCTGGTTTTTAAACCGGGACGACGAGCCCGACTAAGGAAGTATAAGACTTATTGTATAACATGGCAAGCAATAGAAAAAGGAAAAACTAAAATCCGCTCTTGCATGAGATTCAAATTGTGATCTAGGAGCAAAAGCAACAGTCATATGAACCCCGAGTTCATTTCGTTTATTATTCAAAAACTTGATTTTGCCTGAGAGTAATATTACATTTATTTTCTAATTTTACATGTTACTATTTTATAGTGTCAACCTTTTGTTCTCTTAAATATTTGATATTTTTAATAAATAAAATAAATTTTAGTCAATAATATTCAAATGTTGAAATTATTTGTTTTATCTTGTATGTATAAATTTTGGTTTCATTGTAAATGCAACATATTTGGGTGAATAATTTCAGTTTATTGAAACTAGATTGATGTTCATCTGTCATTTTATTTTATATTAATATTTTTTTTTTCTGTATGGAAAAATAAAATCAATAATTTGGGAAACATTTATAATTAATTTCATGTTCATATTATTTGTGCAATTTATATGAACAATTTTGTGAAAATCTCAATAAATAAAAAATATATATTTATCTATATAAATAGATGGATCCACCCACATGCAATATCATACCCCTAGTAAAAATAGAACGGTTAAATAAATTTTAAACCTTAAAGTCTCAAATTTTTTTGCAACATAATAAACCCTAGCAGATCATATAAAAAAATTGAGTGGTTTATAATTGTGGGTCTCCGCTCAAATTAGGGCATCACACGGGGAGCAGCCATAGAAGGAAGGTCCCCATGTTCTTTAATAATACTAACGCGGGGACCCGCTCTTCTATGGCGGCTCCCGTTCTCACTTAACATTGTTCGAACGGGAACTGCCTACCCTCCACCTGACCTTCCTCTCTTGAGAAAAAATGCCCCCATTTTTGTTTTTTGTCTTCGACCACGTTTTGGCCGCCCAAAATGTTGCAGAACGCACTTATTCTGACCGCCCTCGCTCTCTAGCCATGAATTCCCGTCCATTTCTTATTCAAGGCAATGGATCCAAAGATTGTGTTCAAACGTAAGCTTGCAATGTCTCAAGGAGGTCCATCACAACCCACGCCACCGTCACAAGCTCTGTCTCAAGAAGGTTCGACAAAACAGCCTTCAACACAAGATCGCCGACAAATAACATATTATAAATATTTATTATATCATAATCCAATTTCTTTTAATGGGTTTGGACTAGGATTAAAAAATAAATAAATAAATCATTCCTCAATATTTAGTCATGCAAGAAAAATTGAAAGTACCAAAAAGGAAATTACTCAAATAATCCACAAACTATAACTCCTCCTCCCTTCATTTTCCCTTTCCCACTCCTTTTTCTTTTATTATTATTATTATTATTTTAGTCATTTTCTTTTCTCTCTCCTGACAAATTGGGATGCCATTTTCATTTCATAGCCACCATTTTCTCCCCTCCTACCACTCTAATTCTTCAAAATCGACGAGTCAAATAACCCCTCACCATCAATAATTAATTTGTAATTTTATTACTACAATCATTTTTATTTTTCTATTATTTTTAGGTAGTCTATTTTTCTTCAAATTCAAGTTGTACTTGAACGAAGAAGCTATACTCAAGGACTATTTGTTTTGTTTCATTGAATATGTCAATAGGTCGAATAAAAATAGATTATTGTAAATTTTTTTGAGAATATCTTGACTAGTGAGAGCGATGGCACATTGTTACTAAAAAAATTCATATTCATGTTTAACCCTCTAATATATGAGCTTAAAATGGTCTCGTAATATTTCACTTCACGAGATATAATGATCAAACTTAGAGTATGTTGTCATGAAAAATGAAATGAATTCTATGAGACCTAATGTAAGTATGAAATCGTGTCAAGTTGCATGTTGGTATAAAAGTCAAAATATAAATGAGTCTCTACAATCAAGAAAAACTCGTTAAGCATCATTGAAATATACAACGAAAGGCCTGTTACTAAAGAGTTATCTGGAAGGGAAGAAATTGATCATAAGAAAGAAGATTTTCTCTTGTATCTAAGAAAAATTCTCTTCATATTATTTTCACTTTGGTTGCACAAAACCAAATTCTCTCTGACAACCCAAGTGCGAAAGATGTAGGGTCATGTGTCATATGTCATTGTTACATGATAAATAGAGTCGAATTTTTGCAAATTTTGGTTACGTCTAGAAAGACTTGAGATGAATGATTCTCCCCACTATAAACTGCGACATGTTCATTTTGAACTAGTGTCTGAATAACGATATTAACTGAGAGCGTATAAAAAATATTCCATACATTTCAATTGTTGCAAGCCTATGGGGGGTGCTTTAATTTTTGTGATTTTAACTTAATTTTGTTTTTCGAAAAAACCAATTGGTGCTAGGGTTTTAAGACGATTAAAAAGGACACAATTTGATAATATGATCATAGATATTTTGGTCAAACCCTAATTTTCCTTAAGAAAGACACCTCTTTGACTAAACAACACACGTGCAAGAGATATCTATCAACATTGCAAAAGAAGTTAACCCCTTCATAAATGGGTACGGATGGATGTTGAAGAACTCAAACCCAACTTCGACCAATTCCCATTGCTTTGTTGGGTTTTCTTTGACTTTTTATAACCTTCTGAAAAAAGTCAAAGCCGTAATATCTCATTCTAACCTCATTAATAGGGGAGAATAAATTTTGAAAAAGTCAACCACCTAGAAGCTTCGTGGAAAATGTTTGATTCTTTGTCTCTTATCTACTAAGAATATAATTCAGGCTTGTTAGTTAAATCTAAATGTCAATGATATTGAAAGTTCATTTGTATCTTGATGACATTTTATACATGTCTGTCGAAGAAGGTTTCGGTTTTCTGGTCCGAGAGTCGTGTAAAGAGGATCAAATTAAACTCATACGAATTATGAGATCATCTCGGAAAACCCCTTTGTTGTCCGAGTTTGTTTCATACTGGCTGAAAAATATATCGGCAATATGGACATTAGAGGGTAGCGTAGGGTGAGACCAGCTCGGGTAAAATCAATCAAACCAAACCGAATCAAGAATTTTCATTCGGTTCAGTTCGAGTCGAGTATTTGAAAATCGAATTTGGAAATGAATCGGTTAAATTCGATTTTCTCATTTCGATTCTCGACTCCATTTTTGAAAGGTTGAACCAAATCGAGCCTAAATTGATCCACAATAAACCAATCAAAAACCCAAAATTGAACCAAGACCAAACCCAAAAAAAAAAAAAACCAGCGTTGGCAAAGTAAAAATCATTGACTGTGTCCCTCTGGTCCCCATGAATGACGACGGCGGCCGGCAGGTGATTTGGGCAAGTCTGAGTTGCCATTTGCCAAATGATGGAGTTTTGACCGATTTAAAACCAGCTGAAGACTTGGCATAAGCTACTCTAATGGCTACTGCAATCCAATCCGCACTTCTGCTACAGCTTCAACTCCTTCTTCTTCTTCTTCTTCTCCGGTTCTTACGCTGTTGATTTTCTCTTCAACTCCTTCTCCAACTCCTCCAATGGCTCCGACATCATCCTCGTCAGCGACGCGTATTTTGACGCATCGGTCATCAGGCTCAATAACGATTCGAATCAGTACTCTTACGGCCGTGCTTTTTACCCCACGAAGCTGAGGATGATTCCGAATTCGAATTCCTCCTCAATCGGATCGTTTTCCACTTCTTTTGTCTTCTCCATCTTGGCGGAGATCGATTCCAGTCCCGGATTTGGGCTCGCCTTCGTCCTCTCCAATACTACCTCTCCTCCCGGCGCCATAGCCAGCCAGTACTTCGGCCTCTTCACTAATGCTACAATACCATCGGTGGCTCCTCTCCTCGCCGTCGAATTCGATGTCGGCAGGAATCCAGAGTTTAATGATCCTGATAACAATCACATTGGGATCAATCTGAACAGGATTGAATCGGCGAAGGTTCAGACGGCTGGGTATTACGATTCTACCGGAGATTTTGTTACAGTGCGAATGAGAACTGGTCAGAATATTCACGCTTGGATCGATTTCGATGGAGGTAACTTCGAAATTAATGTCACGGTGGCGCCGGTGGGGGTGGTTCGCCCCTCACGACCGTCTTTGAATTTCAGAGATCCGGTTATTGCGAACTACGTCTCGGCCGAGATGTTTGTTGGATTTTCGGCATCGAAAACAACCTGGGTCGAGCCACAGAGAGTTTTAGCGTGGAGTTTGAGCGATTCGGGGACTGCAAGAGAAATCAATCGGACGGACTTTCCTGTTTTTATCCCGGAATCGAGGTCTTCTCTATCCTCCGGCGCAATTGCTGGGATTGTAATTGGTGCCGTAGTGTTTTTGATTATTCTCGCATCCGTGTGGTACTGGTTTTGGCGAAAGAAGAGGTTGAGAGAGGAGGAAGACGATGAAATCGAGGATTGGGAGATGGAATATTGGCCTCATAGATTCTCCTTCGAGGAGCTATCTGAAGCGACGGAGAAATTCTCCGACGACCACCTTCTAGGGTATGGTGGATTTGGTAGAGTGTACAAAGGAACTTTACCCAACAACTCAATAATCGCAGTAAAATGCGTAAACCACGATTCGAAGCAAGGGCTTAAGGAATTCATGGCGGAAATCTCAAGTATGGGGAGATTACAGCACAAAAATTTAGTCCAAATGCGAGGATGGTGCAGAAAGAGGAACCAATTGATGCTCGTTTACGATTTCATGCCCAACGGAAGCCTCAACCGGTGGATATTCGACAAACCGGAGAACCTCCTAGGATGGCGCCACCGCAGGAGAGTCCTGAACGACGTCGCGGAAGGACTGAATTATCTCCACCATGGTTGGGACCAAGTAGTGATTCACAGGGACATAAAATCGAGCAACATTCTTCTCGATTCCGACATGCGAGGCCGGCTCGGAGATTTCGGGCTGGCGAAATTGTACCAGCACGGTGCCGTTCCGAACACCACTCGAATCGTCGGAACTCTAGGGTACTTAGCTCCGGAGGTAGCTACATTGGCGGTGCCGACGGAAGCGAGCGACGTTTTCAGCTTTGGGGTGGTGATCCTGGAGGTGGTTTGCGGACGACGGCCGATAGAAATTGCGGTTGAGGAAGATGAAGTGGTGCTGATAGATTGGGTTAGAGATCTATACGCGAGAGGGAGAGCAATCGAGGCTGTGGATCGGAGAATGGAGGGGGAGTACGAAGCGGCGGAAGTGGAGATGATTTTGAAGCTGGGTTTGACCTGTACTCACCCTGATCCTCAACGGCGGCCGACCATGAACGTAGTCGTCGCCATCTTGATAGGAGAGCAGTCGGTGGCTGCTCCGGCTGTTCTGTTGTCTGATTTGGCACCTCTCGACGGCATCATTACCGCCGCCGCCGCCGCCGTCGCCGTTCACGGTGAGTGCAAAGAGGTGTAAATAAGCTTGATAGTGTGTATACAAAGACAAACGGGTACAAACGGTGTAATATTACATTTATCCTCGTGTTAACTTGCTTTCTGCTTTTTGTCCTCCATTGATTGGACACATGGACTAGTTCGGTTAAAGATTTTGATGAAAATGACTTAAACGTGATGACAAAGATCTCGCAGAGAAATACGCGTAATTTTTGTACAAGCTTAGCAAAAATGGCGCTATTGCATTATAAGTCGGGAGAGACAGACTTGTGAGGTCTCACCGTTAGGATGAGTGACCCAAAAAACTATTACGAAGGAAGTTTTTCAAAAGAAAAGTCAAATAACGTTATTTTAGGCCTTTTGTAGTCAAGTGCCATATATTTTCGTCTTTTGGTATTTTGGTTCTACTACAAATAGTAGGTGCTAGATCAGAGTTGATGCATTCGAAAAACAAAAAAAGAAGGTAGAGAAAAATAAAAGAGAGATAATATTTGTGGGAGAAAAGAAAGAGTGTACGCAAGAAATAAGTGAGATGTTTTTGTGCACAGTTTAGGTTTTAATAGTTGTGAATGTTTATTTTTTTATATTAATTCTCTTATTTCTATTTGTTATATCCTAACGTGGTAAAAAAAATATATATGGCAATTTTTATGAGCCTTGACTATCATTTTTCGTATCGCCTAATTATTTTTTCCAACCATATAAATTTTTTGGGTACTCGAGGTAAGATTATGGGCGGAATGGCACAATAATTTTCGACATGGATACTCGGTATAAACTTGGAAGCACAAACTTATTTTGCCTAGAGAATTTCCCTATGAGATACAACGCATGTGTGTTACTTCGAAACATTGCAGTAAAATGGGCTCATTATTTGAAAAGTTGTTATCAATAAAATTTTCATTTTATTTTAAAAGAATTTTGAGTTTTCAAATGAAATAACTCACCTTTTTTTTCCCAAATAAATCACTTTACTTAACATATTGTGATGTTGTAAAGTTTTAAAACATTTGTTTTCGTTATCTTTTCAAAATTTTAAATTTTCTTGATTATATTTTTTTGCAGATTTTGAAAGAACATGGTGGTACCATCAAGATTCCTAAAAGCTAAAGCAGCGAAAGAGGAAGTTGTTTTGAGGAAATTCTCTAAGATAAACTCGACTGTTCATGTTTTAAATTAGTTGACCGAATTACTCTAATTTTGGAGTTCTTGATATGGTGGTATCATCAAGATTCCTAAGAGCTAAAGCAGCGAAAGAGGAAGTTGTTTTGAGAAAATTCTCTAAGATAAACTCGACTGTTCATGTTTTAAATTAGTTGACCGAATTACTCTAATTTTGGAGTTCTTGATTGCACTGCTTAAAGGGTACTGATCACATATTGTATTTTTAGGAATGAGTGATCAATGATTGTGGGATGCATTTTTAATTTTATTTCAATTGCATTCTAATTTGTGTAGATGAGTGCAACGAGGTTGGGAGTCATTTAAGGAAATCTGTGAAACTACCCAGAATGAAGTGAAATGTTTGATTTTTGAATATCTACTATCATTGAATTGGTAAAATACTCGTACAATATCTACGATCCTTGTCCTCGTTGTGTATACGTGAGAATTGGTCTTTTGAAAATAATTTTAAGTTTAAAACTGCTACTACTTGTTTTCAGTGATGAATCAGCTTCTTGTTATGCAACGGATGCAATTTAGTGAAAACTACAAAGAAAAGTAAGTAAATTTCATCAACCAAGTGAAACATTTTGGCTGCACAATTGATCTATGGTTGATAGAAAGCTAATTGGAATCTCAAACTAGAAAAGCTCATTTCTTTTGCCTTGATTGAATTATCACCATTTGCTAGCTCTACAAGTATTGATCAGGATAATTATCAGGAATACTGTACTGGACAATCTTCTTAGACATAATTATATTTTCAAGTAATTTTCAGGAAAGACTGGATGGGTCACAAACGATTCCACTTAAAATACAGTCTCCTAGACAGAACTCACTTACATAGTACAATTATACCACTCAATAAGTGGTACGAGAAATGATAGTAGATGCGATCCGAAAAATACTAAGAATATTTTCTCACACCGTAATATTATAACTGCAGAGAAGTAAGAAAAATAATGGCTAAAATGAGCACCGATGATTTTACGTGGAAACCCAAATCAGAAAAAATCACGAGAACCGAGTCCAGAAAGATCTCACAATAAAAAATAAGATTTACAATATTTTCTAAATATCAAATATTCTAGAAAATATTTACTAAGAGAAATCACTACTCTTAGAATTCTCAATGTGCACAAAAGCACCCCACCTATTTTTCTCTCATACTCTTTCTTTTCTCTCCCTCCAAAATAATTTTCACCATTTATCTCCCTCTTCTCAGAGAAGACCTTCGTCTCTTCTCTTTTCTGCAAGTATCGAATGCAGAAATATTCAGATTCAAATACTTTTTCGGATGCTTAAAAGTTTTCATGAACCTTCTATCTCAAGTGGATGCCTTCTTTAAAGAAAGAAGAAAATTTTTCTCCCTCGTGATAATCATAATGGAGGGACCCATAATAAGTCCTATCGTGCTTTACCGGCAAAGGAAGGTACTCCTATAAGATTGCTGTGGTTCGGTTTGTTCTCGCTCATTTACCAAATACATCTCACATTCTAACCCGGCCTAGGGCTACAATCTTTTACTGTCAGTATTAGTTTTGTTTGTTTCTTGTTTAGACTGGTACCTTGATGAAAGCGATAGTAGAGCTTGAACTTTAGTTTAGTTTGGAAAAGTAACGTGCAAGATGACGACGGGTGTGCACGATTAGGAATGTTTTCTGTGATGAAAATTGTTTATTGTCTGTTACTTTCTTTTTCTGAAGGTGGCTTACCAGCAGTCTTAAGTCACTAAATTATATATAGCAGTACACTTCAATGGCGTCTGGCAAAACTTTCTGTCAGTTCGGTGTCCAGAAGGGTCCTTGCACAGCCCAGGATCAAGCGTGAAAACGTTCCTTGCACTAATGCTAAATTTAGTGAAGATGGCTCCAGACTAATGGTTACAAAATCTGATTCTGCTATCAGCATCTACGATTGCAACACTTTGGAGGAGATTCGGTCCTGTCAACTTCCCAGCTTGATTTCTGCCTCATTGTCCCCCACCCCCTGTGGGACTTATCTTATTGGAATCTAGGATTTTTTCAGTTCCCTTGTGTTTTAAATGTGAAAGACGTATAATGAGTGGAATGGGACACCATTAAGTTTTCCGTCACTTTCGTTCCTGCCAGTGTGCACATATTTTCTTTTGCTAAAGATTCACAAAGTCTTCCTATTGCTCGTCGGAGTTTTTTCCGATGCTCAACTGTGCAATCAGATGTTGAGAAAACAAACCAGAGTTACTATGGAGAGGTAAAGCTAAACTACTAGACTACTGATGGAACTCATCATGGACTTGTACCACTTCGTAATCAAGAGCTGCTTTCTTGAACCATCGTCTCTGGGTGACAGCAATAAGCGGAGAAGGAGACATTTCCAGGCTGAGAGTTTCCTAGTGTCGGCGTTGAGACCGACCAACCAATGTCAGCGTTGGGCATTCCATCGCTCATTTCATGCTTCTATTGAATGGGATTCTACATCATGAAATGCTTCAATTTATTTTTAAAGAAATTATGGTTATGATGTGTACCATCTTTGGAGAGTTATTCTGTCATGGGTTAAATATCATTCTTTGCTAGTTGTTACGAGACCCAGACTCGACCTAATTCTGAATGGAAAGCGAGCTCGTAAGCTTTATACGAGCAAAGAACCAATTATTGCATTGTTAGCATTCAACCACGACAACCAGTCTGGCTTGCAGCAGAGGTCTTTTTCAAGCTTGACCAGCCCCACCCCTAAGGAAGGTCTGAGGTCACATCTGCAGGTGATATGATATCGGGTCCCTTATTCCTCTCAAAAGCGCGCTTAAGAGTGGAGGGTTAGACCCAATATATATACTAGCCCAGACAACTCTCTCTTGCTGATGTAGAATCACATCAGCAGACCTCTGACCATCAGACTGGCAAGACTTTAGCCCACTTTTTACTAATTATCATATTTCTTCTTACCTCTATGTCAACATAACCTCGAACAAGGAACCTTGTACGCTTCAAATTACAACCCAAAAGTTAACGGGACTGAATCTTGATATTATCGTTTAAAGCACAAGAAAATAATTTAAATAGCACTCAGAAAATTATTTTAAGTTGCGGAAATTTCGCAAATTTTCATTTAAATCATCGCCTGTTCCAATAAGAAAAAAGCAAGATCTATTTTCCGTGAAAACCCGAAATTCAAACCAAACTGGCTCTCAGACATGTTATATGCAAGAAAAGGCTAGTACTACAAAAGCAACTATATAACAATTGAGTTCCAAGTGCAAATGTAAGCTAATAATACCTTGGATGGAAGTAGATCTTTCAATGTTGAAATGGGAAACCCAGATGTCGAAACAATCACAGATTTATCCATCAACAACATCCATGCTCTTCTTTTGTTTCATCTGCTACAGCCCTGCATTGTAATGGCAAAAGCTTCAGCAAACCTCCATTGAAATTTTACTAGTAGTTCATCAACACTTGCAAAGACAGATTTGAAAATCAAAAAATACTGAAGGTTTAAAGATACCCTACGAGGGCCAAGTTAAACTCTTGTATGTAGTTGTTTATTCCTCAATAATCACCAATATTTTCGTCACTAAATCAAACCCGAACCATTAAATCCAATTAAGAACATGAAAATTAACGGTCTACCTAGTTTCTGAGTTTGCAACAGGCCCATTTGTATCGAGTTGGTGCTTCATGTCTTCATCTGTATCGGACTCATAGTCTTCGCCATTCCAAATGCGACGTTTGGGTCTACGTTCCATGTCCTCTTCTTCCTATAAGTAAATCAGGTTTTTTTTTTTTTGTTTGAAATCAGATAGAAAAATTTTAAAGAAGATATAGAACTCGCGAAGAATTTAAGCACAAAAAAGAAAATAAAAGATATTGCCACTAGATGTCAACCTCTTCGGGAACTTCTGTTGTGGGTGGAGTCATTTGAAAGGATACGCTGGGTGCATGAGGTAGTCTAGATAGTTGCTCCAACAGCATGTTCCTAGAGAGAGTGGGTCAATTATGAAGAAATCTAGAGGCACCAAACTAAAACACGATAATTTAGAGAAACTAAATCATTATAGGAAAATGTCATCCGCCAAAAGTGTAACACTTCCGAATCACATTTCTTTCCCTAAAGTTTGAAAGGCGAGTAAATCCAGATTTCAGATAGCAAAGATGTCAAAACACGAGAAGAGAAAAATCCACAATAATAGATAGAAAAGGAAATGCAGACAATAATATTGAGAATGAACAAAATAATTAAAACCAACTCCTAACAAAGCAACACATTTATCTTATCATATATACCGTCTACAAGAGAAACAATGGTTCATTCATGGAATCACAAATCAAAAACGCAAAATCAATATTCATATTATAACATCATGGAAGATGAACACTAGTTATATGAACTACAAAATGGAAAAGCACCTTATTTTATCCATATCTTTGACTGAGTTTAGATTTTCCACGTTAGAGGGTTCAATGTGAAGAGTATAATCTGGGCCAAAATACTCATAATACTCATTGTAGGGCAACCTATTGTCAGGTTCCACCCCAACTGCAACAGCTGTCTGGTAGCATGAAGAACCAAAAGTTAAATTGAGCAGAAACAATCATTTTAACGAAAACTCCGCAAAAAAGAGACAGGAAGAGACCTCATAACACCAGCACCGGGCCACATTTCGAATTGTATACCCTCCACCGCCCAAAACCATTAGAGGAACATTGAAAGACCTAAGGTAACGAAGACAATCGGCATGACCCCTTACAGATAAGTTGAAGCATCCCAACCTATCACCCGATAAAGAATCTGCTCCGCATTGGAGAACAACTGCATCAGGTTGGTAAACCTCCATAACTTTCTCCATTATGGGCCGAAATAGACCACGAAAACTTTCATCATCCATTCCATCATTTAAAGGTACGTTAAGTGCATAGTTTTTCCCAGGTCCTGCACCGACGTCCCTAATGTGTCCAGTTCCAGGAAAGAAATCACCATATTTATGAAACGAAACAGTCAATACTCTGTCAGTAGTGTAAAAAGCCTCTTCAACACCGTCGCCGTGATGGACGTCAATGTCCACATATAAAACACGCTAGTTCAAAGCAGCAACACACTAGAGTTACATTAACACAATAAAAAGTAATGCTATTTCAAACATTCGAAAATCAGAATCCATCCAATGATTACAAAAAGCACATGTTGTCTCCTATGGAACAATCAAACTAGAGTGATTTTGAAGATGGAGTTCTAAATAGTGATGCTACTGAGTCTTCTATTAGTAATTCTCTTCAATGCTGCCGATAACTTTGTAGACTTACATAGTGGGAGAGGTTCTAGCGGTTCGAGTGTAGATTTTGCTTGATCACACCTTTCTACAGCTCTTAACTAGTGTACATATTTTTACCACTTCAAAAATAATAACAGAACCGCTGAAAATGCAAGAACTAATATTCTAAACGTACACAGTGATTCTAATGAACTAAGGATATATCAATACAGAGAATAGATAGATACCCTGTGGTGCTTTAGGAGCTCAAGAATACCAAGAACAATATCATTAACATAACAGAAGCCGGAGGCTTCAGCTTTCTTAGCATGATGTAGTCCGCCAGCCCAATTAATAGCGATATCAGCATCCCCACGATTGAGTTTAACGGCTGCCCCAATAGAACCGCCAGCAGACGCCTGGCAAAACCCAAAAAGACCGTCGAAAACGGGGCAATCCTCTCCGACATTGAAGCGCTTGTGGTAGCGAGAGGAAGAGTTATTATCAGAAATCGTCTCGGGGACGACGGAGGCGATAAAATTGACGTAGTCGTCGGAGTGAAATCGGCGTATGTCTTCTTTTTCAGCAGGAAAAGGGCGGTTAATCTCCATCCGACGGTGAAGACCGTAGTGAACTACTAAGTTGTGAGCCATTCGGATTCGGTGAGGTTTCATAGGATGGCTCTGGCCATAGTAGTAGTCGCCGATGGAGGGTTCGTAGAAGTAGGTGACTCTTCGCTTCTTCCCGTCTGGTCCAGAGGGGAGTGATGCTCCTCCCAGAGCTTGATCCTCCATTTCCGTCCAGAGTCACACAGAGAGGAGGAACCAGGGGTTGCAGGTCTAATTTACTTCGCATCAATTAATAATTAATTAAAAATAATTACTATCCTAATTTCTCTTCATATTAAATATAGATAATCTACATTAATAGAATAATTCTAAATTTACGTTTTAATTTTTTAACTCGTTAATCTAATAATTTATAATTTATCGTAATTATTGTATTAATTAATGATTATTTTGTCAAAGTTTTGGATTCTCTTTGTAGCGACCCCGAGACGCCATATATATTTTCACACGTGATCATACTTTACACGTGTCAGGATCGTCGTATTCTTGATTTTTTCTCTCCTAACGGAGAAAAGATCATGAGTACGACATAACGGGGATCTAAGCCCGGCTAGAAGGATCCAAGCCCTGGGTGTGTCGTTACACTTTTGGTGCAAGAATCAAATGTTGAAAGTGAAGAAACAAAGAGATCAAAGAGTTAAGAATTTTTAATGTCAAGTGTTTTCCAAAATAAGTTGATCTTTGCATGATTTAGGTAGAGATTTTGTGTGTGGAAGTTGTTGATTGTGGTTAATTGGTTGTTTTTGGGATAAATAATTGAAGAACGACGAATAAATTTGGTGGAATTGATTGATTGAAGACATGAAATTGGTTTTAGTGTTGTTGGTAGAATGCAAATTTGATGTTTGTTAAACATTGTTATATATTACATAATCCGTAAAACACGAACGAAATAAAATGTTTGATTGTGGTGACGATAGAATAAAAATCTATAATCCGAGAATTATATATAATGACTCTGTTGTTAGATGGATTTTAGAACGGGACAATATGCATGGAGTTGTGAAATTTTGGGAAATCGAAAGCATTTTGGGAGTGAGCTTCCAGTGTTCAAGGCGAACGTCCAGAAGAGTAAGAAGGAGAATTATGTCTCGGGAACGAGATTTCGGTGTTCAAGGCGGACTCTGATAAGTGTAATAGTAAGAAAAGTGTATCGGGAGTTGACTTTCAATGCTTTAAACGGATTATCGGAAAAAAAGAGTAAGCGAACGCCTGCGGTCAAAGTGAGCCCGGAACTTGAAAAGTTGGATTTGTTAGGTTTTCAATACTTTGACGGTCAACTTGTTAACGGCTTTTTATTATTGGTACCAATAGTTAAAAATTGGGACAATTTAAATTAAGAAAATTAAAATATAAGAAATAAAAATATATAATTCTTGAAAAATTCTAAAATGCCCCTTAGTTTCTTGAAATCAACCATTTTGCCATTTTGTTTTTCATTTGTTTTTTCCGTCTCTACTCTCTCCTTCGTCGAAGAACTCGCCCTCGCGCTCTCTCTCTAGAAACGCACCATTCTCTCTCCCTCTCTCTACGCAGAAACTCGAAGCTTTATCCTTTTCTCTCTCCCACTCTCAATATCCCCATTTTTCCATCTCTGTCGGCGACTTTGTCTGTTTGTCGGCGTTTGTATGGTGACATTGACAATGGAGATGGAACTGGAGGAGTAAGGTGTATTAGAAACTGAATTATCCGGCTTTCACTTAGTTTCATCTTAATTCAAATTTTTTTGGTGGATGAAGTGATGGTTTTACGCTTTCTCTTTTTCTATATTTTAGTACCTTTCTCGTGGACGTTTGGGCATTTGATTGATCTTTATTCCTATAGTTACAGATGTAGTTCAGTTTTTCCTCTAAGTAATTGAAATGATCCCTTGGTTGTTCGAGGGGAGAAATTTGTGATAGGAGGGGTATGCGGTGGTTTTTTGTTGTGATTAGGTTTTGGGTGGCATACAGGTTCTTAATTTTTTATCTTCCGAATTAATTTGGTAGAGCTTACAGTTTTCCTCTTAGGATGGTTTCATTTTCAATTGGGGAAGTTAACAAGGCAGGGAATGCCAATTGTCGAGATCATCTTCCGGATTTATCAAAAATTTCCAAGGGCAAGCAGACCTAGTCCAATGGAGGTGGAGGAAGAGGATGAAGAGGAAGATGTGGATTTTAATCCATTTCTGAAGGACTTACCATCACCTGAAGCTTCATCGAGTTTGAGCTCTGAAAATGAGTGTTTAGATGGTCACTTCATCAGTGAGGGAAAAAACTCTGATAAGCAGTTCACACTGGTCGATGAGGTGCAAAACTTTGCCACTGCAGATCCTTCCTGCAATGTAGAAGAAAGCCTAATTCAAATTTCGGGTTCACATTCAGAAGCACGTCAAAAGCCTGTTTCAAAAGATCCTAAATTTGTTTTTATCACTCAACCTGAGATTGCTAATAGTTGTAATCAGATCCAAGATGCTACTGCGGCAGAGTCAAGTTGTAAAGGACAAGATCAAAAACACACAGTGGATTTAGATGGTGAGGATGCTATTTGTACTCGCACTAGAGCACGCTATTCACTTGCAAGTTTTACACTTGATGAACTCGAGACTTTTCTTCAAGAAACTGACGATGAGGATGACCTTCAGAATGTTGACGATGAAGAAGAGTATAAGAAATTTCTTGCTGCTGTGTTACTGGGTGGTGATGGTGATGGTGTGAATCAGCAAAATCCAAGTGCTGAAGATGAGGATGAGGATAATGATGCAGACTTTGAGATAGAACTGGAAGAAGCTCTAGAGAGTGACCCAGATGAAATTACAGGGGATCAAACCCGTAAAGATGTTAAGTGGGCTGGGCGAAGGCCGGAGACCAGGCAAAATAAGCACCAAAAAGGTACTGTTAAGTCTGGCCAAAAGCTACTGGTGTTGGAAAAGCGGCCATTGCGACCCCTCTTACCAATTTTGCCAAATCAACCTGTTGCTTCTTATGCTAACTATGGAAAAACTTTGATTCCCTGGAATGCCCCCAGACCCGGCTCTGTTTCTTCTGCAGAAGAAACTAATTTAGTAAATGGGTTCACAACTCAACAAATAGGCCAGTTGTATTGTTTAATTCACGAGCACGTGCAACTTCTCATTCAAGTATTTTCTCTGTGCATCCTCGATTTTTCTCGGCCTCATATTGCCTCTCAGGTTCGGGAGTTAATCTTTGAGATACTTCACAAGCGCAAAGAAGTATTGGGATGGAAAAATGTATCATATCCTAGTATTTGCTTCTGCCCTCCTTACTCATATTCCTCAGTGCCGTATGAAATTCCTAGATTCATTACACAAAGCAATCCAGGGTCATCTCCTTTCTTTGATGCAAACAGTGGCTGCTCTTCTCAATTACCAAGTCAAATGGCTTCGTCTCATAGCACTCATCCTGATAAGGGAAAACATGAAAATGTTCCTAGTGGGCAGGGACAGGTGGTTGAGGGCTATTTTTGGGTACCTTTTGTCAGTAGACCCGTGCTTACTACTTTAGATGTAGCTCCACTTGACTTGGTTGAAAAATATTTTGAAGATATTGATACTGGTATGTTATGCGCAACTAGCATCTTTTATAGTTTTTTTTTCTTAAATCCTGTTTGTGACATTTTGTGTGCTTATTAATGGTCTTGATTCACCTGTCACAGTTATTCAGGAGTATCGAAGACGTCATGTGGAATCTAGTTCCGATTCTCCCTTACAATTTGAACCTCTATTCCCTTTCTCGAGTTTCCCTTCATTCCAAGGAGTCAATGAAATGTTCCTTGGAAACGTCTCCTCAGTTGTCACTTCGCCAATACCATCTTCGCCCAAGCAACAGCCTCCAAAAAAAACATTGGCTGCTACCCTTGTTGAGAGTACAAAGAAGCAGTCTGTGGCTTTAGTTCCAACAGAAGTTGCTAAATTAGCAAAGAATTTCTTTCCTTTGTTCAACCCAGCTCTATTTCCTCATAAGCCACCCCCTGGTGGTGTTGTGAATCGAGTGCTTTTTACCGATGCAGAGGATGAGTAAGTTTTTTTTTTTTCTTTGCCTTTCTAGTTTTCAAATATTTTAGAATAAATGTTGGTCACTCATTAAAATTAAATTTTGACGTGTTACTTGTCAATTTTCTACTGCTTTTGCACAAAATAATGAACTATGTAATTAACAAATGAAAGAGTGATGGTTAGCATGTAACTTAAGAAGGTAAACATTAAAAGGCAACCTTAGTCTTACTCAATATTTAATGCCATTTTTAAAAGTTTTTTCTTCCTCTATTTTTGGCTCATAAGTGGGGAATTTTCTGTTAGAGCACTAAGTAAATTCCTAGAAATCCGAATTTTATTCTGTAGAGAATAAAGGAAATACAGGAAAATAGCAGACTATTGAAAGGTCTGCAAGTTCTCCTTTATGCTAGAAAGCTTGAATTCAGAAAATGAAAATTGTCTCCGTGGCTCTCCCTGCTACTTACATGAAATGTTCAAATTAGTATTTTGAAAGATATGGATGGAATTTCTTTTCTTCATTTACTAACTTTTTAAGGCACTTTTACTTGTAGTTTGTTTAATAGTTTATTTGCGTTTTTTACATGGTTGATGGCAATGTAAAATGCTCTTTGGTTACTACGTGAAGAACAAGTGACAGTAATCACTTTGGCACAGGTTATTGGCATTGGGAATGATGGAATTTAATACGGATTGGAAGGCAATACAACAACGATTTCTTCCCTGCAAATCCAAGCATCAGGTTGTCAAAATCTATATCAGGAACTCCAGAGCTTGAAACTGTAGTCTGAATGGCATGTTCGTTGTGTTATGTTAATTTTTGATCTCTGTTTAGGAGACTGAGGGAGCTCGGTAGCTGAGGAGGCTAGCATTCAAATAATATTATTTTGGCCCAAACTACTTTGAAGCTAGACAATGCTACTTAAATCTATAAGATTACTTGTCTAATAGTGTAAGGCAGTGAGTGCCTGGATAGTTTAGATTATAAGACAAGGCTATTCAACAAAAGTTTATGAACTACAAATCTAATGATCTTCATCAAAAAAGCAGCGAATGATCTTAAGTTTTGACATTAACTTCTATAATATTTTAGGTCTGCTATAAGGTCATAGATGACTAGTGAAGTCAAGTTAGTTATAGGTTTTTTCGTTGCTATTTATGATGCTTTATAATCAATTTTTTTCTCTGTTTGAGGATATGTTGCCAAATAATAGTGCATTGTGGAGTATTGTTAGATTTCTCATTGCAAAATGAGCATATACTACTAATCATTTCAGGGATCATCCTTTCTTTTTTTGGCTTCTTGGAAATACATAATGACAACATAAGTTGTATTTTATTCCTTTTTGATGGGGAGCTTTCTGTTAGGAATCGTAGGGTAATATGTTAATTATCTATTAGATGTAGGGGTAAATGGGGTATTAAATGGGTTAATTGGTTAGAGTTGTTAGGATTTCTGTTATTTTGTGAATTATATAAGGGGAAGTAGGGAAGAGAGCCAGGGGGAGGAAAAACTGGGGAAAAGGGAGAGGTGCAGAGGCTCTCGAACTCCTCTGCAAGAGTGGGTGTTGGCTGGAATTTTTGCTTGTCTCGTTTGTTTGGAATTGACATACTAGGATACATATCATTGGTATCAGAGCATTGTCCTGGAGAATGACAGGGAAGAAGCAAAGCAAACAGGGAGGGAGTGAGGATCCGATGGCCTGGACTCAAGCTGACTTACAATAGGAGTTGGATGTTGTAAAGGAAAGCATCGCTCGACTGCCAGAGTTGGAGAGAAACATGGCTCTGTTGATGGCGAAGATGAATTCATTGGCTGATGCTTTGCATTCCGCACCACCGAGACAGTGGGACAAAGGAAAACAAAGGTTGGGCAAGGAAGCTACGGGACAATCTTGCTGCCAAAGAGAAGATTCCCGGGCTAGAAGTGAAGAAGAAGGGTGGAAGGGGGAATACCTGAATCGGCGGATGGAGATGCCGGTCTTCGCAGGAGGTGATCCAGACGACTGGCTGTTTAGGGTGGAACGATTCTTCGCATTTCAATCCCTCTCCGAGCCTGAGAAGCTCCAATGGGTGGCGGTGCATTTAGAGGGCGAAGCTCTGGCGTGGTTTCAATGGGAAGAGCGACGCCGTCTATTTCGCAGCTGGATGGATTTCCGATACCTTTTGCTGGAACGATTTCGTGCGTCGCTGGAGGGGACTCTAATGGAGAGATTTCTGCAACTGAGGCAGACAGATTCGGTGAGGGAATACCGTCAAAGGTTCGAGCGAGCCGCATCGCACTTCTCCGACCTACCGGAGCACCTGTTGGAGGCACGGTTCGCGACTGGGTTGCGGCCGGAGATTCGCGCTGAGCTTCTAATTTGAAACTGAGCAGCATCGACCATGTAATGCTTGTCGCGCAAAGAGTGGAGGATAAGCTCGTACTGCTGCAAAACCTCGGGTCGAGCATGGATGAAAAGGGTATGGGTCAGCCCACTTCATTGTTAACAGCCCATTCACTTGTTGGACCGGGCCCTGGGGTGAAGGAAAAGGAACCGACCAAACCCTGTTGGGCGGTCCAGCCATGGCCTCCTGGAGCGACGGCCGCAGCATATTCAGCTCGAGCTGGGTCGACTTCTCCAGAGGCGTACGCACAGCGAGCTAGGATTTCTTCGCCAGAAAGGTTCACCCAGCAAAATCGACCTCCCTGAGTATTGTCTGTCCGGCGTATGCACTGCTACATGGAAAAACGACCCGGGGAGTCTACTCCGGCCGGCGTCTTCCTTCCGGCGAATGACAGATGTCGAGTTGCTCTCGAAGAGAGAAAATGGCATGTGCTTCCGTTGCGATGAACGGTTTTTTCCGGGTCACAAGTGCAAGGCCAAGGAATTGTTGATATTGGTTTGTTAGGAGGATGAGGTCTCGGCCAAGGAGTCACCGAACAGAGAGGAAGAGACACCGGGAATAGCTGAATCAACCGAGCTGCTGTCTGCGCTGCAACAGTTATCACCAAATCCAATTGAGGGATGCTTTGCACTTCCTGCAAAGACAGCGAAGGGGAAGGAGATATTGTGGCGATGAACGATTATCACCAAGCTCAAGTGGCCATTCCTCAGCAACTGAAGCAATAACAGGGAAGGGGACAGAGATTTCTTTGGAAGAAGGGCCTTGAAGATAAGGTGAAAGTTTAAGTGGCGGGTATTGTTAGGAATCGTAAGGTAATATGTTAATTATCTATTAGATGTAGGGATAGATAGGGTATGAGATGGGTTAATTGGTTAGAGTTGTTAGGATTTCTGTTATTTTGTGGATTATATAAGGGGAAGTAGATAAGAGAGACGGGGGAGGAAAAACTGGGGAAAATGGAGAGGTGCAGCTGCTCTCGAACTCCTCTGCAAGAGTGGGTGTTGGCTGAGATTTTTGCTTGTCTCGTTTGTTTTCTGGAATTGGCATACTAGGATACATATCACTTTCTTCTCTCTTTTATACAATCCAAACTTTGTTCCTTATAAAAAAGTGATCAAATCGACTCTGCTACCTTGAATTGTTTGTCGTAGTTATCCTTAATATCCACAATTGTTGAAGATCTGCCTCCCCCTATTTTCCTAACTTCTCTTTTGATACAGATATTCGTCCGGCAGAAAAATCAGTGCTCCTCAAAAGCATCTGAAAACCCCATTAAGGTAAATAATCAATCGGGAGTGTTTTTTTTCCTTTACATCTGACCTCTTTTTGCTTCTTTTGTTCTGTGTAAGCATTGATATGTGTATGCTTTTTTTTTGGTCTTTTCCTTTTCTGTGCTAAACCTTCCACTTTTCATGTCAAGAAAATTTGGAAAACGTGTTAGATTATTTACTCTGAATCACCCAGTGTAAATTATGTGAAAATTTTCAAGAGACTAGATTTTCCTTGCCACTTGTCAAGATTTCTTTAATAAGGAAAAAAAAAAAAAACTGGCTGCTATATTAAAAATGAAAATTATGTCTATTTATCCTCATTATCTGTCTTTATTTTGGTTAAAATATGGCTCTTAGAGGATTTGGAAAGTTGTAAAGGAAATTTGTCTTATTACCATAATTTATCTTGAATGGACACAGAATCTCTTGCATGATTACATCCATGTCACATTCTCTACTCGTCTTGCCATATACATGTACTTTTATAATTAAAAGTAAAGTGATAAATGCTTTTATCTGTGGAAAATGATCCTCTTTTGTTAATTTTAGTTTGTTAATTTTAGGCAGTTCGAAGGATGAAAACATCTCATTTAACGACAGAAGAGTTATCACGTATTCAGGAGGTAAACTATGAGATCTTCTGATCTACAATGAATATAAATGATCTGACTGGGAATTTAATGATTTTACAATGTAACTAATCAGGGACTCAGAGTTTTTAAATCAGACTGGATGTCTGTATGGCGATTTGTTGTTCCATATAGAGATCCATCTTTACTATCTAGGCAATGGCGTATTGCCCTTGGAACTCACAGATCATACAAGCAAGATCCTGCAGGAAGGGAAAGGAGACGGTTATACGAATCAAATCGAAGAAAACGGAAAGCTATGAATCTTACAAGTTGGCAGTATGCATTCGAAAGAGAGGTAATTTAAGTTAAAAAAAAAACATGCAAGTGATATGATGCCTTATTTCTCAATTATTGCTTGCATGCGGATGCATTATTGTAGTTATGTAGCTGACGTTGATGCTTGAAATTTACTATTAAATCTGAAGTTAAAAATAACTCATCCATTTTTAACATTCAAAGGATGATTCGAGTGTGTACTATTCCTTTCATACACCCCTGATAGAAAATTCTAGAAGGGTCAATTGTAGTTACTTTTGTGATTCTTCGATAAAGGAATTTCCTGAATAATTTCTCCAAATCTAGATATTTCTGGCTAGCCTCTTTGTCTTGATTCTGATTCATGATGTTTTGTTTTCCAATGTAGAATGGTAACTCTGAAACCGCCCCTGGTACAAGCAATAGTATGGGCAAAAACATGGACAATGCAGGAAACACTAGTGTAAATGAAGGCATTTTAGCAGATTGCAGAGAGAGGTACCTATGGTGAAAACCCTTTCTCAAATCTCAAAGAAAGACACCTTCCATCTAACACTTCATTACGAAAGCCTCCCTGCAATGAACAACAATCAGGTGATATCAGATCTGAAGAGGCTCAGCCTCAAACTGGAAATGTGAACCTTTATCCACTGCCAGAGTATTTGTATCCCCCTTCCTCTCTTTCAACCACTGCAAGACGTGCTGCATCTACCAGAGCCCCGATCTACTGTCGCCCATACCGGGGTCGGAGTCGGAGAACTCATAGTCCTTGCATGGTAAAATTAGCACCAAACTTGCCACCTGTGAATCTTCCTCCATCTGTACGCGTAGTTTCCCAATCAGTTTTCAGAGACTCACAGTTGGGAGCACCTTCTCGGACTTTTGTGGCAAGAGGTAATCTTGGTGCTATCGGAAGAGAAATTTCCGACCCTAGAATTTCTCAAGTTTTTAATTCAGGTTCTAAATCAAACGGAAGTGATATGCAGAAGCCGTCAGGTAATAATATTCCAGGTGAAAGCTGGCCAGACTCCGAAGACAACAGAAGGATGTAGAGTTAACGATAATAAAGGGGCTGAATGGGGGAGTCCTATCTCCGATCAACATATGCATCCGTTACTGTTCCAAGCTCCAGATGATGGACGTTTAAGCTACTACCCATTAGACTGCAGTAATAGTAATTCCAATTCTTTCAGTTTCTTTTCGGGAAATCAACCTCAACTTAATTTAAGTCTCTTTCATAACCCACCATCCGAGCTTCTCGCTGATTGTTTCACTCGGCTGTTGAAGTCCAAGGGATCAACATCAACGTCATCAGGAATTGACTTTCATCCTCTTCTGCAAAGAAGTGATGATTTGAGTGCTGAGCCTGGGGCTGCATGCCCATATACTCAGTTATCTGTTCGTTCTCGAGGCAATTGTGTTGGTATGACCACAAGGACTAAATCCAAACGCCCTCGTGGAGAAAGTGCTGATTTAGACTTGGAGATGCACCTAAGTTTGACCTCCAACGAAGATAAAGTTAGAGGCAACGAAATGTTGAACTTGATCAGGCTGGATCAATGATGAATTCTTCGGATTTGAGAAGTACGCCTGACAATCTATGCAGTAACAATGCATATGGGCAAGATGAACTATTCCCAACTTCTAATGATGGCAGATACAATGGGGATGAAATTGATGAACAATTTCATCCAGAGATCGTAATGGAACAGGAAGAATTGAGCGACTCTGATGATGAAATTGAAGAAAACGTGGAGTTTGAGTGTGAAGAGATGACCGACTCTGACGGGGAGGATGGATCTGGCTTGGAACCTATTGTTCCAGTGCAAAATAAGGTAGCTCCACCCCTTCTTTGTTAGTATCCAAATGCATATTTTCTTGGAAATGCGTCGAAATTCATTGGGATTTGATCATTTTACATATTGTTTATAGGACTCAAACTTGGTGCCTGAAGAAAATGATACAGAAGCAGATCACGAGGGTGATGAACACTGCTACAAAGCCAATGGTGATTTGCTCGAAAATGATACAACTCCGTGCTTAGAGTTGGATTTAGCGAGTCAAATGAAAGACGACGCAAGTAGGACCTCATGGTTGAGTTTAGATTCATGTGCATCCGAAAGTGCTCTTGCGGGTCCAAATCAGAAAGAGGTAATAATTGGAGAAGGTTCTTATCCTTCCAACAGATCATATTATAAGAAGAAAAGAACCAAAAGTGGAGTGGAGGCAAAAAGACAACTCCTCCTGGGTCCTCTTGCCGCGGCTGCATCCAGGAAACCTCAAAAGCAAGCAGGCAAACGCAATGCAAACTTAAACGACGTCTCCGCCGGAGAAAGCACCCCTGGTTGTGATGGTAAATATTGAGTTTTCTTGATTTAATACTAACCAAACTTGATTGATTTAGCCTGAAATGCTGTTTATATACATCTACCATGTCACAAAACCCAGTAGATGCATAGATGACTGGCAGATTGTTGTAAAGAGTTTTCTTACCCTGATAGTACAGACATTTGGCATGTGTATAATACTTATTAGGAGCAAGAACCCACCCATCTAACTATAGAGTCCAACTTTGTAACTGCTCGTGTTTACAAGATAAGACCGAGATAGCCGGTGTTACGCCAACTCTCATAAATTTTGTTACAAGAAATTTGTTTCGATTTCTTCCTTGTTATGTTCAGTCATTTTATGAGCTTGCCTTATTACCTTCAGCCATGTTTGATGTTCTGCTGCATCTTTCCTGAGAATTATCGGATTTCAAGCGGGGGAATGATTCAATTACTGTTCGCTGAAGGTCTGTGTTGGGAAATATATTTAGGGGAATTTTAGAAATTAATAGTAGGAGATGATTATAAATAGGAGGGAGAGTGAGATTTGAAGATTATGCTTATTTTGATTGAAGTTGTTATCCACTTTAATTCATAAGTGACTTAAGAACTATCTCGAAAAATCTTAATGTGGTATAATCTGCTATCGAGATTTCTTATCACGATCGTATAAAACAACCACATTCTGAAAGAGAAATCAGAAGCTGTCTCCATCGATCGATCAACTCAAAAAATGTTTCAACTAAGGGACTTCCTAATCAAGTGTTTCCAAAATTAAGGGATTGATAAGAGCTGTTACTACTTTTCTGATCGTCCTGGTTAGTGTTGGTATTCAGAGCTGTAAACATATTGAAATGGCTTCAACATCTAAATTTCTAAAATTTACCTCTTTGTCTGTCTGTCTCGACAAAGCAACGAAGGATTCCGGCCTGCAAAATACTGGACAGCTAACAACTTTCTGCAATCCAGCTTACTCCTGGCCATTTCCTCTGCTTTCCAGTTTATCATAGTCATCCCTTAGTTTCTTAGCATCGTTCCACCGTCCGTCTCCAGCATATGCATTAGAGAGCATTACCTTGTATGCGCTCTTTTCGGGACTAATCGCTGAAAGTTCGCTCGAGACAATCTCTGCAAGCTCACAATTGCCATCGGCTTCACAGCAAGACAAGAGGGCACCCCAGATCCCACAGTCCACAGGCTGTGGCAAGGAAAGGACAAGGTTAAAAGCCTCTTCCACCCGCCCGACATTCCTAGAAGCTTGCACCATGTAAACATAGTGTTCAACCTTGGGTTGAATGCAGAAGTTGCTTTCCATTTCTCTGAAAATTTCCCTGCCTTCTCTCACAAGACCAGAATGGCAACATGTCGAGAGGAGAGCAGAAAATGTTGATCTATCAGGTGCTAACCCTTGTTTTTGCAATTCCTCAAAAACATCAAATGCGTGGGAGGCGAATCCATGAAGACCAAGACCCGAAATCACGGTATTGTAACAAACGATGTTCTTGGCTTGCATAACGCCGAAGACAGCCAGTCCAGAGCCCACATACCCGCACTTGAAATACATGTCAATGAGAGAAGACGAGACCTTAACATCAAATTCAATTCCGTGTCTAAGAACATAGTTGTGAATTTCGACACCATATCTTATGTTTGATAATTGAGCAGCAGCAGCTAAAATGGTTGCTATCAATATGGAATCTGCTTTCTTATCTTCCATTAGTTTCTTAAACAAGAAGATCGCCTTCTCATGATCTCCATATTGAGAATATCCGGCTATCAAAGCCGACCAGGTGATCAGATCAGGCTCCAACATATCACGAAAAACTAAATAAGCCGAATCCATGCAATTAAATCGAGAGTACATGCTTACAAGTATGCCACCGACATGTTGATTAGAATCGAGATTACTTTTCAAACAAAATGTGTGAATTCCTTCGCCGACTTTCACCAAGTTTGAATCGGATAAGCACGATGCTAAACCAACCATCGTATATCCATCTGGTTTCTTTCCTAATTGTCTCATCCTCGAGAAAAATTGGAGCCCTTTATCCCAAAGACCAAAATACCCAAAACCTGAAATAATGGAATTCCACATTACCAAATCTGGTTGGGACATTTTATCAAACACCTTGCACGCCTCATCGAGAAGTCCTAATTTCGAGTAAGCAGACACAAGAGCACTACAACAAATAGAATCAAACGCTAACCCACAAACCATTGCATGTCTATGTACGAGTTTGAGTCTTTCTACATCGAAATTTTCAGAACATACACGAATTACACAAGCGTAAGTGAAGTTATCTGCTCTTATCTCAGTTTTAAGCATTTTTGAGAAGAGAGACAACGCCTCGCCGTATTCGAAGCATTGAGCATGAGCTCGAATGATGGAATTCCACAGGTAAACAGTTCGAGTGGAAGTTGTATTGAACAATTTGCGAGCAGAGCGTAGATTACCAGTTAAGGCGTAGAATCTGACGAGTCTAGTTGCATAAAATGGGTCTGGAGCGAGATGGGTTTTTATGATCAAAGCATGTAAGAGTTGCGTTCTCGAGAGAGAATGATAAAGTCTTGAGAGCTCGGTTTTCAGGAAATGCAGATGCAAGTCCATAAAAGATTGGAATTTAAGTACGGCAGAGAAGAGCAAATGATTGATTCAACAAATTGAGTAAAAGTGATGGCGTTCAAAGCTATCTGATCCGTAATCATTTTGTAGTGCGCAGAGAAAATCAGTTGCTTCTTTGCTCATGAAGGTACTTGCAATTAGAAATTTTTGGTTTTTTCTTGAGAGAAGTTGTGATTTTGGCTAGGAGGAATTGAAAAAGAGTTTCAGAGAAATTCATAGGCCAATTTCGCGAGAATCTTCTCAATTTTTCATTAAACGGAGAAATCCAAGCTCTTTAGTGACTCGAACTGTCACAAATCACCCCGACGATTTTAAGCCTCCTCTTCGGCTTGATTAGTTCGTTTCTCTGCGTAAATTGAAAAGCCTCTAGAAATCTCCAATTTGATGAAAAATGTCGAGTCTCTCACGAAATCAATTTCGGGTTTTCTCCGAATATCTCCTCTCCAGTTCGTCCTTGTCAAAACCACAATGGTCTTTATGCAAATCACCTACTAGATAATATAGAAAACACAAAACTCTAACAGTGGAGACCTACATCCTAACACCCATTAGTTCAAGGGCTTATTTTCTTAAGAAAAAAATTTTAAGAACCTACTTGCTTTTCACACTAAGTTTCATAATATTAAAAACATGATTTAAAATTATGAAAGTTGAGATGAAAGCTGTGTATTTCAATTTAGTCTGAGATCTATGTAGATTTTCTTGAAGGGGTAAAACTCAAAAAAGTGTAAATGAATCTACGAGAGGAAAAAAAGAACGAACAAAAATGTAGAAACATTCAAAGATAGACAGTTGGCTAAGGGTTATAGGCACAAAGAAGAAATTGACTATGAAAAAACCTTCTACGTTGGTATATGAGATATGGATTCTAATTTCTAAGCTAGTATATATTATTGAAAGTCGATATTTGAATCAATATTCACTACTGGTGGGGCCATAGTGTGGCAACATGACATGTGAAGGCAAAGACGACCTAAGTGTGAAGGCCCAACTTATATTAGTAGGAGTGCACAATAACACATTATTTGAAAAAGTAAAAAAAATGCATGATTTATAAGAAGAGTTATTCTACTAACCAATCTCTATATGAACCCTAGTTTTTTATTGAGAGTGAATGAAAAGTTGGTTTCTTATAAAGAAATCTGACCTAAAAATATCGTCTCTAGTTACAATTTTACGAAGGAAATGAAGTGAGTTCTAGGAGCATTTTTCTTCTACAAGTAGCACGTGCATGTAAAGTCTCGATCTCTACTAACAACACCAAATGCGCGGTTTTTAAAAATATATCTTAAAAAACCTTATATTAGTTAAAAATGAAACCTTACTTATGAATTACCATCTTTTATATTTTCCAATCATTCTTGGATGACATAGGCTCTTGGTCGGGCTCGACCCTTATAGTTATCTCCGCTTAACCCTCTCTTGTCTTCACGGGATGAGTTGTTATAATCATTTCCACATAGTAGGGGCCCTAAGTCATCGCCAACAAATTTCCAATTGAACTTTAGCTACGAGTTCATGTGTGAAGTCTTAATCTAAAATCTCTTGTAACAAATGATACTGTCCTTTTTAGATTGAAGTCTAAACATTGTCTTGGATTTTCTCTTGCCTTTACACGACGGGCTGTCTATCAAATACTTCAAATTTTGAAGGTTCATTCTAGAGGTGCAAAAGACATGGTAGATCAATAATTAAAGTGATGGGGGCCCTAAACAACCACAATAGTTTAGAGAATATATCATTTTCAAGGCCCACACTCTACTACCTCCCCCTACTAATCCTTTAAGGCTAGGCATAGTGCATACCCTCGTTTTCATCAGCACAACATGTGCTCCTGTTGTTTTGTTCTATCACAAAACTTAACCTTTTCTCTTGGTTTATTATTTGACTCTTCCACTTACCATTTCATTCTAGCAACTTTGGATCTTCAACTATGAACTTTGTCTTCAAATACATCTAAACTTTGGGTGGAAAATTGGACATTAAGTAATTGAAAGAGCCGCTCTTCTCCATCTTCAACGGCGAGAAACAGGAAGTGCTGGATGATTCAATCCCCAAGGAACCTCAGAATGCAGTTAGCATTCAAAAGGAAACGGCCAAAGCCATGGACTGATCATCAACCAAAAAAAAGGGCCGAGAATCAAGAACCGTAGCATGGAAAATCCGAGCGGTTGAATCAACTGTGATTGAAGTTGACGAGCCAGTCGATACCCAACAATCAAACCGAGGAATTACGTCTCTCTCTGTCTCTATCTCTCAAAAAGTGGAGATTTGAAAGGTTACGTCCAAAATAATTAAATAAAAATGTAAATCTTTATTTTACAAGTAAATTAAATTATACTTTTCAATCTACTACTTCCTTAATTCTTTGTCTGTATAGTAATAATTTATTAGTAGAATGACTTTTGCAATAAAACTTCAAAGCAAAACGTGCAGCTGTCAACTGAAAAACATATAATATTATGCAAAATGGATCGAAGCTTCAATGATTGGGTTGATCGTTTGATTTTCTTTTTTAAGTTGGTAAGTATAAGATAGGAAAAACTAAACTCGTTAATTCATGGCTAATGCCCGGAGCAGTAAACGAGAAATTGCATTAGAATCTGACTTTTGGATTTTGAGGAGGACGTCGAGAAGAATATGTGAAAGAAAAATGTCTCAAGAGTCCGAAATCCAAGGAGGACGTTCGAAAGAGTAAATGAGTGAATAAGTGTCTCGAGGCCAGACTTTCAAAGTCCAAAGCGAACACTAGGGGAAGTAGCGGGAATCCAGGGTCAAGGAGGAAGCTCAGAAGAGAACTTTAATGTGAAAAAGTGACTGATGCCGATGCCACGGTTGAAAAGAGGACGTCCAAGAAAACTTAAAAATGTGTCTTAAATATGATTTGAGTGTTGGTTTTTTTGTAAGATTTAGGATTTTGTTAGAGGGTATCTACATAGATGTACGGTCATCATTATTCATGCATCATTTCGCTAATCATATAAAAAGATCGACATGTTTGTATCACATGTATTATTATGTATTTATATGCATTCAATGTATGCATAGTGAAAATTCTCAAATCATGCATCATGAAATTATTTACATGTGGAAACGGTAATATGAGAGATATTGTTGGTAAGATTTGAACCCAATAAATGTCATGTATGTAAAGTCAAAAAATAGAAGAAGAGTGGCTATGAGTACCCCTTAGGTTGCAAATCTCTAGCCTCCTGGAGGTATATTATGTTGTGACGTGCAAGCTACTAGGAAAAATTGCCAGTAGGATGTACGTACATGTGTAACTTAATATATGATGGTTTACTGATCATACATACTAGCATTAATAAAATATGTTAATATGCTACTTGATGATAATGAGATCATTCAAATAATATGGTAAATAGATATGCATTGATTCAATTATCATAGTGACAAATACATTTCATGCTCATTACATATATATGTGGGAAGTTTGGTAATGTTGTGAGTTATCATGTAAAAGAGGAAATTATAACATTGTGGCAGTATTTCTAATATCATATGTCTAAGTATATTCATATATGCATTATACAAGTTCTATTTGGAGGAGGATGATAAACATAATTTGAGATTGGACGCTATATCTAGATAGTTTTCTAAAATACAAACTATGGGAGTAGTGAGTGAAATGCATCACAATTATATGATCATCATAGTATATATTTTTATGTCAAGAGTTAAGAATCATTCCATGGAGTTCAAGGTGCATGAGAATTAATTGTACATAAGAATAGAATATGGTTAGACTATGATTATATAAGTCATATGAATAAGCATTAATACATATGCAGTATACACTTCTTACATAAACAGGTGTCGCACATAAATGAACATTAATAACTAAAATGTTTAGAATATTTTGTTAACACATAGAACACGAGATGTGTATTTATCAGTGTAGATAAATATTGGAAATTAAAATTAAGGTTGTGAGGATTAATCATGTAGAAGATGAATGCATGATAAGATGTGATATCAACTTGGTTTCATTAATCCTTAGATTAAGATTCTTATTAGGCTTATAAAGCTCACTATGTAGTTTCTTATTATCATTTAGGTTTTAGAAGCTCTACAAATAAAGTAAAAGGTAAATGCAATATGAGTTAAAAGAGGCTGACACAATTAATTTCAAATTTCAAATTTGTAAATGGCATTTGATTTAGTTAATTAATTTAAAAGCACTTTAAAAGTTATTCTTGCTTTGATTTTACTTAATTGAAGAGAAGTAGTTCCCTAACTAAAGTTTCTAGAAGTTTGTTTGGATAAGTCATTCTCCATCTTCGCAATACAAATCTTGTCTTATCCAAAAAGAAAAACAATTACTTGGTTTTCCCTTCCTTTATTCACTTTTGGTCATTTAATATCTTTGATTATTAAAGAGATGGTGTGTAAAATTCTGTCATGTAAAAGCAAAACGACCTAAAGTTCTGTTAATAGTGAGAGTACGTCTATACCGGTGGGGGTGCACAGTCTCACATCGCTTGGGAGAGTGGAAATTGAGTGGTTTATCAGCAGAGTTCTCCTCCCTATCTAGTACAATGTGTTTGAAGTTAATGCCAAGAACAAAACTGTGCGGGCTCCGACTCATAGCAGACAACATTGTACTGCGAATACTGTGATACTCCACAAATGGTCTTGATTATTTTTTAAAAAACATGTTTTTTTTTTAATAATCCATCTATTATGGAATTTTGAAGAAGGTGAAATTTCACATGGAAGAATAATAGTAAAGGAATCAACCTCTATAGTCATTTGGTATGATTGAATGTCTGAATATATATATATACACACACACACTTCCTATTACTGCAACTTGTGGTGTCCTTTTCCACGTTGTTCTGATCAATGTTAAGCTTTCGAAGCTAATATGAAAAAAACCCATGAAGAATAAGGTAAATCCCATCAAACAAATGATAAAAAATGACCATTCAAGGAATAAATAAGATGATAAGATACTTTGACTTCCATAAAAGCCACTCCTTTCTCCATACATCTTGTGACTTTGGTCCTTCTACAATAAAAATTAGGGTTTATCTTTTATATCCCAAGTTTTTTTTTTTAATACAAACAATTTCCTCCACTCAGACTTCTGCAGCATCTGATATACACTTTTATAGCAGCAGATTTTGACAACATTTATTCAGAAAAACCAAAGCCCATTGGAGTAATAAACTAATTTATGATACTATTAGGGTTAATTTAGTGTTGTTATAAAGCAAAAGAATTGTTTTGAGTGCATGAAAAATGGAATGTAAATTGGGAGACATCCCCCACAGACCTTATATTATTATTGGATGCAGGGTCAGAGTCATTCTTTTCAAGTGTACCTTCCATTTATTATCTCTGTCCTTTGCCTCTCCTTTCCTTCTCCATCCACCAAATACTCTTTGCCTTCTTCTTCTTCTTGTTCTCCTTTCAGTATACTATCCTTTTCAGTGATTTCTGCCATTCTTCTCCATTGAGTGCTGCTAACTTGATCTCTATTTTTTTTTTCAAATCTGTGATGTTTGTTTGATTTGGCTAAGCCTTTGTCTACTTCAGGCTATAGCTAGAAAGAAGAAAAAAAACAGTTCGTTGGAAAAGTTTTTCTTTGATCTGATCCAAGAAACCTAGATCACTACACAGGTGAATCTTTTGTAGCTTTTCTTTGTACTGATATGTTGCTGTTATGCAGAAGATTCCTCTACATGTTTCTTTGTTTTGTTTTTTTATGAAAGATAAAGGATTTACAACCTTCAAACTGGAAAGTGTGGTTTTCTGCAGCTTGATTTAGGGCTTTTCCTGTGTTTTCCCCCCTAACATTCAAGGGTTTTAAAGATCTTGCTATAATGATTCCTTACAATTTTACTCACATATTGCACTGATTTAAGCTGTTCATGCAACTAATACTGATAGTAGGGTCATTGGGTAAGAGAGAAAGAGAATCAGTACTAAGACAAAAGGGTAAACAGAAAAACTGGACAATTTGAACAAATATACTAAAATTGTATTTTTAGGGCATTTTTTGACAGTGAAAAGAATGATCTGCAGATTTAGTCAGGTTGGCATGCCTGTATTACAGAAGTTAGAGAAAGAGGGGAAGAGAGATAGGGAGAGAAGATGATAGATTAGTAGAGAGAGAGAGAGAGAGGGTAGAAAAAGGAGTAGGAATAATCTAAGTGATGAAACAAAATCTATTAGATTATTAAGAAAATATTGAGTATACATGTTCATGACATTATTAAACTAATAAATCTCTGGTCATATAAAGGACAAAAGATGAACATCAAACAAGAATTTCAAAACTATCAATTCCAATTATTGGAAAACAAAAACAACAAATCCATGGAGTAGCTGTATTCCAAGAACCCAAAAAAATATATATATATTATTCATTTAAAAGAAATTTAGTTCTCTAGATTTTAGCATCTGTCAGTCTTCCAGAAAAGGTTGATTTAAGATGATTTGCAGACCAATTAGACTGTAGATTCTGGTTGTTTCTCTTGATGGCATTGAATTCATAGATTTACCAGATCTGTTGTGATGCATTTTTTCTTTTCTTTTCTTTAAATAAATCAAGAAACCCTCTAAAACTGGTATATATTCAAACCCCAACCCTTAGAGGATGTGTAGGAAAAGATTGTTGAATCTAAAAGCATTGAATTTTCTTACACAATTGGTGTTTGAGAGGAAGATGTTGTGCAGCAAAAAATCTCAGGAAATGGCTTCATCAAGCTCGTACAATTCACCATGTGCGGCCTGCAAGTTCTTGAGGAGAAAGTGTATGCCCGGCTGCATATTTGCGCCGTATTTCCCACCCGAGGAGCCTCAGAAGTTCGCCAACGTCCACAAGATATTCGGAGCCAGCAATGTTACCAAGCTCCTCAACGAACTCCTCCCCCACCAACGCGAAGACGCAGTCAATTCCCTTGCCTACGAGGCCGAGAACCCAAAAAAATATATATATATTATTCATTTAAAAGAATTTAGTTCTCTAGATTTTAGCATCTGTCAGTCTTCCAGAAAAGGTTGATTTAAGATGATTTGCAGACCAATTAGACTGTAGATTCTGGTTGTTTCTCTTGATGGCATTGAATTCATCGATTTACCAGCTCTGTTGTGATGCATTTTTTCTTTTCTTTTCTTTAAATAAATCAAGAAACCCTCTAAAAATGGTATATATTCAAACCCCAACCCTTAGAGGATGTGTAGGAAAAGATTGTTGAATCTAAAGCATGAATTTCTTACACAATTGGTGTTTGAGAGGAAGATGTTGTGCAGCAAAAATCTCAGGAAATGGCTCATCCAGCTCGTACAATTCACCATGTGCGGCCTGCAAGTTAGACCCCGTCTACGGCTGCGTAGGAGCCATCTCCTTCCTCCAACGCCAAGTCCAACGGCTTCAGAAAGAGCTCGATGCCGCCAATGCCGACCTCATCCGCTACGCTTGCTCTGAGATCCCTTCCTCCATCTCCGCACCGTCCGGGGTAAGCGTGTTTGGCCGGAGAGGCGGAAACAGAGGAGGAGGTGGTGGAGGTGGAGGGTATTATCAGCCTCCTTCTTTCCCTATGCCCTTTACCCCTCCTTGGAATGATGATGGGAACATTCATGGAGGAGGAGGAGCAGGTCAAGGAAGTATGTGAAAAAATGAAGGAAACCCATTTAGGGTTTCTTGTTTTTTCTCTCTAGCTTTGCTATTTATATTCCATCAATGCTCTAGCTAGCTACCCTCTCTTTCCCAGATTGGACATTTCCTAGCTAGCTAGAAATCACTCACTTCAACAACGCTTCTAAGTCATTTATTTGGGTAATTTTCTTCATCATTAGTGCTTGATGCACCCCATAATTAAGCATTCTATTAGTGTTTAAGCCTGTGGGATAAAACTAGACCTAAATAAAAGCACTGCAGTGCCATTAGAGTTTAAATTTGTGTCATTATTGCATGGTGAGTTACTTAAAAACATTTGTTTCTGCCATTGTTATATGCTTTGAGAATAAAGGAAATCATTGGATTTGTTTTCAAAAGATATTCTCTTAGCCTATTTAAGTCTTCAGTTTAGTCCTTTCTTTAATCTATTTATATTCCTCTTCTGCTTTGTTCTCGAGGACCACCATTTACACACTTTCATACTTTTCAAGTCTATGTTCAGCCGATCACAAACCGACCAAATTGACTTTTATTACTTTATATTATATAGTCTTCATTCTAACTTACGTGACTAATTTCCAGTTAAACACACGGTTTATCAAAAGTTTCCAACTATAAAAAAAGGAACATGCCAATGAGACACTGCATGACTCACTTGAACATGGTTAAATTCTTCTGTTTTTTTCTTATCTATTTCCAGGTTGCACTCTTCGTCTAGCTTAGCCAAACACCAGTGAAAAATGGAGGAAAACCCATATCAGAAATGAAGAAATAGAGGAAAAAGAGCAGTGTTTTCTTCAACTTTTTCTTTTTTTTGTTTCTTCTTTTTTCTACTTTTACTGTAATGGTGAGTACAATTCATCTAGCTTTGGTTTTTTTTTTTTTTAAATTTTGTTAAAGGATTCTATCTACGAACAGCACCTACCCACATCTTGTTCTTCTCTGCATCAGATTTCTCAATTATCTATCCACTCGAAGATCCGACCAACAAAGTGCCTGTAATTCTCTCTCATTTAAGGTTTAAATTTCTTCCTTTTTCTCTCTTCACCAACTGGGTTTTATCTATTAGCATGTTAATAAACAAAAAAATCAAGAAAATAGCTTGTGTTTTAGGTTATCAATTAAAAAAAAACGATAAAAATAGCTTGAGTTTGTTTGAAAATATAAAATGGAAGATACTCTGTTAACATTTTTTTGAAAAACAATAAAGCGGAATATACTGTGATATTGATTTATTGGAATGAGAAGGAATGATTTTTAGAGAAGGGAAAATAATAAAGAGGGTGATCTCAAAAAAAAAAATTCTTCAATTTAATTTCACTTGAATGTTGCATTTTACTAATTTGGTAGTCTTTGGATATTTTCCTAACAAGAAACAATTTTCTTGAACTGGGATATACATAACTTATAGGACCCATAGGTACATGTATAACACAATACATGAACTTATTAAATACATAACTCCCAAATACATGAATAATTAATTTTAGGGTAAAAATCATTTTAAACCTCAAAGTATCGACTTTTAAAAAAAAAAAAAACACCTTATAGTATTAACGTTAACAAAACAAACCTCAAAGTATAAAAAAAAAAACTTAACAATTAAACCTTGGCAGTGCAACGTATGTGCGCGGGGACTATACCCCCCCCCCCCCCCCCCCCCCCCTCCCTTTAAGGGGGGCCGTTATATTTAGCTCGGCCCTCCGTGTAACACGTGCATTGCACGTGTTACAGACAAATTTTAAAACGAGAGGCCGTTCTCCCGAGAACGGGGGGTCGATCTCTTTGGTTATTTAAGAAGATCAGTCATCCATTCTCATTCTTCACCTTCCTAAAACTCTAAAACCTCTCAAATATTTTCTTGCTCCGACAAATTTTTTCTATATTAGCAACGACAATGGATTATGATTCAAGTCGATCGGTTGATTTAGACGAGAAAATAACTTGTGATCTCGATGTGAATTGGTATTCGTACGACACGCCTGCATATGGTGATCTTTCAGCATTCGATCACTTGCATGAAAATGAAGAAATAAATGTGCATTCGACCTCCAGAACTCTAGACGATGAGATTCGAACACCGGTCGGTTCGGAGGATGATGAGGTAAAAAACATACTGGTAAGAGAAGAAATCTCAATGAGTTTTTTTTTTTTGAAAAAATATAGTTATTTAAAAGAAATTAGAGCGAAAATAGGTGAATATTTTTTGAAAAATGGCTATGAGATAAAATTCACCAAAAAGTGAAAATCGGTGACTGACGGCTGAGTGTGAAGATGAGTGTGACTAGCGATTGCATACTTCTAAGATGCAAGATGAGCATACGTTTCAAATAAAAAGTTTGATCGATTCTCACAGATGTTCGAGGAAAATTGAGAATCGACACGCTAGAGCAAAATGAGTGGCAAATCATTATTTTGACAGGTTCAAAAGTCAACATACGTGGAAAATCTCTTACATTATCGAGATAATGAGGAGGAATTTAACCGTCAATATTTCACCCAGTCTGGCCAGAAGAACAAAAAGCGTAGCTCGAACACGTACCAAATAGAATAGGGGGAAGTTTATTTTAGTTCGGCCCCCTGTGTTTTTGCACGTGCAACGCACGTGCGCGGAGGGTTCTAACCCTCCCCCCCCCCCCAACCCACGCACGCTTCGACCCCTGTGGAGAACAGGGGGCCGTTCACTTTGTAAAATGTGGAACAATGGGCTATCAGCCATCCGTCGGAGTTTAAATTGTTAGGTTTTTGATACTTTGAAGTTTGTTTTGTTAGGGTTAATACTTTAACAATTGTTAGGTTTTTGATACATTGAGTTTAAAATGGTGTTTACCCTTAATTTTAAAATGTCTTTTCAAATATGCATGAATAATTCAAAAGAAACAAAACAAATGACACATCATTATTGAGTTTATTTTCAACAATTTTTAAGCAAAATTCTGATTTATAATCCAAAATAGACAGTCAGAATTTGTAGTCCCAAAAAAAAAAAAACTTTGATAAATGAAATTATAATGATCCCAAAATTTTAAATAATCTTATATCCTTCGTTCCTCCAAGAACAATAGTATTTACATTTATAAGACTGCCATGTCTATAATATGAACATCAATGCATGCATAAATGTATATAGTCGTGCGTGTACACACATAAAAAATGAATAATGTTATCTTTATCATCTAATTTTATCTTTTTGAGATCATTAACTGCTATAATTAATATCTTTTTTATTTAATATTTATAATTTATTTTAATTATTACAGTAATTAGTAGTTAATGACTGACAAGCAAAAAATAGTTGGAAAGAAACTCTCAAAAGATTATAGATAATTCAAAGAATCAAACCCTAAAAATGTGTTAGGCTTCAAATATAGTAGTTTAGGGTTTTACAGCATATTCCTTCTTTTTTTCTTCTTTTGCAGAAAGGCTAATAAGAAAGTTTGGATTTCCTTGTTTTCTTCGACTGTCTGATCTCTCTCTCTCTCTCTCTCTCTCTCTCTCTCTCTCTCTCTCTCTCTCTCATGCAGACATGATATCTAAGTTATTACAGCAGTACAAAGCTTTATAATCATGAAATTTAACTGAGTCTCTAAGCCTGTTTCCTTCTCCACTTTTGTCAGTCTATCTCTCTCTCTCTCTCTCTCTCTCTCTCTGTATATTTCTCTTATGCAGACATGTGTATGCCTAAGTTATTAAAGCAGTACGAAGCTTTTATCATCATCAAAGTAAACGCACTCTCTGAGTCTGTTTCTTTCTTCACATTTCAGTCACTGTATATATATATATGTATGATTAAGTCAGGAGCAAACAGAGAGACATACTCACTGTGACACTCAAAATCAAGAGAAGTTAAAACTGTACTCTCTCACTTTATCTGATCTCTTCTGAGCACACGCTCGATGAACTATCGGAACCATCTCTGGATCCGGGTCCACCCCAATGTTTACAGTAAAAAGTCACGTCCATTGTCCTCCAATTCATCGCCCCCTTCGTTTCTCTCTCTGAAAACTCTCTCTCTCTCCTCTCCCTCGAGATTGCCAAAAGCATTGCCTTTTTCCTTCTTGGAATTTTTGGTGAATCAAATCTATTCTCTCCTCTGTCCTGAATCTCCTTCCCGTATCTCACATTTTTCTTTTGCTTAACCAGTGGTTCTTTTGTGTCTCAGATCAGCTCCATCACTGCAACAAAAGTGATTCTGAGATGTTCACAGTTTGGTTTTTGATTTCTGATTCTGCTTTAACTTCGTTCGAAGAGAGAGAGAGAGAGGAGAGAGTGGAAACTGCTTTTATTTCAGAATACATCAAACCCATCAATCTTCTTCTCTGCAGCAGAGACGTGGGAAAGAAGCAAAGAGCAGGTGAAATTTTGCAGAAGTTTCATCATACGAAGGACAAAAAACCAGACAACAGGATGTGGGTCGGGTCTTAACAATTATGTACGTAAACAATTTTCAAATGTACTGTCACAGTTCCAACTATAACCAAAAAAAATAAAATACAAGACACTAAAAAAAAAAAAATCAAATAAATTTCTCAACAAACTCATAACCGGCCTAACCCAGATAAAATTCAGGGTCACACCAAAATCTAACAGTTACGATGAAAACTATGAGCCGGACAACTTCCATCAAAATAATGAGATTATAGTAAGTTCGAATATAAACATTAGTAAATTTTCTTCAAGAAATTAAGATTTATTCACCAAAAAGACTTATTTTTTTGTGACCAACGAAATAAAAGCATATCACAATACTAAAGAAAAACTCAACCAATTTAGTATTGCCAGAAAAAATAATCTTAGAAAAACCTGAAGACAATTCCGATAACTGAAGTTGACTATCTACACAATCATAAAATCAACGTGATGGGACATCAGCTACTAACTCATAGATTGAGTTCTTCCCCCAGTAGACAAAGTTTCCTGATTACCAATACAAAATACAAGTGTAAGTTTCAATCACTTACAACACAAAATACAGCAAATAAAAGAATGGAAGGGTAATTAATAGTTCCATTTGTTTATCTGGAACTTCCAATATAATATTGTATGTTTTAGACTGCAGCTCGCACAAATTTGTTCTTAAAATAAATTCAAAACACGTTGTACTAGGTAAGGAAGAGAATTTTACTTATAAACCGCTCAATTTTCACTCTCCAAAACGATGTGAGATTGTGTACCCGTCACAATCAACAAAATCTTGGGTCGTTGTTGCATTCACAGTGCGGACTGCCACAGTTGACATCTAATTTAAAGTCTTAAGGTTGTCACACACCAAGACTACGTTTTTGTGTTATTAATATCATAAGAAATAAAGACTAAACACCAGGGTGTTTTTAATCATTTAATTTGAGGTAAAACTCTTCCAACAAGTGTGTCCAACTGGGGATTCATTTCTTAAACTAATCATTTATTAAAATTTCTCCCATAATCATACTCAATGATTACCATAGTTTTATAAATGGCAACCACTATGATTAGTGCATGAACATGCAAACAACCCTAAAAAAAATGGTAATTTAAATGTGGGCTAATAATTAGCACAGATTCAACTTCACTTTAATGAGCAGAAAGCAATGGACTTTGTCAGATCAGCAAATGATGGAAGCCATTATTAAAAAAAAAAGACAAAATTATCTGCTTAAAGTAATGAAAAACAATATTCTGCAATTCATCTGCAACAGTTGATTGAGGTTTTCTACTAAACAATGAAATGATCCTGATATGAAGAATATAAGGTAGATTTTGCCTTTCTGCAATCTGGAATATTAGTCTTAGTGGTGCTCCATTCTCTCTAATGCATGCTTTAAAAGAAAGAGAAAAAAACATGCTTCTAATCTGCCCATGTTTAGATGATTGAAGTGAGGTGCATTCCCAGTGAGAATTCGATTCTCGTTGGGGTTTGTTGACTTAAATTTTGTTTGGCTCGACCAGAATAACTTTTCGTGCAACGTATAATGCAATCATGAAGTTATTCAAAGAAAATTCGGTGTAATAATGATAGCGTAGACAGTCAAGATTCTTTACGAACGTCATTTGTTTCACATTAGTAGTTTGATTAGACTTAAAGTTGTAAACGTTATTTTTTATAATCACAAAAACGTAATCTTTGTGTTATTATTGTTAAAATAAATTAGTCCATAATATAATTGTGAATTATAACATTTAATTATCTTATAATATGGTTTTTGAAATCTATAGTTGAATTCAATACCGTCAATGATCATCTTCCAGGCTGATGTGCCTTCAAAAGGGCATGGCTGCACAAAAATCTGCTCGACTTTTCACTAGTTGAGCAGAAAAAAGGGGTAACTTTGGACAAGTATGACTTCCACTCTTTAGTTTGCCTTGAGCTGAAATTTAGACAGTGGCTCTTTAAATGAGAGAATGGAAAATCCTCAATGTTTCGTGGCTGGGAATGCAAGCTGGTCCAAAAAAGCTTTGAGTGCAACTTTGACTACACTGTTTTTTTGTGAGAGAGAAACCTCCAACTCGTGGGATATTGTGAGTTTCTAATCCTTTGCAAGAGTGTTACCTCCTTGAATAGAGGTAAAAAAAGGAATAGCTATAAGAGAAATCCACCAAAAACTCACAATGATGGATGCAATGTCGATCTACCTGCATTCAGACACACACAAGTGGTTCGGCCACTTGAGAGAAAACTCAAGGCCTGAAAGAAGATGCTTCTTCAATTTTCCAAAATGAACATTAGCTGCTCGAGACAACTGAGAAATAAGGCTTAAAAACCTCCCAAAAAACTAGGGTTTCAATAGTCCATAGAGCTTACAAAAGATACATCCCAAAGTGGCGAGGGATTTGGGACAAAAAAGTGTGTCTCCTTTTTAGGCAAAACAAACACTTGGCCTCTTTTCACTACTAAAAAATGGTCCAACCAGCTCCTAAATTTCTTGATACAAAAACTATAGATTATGAATTAAAAGGCTAAGCCATTAAACTTCGTCAATTGGGGTAATGTCATGAGCATTGCTCGGATGGCCTTCAAACTCGGCTTCTACGCCCTTGCTCCAAAATAACACGTGGAATGACTTCTCTTTGTCCCTTGCATGAGGCTTCTCCTCCAATTTATCAAAGAAAGAAGTATCGCAAAATAAAAATCAAAACTTTTTAAATCTAATTAATCAATTAAAAACCTAGGGTTTCAACTTCCCCTCAACTATCAATTTAATTATCCATTCCTCTTTTTAATTCCTTATTCATGCAATTGAATCAACCAAGTATTCTCGATTATTTATAAAACTCGTTCGAAATTTTACAAGAAAAGTTACTTTATTTTCCCTATATTTCTATGAGAAACTAAAACAACTTCATTAAGCGTACGACTTTCATAACAATTGCACAACACCCATAGATGTATTCTTATTTTATGTGTAAGTTAAATTATTAAACGATTAATAAGATGATGCGTGTTGAATAATAAAAAAAAGATAATAAATTCATTTTTTATTTGTTTGTGTTCTCCGTTGTATTCGTTTTTCATTATTCGCATTCATATTGACAACATCAGATCAAACAAATATAAATCGGTTGTGGATAAATAGATCAAATTATCTCTGCTTCATAGATTTTTTTTGTATTATTATTTTACTTAATTGAATTCACATGATGGGCTCATTGGATTTTCTGTAATACACGAAGTTACTTTTTGTGTGATATAAAATTTGATTAAAAAAATAGATAATCTAAGAAGAGATAACATAAGATAAAATATAATAGACCGCATATCCATTTTATTTTATTTTATCGATTTTTATATCTAAGAAATCATTGTATTTTCATCTGATCTGTTAATATTTTTGTTCATAATCAATTAAAAATTTCCCATTTTTTTCTTTTTTCAAAGCAATTAAAATTCTAACATATTTCAATTGGTGATCAGTCAATCAAAATTAATTTGAACAGAATCCAAAATAAGAGTACAAGATTAAAAAGAAATAATTTCCAATTAAATCAATAATTATGCTTCCATAAAACCCTAGAACATCAGTTAATTATGCTTTCAAGCCTTTCATAACAGAACTAAAAGCACAAACTTTAATTAAAGAAAACTCCAAAGCAAACACTGTCCAATATCATTACAAAATGTCGCGCCATATTTGCAAATAACGGCAACTTTCTAAATTTTCGAATCGTGAACACCGTGGCATTATGTTTGAGAATATCACGACTTTGATAGTAATTTGTTGAATTATTTACTTTTAAATATTTCTTTTTTACTCGACTTCGAATTCGACCTTTCATGTTTGTAGCTTAATATCGAATTCATGTCTTCTAATTTTTGAAACTTGTACATAAACAATAGAAAATATTTTTAAATGACAAATAATTCCAACTTTTTATATTAAGAATTAACAAAATATCACATTATGACTATTTAATAATAGGTATAAATCTTATTATTGTTTACCATCGGTAAATGATTTGATTTCCATGATAAGCCCAATCCACAAAAAGAAAGCAGCTATTTCGATTATAAGCCCAACTCCCAACCATTGGAGCCTTAAACCTTGACAATGTTACCTAAAATTATTAGAATCAAAGAGAGGAATCGAACCACATTAGTAGAGACCCTTTACTTGTCGTATAACTCCCATACGTGAAATGAATCGCCTAGTTTTAATCAAAAATATAATATTCGCGAAGATATGTTATAATTTTCGGCAGCCACTTTTAATTTGTAAGTGTCATGGGTTGAGGTTGTGTTGTATGGTGTGTTTCATAAATCATGTGAGATCGTGTTCCATAAAATCCTTGCAAGGCAAGTGTATCTAGGGTGCTTAATTACGTTCAAAACTTACGTTTCGTGTACTTTTTGAAAATCTCCAGGTGAGATATTGTTTTCACACACAAGTAGTTTGTCGTCATGCGATTATATAATTATACCTATCATGAATCACGTGAGATCTCGAGATCGTGTTCAGTAAACTTGTGCAAAGCAAGTATAGCAAGAAGCTTTATTTGGTCGAGAATTTACGTTGCGTTTATTTTGTAATCTACGTTATATTCACTCAGTAAACTCATGTGATCAGATTCTTTATTACCATATTACGATCAAATTATATTGTCATTTTTCGTTGCAAAAATCTTATATTCAGTAAACCTATGCAAAGCAAGTATGGTAAGATGCTTTATTTGGTCGAGAATTTACGTTAAGTTTACTTTGTAATCTACGTTACATGTACTGAGTAAAATCATGTGATCCTGATTCTTTCTTACCATATTACGAGCAAATTAGATTGTCGTTTTCCGTTGCGAAAACCTTATAAATGGCAGTACCCTGAGTCTCACAATTCATCACAGAAACTCGAGTAGTAGTGATCATCTCAGATGATTGAAGATGTAGAGACTAAGCAGCCATTAGGGTTGGGCTGGAGAGTTTGAGTCTGGGAATGGGTGGCATGGGAAAGAAGAGAGCAGGATTGATGCTCTCATGAACAGCAGTTTCATTGGAGAACAAGACATTATGGGTAAATTTTAACTGAGATTTTCTTCTTTATTAGCTGCTAATCTCTCCTTTTGTGTTCTTATTAGCTGTATATTGCAAAAATGGAGACTGATTATCTCTGTATATTGCAACAAAATAATTGGTGTGTGATGATTAAACAATCATTTTCAGACAAACAGGAAGAACAGAACATATTTTGATTTTCTGTGGAACATCGGGAGTTTGGTTTTTTGGTGTGTGTGCATGTTTTCTTAATCTAACTTTTTCGTCTTCTCCGACCAGTTTTTTCAGGCGGCGGAACAGCGGCGGCGTTCCCAGCTCTGTCCATTATCAGTTCTCGTCGGAGGGATTGGTGGGAAGAATCATAATGACTGGATCTTCGAAATTCTCTCGACAAACAGATTGAAATTCTCGTTTCGATCCAGCATGCTGATCCTCACGTACTTTGGACTAACCCCAAAGCTTCTCCCACTTCGCGTCAAGATTTTATGGACTCTGAGGAAGCTTCTCGCAGTCCTCTGTATCATCTTCGCACTTCAGCCATGCGAATGCTGCACCGGGTAAAGCAGAGAAAGTTCGTGATATTAGTAATGGTGATGAGTATTCTGATTTGGATTCTAGTTTTTTGGGGATTTTTTTCTCACCAGGTTGGGAGTCCGACATGTTTCCGAAGAAGTTGCAGTGCGCCGGAGAAAATTCAGGCAAACTGAACTTCCGGCCGAGTATTCACCGCAGCTCGGAGTTTCGCCCACCTTTCCTCCATTAGCCGGCGGCTGAACGCGAAGAAAGAATCAGGGGACTTTGGACCGCCATCCGCTAGAGTCTTCAGAAGTTTCGCCGCTCGGAGTTGCGAATCTTTCGACACTCCGATGGTATTGAGCTCTATGAACTTAGTCATCTTCTTCGCAACGTTTTCGTCTTTAACAAGAGCCCACCTGATTCCAGTCGGAAAGTTTCAGAAATTTTACGCTAACCAATTCAAAATTCGTTCTGCAGATAAAGAAAAACTAACCCGATCCGGGTTCCGGCGTGGCCAATGGATTTAGATACGGTGAACAAAGAGAGATCGTGGTCCGCCGGAGAAGTGATCGGAGTGTACTGCGGCCAGTAATAGGCGAGATCGTGAATCAGAAAACCGCCGGCTTTGTTCACCGTCGAATGCCTGACGAAGCCGTCCGGGTTGTTCGGGGAAGTCACAACCTCGATATATGGGCCTTCGCCGTCGAAGGCCCTTGCATCTCCGGCCCATTTGAACAACCCAGATTTCAGAAAATCAGTCATCGCCGGGTACGACTGCAATCGGAAAGCATCGCCGTTACTGGTTTTTCCACCATTAAATTACTGAAAAATTTCAAGTAAGTTTTCTCACCGAGTAGAACGGCGCTTCGGAGACGACGCTAATGGGGAGAGAGCCGGAGGAATCATGTGGGGAAGAGAGAGCATACAGAGCAGCCAAATACAGCTGGGAAGAGCCGGTTCCGACGACAATCCAACGACCTTCCGTCACCGCATTTCCGACTACTCGATGCAATCTCCGAACTTCGTTGGCAAACTCAGGCTCCAGAAACCAGCAGAGATTCTTCCTGTCAGGAGAAATACGAAATCGATTTGCCGCCAGGAATCACGATCGTCGTCTCCTCGCCCATCTTCTCCCAGTAATGCTCGTACATCGTCGGATCGCCGCTGCATCAATTTCAACATTTTAACACTTTCGATGCAAAAAATCTAAGAAGTTGCAGAGAAATTGAGTCAATTGGTCCCGTTATGGCTGCACAATCCAATGATTAGATGCATGCATTTATCGTCCGCCATTAATGAGCAGAGAGATCCAATTATTCAATCAGCAGAGAAAAAGACGACGGCGAACCTCAACACTACTCTGTTTTTCTCGGTCTAAAAAGATCAGAAATGGAAGAGAGAGAAGTTCAGAAGCAAAACCCATGGATCAGGGATAAAGAGAGACAGTGAAAGAGGCGTTGAAGATGGGGATGACTGAGCAGGACCTGTCGTTCTCCAACTGACAAAAACCAGACCAAGAATGGAACTACACGAAAACCAAATACGACTCTTGGTGGACTGATCTATCATCCATGGCTATGGCATGCTTTTAGTGGGTTAAATTCCCTTTTTTTGACTGCGATTTGTACCATTTCACGGCAACAATTTCGAAGCTGCAGTCTGGTTCGAATAAAGGAACGTCGGAAGAAAAATGGGAACTATTTCAAATTTGGACTCCGGCGAAAGGACGGGTTTCCGATGGGAAGAAAAAACGAGTTTCTCCGCCATGGAAATGGCTCTGAAGTTTGTTTAGAGTATAAGAAATAAATTATATTGACAAAGAAAGGGAGAATAGAAGGGAAGGATTTGATGCTTACTGATCGAGGTTGATGACTCTATCCTCTTCATCCGCCATTGTTGGAGCTCGACTCTGGTTCTCAATGGGGAAGCTATTAAGACCAATTTGGGCATCCTCAGTCAAAAGCTTCATCATCAGACTCACGTTCAAAGCAAGAGAAAGATTGAAGAGGTTTCTCAGCGAGAAAATGCTTAAAATCCTCGCCATTTCTCCAAAAATAGAGCAGAAAAGCCAGAAATAGAAGCAGAAGACGAAGATGACGACTAAGATGCAAAGACGAAACGAATGAAATGCGCTAGCTTTCTTCAGTGAATCAAGAGGAAGCAACCGGACGAAATTTCCGGCTAACCCCAGAATTTAAAAACGAAGAATATTCAAGTGACAAATGGATGGACAGAGCTTAAATGCGTTCAAAAATGGCGGATAAGACATCCAACAGAGACGATGACAGAAAAGGGAGAATCCAAACATAATTTACAAACCAAAGCTGGAACAAGCTTTTTGGGAGGCATACCCAGAAAACTCATCGAAACATCTCTCAAGAACAGAGCAACAGATAAAAAAAAAAAAAAAAAGGATTGATCTTGCAGAGTAGAATTGAAGGGTGTTTCGATTTAAGAAAAAAATCAGAGAGAGAAGAAGATAGAATTATTTATTGGGAAAGGAAGGAATCCGACCGAAGATTTTCTCAGCAACCAAGAAATCCCACCAGATTTTCCGAGCAAACTTTGCAGTTCGTTTTTTGAGACTAGATCTCATCTCACTCCCCAAAACAGACCCAGATGTAGAGAGAGAAAGATGAAGGGAGGAGAGAGGGAATATTCAAAAAGAAATGATTTTTGTATTGCAAAAGTGAAATCATGCATAGAACTATCAACAGATTCTGAGAATCATCTTTCAGAGTCCACCTTCAATCCTCCTCCCTCCCCCCTCAACTCTGACACTCTGTTTCTTTGTAATATAGTTAATTATTTCAAGTGTTCAATTATGGTAATTTCTTAGTTTTAAATCTTGGTTTTTTATGTTTTAAAGAGTTGAACAATTGTAAATTTGGGTAAATTACAATTTGGCCCCTACAACTAATTGAAATGAGCAATTTATACCGTAAACTTGAGTAAAGTGCAATTTAGCCCATACAACTAGGTGAAATGGGCAATTTACACCGTAAATTTTAATAATTGGCAAGAACAACCTTAATGTAATTGATAATGGGCAATATGACCCCTATCGTCATATTTTTTATCAAAAAATAACATTTTTTCACTTATTCATTTTTTTTTTCCGAAATGCCCCTTACTGGACCGAACCGGACCAGACCGGTTTAGCTAATTCCACTCTTATTTATTTTTTTTTTTTAAATCCTATTTCTCATAAAAGAGAAGACAGATTAATAGAATTAAAAAAAATAAAAAACCAAAGTGCAATTAGTCAAACCAGTCTGATTCGGTTTTGTCCAGTGAGGGGTATTTCGGGAAAAAAAATGAACAAATGAAAAAATATTACTTTTTGATAGAAAATATGTCGGTAGAGGCCATATTGCCCATTATCAATACATTAAGGTTGTTCTTACCTATTATTCAAATTTACGGTGTAAATTGCTCATTTTACCTAGTTGTAGGGGCCAAATTGCACTTTACCCAAATTTACTGTGTAAATTGTCCATTTCACCTAGTTGTAGGGGCCAAATTGCACTTTACCCTATAAATTTTAACCTTTTTATTTTTAAGGAATTAAAACCATGTTTATTCGGTTGAGTTGGATTCGGTTTGGTTTGGTTCGGTTCGGATTTGTTATACTGATTTTAAATTTTCAATGTTTTTTAGCATTTTCTTTTTCTAGTTGAACATATATATAATTCGAATATTTAGGTTGGTTTTTGGTTAAATTTCGACTTCAATTTTGGTTTATACAAAGCGGATTGAACTCGACAGCTCGATGTGGTTTAACCAATTTGGTTCGGTTTTTCTCATCTTAAATTATAATATATATATATATATATATAATGGGTTTTACCGCCTCTATTAAACTAATACAGCACTCCAACTCCATAATAAGGTTGACATTCTATTATTAAAATGAGTGGAGGCTTCCTTTATTGATAAATAGTTTAATATTTATGCTTAATTATTTTAAAAATAGCTTATTATAAAAATAAAATTAGAAAATAATTTATTTACTTGAACAAGTAAAAATGGTTGAAAATTCCAACAAAAAATATTCCCATTTATTTTATTTTGCATTAGTTACTTAATTATTATTCCCCATGACAAAAAAAGATTCATAATTAAATTAATCATCTAAATTCCCACAAAATATTCTCAACTTTTCTATGATTTCATTATTTGAAATTATTAATTATATATTAAATAAATAAATAAAGGGTAATTATCGATTTGAACTCTGTATTATGCACTTTATTTCAGTTAGTTCATGTACTAAAAAAATCGGCAAACCAAACCCTGTACTTTAATTTTTTTATCAGTTTCGACCTTCCATCAACAATTTTGTTAAACCCTCATTTAAAAAATTACCAAACGATATTGGATTCACATGAAATTTTTACCACATATTCGCTACTTAATGAGAAGATAATCGGAAATTTGTGTGATTTTTTAACACATGTATGATTTATTGTAATTTTATTTTAGTAATTTACAAAGATATTAGAATAAATCATACAAATTTTATAAAATCACGAAAATTTTTCTATTATTACCCATGATAGGGTGAACATGTAAAATTTTTTCAAATAAATCTAATATCGTTTGGTAGGTTTTTTAAAATTAATTTATAAATAAAGAAGAAACTGAGATTAATTTAAAAAAAATACCACAAGATATTAGATTATTTGAAAAATTTTCAACATGTTCACCACATCATGGGTAGATAATAGAAATATTTTCGCGATTTTCTAAAATTTGTATAATTTATTAAAATATTTTTATAAAATACTAAAATAAAATTACAATAAATCGTACACATCTTAAAAAATCACGAAAATTTCTATATTATCTTCTCGTTAAGTAGTGAACATATGATAAAAATTTTAAGTTAATCCAATATCGTTTGGTAATTTTTTAGATGTGGGCTTAACAAAATTATTGATAGAAGGTCGAAACTGATAACAAAATCAAAATATAAGGTTTGGTTTGACGGTTTTATTTAATACATGGGTCTAACTGAAATAAAGTGAATAGTTCATAATTACCAATAAATAAAAAAGAGGAGGACCCACAAAAAAATAATGATAAAATTGGAAGTGACAATAGCATAATTTAAAATAAAAAAATAAATGAATAAAAATTGACAAGACATCAAAATTCCTTCTAGTACACAAACTCCATGGACCTCTAATTGGATATATAGTCCCACAAAATCCACCAAATCAAGGTCATAAAAGAGAAATTCATAATATTTTAAATTATTAAAATTCAAAAAAAGATAAAATTGAGAGCTCACCCATAATCATTCATTCTTTCTTCACCCACAGTCCCAACACTTCATGCAAATATTAAAGGCTGATGGTCCTCCATTTTGGATGAAGAAAGCTGCACCTATTTATTGGATGGTCCTTCTCAAGGACTTCTCTTCCTCTCCTTTTTTTCCTCTTTTCTTTGCACAAAAGAAATTGGGTCCCTCTCGAGCGGACCCAAGTCCCGATTGATAAGTTCGAACCAAGTTTCGTCCAATTCTCATACTCCGTGAGGCCGGTTTGTAATAAAAAGAGAATTGACCTTTGCAGTTCGACTTTCGATTTCAGATGCAAATGCCAACTTAACTTATCGAATCATGGATTCAAAATTTAGCTCAAATTCAATCAAATTTAGCTCAAATTCAGTCAAAACCGAACTGCAACTCATTCCAAATCTTGCTTTAACTCGTGTTTCAGTTCAAACTTGACAAGTCCTTGACCCTAAACTTATAAATTTTTATAGTTTGGTTAGATTTGGGTATAAAATCAAACCATGCACGTATTATCGATTGTACTAGAATGAGTTGTTTATTTAGAATCATAGTTAATTTTCCTCTTTTTATTTTGAAATTTTTTCAATTAAAATATATAAAAAAGAAACTCTTGGAAAACCAAAAGGCCAATAGAGCAAATAATGAAAGCTTTTTGCTTGGGTGTTGCATAAGATGGAGAATTAACTGTAAAAGAGAATAAAAAAAAAATAAGTTTTTGAGAAGATTCCTCCTCATAATTTATAACTCCATTTGACTACAAACTGTTCAGTTAATTGCTTTCAAATCAAGCTGAGAAAGATTCTTAGGAGGAGACATTGATTAATTAATTATATTTTAAGAAAAGATTAAGAATGCAATGTACTCCAAACACATGTACATCGTCTCACGTCAACAGAAGAAAAACTATTGATTTTGTATATAATAAGAAGAGATTCCCTCAATTCTTGAGCTAACTTTTAGAATCAGTTATACCTTTATCATTTTGTCATGGTATCAGAGCTGAAAACTCTGTGCGATGTGAGAACCGATTAAATATGCTAGACGTGAAAGAAAAAAAAAATCTATCACGCTAGACGTGTGGGCGGGTGTTGTTCCATATCGATAGATGAAAAACTATTGATCCTGTATATAATATGAGGAGATTATCTTGATCATTGAACTAGATCTTAAATGTGTTCTACCCTGTGATTTTTTCCATTATAATCCTTCTGTACTTTTACTCCTCTGCAACACTTTTTATAGAAAAATTTTGAGGCAAAAACGACGACAAAAGAGACGATAATTGCAACTTAGAAATTTATTTTGGGTCTTTGATTTGCTAGTTTTTTAAACTTGAGAGTTATTATTAGGAAGCACGAAGGCCAAAATTAATGGGTTTAAGCCATTCGGAGTCTAGCTCAAGGACAATTGACGCCCCTACCTGGACCTCCATAGTAGAAGTAAGTTCCCCAGCCATTACTCTGCCCTTCTCTTACATCGTAGCAACCAGAATGGTCGGCCAAGAGATGCCGATTCGTCAACGGAATCACGTTATTGTCCCAGTCGACCACTCCCAAGTCCCTGAAATACGATGCTTTTCCGTACCCTTCTTCTGCAAAATGGCCGCTACCCATTTGAGTTGATGTGTGGAAGCCTGTTGTTCTGCTGTTGAAGATCTCTCCTCCGAACTGAACCATGCTGGCATGGCTCTTCAAGTGACTGAACAAAGTTTCCGGCCAGTATCCGACCAGTAGACCAGAACCGAGTTCCAGCCACCAATTTCCATGCTTTGGATCCTGCAGATTATGGTAATCTTCAGACTTCTGCTTCATTTTTAGGGTTTTTGATTCGTTCTTTCTCTTGTTATGTTGGGTGTTGTTGAAATTGAAGAAAACCCACCTTCCAAATCATTAAACTGATGTCAAATTGTTTGCCATTGTATGATGATCTTGGAGAGATTGCTGCTCCAATTGCGATTTTGTTATTTGTCTGAATGAATCCCGAGCAAAGTAAGTTGTAGCAGCCTGTGGTTTGGTATGCATCACTCTGAATCAAAACAAATAAAATATTTAGTTGTGTATTATGATCGTTTCTTTTGGAAATCTAGAGAGAGAAACTCACCGTCCAGTAAGTGAAAAACCTTGGATTATTATCTCCATAAAGCTCAGGGCTAACCTGTAGAACAATTATAAATACTGACACTAAAAGTTTGGGAGAGTAGAGATTAAGTGTACTGCAAGAAGAACTGTAATTTTAGGAGACTAGCCTGCCAACCAGCTTCAATGGTGTTTAGATCACTGCCAAATGAGCCTGCAATTAGCCATATCTGGGACAAGCTGAACTCATTCTGATAAGCTACAATTGGGGCCCAAACATTTATAGTTGCCTTTGCTCCGTAATATTGATCCCCATTCACAACTAAAACTGCATGCTGATGATGTAGAAATTAGCTGGTTTTATACAAATGTAACTTCTTTGAGTTATGCTTTGGTTATTACTGGCTAACCTCGTGCCCTTTTCCCGACGAGTCTCTTCGAACACTTCTCATCGTCTTTTTCCCAAAATTCTGGATAGAACTTCCTCTGAGGACGTCGCTTTCCGTTGTTCTTCTTATCGGAATTGTTCCTTCTGGGCATGATTCACCCGACTGTGTCCAAATCTGGAAGCTTTCTGAGATTGCATCCATGGAGTCTCTGCTCTTAAGTCTCTCTGGTGGATCCTGTACAAAAACCTCAGGTTTTAGATTCTAAATTAGACCATAAAACTATCTTACAGTAGCGGTTTATCAACGGAGGACATTACTACCAGTGGCGTCCGTCCTCGAAGTTTGAAATGGTCGAAAGATGGTTGAAGATGAGAAGGAACACAGTCAATAATATCGCCATCCAGGCTCTGCAACATATACATGCAAGAAATCAAGAACGAATAAGCTTCCAATTTCAACCCAAAACCAGTAAGAAAAAACAAAATACCCGAATTGTTTTAACTGCAGGCTTGTTGATTCTCCGCAGGTAAGCTCTGAGAGTGCTGGTCAGCCTCGACAACTCTCGGCCTGATCGAAAAGTTCGGTTGAGAGTCACATCTGCAGCAGTGGGTTGTAAGAGGAAGAAGATAAAAACTGAAGCAATTGCAAGGAGAAAAACAACAAAAGTTGTAGTTTGTTTCTGAAGCAATGACATTGTGGTTTTAGTATATTTTTGATGTTCTTTCGTGGGTTTGATTTGGATTGGTTTCTTCTCCAGTTTTGTTCATCAGATTGTCGAAGAACAACTGGAAAAACTAGAGCTTTTGACAGACAGCATCAATCTGCTCTACTGCTTGATCAGATTGGCAAGTTTGGAATAGCTTACTCCCCCTGCAATCTGCTTTATATAGAATTTATCAACAGATTCTGTCTTTCTCTCTCTAACATTTACAGTGTGATTCAAAGGGTGAAGTGAGAGAGAAATCATTGCTATCACAATCAATTGTATTTCACGTCATGGAATAAGATGGGACGATAATTCATTGCAAAATTAATGAAAGATATGATTATGTTCGGCCTTTGTCCATGGCGTCACGGTCATCAGTGTGTGATTTGAATCACCATAAAATGCATGACAACTCATTGTGCTTGTTCACTCTTCGTTTCCATTCGCATACCATGAGCAAATCCACCCACTCAGAGTTCTATTACGCGATCGTCAGAGTTCGAAATCATCGAAAAGATGATCGACAGAGTTAAATCACCTCATTAAACATAAAATATTATATACACGGACTGAATTTAACGAATGTTGACAGCTAAAAGATAGAAGTTCTATATCATTTTAAATTTTTCAATACGAGACAGAGTAAATTATTTATGTATCGATAGGAGGAGGCGTGATCGGTGGTAGTAGAATATGATGATGGCGAAGCATAGGATAAAAGAGAGGACTTTATTTATTTGCAAGTGGAAAGCAACTATTACCTTCCTAGAAACCTTTAAGTATGGCCTTTGCCTTCTTTGCCTGTGCCTTCAGCTTCAGCCAGCCCAAGTCTCTTTTCGTAGGGGAGTGGTGGGTGCTTCACGCTTCCCACTTTCAAAGACCTCTCTCTCTCTCAGTGCTCTCTTCCACCAATGAAGGAATATTGGACCATGTCGAGAGAGAGAGAGAGAGAGAGAGTCACTTTCACTCTTGAAAGATTATAGTTTGGTTGTAGAGATCATCATGCCCTTCCCTAAGTCACTCCTACTTAGGGTGGAAATCGGTTTGGTTAAAACCAAATCGAATCGAACCATACTGAGATTTTCGGTTCGGTTATTCATTCTTTCTTTAAAAAGTTGATCAAAATCAAACCGAATTTATAATATTCATATAAAATCGAGTTTAAATCGAAACAAACTAAGAAGCAAAACCGAATCGAGCAAAACCAAAAATATCGATCTGGTTCGGTTTGGTTTCGAAAGCTGATCGGTTCAGTTTCGGTTTCAAAAAAATTGAAACTGAATCGATCGAGGATGGAACCGAATCGAACAAGACCGATTCCACCTGTACTCCTACAAAAGTATAATAAGATAAACTACATTATACTTTGTTAAGATGTGCAAATAATTAAATTACCTTCCACTCAACCGTTTAAATTTTTTAAAATGTCGATAATTTATCATACTTAGTACTCGTAGATAAGAAGAGAAAGATCGTGTTAGATTATGGTAAAAGGCTACTCATTTAATGTATTTTTTCGAAAGTTTTAACTTTCAAAAACCTTAATAGGAAAGTTAGGGTAACTAATATTGATGTAGTAAAATGTGTAACTAGTCTCGTACAATCGTCATTTTTAAGGTGCTAATCGATAACGTTCAAACCGATGGATTGAATTAAACTATCACATGCAATGTACGTTAGATAATCATTAAGGTAATTTGAAATTGATATTTTGTAAGTGACATTTCAAATTTACTATCATAATTGTTACTATAACGTCGTCTCGTCTTTATATTATACGCTAGAGTTTGATGATCTGAATTATAATTGGATCAGATTGAAAAAATTGTTGAAAAATAAAATCTTAATATTGATATACGGATCCGACCAGGTTAAATTAAAATTTAGATTACACTAAATTCTAACAAAAACTATAGTACTGCAAAAATTAATAAAATAAAATTATGAATTTTTTTATGATCTAAGGTGGTGTCGAAGAGATCAGATCAATAAGATCTTGATGTGTGTGTCTATATATATTGCGTGACAAATTAGATTACAAAATAATGTCAAGACGATGACATATTTTGTCTTAAGTCGTCCAACGTCAAATCTAGTCTTGGGTTGGATGGTCAAATTCTCTACGAGAATCGGGTCACTTAACCTTTACATTCACCTTCTGGTCGTGATAGATTCATTCTTAATTTGATTATAATGTTTTCCTTGAGTTGTTTGTTCTTAATCTCATCGAAAGAGAGTAGCATTTGATCAAAGTGGACAGTGGGTTCTTGCAACTGTTTCTTCATGGTCGATTTTGCCATACCAATTTTAATGATTTTACACTACTTGGAAATTTTAATATGAAAACTAGTTGAACAAAGGGAGTAATGGGAGTTGATTTTGTTTTTGCTTGTGATGAATATTCATATTTAAAAGGTGACAAAAATGGGTTTTGCAGGATGTTGTTGCAGTAATTCTTGATGCATTTCTCGATGCATTTCTACAGTCAAATATGTAAGTATTTGATCTTTTCATCATATGTGTAAGGGTTATAATATATGATGGTAACGGCCATTGATGGAGTGCAGCGAGTCAGCTAAGTGATCGTAAAGAACATGCCTTTTGTGCGTGGAATGCATCTCTATATTATACTCTTTTGTTTAAAATGCAGCAATCTTATAGGCAGAAATTGTTAGATCTCTTCTGCATTTCTCGATGCATTTCTCGATGCATTTCTCGATGCATTTCTCGATGCATTTCTCGATGCATTTCTCGATGCATTTCTCGATGCATTTCTCGATGCATTTCTCGATGCATTTCTCGATGCATTTCTCGATGCATTTCTCGATGCATTTCTCGATGCATTTCTCGATGCATTTCTCGATGCATTTCTCGATGCATTTCTCGATGCATTTCTCGATGCATTTCTCGATGCATTTCTCGATGCATTTCTCGATGCATTTCTCGATGCATTTCTCGATGCATTTCTCGATGCATTTCTCGATGCATTTCTCGATGCATTTCTCGATGCATTTCTCGATGCATTTCTCGATGCATTTCTCGATGCATTTCTCGATGCATTTCTCGATGCATTTCTCGATGCATTTCTCGATGCATTTCTCGATGCATTTCTCGATGCATTTCTCGATGCATTTCTCGATGCATTTCTCGATGCATTTCTCGATGCATTTCTCGATGCATTTCGGCAATTTCTACAGTCAAATATGTAAGTATTTGATCTTTTCATCATATGTGTAAGGGTTATATATGATGGTCACCGCCATTGATGGAGTGCAGCGAGTCAGCTAAGTGATCGTAAAGAACATGCCTTTTGTGCGTGGAATGCATCTCTATATTATACTCTTTTGTTTAAATGCAGCTTCCTTCACTGCACTCCTATGGAAAACCCTGAAAACTTTGATTCCTATTTGTAGGAACCAATACCTAATTCAGTTAGGGTCGAGATCAAATCTAAGAGCAGGATTGAACTCCGATCGGGTCCGTCTGTGAATTGACGAAGATGGTGAGCAAAGCAGAGGAGACCCGGTTGAACAGTCTCGAAAACCAGGTGGATAATGGAGGAGGAGGGGATTGGAAGTACCTTTGTCTGGTTAGGAAGCTCAATGTTCGACGTCCAGACAGGGTTTTGAAGTACGGCTTGTTAATCTTGAATGATCCCAAAAAGCGATCAACTTCGGGTTACGATGGTGAGTTTCAATCCCCACTTTTTCGTATTTCGTCAAGTGATTCTTAGATTCAAGCAATTTTTTTCAAATTTTGAATTCTGTGAATGGATGTCTTCAAGTACGTTTCGACTCGATTGGGTCGACTATTGAAGTTAGAACTGCTTTAGTGGGAAAGTTTGATTTGTGAAGTTGATTCACTAGTACATAGTTTGGTAATTATGGTTCCAAGTTTGGGACTTTGATTGAATGGTGAAGCTTTATGTAGTACTGATTCATTGGTAAAACTTGATTGGGTTGTAAAACAATACTTGAGCTGGAAGATTGATCTGCAAAGGGGAATATAAATGGTGTATGAGAAAAAAACTAAGTTATCTTTAGCTGAGAGAAACCTATCTAAGTTTCCAATGAGCTTAAGCCTTTATGGGATTAGACGAGATGACCAAAAACTAGCCTGAGGCACTCACACTCGTAAAAATTGTTCTTTATCCTTTAGGCAATAGTCTTTTACACGGTACAGTTTTGGCTTAATTTATGTTTTAATTCTTGTAGAATGGACCCTATATGAGCAAGTAGTAATTGCTGCAATGGATTGCCAAAGCCTTAGAAGTCGCAAAGGTAAAATTTCTTCGGTTTTCTTTGTTATTGTGTTGTTAATCTTTTGCACTTGACTACCTTAGGACGGACTTCAGATATGTAATGAGAAAATGCTCATTGAGTAAGCCTTGACTACTTATCATACGAACAAGGAGAGGCTCATTTTAGCTATTTGTGAATAACACTCTGTATTTCTCTTGTTGATCTACGAAGGTTATTATTTTATGATAGCATCAGTCGTTAAACCATTAAAGTAAAATATCCGGTTACTTTAAGAAAGACAAGTTTTTGATGCAAAATTTTTATGTAATTTGAAAATTTCCTTGGCTTGTTTCTTGCTTCTAATGACTTTCTTGAATTTTTTAACTACATACTTCTAATTTATTTGCTTTTGCCTTAGCCTTGTGTTTATGCTTGATTCTCTCTCCTTTTTTTTTATTGTCACTTGAACTATTGTTCTTGTCTCTTTTCAACCTCGAAGGTTTAAAATCGGAAACTAAACCAATATTGATTATTTTGTCTTGAAGCTGATCGTTTCAATATTCTATCTGTAGGATTGCATAAAGGTACTAAACCAATATTGATTATTTTGTCTTGAAGCTGATGGTTTCAATATTCTATCTGTAGGATTGCATAAAGGTCCTAAGTAAGAAGTTTCCAGAAAGTAAAAGAGTTGGTAAGTTAAGATGAACTACGTTCATTATACGCTCTCTATAAGCGTTCCCATGCGTGATATTATCAGTTTACTTATAAATTTATGGTAAATAATGACTAGCCAGCCATCCATCACTTGTTAACTCATTTCTTTAAGACTTAGTGTCGTTATAAAGATTAATTGCTTCATTTTTTTTCTCACTTCCCCAAATAGCCGCTTTCTAAACAATGTGTAGAAATGTTGAATGATCCATGACTCCGAACTGTAAACATATGTTTTTGGGAGTGGATTGTTGCTATAACGATATTTCAACTTTTAAATTGAACAAAAGACGCTTCCTTGATGCTAAGCAAAAAGTAAGGATCTTTTGAAGACTGGGCATACTTGTCACTTTTTGTTTCTAGGGATGGAACAAAGTGGTGTAATATTTAAGGTAAAATCCCATGGTTATATAGTTCCTTGGCAACATACTAGGGTTATGATTAGTAGATAGGCTATAAATCGAAACATTTTAGAATATACTCATTTTTCTTTTGCTTTCTAGTTAGAATGAAATAACGATATCTTTCCCTTTATGATTTCTGACGATACTAAGTTTGACAAGAAATTATATAATCGCATGATTCATGCATGATCGATCCTACATTTTCCATATTTGAAGTTGTTGGAATTGAATCATTGATTATAACTCAGTAATTTGTCTTTCCCTTTTATGGAAAAAAAATATAGGACGACTGGAGGCTATGTTGCTTGAAGCGAAGGGTTTGTGGGCTGAGGCAGAAAAAGCTTATTCAAGTCTTTTGGAAGATAATCCATTTGACCAAGTTTGTTCTTTTCTGTTTGAACCGCTTAGAAATGTGTTATTTAATAAGCATGACAAGTATTTGTTATTTTGTAAATAGATAGTGCATAAGCGGCGAGTTGCTATGGCGAAGGCGCAAGACAATAGTATCGTGGCCATTGAACGCCTCAACAAGTATCTTGAAATGTGAGACAGAATTTGTTTATGAAATTTTACGCAATCTACCTAATCGGATCTTGGGAAAATGTTGAATTTTTTTTTATCTCGTTATTAGATTTATGGCCGATCATGATACTTGAAGAGAACTGGCTGAATTGTATGTCTCACTCCAAATGTGAGTCGGTCTTTACTTTCCTTTCACTTTAAAAGTTCGAAAAAAATATATATAATCTTGTTTTCTCACAAGTCTATGCACGGTTTATCTTAATATGAATGAAGGTACTAGCAAGTCTTGTTCTGCTATGAGGAGCTTATACTATCTCAACCCACCCGTCCTCTACATCACTGGGCCTATGCTGATGTAAGTAGCTTCTTCGTTTCTTTTTTACACAGCTTCGTATTCAGTCGCAATATTTGTATTTGGGAAATGTCCAACTACTTCATCTCCTCACAGTTCGAATGTCGGAAACCTTCTCGTAATAGAAATATGTTTGATTAGCCGTTGACTCTTGCTTGTTTCCTTCCGAGTACAGGTTTTATTCACGCTTGGTGGTCTCGAAAATCTTGGGACTGCAAAGAAATACTATGCTTCCACAATAGATCTCACTGGTGGAAAAAATACCAGAGCACTTTTTGGTATTACCTTGGTGAGCTCTCTCTCTCTTTTTCTCTGCACAAATTGTTGTTCTGCAATTACTAACTTGGCCAATCGACATGTCTATTTTTCTCGTTGTTAATCGAATGAAAGTTTTATTTTTTATGCAGTGTACTTTTGCCATTGGGCAGCTATCGAAAGGGAAAAACAAAGAAGATAAAGAGAGCCAAGAACTACCGACACTCGCAGCCATTGCATTACAGAAGGATTACAAACAAAGAGCTCCTCAAAGCTCCCTCTACTTCAGCATTGAAGAACTTGAAACTCACATCATAATCAATCGAGGATTCTTTCTTTTTCCAACCCACTTTTTCTTTTTCTTTTTTCCTAATAAAGTCTTGTTATTTTATGAGTATTTTGTATTTGATTTATCTGTTTTCCCCTTGAAATTTTTGGATGGAACTTGAACAGTGAAGTTATATACAAGTTTGGAACTTAGACAATGATGATTTTGTATTTGGTACTTATATACAGGTTTGGAGAGTAAAATAAGAAAATTATTCAAATTAAATCATTCAAACGAAGGAAAATACTAACCAATTACTCTACAAATCTTAAAATGTATGAAAGAAAGTAAAATGTACGTATCAAGCTCGTCGTTTACTCAATCGCCATGAGTTAGGCTCATGGTATCTATCATATAACGGTTCAATTCGCTCTTGTCGTTTCCACTTGCTCATTTTTGTTGAGTCGGCAACCTTGAAGCACCTTGGAGCTAGTTCTACGAGCCATTTTGGGTCTATGACTATGACCTCTCGCATGTATTCTTTGCTTGTCATAAGCAATTCATTGTAAATAACCCAATCTGGTTGTCTTTGGAATAGTGTTTAAGTCTAACTAAGTTTTTGATGATGTATTTGGAGGAGTAATATATTTGATTATGTTTATTAATTGAGAATAATGAGTTTTGCATATAAAATCAATCGTTTTTTAAATACCCTTGGAAATGGTATTTTAGTTTTCTAACAATATTGGTTAAGTGTACATGGCTAAAATTGTATAGAATGTTCACATTAACCGATAGCTAAAAGACAAAGAAGACATCCACCGGTTGAAGAAAAGAATGGCATCCACCGATAGGTAAACGACAAAAACAGTGGAGTTTAAAGAATCACACATGCCGATGGAGTTCAAGGCTTGCATCTGCCGATGGAGTTCAAGGCTTGCATCTGCCGATGGAGTTCAAGGTCTGCATGTGCCGATGGCGTTTTCAAGCTGCCGGAGTTCAAGGCTTGCATCTGCCGATGGAGTTCAAGGCTTGCATCTGCCGATGGAGTTCAAGGCTTGCATCTGCCGATGGAGTTCAAGGCTTGCATCTGCCGATGGCGTTTTCAAGCTGCATCTGCCGATGGAGTTCAAGGCTTGCATCTGCCGATGGAGTTCAAGGCTTGCATCTGCCGATGGAGTTCAAGGCTTGCATCTGCCGATGGAGTTCAAGGCTTGCATCTGCCGATGGAGTTCAAGGCTTGCATCTGCCGATGGAGTTCAAGGCTTGCATCTGCCGATGGAGTTCAAGGCTTGCATCTGCCGATGGAGTTCAAGGCTTGCATCTGCCGATGGAGTTCAAGGCTTGCATCTGCCGATGGAGTTCAAGGCTTGCATCTGCCGATGGAGTTCAAGGCTTGCATCTGCCGATGGAGTTCAAGGCTTGCATCTGCCGATGGAGTTCAAGGCTTGCATCTGCCGATGGAGTTCAAGGCTTGCATCTGCCGATGGAGTTCCGCGATGGCGTTTGAAGATACTTCTGCGATGACATTTGAAGCTACTCCTGCCGATACCGGTTCAAGCGTTGAAGTGTTGCATCATCCGATGGCTTTTCAAGTTGCATCCACCGATGACGTTCCGATTTTTTAAAGCTGCTTCCACCGGTGATCTTCCGCCAAATTTGAATATAACCGCGAAGCTACAGTGACGTCGTTTTCAGCATTAACTCCAGAACTTTAATGGCGACGACGAACAACAATTTCAGATGCAACGGATATCTGCTTCAGTACGGATGTTTCCCAACGGTAACATTTTTCCATTTGAAGAATGAAGCATTCAATTCTGTGAAGCAGAAATCAGACAGAGAATTTAAGCCGAGGTTAGAGCACGAAGAAATAACTTTTGCAAATTTTTACTCTTGAGCCCTAATCTGCTAAATTTATCATACTCTGTATTTCATCTACTCCTCTCGAACCTAAACTTGAGATTTAACCTTTGAGGGAGTTTAGATTGTATTGATTGTTGCAAACTCAAAATCTGTATAAGGCAGTGGATTATCGCTCGTGAAGAATAATCCAGAATTGTAAAAGGCAGTAGATCGACGCCCGGAAATTCGATCTTGTATTCTCGTTGAGGAGAAGGTTAAGGATCTTCAAGGGGGAACCTTGAAGCGTGGATGTAGGCAGGTTTTGGCCGAACCACGTAAAAACTCTTGTGTTGGTTTTTCTCTATTTCTCTCTGTTATTTTTATTGTTGTGTTTGCTTGCTGATTAGTTTAAGAAATTTTTAAAAGATCTAATTCACCCCCCTCTTAGACAATCTCGTTCTTACAATTGGTATCAGAGCAAGGTAAATCATTGTCTAAGTTGTATTTGAATACTTGGTGAGATATTTACCATGGCATTCAACACAAACTCTACACAAGTAGAAGGTCAGTCTACCACTAGACCTCCGTTCTTTGACGGTAATGATTATGTTTACTGGAAGTCTAGAATGAGAATATACGTTCAAGCTGTGGACTATGAATTATGAAATAACATAAAAAATGGTTCATACATTGCTGTCAAAACAGAGAATGGTGTTAGGATCCCCAAAGCTTCACACGAACTAAATGATACAGATAAAAAGAATTTGAGCTTAAATGCCAAGGCTATAAACACCTTGTACTGTGCTCTGAATATAGACGAATTCAATAGAGTACAAGGGTGTGAGAGTGCCCAAGAGATTTGGCGCCTATTAGAGGTCACACACGAGGGCACAAATCAAGTAAAGGAGAGCAAACTGAATATGCTCATACACGAATATGAATTATTTTCTATGCCTAAGGATGAGTCTGTATCTTTCATGTTTACAAGATTTACTAACATAACTAATGGTTTGAAAGCTCTTGGTAAATCTTATTCTAGTGAAGAAGAGGTCAGGAAGATTCTCAGATGTCTTCCAAGAAGCTGGCAGGCAAAGGTGACTGCAATTCAGGAAGCAAAGGATCTCAAAGCTCTCAAACTTGAAGAGCTCATTGGCTCTCTGATGACTCATGAGATAACCATGAGGGCCAATGACAAGGAGGATCTTAAGGAAAAGGAGATCTCCAAGAGAAAGGACATAGCCCTCAAAGCCTCTTCAAGCAAACCAGATGAATCTGAGGAGGAAGAAGATGATGAGGACATTGCTCTCATCACTAGAAGATTTAGCAAGTTCCTCCAGAGAAAAAAGATGCATGAGAGGAAATTCTCGAAAGAAGAAAAGCCTCAAAAGGAAAAGGAGATCACTTGTTTTGGGTGTGGAAAGCCGGGGCACATGAAGGCCGACTGTCCACATGCTAAGAATCCCAAGAAGTTCAAGAAGAAGGCTATGAAGGCCACTTGGGATGACAGTGAAGGTGACACCTCCTCTTCAGAAGATGAGGAAGTTGCAAATCTGTGCTTCATGGCACACGAGGAAAAGGTTAGTACTTCTTCTTCAAGTACTTTAAGTGATAGCGAAAATGATAATGAAGAAGGTGAACTAATTGACGCTTTTAATGACCTGGTTAAGCAATTTAGCATGTTAAAGGCTAAATATAATTTGTTGAAAAGTGAAAATGCAAATATAGTTGAAAAGCATGCCAAGGAAACTAATCTGTATGAAAAGGAAGTTAGTGAACTTAAGAAGAAAAATGAGACTTTGAATAAACTTGTTCTTTGGTTCTCAAATGGTAGCAAGAACCTAACACTGCTGATAGGAAATCATAGAGCTACTCATGATAAGGCAGGTATAGGTTATGATAAGTTCAATAAAAGGAAAGTTTTCAAGAATTTCTTTGTTAAACCGTCCACTTGTCATGCATGTAATGAAGTAGGACATAAATCCTTTGAGTGTCCCTTAAAATCAAACAATATAAAATCTGGCAGTAAACTGCAATGGGTTCATAAGGGGACCAGGCCTAACACTAGGATCCAAAAGATTTGGGTACCTAAGAAGACCAATTGATTACTGTTTTGCAGGTTGAGATCTCTCCTGGAAAGAACCAATGGTACCTCGACAGTGGATGCTCGAGGCATATGACAGGAGACTCAACCATGTTTGCTGCTGTCAACAAAAAGAAAGGAAGTGTCACTTTTGGTGGAAACCAAAAGGGCAAAATTGTTGGCATCGGCAATATAGGTAACAGTTGTAATCCTATTATTGAAAATGTGCTTTTAGTTGAGGGATTAAAGCATAATTTGCTTAGTATTAGCCAGTTATGTGATAAAGGATATGAGGTGATCTTTAAATCAAACTCTTGTTTAATTAAAGATGCATCTAGTGACAAAACTCTGTTTTCTGGCTATAGGAAAGAAAATATTTATATCATTGACTTGGATAATGTTGTTTGCATTGATGAAAAATATTTTGCTGTGAATTCTTCAAATGATAGTTGGATCTGGCATAGGAGATTAGGACACGTAGGGATGGATACCTTAGATAAGATTACTAAGGAGAATTTAGTTAGAGGAATCCCTAAGATATCCTTTGAGAAGGATAAGGTTTGTGATGCCTGCCAAATGGATAAGTAGATCAAAAGTTCCTTTGCATCAAAGAATGCAATTTCTACTTCAAAGCCTCTCCAACTCCTTCATATGGACCTCTTTGGTCCCTCCAATATAACAAGCTTAGGAGGCAAATTCTATGCCTTTGTCATTGTTGACGATTTTTCTAGATTTACTTGGGTATATTTTCTGAAGTCTAAGGATGTAACGACCCTATTTTCCAGTAAGATATTGTTCGCTCTGGGGATTGGGCCGTAACCCAATATCCTCCCCTCACGAATTTGTTTGGCGAGAACTTCCCGGAAGGTCACCCAACCTGGAATTTCTCTCGCCGAAGCACTTTTAACTTCGAAGTTCTTATGGGATCCGTTGTCAATTGTGCTTCAAAACGCGTCTTGCTATGTTGGAAGGGTCTCTTTACATATGTTTCATTTCCACATACTTCCTCAAGCGATGTGGGATTGTGACGACCCCCCTTTTTACGACCTGTCACCTTCCAGTTCGCCCGCGTGGACGTACCGCCATCCGGGTTTCGGTTCATGCAGCCATCGTACCCATACGTGCATATTCGGGTCATCACAAAGGCTGAGACTTTTGATACCTTTTTTTGCTTTAGGAAAAGAGTTCAAAATGAAAAGGAGCTCACCGTTATCGCTATTCGTAGTGATCATGGAGGAGAATTTGAAAATGAAAGATTTGAACTCTTGTGTCTCAAACATGGAATTGAGCACAACTTCTCATCTCCTAGGACCCCTCAGCAAAATGGTGTTGTTGAGAGGAAGAATAGATCTCTCCAAGAGCTTGCTAGGACTATGCTTAATGAGAATTATTTTCCTAAGTACTTCTGGGCTGAAGCTGTTTCAACGGCTTGCTATGTATTCAATCGGGTCTCCATAAGACCTATTCTTGAGTAAACTCCCTATGAGCTTTGGAATGGCAAAACCCCTTCTGTTAAGTACTTTAGAGCCTTTGGTAGTAAATGCTTCATTCTTAATACTAAGGATAACTTAGAAAAATTCGATTCCAAATCTGATCTTAGAATTTTTCTTGGTTATTCTCTGACCAGTAAAGCATATAGGGTTTTCAATAAGAGAACTCTAGTTGTTGAAGAGTCAGTTCATGTCAACTTTGATGAGTCCCCTCAACCCACAATCAATGTGGATGAGGATGATATTTTGGATAAACAACTAGATTCTCTTTTTTTTAGAAAAATCTAGTGATTCTCTTCAAGTAGAAAAATCTTTAGAACTTTCTCTACTTCTCTAGATATTATTCCTGTTAATGATGAAAATCTTGTTCTTCCTAGATATTGGAAGTATGTCAAAGACCATCCAATAGATGAAATTTTAGGTAGTCCTTCTTTAGGAGTTAAGACTAGATCCTCTCTTAGGAATCTCTGTGCCAATGTGGCATTTATATCTCAAATAGAGCCCAAGAAGTTTGAAGAGGCTGAGGGTGATGAAAATTGGATTTTAGCTATGCAAGAGGAGCTAAATCAATTTGAAAGGAGCAAGGTATGAGAACTTGTTTCACGGCCTAAGGATCATCCCATCATTTGAACTAAATGGGTCTTCAAGAATAAATTAAATAAAAATGGGATTGTTGTCAGAAATAAGGCTAGACTAATAGCTAAGGGATACTCTCAAGAAGAGGGTATAGATTTTGAGGAATCTTTTGCTCCTGTAGCTAGATTAGAGTCAATTAGAATGCTCTTAGCTTTTGCTTACTACAAGAACTTCACACTCTTTCAAATGGATGTAAAGAGTGCATTCTTAAATGGTTTCATCAATGAAGAAGTTTTTGTTGAGCAACCCTTAGGATTTGAAGCTTTCGATAAACCCGACCATGTCTACAAATTAAGGAAAGCTCTTTATGGTCTTAAGCAGGCTCCTAGAGCTTTGTATGATAAATTGAAGAATTTCCTTGAGGAAAGGAATTTTAAAAAGAGAAATACTGACTCAACTCTATTTACCATGCAAAAGGATAAAGACATTTTGCTTGTTCAAATTTATGTCGATGACATTATTTTTGGATCAACTAATGCCAACATGTGTAATGAATTTTCCTCGCTCATGCAAAGTGAATTTGAGATGAGTATGATGGGGGAGTTAAAATTCTTCTTAGGATTTCAGATCAGTCAATCTCCTGATGGAATTTTCTTTTGTCAAGAAAAGTACATTAAGGAACTTTTTAAGAAATTTGGATTAGAATCTTCTAAGTCTTCAAAGACTCCCATGAGTACCACAACTAAATTGGATAAAAATGAAAAAAGAATTAGTGTTGATATTAAGAAATATCGTGGTATGATTGGTTCATTATTATATCTGACTGCAAGTAGGCCAGATATACTCTTTAGTGTTTGTCTGTGTGCTAGATTCCAAGTTACCCCTAAAGAATCCCACTTAAATGCAGTCAAGAGAATATTCAAATATTTGAGTGGAACTTATGATCTTGGTTTGTGGTATCCTAAAGGCACTTCTTTTGATCTAATTGGATACTCTGATTCTGACTATGCTGGTAGTCTAGTTGATAGAAAAAGCACTAGTGGAACATGTCAGTTCCTTGGTGAATCTCTTGTGTACTGGTATTCTAAGAAAAAGAATTCTGTTGCATTGTCAACTGCTGAAAGTGAATATATTGCTGCAGGCAGTTGTTGTGCACAAATGCTTTGGATGAAACAGACTTTGGAAGATTATAATCTGTTTTATGATAGGATTCCTATTCGGTGTGATAACACCAGTGCTATCAACATTTCTAAAAATCCTATTCAGCATTCTAGAACCAAGCATATAGATGTTAGATATCACTTTATTCGTGATCATGTTCAAAGAGGTGATATATCTTTAGAATTTGTTAATTCAGTAGATGAACTGGCCGACATCTTTACAAAACCTTTTGATGAAAAGACCTTCAATAATATTAGAATAAGACTAGGTCTCATTCGGGTTGAGAAAATCTAAGATTCTTCTTCTATTTGGACAATTCCTGAGTGTTAGAGCATTTCTGTCTGTGAAGGCATCGGCTGATGCATTGATACCGATAGGTATCGGCAGATGCATATTTTCTGAAGGCATCGGAAGATATATTTTCAATCTTCCGACACGTGTGACCCATCGGGCTGATCGGTTTTACACGCGTGACTTCCTCTCGTCGGGCGATGCCCTATTCCATTTAAACTCTATTCCTTCTCCGAGACGCTTCATCTTTCGCACCCTTTCAGAAAACCTCTGCTTCCAAACCTCTTTCTCTCTAGGTTTTTCCTTCTTCGAATCGCTCCAATGGCTTCATCGTCTTTCGCTGTTCCTAAACCAGCCAAGAAGAAGGCCAAAATATCAGCTCGAACTCCACGAGAGATTCCTCGTGCAAAAGAGTGGTCATCTCTCTTCTTTCTCTCTCAAGCTACTGAGTTAAGGTACCATGACGATTTTAAGTACAAATCTTTAATTCCCAGTTGAGATATTTATTTTGATGACTTAGCCGGAATGGATATTATAGAACCCTTGAAGGTTCTCGAGTTATTAGGACTGTTTGATGTAGAATCCTTCTATTACCCGAAAGCAATCAGAATATTTTATGCCAATCTGAGTTTTACTTCTGATCTTTCCACTATAAAGAGCTTTGTGTATGGAAAGCACATTGATATCACTCCACAGTTCATTAATTCCCTTTTGGAGGTCTCCCATTTAGATAATTGTCCCTATAAGTATGTGTCCGGCACTGAGCCTGCTTTCTTTGGAACCTCTGACGGTCAAAGTTTTCTACAGATTATAGCTCTTGACCCAAATCATTCCACTGATCATCTTAAGGGCAAACACCTGACCGTAAGGGCCAGGTTATTTCATCAGATGATAGGGTACAATATTGTCCCTAAGGGTGGTCACCATGACGAAGTGAGTGCAATGGAGCTTTTTGTTCTGTTTGCACTTTACTACAAAGCCCCCTTCAATCTTGGATATGTTGTTGTTCGAAGGATGATTCAGGCAGTGTCATCCAGGGCTACCTCTTTTCCTGCTTGAGGTTGTTTTTCCAGAGGATGAAGACCCCTTCCGTCTTCAACCTTCAAGTTACTATTATCAAACCACCCTGAAGAAAATGAGAATAAAGAGAACAAGAACAGAGAACTTTGTTTTGGATGTTTCTAAGCATAGTACTGCTAAGGCAGCAGTTGCCAAAAAGGGGAAGAGAAAACTTATCCTGCCAGAGGAGTCCACTGCTGAAGGAGGGGATGACTCTGAGATACCTGCATTTGATAATTCCCCTTCTCAATCTCAGGCTTCTAGCTTCCAACCTCCTCCTCTAGTGCGAAGGCGTCCTGCCCCTTCCTCAAGAGCACATGTTTCAGAGGCAATCTCTGCTCCCTCATCTGTGCCCCTTTCCATTCCAGAGAATCCTCCATCTCCTCCACCTGCACTTCTTCTACCGGCTCTGCTTCCTCTAGCTCCTCCATCTCCAGTCCAACAGGCTATACCTCCTCCATCTCCAGTCCAACAGGCTATACCTCATCCATCTCCAGTCCAACAGGCAATACCTCCTCCCTCTCCAGTCCAACAAGCTCACCTCCTCCCTCCACAGTCCATCATGCTCCTCCATTCCTAACAGCCCCACATGTCCAAGTCTCCTCACCAATTCCATTAGTTACTCCTGCAACCCCAAAAGACCTATCAAAGGAGATTTTTCATAAGTGAGAACCAATACTCTGATCTAAAGACTTCCATTGTCAGCCTTGGCAATGCACTCAGCTCCATTCAAAGTCAACTTGATAAGAACCAAAAGGAAATAGGAATCGCCTTAGATACCGGTGTAATATCCGGCCTGTACGAAATTTTAGATTATAATATATATCAGCATTTTCTATAAATATGTCAAATCAAACTCGTTTCATGAAAAGGAAACGCCATTATGTTCCTAATTATTAATTGGAATTTTAAGAAATTTACGAGAATTTTTGGAGTAATAACGCTATATTCCGTGCAATTAAGTTTCCCGTAATATAAAGAACGTTTTAGTAAAAATAGTAAACGAGGTCCGAATTGCGAACAGATAGTTTTAATAAATCCTAAATAATAAGTTGGACCTATTGGTGAAATAAGGAGATCTGGTGAAATCGAATAACTAGTCAATTAATGAAACGAAGGACGAAACGAATATAAAACAATAGAAGGGCGAAATGGTAATTCGCCGAGTCAAATTTTAATTAAAATAAACTTACTCTCCCTCCCTCGACACTTCAGTTTTCCAGAAGCTTTTTCTTCAATCTTCTCTCGGCTTCCCTCTTTGCCATCCACGACGATTCCACTTCCGACCTCCGTTCGTCCTCCAATCGTTCCGTTTTCTTCGCGCTTTCTCCTCCATTCGACGCTCTAGGTATGATTCTAAAGTTTTAGAGCGTTAGTTTTCGATTTTCGCAAAGTTATACGGTTAGGGTTTCTGATACGAACCAAGATAGGTCCAAGCCCAATGTCAAGGACAATAATCCATCTAACAAAGGAGGCCCTAATTTGAATCAAGGTGTGACCAAGCTCAAGCCCAAAGACAAACATCAATGTCAAAATATTGTAGTTCTTCATGGAGAAACATGTTTTACGGAAATCAACATCTTCAATTCAGCATCCCCTTACATTATGACATTCTTCAAGGTGAAGCATAAATGGAGGATCAAGCACACGTTGAAAGATTATTGGACTACTTCTCAAAGGTTTCTATAGTGGGTTGGATCGCGTAATTTTAGAAAGTTTCTTAAAGATAGTTTTAGAAAGTTTCTTAATTATAATTTTAGAAAGTTACTTAATTATAGTTTTAGAAAGTTTCTTAATTATAGTTTTAGAAAACTTTCATAATCATAGATTTAGAAAGTTTTCCTAAGTATTGTTTTAGAAAGTTTCTTAATTATCATTTTAGTAATATTTCCTAATTACTTTTAGGATATTTTGTAGCCTATTTAAAGGCATAGGCACTTCAACATTATTAAAAGCAATATACATGATTTTGAGTTACTCTTTGTGAGAATTTTCTCTTTTGTTCTTTGTGAAGAACTAGATCTTCTTTAAGTCAAAACTTGAAAGATCAACTTGATAGCTTTGGTTCTAACCACAAGTTCGGTTACGGGTCAAACTCCTTGTTTGATAACTTTGGTTCCGTCGGCAAGGTTCGATTGGGGTCAAGTTCCTTATACTTGATTTCACAGGCGTTCCTGAGTTTCTAATTCCTCGTTGTTGAAGGGTCTCGGGTTTCATATACTCGTGGTTCTCATCAGTTTCGATTAGGGTTTTGTTAAAAATCGAGATTTAGGGTTCGAAATCGATAGATTGTTGTAGATTACGAATGTATAGGACGTATTGAACATTATGGGACGAAATTAAAATGATTTGTGAGAAATGTTAAAATTGGAGAATTTTCGGGTTTTTTAGGAAAACTTGTTAATTTAAATTTCAAACTATCGAGCGTTAATCGTTGTTTAAATACTTCGATTAGTTAGGTTAAGATGTTGAGAAAGTTCTTTAGTTAAGATTTTGTCAATTTGGACGTTTAGAAGCTTAACTTAGTTTTAACGTCGATATTGTGTTTTGCCTCAGACAAACAACGCTCGTGGACGGAGCTTGAGCTGCTTTAGACACGAGGTAAGTTCTCGTGATCTTTTCTGGCTGATTGGCCTACACCGTACGTCGTGGTCGTCTCGAGGAGTTTCGGAGATATATAGGCTTAAATATGTTTTGGTTGGGTAGTTAGGATTAGTTCTGTATAGGTTATGTTTTTAATTGCTTTATTGTCTCGATGGTATAAATCATGTATGTTTACTTTATGTCATATTGAACTGCTCACGCATATAAAGCATGAAAACGAATTTTCGCACGGTGTTTTAAAGAAAATGGCGATGTGGCCTGGAGAGGGGCTATTGATCTATTGTGTAGATCGACTTACGGGTCTGTTACAATACCACATCTAACACGTACTCATTTAGTTACAGGTCACGCGAGATGGGGCTCAGGCACGGCTGTATGTGTTATAAGCTTGTACCCCCCTCTAGCTGGAAAGAGTAGTCCGACCGCTGGATGTGCTCTCTCCGGTTAGGGGGAAGAGATCTCGGTGACACCCACAGAGTAAAGTAAAGTAATGAAAATGACGCATGATTAAGAACTCATACGCACAGCATGCATTGCATTTATGAGAGCTTGCTGAGATTTTTATCTCATAGGTGTCTGTATGGTGTAGGTGATTACGAGGAAACAGGTGAGGATGAGATCCCTCCACCTGAGGAGTGACACAGTTGATGGATGATGGCTCACGGTGGTGTGTTGGCGTAGTCGAGGCGCTTTTGACCCGTGGGACTCATGGTTAGGTGTTTTGGGAATTGTCAGGCTGAAATGAATAATTGTATAGATTTTGGGGTTTTTAGGATATTTTGGATTGATAATTGTACAGACATTTTAGGATGTTTGAGAACTGGTAGTTGATAGGTTATGTATTGACGTTTTGAAATGTATTGGAAATGGATTTTATAATCTTTTGTTGATTTCAAAACAGGAGGATTTGTTTAGGTTTTAAACATATCCATGCGGTTTGTTTTTCATGAAAATAAGTTATGTTTTAAATGTGTTTCGAGTCGTTATTTTGGGGCGATTGGTAAATGAGAAATTGATGGGGTTATGAGTGAGTTAAGGTTGAAGAGTATGGTTAAGAGTTATGTTGAATATGTATTGTTGAGTGGTGAGGATTGGTAATAGGAGTGAAGTGAGAAAGCAGGGATAGAAGGCCATGAAGAAAGGAGGAGGGGGGGGGGGGGGGGGGTGGAGCCCTCTGGGAAGTGATTCCAGGGGGTTGCCGAATGCTCGCCAGGGAGGGCGATCGTTCGCCCCCTGTTGTCAACTTCTCTGGATTTTCTAGAGAAGTTGCCGAGCGATCGTTGGGCGATCGCTCGATATTGAAGGAGATCGCCAGGGGCGATCAACCAGGCGAATGATCGCCTGGTTGCAATCGCCGTGGGCAATCGATCACCTGTTTTGGGCGATCGATCGCTCCTGCATAAATGGGACGACTTCCCCATTTTGCCCCGCTTTTAGTTTTCAATTGTTGTAAATGTTTTTATTATTTTTATTTAATTGTTTTAATTTGTTTAAGTTTATTTAATTGATAACGAGGATATGCTTTAAACGATTTTAAAACTTAGATTTCAATTCCGATTTTGGTTTAATTCCGCCTAGAGTCATTTAAAGTTATATAGGGATAAAAAAAAAATTTATATGTACGGGAAATTGGGTACAGTATTAGGTTCGTGACAACGGGTCTTGGTTTGCTGTCTCAGAAAGTGGATGCTGATAGGCGCATGGTTGTCAGGGAACTTGAGTCTCTCCGATCTTCAGTTGACGCTTTGAATCCTGAACCTGAACCCGAACCATCTAGTTCTGTCAGTGTTCCAGAGACTTGCTTTGAAGATCTTTTTCTTCCCTTTTCCAGGCCTGCAGTTGCTGAAGATGTGCGCTTACTGTCGTTGGATTTTCAGGAGGCTGAACTAGCATTCTCTCCTCCTGTTGTTCCTACTACTGGTCTTTCTATCGAGCCTCCTCCATGTATGGATATGGTGGTGTACTCAAAACCTTCTCCATCTCCGGCTCCCTGCCAGGCCATGGTGGTCTCTCAACCACCCATCCCTCTTGATATTCAGTCACTTCCAGCACTTGTAGATGCATATTTCAATCCGAATCTTGAAGTGCCTGCTTGGATTAGCCAAGCTTTTTGAACACATTTTTTAGCCTTCTTTAAGTAGCTAATTTTGCTTGTAAACACTTTTATTGATATTCTAATGACATTCCTCTGATGTTTCTATAGCTTGTGGTAAATGCATTGCTTCTGCTGAGTCTCTGTTTGTTTTTTTTTATAATGTCAATGGGGGAGAATATATTTGATCAATGTTGAATTAGTTACTATGTTACTATGATTTATGTATGCATATTTTTGGAAATCTGGATATATGCACATCTTTGAATATTTTTGAAACTCTGGTATGGTATGCTCTGTGTTTTGTTTTTTTTTTTTGGCATATATGCATTTGCTATGGGGGAGCTAAGATTATGGGGGAGTTATACTTAATCAAATCTATATGTTGTCATCATCAAAAAGGGGGAGATTGTTGACTTAATTAGTGTTTAAGTCTAACTAAGTTTTTGATGATGTATTTTGATGAGTAATATATTTGATTATGTTTATTAATTGAGAATAATGAGTTTTGCATATAAAATCAATCGTTTTTGAAATACTCTTGGAAAAGGTATTTTAGTTTTCTAACAATATTGGTTAAGTGTACAGGGCTAAAATTGCATAGAATGTTCACATTAACCGATAGCTAAAAGACAAAGAAGACATCCACCGGTCGAAGAAAAGAATGGTATCCACCGATAGGTAAACGACAAAAACAGTGGAGTTTAAAGAATCACACATGCCGATGGAGTTCAAGGCTTGCATCTGCCCATGGAGTTCAAGGCTTGCATCTGCCGATAGAGTTCAAGGCTTGCATCTGTCGATGGAGTTCAAGGCTTGCATCTGCCGATGGAGTTCAAGGCCTGCATCTGCCGATGGCGTTTTCAAGCTGCATCTGCCGATGGCGTTTGAAGATACTTCTGCCGATGACATTTGAAGCTACTCTTGCCGATACCGGTTCAAGCGTTGAAGTGTTGCATCATCCGATGGCTTTTCAAGTTGCATCCACCGATGACGTTCTAATTTTTTAAAGCTGCTTCCACCGGTGATCTTCCGCCAAATTTGAATATAACCGCGAAGCTACAGTGACGTCGTTTTCAGCATTAACTCCAGAACTTTAATGGCGACGACGAACAGCAATTTCAGATGCAACGGATATCTGCTTCAGTACGGATGCTTCCCAACGATAACATTTTTTCATTTGAAGAATGAAGCATTCAATTATGTGAAGCAGAAATCAGACAGAGTATTTAAGCCGAGGTTAGAGCACGAAGAAATAACTTTTGCGAATTTTTACTCTTGAGCCCTAATCTGCTAAATCTATCATACTCTGTATTTCATCTACTCCTCTCGAACCTAAACTTGAGATTTAACCTTTGAGGGAGTTTAGATTGTATTGATTGTTGCAAACTCAAAATCTGTATAAGGCAGTGGATTATCGCCCGTGAAGAATAATCCAGAATTGTAAAAGGCAGTAGATCGACGCCCGGAAGTTCGATCTTGTATTCTCGTTGAGGAGAAGGTTAAGGATCTTCAAGGGGGAACCTTGAAGCGTGGATGTAGGCAGGTTTTGGCCGAACCATGTAAAAACTCATGTGTTGGTTTTTCTCTCTCTCTCTGTTATTTTTATTGCTGTGTTTGCTTGCTGATTAGTTTAAGAAATTTTTAAAAGGTCTAATTCACCTCCCTCTTAGACAATCTCGTTCCTACAGAGACCCCCTGTTCCACGTGCGTTGCACGTGGGCTAAGAACGGTGATAATAAGGGGTTAGTGCCTTCCATCGGGGGGCCAATTCCCAAAATATTTTTCAAAATCTGCCCTTCGATAGAGGGTCTAACCCCCCGTTCTCAGAGACCAGGGGACTGACTGCGGGATGGAGGACCCCTGTTTTCATCCCTAAAAAATGATCTTTTGAGAATGAGGAGCCGTCTGGTAACGGAGACCTCCCATTCTCACCCCACGTGCAACGCACGTGTAGGGGTGAGCATGGTCCGGTCCGGTCCGGTTTCGAGATCGTATCAGACCGGACTGTGGGATTTGGGATTTTTATCCCCAAGCCCAGAACCGGCCCGACAAGAGATCAGGACCGGACCGGACTAGACCAAAAGTTTCGGTCCGGTCCCGGTCCGGTCCAGGTTTCTCCCATTATAATGCTGAATTTTGTTTTTTTATTTAAAAAATAAAAAATTTCAATATTGCATACAAATTTTTTTTCCAATATAATCAACATAATAACTATCTACGTTTAAATATATTAAAAGTAACATATATTAAGTCAACTATCTATGTTTGAAATTAAATCTAAGAAATTCAATCAAACTAATTATGATTAAAATAAAATCTAACAAGATAAAATAAATTCAATATCCAAATGAAATCCAACTATTTAACATAAAAACTCAATTCAACTATTCAAAATTATAAGGGTGTTCTTGTTAACAATGAACTTAACAGAAACTAGTTTTAATGTTGGACAATTTGGTTCCTTAACCGACAATTAAATTAAAAACGTAAAAATGTAAAAGGAACTAGGAAGGGTTCGGTTCCACGGTCCAGGTTCGGGATTTTAGTACCCAGACCGAAGACCGAACCAAACCAGATGGGAATTCATCTGGGAGGACCAGTCCCGGACCAAGAAACCGAGAGAACCGACCGAAACCGGACCGAAACCATTGGTCCGGTCCGGTTCTTGGGAGGCGGTCCGATCCTGCTCACCCCTACGCACGTGTAATGAAGGGGGGTCTCCAGCCCCCGTTCTACGTGGTCCAATGCCATATCAGCACTGGACAGAAGGACCCCTTTTCTTTTAAGATCAGTCACTTGTTCTAGTCATAAACAGTTATCGGGGATGATCGGCCACCCGACAGAGTTTGTTTTGTTAAATTTTCATAGTTTAAGATTTTAGTTAGTTTTTATAATTTTGAGTTTATTTTAAAAATCTCCAAAGTTTAGGGTTTATTTTGATTTTTACCCTTATTTATACACATATATATATTTTTACATATTTATATTTTGATCGGGTCGGGGCAAAAGAACTTGCACAATCTGCATTTCTCGTCTCTCCCCCTCTCTCCGATCTCTGCTCGTCTCGCTTGAAGGTATCTCGTTCAATCGCTGAGATCTCTTCCTTTGAATCCTCCTCTCAATCGCTTGGGGACTTTCAGATATTGATTCCTTCTTCTTCCTCTTTATCCCTTGCTCTTCTCTCCGAAATCGCGGCAGCTTGGGTGGTTTTATTTTCTCAATTAGGGTTTGCGAACCGTCTTAAGTGTGTTTTATCTAAGGCAAGTGATTTTCCATTAGTTTCTTCAAATATATTTTGTGAATGATGCCTGTTCGAATTGCTGCATTTATGACTGTGACTCTCGTGTTTTTCTTTATTGGCTTTATGTTGCACTTTAAGTTTATTTTGTTTGAATCTGCTGTGTTTTGTATCGAGTATTTTTATTTCCCCCTCTTTTTACTGTGTTTTTTCGTCAATAGTTTTTGTGTAATTTTTTTTTTTGTGGAGTGTTTCCATTAATTTAGGTTGAATAGTTCAGAGAATTCTTCATCTGGTGATCAATAGCCACTAGCCAGAATTTGTACGATGGATTGTCTTCTTTGAGAATTTTTTTTGGTTTTTTTGTTTTTTTGTGTTATACTACTTTAGAGTAAGCAGTTTTCTACGAATTCTGAAACACTAAATTACTTTATCTAGAAATTTTAATAAGACCAGCATCATTTATCAATACTTTTTCATTGTAAAAAGAATGAACCAAACCACGCATTCCTGGCTTCTGTTAAATTCTAAATGATTGCCTCATTTTACTTTCTTAAGGAGAGGATGTTGTTTGTAGCGATGCGAAAGTAGGAATTGAGTCTGAAGGTTTGAGTGGAAAAATGTACTACAGATATCGCATATCCGAGTAACATTTGGCGAATTTTTGTGAACCGCTGTTATTTAGCCGCACTTTACTTGAGAGAAATCAGAAGTATTGAAGTTATATAGAATCCTGAACTGAAATTGCATTTAAAGAAGATATAGTCCACTGAAATCAAATTTCTAGTGGCAGAAATAAAGCCATTTTAACAGGCTCAGGTTTAGCCCATCTGTGCTATTAAAATTTATTGCATTGATGGAATGCTTGTTGATTATCGTGAGAAAATGAATGATTTCATGGCATTAGTTTACCTTGACATTTTTTTGTCTCCTTCTCAGGTTGTTTTAAATTTGGTTGAATGAGATTAAGACAGCTGTCTAGTTATGACATCAAGTATGTTGACTGGAGAGCGAAGGTATTGCATCATTTCTTTTGATCATAAATGGTTATCTTTGATAATTTTCTCACATTAGTGATAGTTTGGCAGAAATTTTGAAGTGAAGATATTTTTCTGTCTTTTAATCACAATTAATGTCGTGATTATTGATAGAATCCTGGTGATTTTTGGGGAATTCCATTTCCTAGACTTTTTTTGTAGGGGCGATTGCAATTTAAAATGTTGATTGCAGTACTAAATTCAGAGTCACAAATATAGGCAGTCAACCAAGTGTGCATTGTAACAAATAAGCTGAAAAGAAATTAGTTGGATAAAAAAATAAGTACGTGGTATATTATTCTTAATCTGAACCAGTTATCCCCAACTTTAAAACTAAAAGCAACCACCCTTGATGCACTGTGGTGTATGTCTTTTAAACGCCTTTTGGATACTGCTTGTGCTTCTTGTATTTGATCGGGAAAAAAGAAGAAAAAATATTGAAGCTTTCTTTCACTTTTTTTTTTGTGTTTAAGGAGGGAACTTTTAGTTTTAGGAATATTTTTTGCGCAAAATATCTGACAGATGAATGTGTTTTTGGCATTTATTTTCATCCTGACTGCTGTTGTAGATGGGCTTCTGCCCGAAGAAGTGGGATGACTGTTTTGGGAAAAGTTGCTGTTCCTAAGCCTATAAATTTACCCAGTCAAAGGTACCCATTTTTTCCTCAGTTATCAACATCATTGTCTTTATTGTTGTTGTTTTTGTGCCAGTTACATCTCAGTCAAGCTCAACACACCAAGGTGGTCCGTTAATTTATTTTTTACTTTTTTTCCCTGAAATTCGGGTTTTTCTTTGTTGCTTCAACTTCAAGGTTAGAGAACCATGGTCTGGACCCAAATGTAGAAATTGTGCCCAAGTGAGTTATCGAACCCTCTTCTATATGCTCGTATGATTTGATTTCAGATCTATTTTGATTAGTATTGTTTTAGACTGTTTATTTCCTAGTACCTTTTCCACTCTTTCAGGGGTACCCTCAGCTGGGGCAGTAGGTCATCATCTTCAACATCAAACCCCTGTTCCTTATCTCAATCCCCAAACACTGATGGTGGTACTAGTTCCCCGAGTCATCTCAGTGGCCGACCATCATCTGGTGGAAGTGGCACTAGACCATCAACAGCTGGTAGTGACAGAGCTCATGAATCTATTGCTAGTGCATGGGGACCCAATTCTCGGCCATCATCAGCCTCAGGTGCAGTAAGGTCAAATCAGACATCACTTGCATTGTTATGTCCTCGCAGTGCAGAAACAAGACCTAGTAGCTCTCACTTGTCACGCTTCGCAGAGGCTTCATCTGAAAATCCAGTAGCTTGGAGCTCTGCTGCAACTGCAGAGAAGCTGGTACGATGATCTTTTTTGTTTATTCTTCGGTTGCTTTATTCATATTATAATTGAAGGAAACAATATGTATTTGTACTCGAGAGTGGAACAAAGTTGTCTTTCACCTTATCTTTTTAAGCTACCAAATTTATTTCAGAATATATAAACAAATTTGTATAGTTGGATAAAATAGATTTATGTTGGCTGGTGGAACTAGCCAAAACTTGATCTATTGGTGCTAGGCACTCTGAAGATTGTTGTGCAAGGGTTTATATTGATACATTATAAGCATACAGGGCGTGGGACAATACAAGGATGAAGGTTTTGCTTTGACATCTGGGGATTTTCCTATGCTTGGTTCAGAGAAAGGCAATAGTGGAAAGAATTCTGAATCACAAGGTTATGTATTTATATATAGCTGAAAATCTATGCTTGATAATATGAATTCCATTTCCGTACTTATCTGAGTCACATTGAGCGTTCAAGGTTTAGTTAACGTTTTTTCTACATGCCCTAGCTTGGTTCAGTTAATGGTTTGTTTGATTTGCAGTATTGCAAGATTATAACTTCACATTCTTCTTGTTGATGCTTTGCTTTTTTCTCTATGTTCTTTCTGTTAAATTAGGTCTCTTTTTGTTGTCTTGTGTTTGTTAGATTATCTTTTCTTCCTGACTATGCTTTTCGTGAATTGATAATTCAGGAAGAGCCTAGATTGTGGCAGTTTATATTTGCTGTTAGATTTGGTTTGTCGTCTTTTCGTTCATCCTTGATTTGTTATTATTATCTTTCATTAAGCCAAATACAGGATTCTAAATGACTGTTTTTGGATAAGTTAAATCATTATTGCCAAATTCTATTTTCAGTTACAACTATAAGACTGATAGGTCAACATTATTAGAATCTAAAGTGGGGGAGCTTGAAATCCATCTCTCCTAAGAAAAAAACTGAAACTGAAATTAACATGGTGCTCCCTTCTCTTTCTGCATCTTGTTGCAGGTGTTTATTGTTCTTTTTTTATTTTTTATTTATTATTTTTATCATCACTGTTATTTTGGTGGTGTATATTGAAAAAATCACTAGAAATCAAAATCTTTGCCTGAGAAATTGATTATCAACTGTTTGCCTGCAGATCACGAGTCCACCACTCGTCCTGGCTCATCATCTGGTGGGATAGCTCTTACTAACGAAAGCAGCGGGACTTCTGAAACTGGTCCATGTACTGGTTTTTTTTGTGGCAATTATAGTCGTGTTATCCCTTGAAAATTACTCTATTTTCTTTACTTTGTTTTGTAGAATAGTTTTGTTTTCATTTTTTTTTCTTTTTTTAATTTCAGATGATGTTTCCCACAATGAAAATGTGAAGATTGCGGCCGTGCATTCATGGAGTAGAGATACTCCATATGGTGAAGATGGAGCTAGGTACAGTACAGAGAAATGGCAGGGACATCCCCGTCCTTATACTGGCGCTAATATGGTTTCTCCCCCTTATGATACTCGGAATTGCATACCAGCAAATAATCCTCAAGGTGGAGTCTGGTATAGAGGTCCCAGAGGTGGTCCTCCTTATGGAACCCCTGCGTCACCTGCTGGCTTTCCTATGCAGCCATTTCCCTATTATCACCCCCATATTTCAGCTGGTCTTCTAGCCAACCCACAACCAGTTCATCCCACTGGAGTCGGACCTAGGGGACACCATCCGCAAACTGATGTTTACAGACATCCTGTGCCTGATGCATTTGTTCGTCCAGCAATGCCAATTAGACCTGGATTTTTCCCCGGTCCTGTTCCATATGAGGGATATTATTGTCCTCCAAGGGGCTATGTTAATGAGCGGGATGCTGCTTTTCCAGGAATGGTAGGTGCTTCCTCCTTTTATGATAGATACCCTAGCCAAAATGCTCCTGATCCTAATTCCCAGCGCAGATTCAATGAATGTGGTTCTACAGGCCAAGGATTGGTTTCTGAAAAAGGAGATTCTAGTCATTTACGTGATTCACAAAGATCATTAAAGGTTCTTACAAATCAGCACAATTGCTGGGATGACGAAATTGTAGGGCAGAATGGGGAAAGCTCTTTTGAAATCAATCAACCACCCCTTGCAATCATTGACCAACCAAGAATATCTTCACATGCTGAGACGGTTGACAAAGCAAGAATATCTTTGCAGGAGAAATTGGGGTTGGATAATGGGAATGACGGAAAGCCTGATTTGAGGAGAAGAACATTGGCTATAGAAGCTTCTTTTAACACTTCTGGTCAACATGGAACTTTTGCTTCTTACCCTATCAAACTGTCATCTTCTCACGGGAATGTGGAAAACTCAGAGGCTGTTGGTGATTTATATCTTAACAAATTGGAACTTCGAGCCATTGGTTACTCAGAAGTTCATCAGTTTTTGCCAGCTGCTGCAAAAGATTCTAGTTCAATACAAAAGATAGAGGAACTAAATGTTAAAGCTCGGGCATTCTGATGGGAGTCACGACGGCACACCTATTTATGGTATGGAGGAGGAAGGTAATAGAATTCGAGTTAAGAGTGTCAAAACAACCCCTTCTGAAAATGAAGATTGTGGTCCTGTTTATTCTGAGAGACCTCCTGTTGATGGAGACATGAACGCTGCCCCCAATGAAATAAGTTTGTCTTCCATAGATAAGAGTAATGGAAGAGGAGCCATTTCCCTTTCCTGGTTTGTATGATTTGTATGCTATGAAGCAATTGTTTGATTCTGATTTATATTTAATTTATGATAATGTTTGTTTTTCCAGGAGAACTACTCGTGAAATGCAGAGTAGGAGTTAGTCATCGTGAAAGAGAAATTTTTACTCATGATGTTGATGAACGGCGGAACAGATCTCCAGTTGACTCTCAAGGCATGGTAAGGGCGAGTCATCCTGAAACTTCTAATGCTCATGTCGAGCACCTAAGGGCTACTGAGGAGACCGACTCATTTCCTCTGGAACGTCATGAAGGAGAATCTGTCCAAGCTGTCTTTGATTCAAATGTTGATCATGTTCAGGTTGTGTTTTCTTTTTGTATGCTTATTATATATAAGTGCATCTTGAGTTGAGCTTTACAATGTGAGCTTCTTAATAGCGTGCCAAAATGAGGGAGCTAGCAAAGCAACGCAGCAAACAACTGCAGGAGGAGGAGGAGGAGCGAACAAGAAAGCAGAAGGCTAAGGCTTGGGCAAAACTAGAAGAGTTGAACAGGCGTACACAAGCTGAGGCAGAGCCAACTCAGAATTATGACAATACTCCTTGCGATGTTATCAAGGATAAACAAGAAGAATCTATAACTTTTGGTGCAATAAGATTGTCTGATTATTTATCCGGGAAATATAGCAGAGTTGTTTCTAAACCTCAAACTGCTGTTGCTCATAAGACTGAGAAGAGCACCATTCATAATAAGGAGTTACCTGTTTTATCTACTGAAAAGGTTGAGGGTGGGCTTGAGGAACTTGTTGAACATAATCAGGTTTGTGTCGATGCATCAAGATGTCAACGTTTCAACTACAGCTCATAATGATACTGTTACCCAGATTCATGATGGTAATTCCTCAAACCTCAAGCGCATGGGCTACAAAGATAAGCAGATTGTTCAGTCAGAAAAGAAGTCAACAGAAAAGTCTACTTTCGACAATGTACATGAGGCACAAAATATTCAGACCCAGGTAGCTGACATTAGTGCATCGCTCAGTGAGTCAAACCTCCCTGTAACTGTTAATTCTGAGTCCTCCACTCATCCAAGAAAGAAAAATAATAAGAGTGGAAAAAGCAAGAACAAAGTGGAGGATGGTTCTCCATCTGCTATACCAACTTCACTTTCAGAAGAAAGAACTCATACAAAAAGTGGTAAGCCAATTTCTGAGCCTGAGGCAGTTTCCACTACAGTTCAACCATTAGCAACTTCTGAAGACGCTAATCATTCTTCAGATCAATTCTCTTCATCCATTGAAGACTCCCAAGGTAAAGGAAATGGCCAGGGGAAGTCTCAGCATTCTCGCAGGACATCAAGAAACCTTCAAGGCAGGTCAAGCGAGAAATTCCAAAGTCATGATGGTGTTATCTGGGCTCCGGTGCGATCTCTCAATAAATCGGAGGTGACGGATGAAGCTAACCAGAAGACTGAAGTTCAGGCAAGTTCTTCATCCATAAAGGCTGATCACGTGCAGAGTAACTCAAAAAATAAGAGAGCGGAAATGGAGAGATACATCCCTAAACCTGTAGCTAGAGAAATGGCACAGCAAGGAAGCATTCAAAAACCTGAGGTTTGTTCCAAAAATCAGACAACTTTAGATGATAATAGATCACATTCCAATTCACCTGACACCTTAGACGGAAGATCTACCGGCTCTACTACTGGGAATGTGGGATCTGCCTCAGAGTCTAGAATTGGGGATGGCAGGCATTATAAGCAGAGTAAATCACACCGATTGTGGCAGCAACGGGGGGATGCCGAATTGAAGAATGGGCAACAAGATCAGTCAGCTTTGAAATCAGTGGAGCCTCAACAATTGCAGAAGGCCCTTGAAAGTTATGCCGATGAGTGGAATCCTCCTGATGGATGGAATATCCCAAACTCTGACTCAGTTGCACCTGTCACCTCTCGTGTTGCTAGAGATCAAGGAAATACTGGTAGAGGAAAGCAGCACCAATTTAAGGGACAAAGAGTTTTGAGGAATAACTTTGATTTAGATAAAAAGAAATTAAACAGTGTGGAAGATGAGAAAAAGTGTACTCAATATTTGGGAAATGAGGTAGGCCAAGGAGACTTCACTGCTGCTTCGAAAGAGAATCGAGGTTTTGGTGACCGTTCAGTTTCTCATTGGCAACCGAAAGGATGTACATCTAATAATCAACAGGGAAATAGGTCAAATGATAGTCAAAACATTAAAAAGGAATCTTCTGGCGACTCTTCCTCATTCCAGAAGAATCAGTCCAATTCCGAAAAAGGCACCTTGAGTGAATCAAATGCATCTCATGGAGGGGCCAACTCAGAAAAGAAAACATCTATACACAGGGGACGATCCTCATTCCCCAAACAAAGGTCCTGTCGTTCTGGTTGAAATGGCTCCTGCATCCACCACCGATGCCAGAAGTGGGCAGCACCCTTCTTCGGGGTTTCACAAGGGTAGACTTGCCAGAGGATCAAACACTTTCCGGGATAGCTCCTCCGGACATGATAACAAGCAACATAATCCTCCTGCTTACAGGGAAAGGCCAAAGCAGAACTTTCACTACGAGTATAAGCGCATTGGGCCCCATGACAGTAACAAATCGTATAATTCTGACGAACCTAAAGATAATGCTGCTTCGAGGTATAGAGAGAGGAGCTGAAATAACTCGAGACAAGGTGGAGCCAACTCTAGGCAGGTTCATTTTGGAGTAGATACTAGTTAAGGATTAGCTGGATTTTAGAATGTGTTCTTTGTTTGATTGGAAGCCCTCCATTCAATATTCATCAGACTGATCTGTCCACGTTATCAGGTCGGTAAAGCTGTCTTGTTTATATTATAATCTTGCTGGCTTACTTGTTAAACTCTCAGTGATTGCTTAATTGATCAGGTGAAAGCCAATGGCGAACTCAAACGACATGGAAGTGCCGCTGAGTTCTAATTTGGAACGTGTCTGATATGAACATCATAATTTTCAGTCTGGAATTCGATCAGTTTCAAATTTAGCGACACTTGTTACTTTTACCCCTAGAATATGGAATGGACGTTAGAAGCTTTCTCCATTTTGAGCACTCTACTTTTTTCCAGTATTTTGGGTCGTTGAATTTTGCGTTTTAAACAAAGATGGAATTTGTCACGAAATTACAGTTTTTATACAAAATTTAGGCGTATAGATCACTGATCTAAGTGTAGAAAATTTGATCCAATTATTTACTTCATATTATCATGGAATTGGTTTGTTTCTAAGGCAGCCACTGGTTGATCACTAATCTTAGTGAAGAATTCATTTTACGATGATGTTAGTATAGAGTTTCTATTACCACAGAATTTCCTTGTTTCTACTGTGGTTTCCGATTGAGTGAGTTATGGACGGAGTCAACGTTTGGATTAATCCGCATGAGCTGTTATGACAACTGCCGGAGCAGATGCGAAACAACTGAGCTACTACTCGAAGTTGACGTCTTAGTTGGAGAAATCTACATATGATCGGAGAACAATGACATTTAAAGAGGGCATGGGCATTGGTCTACATTAATACATAATTGAGCATGCCTTTATTTTAGGTTCCCATAAAATATATTTTTTTTACAGTGACCAATGCTCGAGTTGGTCCTATATGTGACCCGCTGTCGAGAAAAGAGTCGCAATGGCTAACAAATTTTTTTATAACTCAATGATCCAAAAGCTGGCTCGATATTTAGCTGTTCAACTGTTATTGTCTTGTTGTTGCTGACGGATTTAGACTTGATGAACAGACTGAACAATGGTTGATGAAATTTTACAAGAATTCTGTTTTGGGTTCTTGTTTGGAGGAGCATCGTTCTTACTAATGTCGATGTTGTGCATAATTTTCGATCCCTTGGAAATAAGTTAACTCTCCAAAGTGTGTCATTAAAAATTGTTTGGTATACGCATTGCAATCTTGCTGATTTGAAACTTCTATTTTTATTGCCAGACTAACTGTATTTGCCATAGTCCAAACGTGTTGAAGAGCCATTCGAACTTAAATAGCTAGTTTGTGACCTCAGTGTATCGAACTATCAGTTGGCCTTCAGTTTCTGATAAATTAACTTGATCGTTCAATCGATAAAATTTCTATGTATGTTAAGTCATTATTTTGGTTTGTCAACAATTTTGCTACAACTAATATAAATTTCTATGTCTATCGGCCGATTATGGTATGTGTTGGCAAGGAGCCGCAACATTTCTCAAACGACGCTGGAAGTTGGCCATGGTTTTCGAGCATAAGCTTTGTATTCGTTACCACTGCTTTTGGTCGACTGCTATAGGTTGGGTAGGGGCCCCTGAAGTCCACTAGTAATGTTCAATTATTGTAGCTGGACGGTCTGGTCGTGATTGGCAGCTGGCCTAACCCTAGGTGGCTGGTTAGAGTTATAATTTGCTTCTTCTGCCACATCAGGGTTTAGTGTTGTATTTTTTCTGATTTCTCTTTTTCATTGCTAGTCATTTTCTTCGTTTTAGTCTAGTTTGCAAAATTGAATTTTTTGAATATCTCGATTTTGTCGTAACTCGACAATCATCATCTGCATAAGATTGTCATGGGTTTTCTAATTTTTGAATATCTCGATTTTGTCGTAGCTCGACAATCATCATCTGCATAAGATTGTCATGGGTCTGTAAATTCCATCTAACTTTCTTTCAAATCTTGATCCAGTGCGTCAAATTGTTGTTTGATGATTTCTAAATGCCGCCCGTAGTCGGTGAATTGTTATCCATTAGAACCTTCGTCAACAATCAGGTTGAGGGAAAAATATTTTTTCTGATACCAATTTGGTGCAATAAAAATTTTGTTTCGTAATGGAAAAAGAAAAATAAAATAACATCAAAGAAATAATTCTCAAAATAAAAAAAATTATATTAATTATCAAAATTCTCCTAAAGTATTACAAATGAGTCTTCAAATAGACATTTAAAACTATGAATTAGGAAAATAATATAATATTAAAAAATAATTAATTATACGATAAAATCTTAATTTATAAAAAAGAAATATAGTATAATAAAAAATAAATTAATTAGAAAATGTCTTTTTACGAGTCTAAGTTGTAACGCTATTGACCGATCCTCTATTTTTTAGAAACGAAACATTCCAAACTTTCTAGAACATTCCGAAAGACATTTACTAACTTTATCGAGTTCAATTAGTATTACTTATCCGAAAATATTTCTGTAGTCTAGATATCTCTTTTGAAGTCGAGGAATTCAACCGAAAGCTCGAGGTGTTATTCTTCGACATTGATTTATTTTTATTTTTAATTTGAAAATGTATTTGTTAATTAGTAATTATTTATGTGAAAGGGAGGAGGCAAATATCCGGTTCGGTCCGTCAAACTAGCCCGGACCGGATTGAAGCTGGTGATGATTTGAGCGGCTCAGCTGAGAAAACAAGCCAGCCGCCGTTCTCTTCTAACCGGCTTACCCTCTTCTTTTAAAGCACCCGGTAGTTTCACTTTCATCGCCTATCTTCGTTTCTATTTTATCATCAGAAACCGAATTGGGGATAAAGTTGCAGGCTTTCTTACTCTCGACTTAGCTCGTTTGGTGGGAAAGTTCCCATTCAGAAGTTCATGATTTCTTTACATTAGAGGTTTGTGTTGATTTACTGGTTTTTTCTTGTTTTTAACTCCATTTTTTGCTGTAATTTTGCGCGGGCAATTTGATTTTCTGTTTGGTAGAGGAGAAATTTGACGAACGTGCGGACTTTTTCTGGGATTTTTTTTTTTTTTAAATTTACTCGAAGGGTTTGTGTTGATATGATTCTCTTATGCTGTTGATTGACGCAATTATTCCGACTTTTGCTGGAATTTTAATTTTTCATAATTTTTAGTGTCGAATCAGGTCTCGTTGATTGAATGATTTGGACAGACGTAGGGTGGAGATAATGGCGCTGGTCACTCATCAAATGCAGGTAGAGAAACCTTGATTAGTTTTTGGATAAATGTTAGAATGCCATGAAAATTACTAGCCAATTCGTGCTGGAAAATCTGTGTTGAGCCGCTGAGGAATTCCATGAATACAGTAGTATTGTGAGAATAGTATTGCGCTTTCCACATGTTCTTCTGAAGAAGTGGGGTATCTATTCATTACCTATTGGCGAAACTTCGAAGTTTAACATCGTAAATAATGTATGATTAACTGAGTTTGTAATTTATAATGTTTACCTAGTACATTAAATGAATTATTTCTGTTGCTTGTTTTGATTAGATGAATCCTTGGAGAAGTTAGCGACTCCTTGTATCGAGATTTGATATTATACTGCTTTAGGTTATAGTGGATAATCTTTGAAGATTGTTTTTATAAAATCTTTTGATCTTTGTTGAGAATAGAAGATTTCAGGACTTGAAAATTTTAAATATTAAATCCCTTTTAATTATCTGCGTTAGCTTTTCAAAAACTTCATGGAGTACTGTTATCCTTCAGAGCCTATTGAAATTATGTGAAATATTTTTAGTAAGGTAATATTACGAAATACGGGAATCAATTTTTTGGTATTATTTCATGTTTTCTGATTCTATGTTCCTTTTTATTTTCATGCTTGTACTTATAAGATTCTTATCATTTTATTTCAAGGGATCTTATGTTGTTCCCTCAAGGCATTCATTATGGAGTCAGGGAATTATGCCGAAGCATTTTGCAAGTGTACGAATGGTTGGGAGGGCTGATGCTTGTACGTTACTAAAGAAAAATATTAGGTCAAGGTGAAGACCAACTCTTTCGCTTAGTTTCCATATTTGTTTTTTGGGAAAACGGTCTCATTTATACGGTCGATGTCTATATAAAGAGAATCATTTGAAGGTAGCATTTTAGTTCACAAATTTGGTAAAATTATTATACTGGCTAATTTCTTATGGTAGCTGGCCTATTTTATTTAGTCTGGTAGGCCCTTGAACCTGGTGCCAGGTATATGTTTCTTATATATTCTTATTCTATCAACTGTTTCAGGGAAATCATCTTCGTACTTTCGTTTTCTTATAATGAAAATCTGAACACTTTTTAGCATAACTAAAATAATGTGATGTTAACAGGAGGTAGTATTCTCCTATAAAATATTTGCAATGTCAGATTATAATGATTTTTCAAGGATTTTCATATCCTTGTACCTTGTTATAGGTATTTTGGTTGAATAAATACAGAGTTTGTTTTCAGTGTAGGGACTTCATGTGTACGTGTATCAAAATTTAAACTTAGAATATCTGCCTTCAAAGGCAACAGTCGAAATGATGCATCAGAAGGCAGATCAAATGGATCAAAAGCTCAGAAAAATTCTGTCAAGTTAAAAGATGCGGGCGATTCTTTAACAGAAACTCCCAGGGAAAACGATATTCCAATTTACTATACGTCTGACGCAAGTGATGGCCCGGCTACCTTTCCTGCTTTTTATAGATTATTCAAGAAATGGTTGACTTTGTTATGCACACAACCATCAAGTCAGGAAGTTGATGGAATCTTGAGAGAGATCCCATTGAAGAAGGAGGCATCAAATATTCAGTCTGAGGCACCTGATAATGGAAGAAGGGATATTCTAAAGTCGGTTTTGTCTGGCTTTCTTGGTATCAATGCCATGATAAAGATACCTCTAATGATATTGTAAGTACCTCTATCTCTCTCACTCTCACTCATGGATTTCTTGATATTCTTGCTTGTCAATTGTATGATACTCTTATAGGATTTTGGAGTGGGTATTAAGGGGACGTTTGCCTAAAAGTTGGGATGGAAAATATTCTAGTGTTCATTAATCACTTCATACTGATGGAACCCACATAATTTTGTTAATAAGGGGGTTTTGTCTAATCCTGTTATTTGTTAACAAGGCAAGCTTCTGTCGTCGATGGATGAAATTCATGGTCCGATGAAGATGATTTCGATTTGAAAAGTACCAAGAGGCATTATTTATCATGAAAAATTGTCATTATAATTAGTGCTTCTAATTTTCACGACATGAAATTGTAAATCAGAGTTAGGCGTATTATATGCAACTTTTCACGCGTGAGAATATATATGAAAAGCATTAAATGTGTTGTTTTTTCAATGACATTTGTTATTTCTACTCCGTGAATTGCAGCGCTCCTTCATACTTGGCAGTCAATGCATTTTATGGGGCCGAAGTTTCAAAGGAACTGACGCCTTTGTGGGTGATGGGGCCGATCATCGTGGCTCTTTACATCAAAATGTTTCACTGGTTATGTGCTCTCTACATCTTCACCTTCAAGCAGGCTACAAAAATAGTTAAGAATTTACCCACTTACTACAAGATAGCTCACATCTACATCGTAAATGGGAAGTTAAAAGAAGAGGCACGGGCTCATTTCTGGCAACCGATAATGAACCTCAGGAACCTCGATTACAAAGATCTATGTAGAGGAAAGCTCAAAGTATTGGTAGATTGGCTTGTGGAGAAGTACTTGGATTTTGTTGAATCTATTTGGCCATTTTATTGCAGAACAATCAGGTTTTTGAAGAGGGCTAATCTGATTTAGATTCGGAGTTTCAAACCGAGGAAAGTCTTCTACAAGCACAAAAGGCTGAAATCATCATAGTTCTCTCTGAACAATCCCATGCAAATCCGAGATTTTCGCTTGTAGAATTTGCCGAAGGTCTTGGTACAGAATTGGCAATGGTCTCTTCTCATCCTTGAAGGGCTGCCATTTTTATTTTTTATTCTTGTATCGGAAGAGGGTCGTATCGAGCGGAGATAGTGTTTGGTGCTTATGTTGTTTAGGTAACTCTAGATGAGATTCAAAATTTTTAAAGGAGGTCAGTCATCAATTTATCATTGATATCTATCTATCTATCCATCCTTGTACACTGAGGAACCTGTTGTGGCTATATGCTTTCTTTAATTAGTGAGACTCTAATTCAATTGAAGCAGATGTAATAAATTGTTTGATCTTATCTTTCACTTTTTATCTCGTACTTTTATGCTGAGCTTTGCAGCTGGTGTTAATGTGCAAACAAGTAATCAAAATCCGAACTTAACGAGCCGAGCCCGAGAAAAATAGGCTGCCAAGAGGGAATGCATATGGGGTGAGTGATTTGGGCTGATGTCGAGAATAGAACTGGTTCGATTCGGTTCGGTTCGGTTAAAATGAAGCTCTCAAGCCCGAATCTCACTCTTCATTGCAGTGAGCCGAGTTGCTTGTCACGATCTATCGTTTTACTTGTTATAATCGAGTTCTTATAAGTTATGTTAAGACCAAACTCTAAGCTACATGATTTGAACAAATTTAAAGACTTTCGATTTAAACCTGATGACAATTTCTAACATGATCTCAAACTATATTGATCTTTTTCAGATGATTTCGCATTTCGTCTAGAACTCAACAAAATATGAAGTTACGTATCATCGTAGGGATCAAAAATCAGATTAAAATACTTGATTAGATGAAAAATATATAATAGACATGTTAAATTTAACGGATAAATTGATGACAAGATAGAAATTGTCTGAGGAAATTTACAAGGGGTAGATCATAGATCAATTTCAGTTTGAAAGATTTTACCGTCTCTCTTGTAGTTTTATATGTCGCGCTATATCTGTTGACCTCAGTCATCTCTGTTCCTGCCGTCGCCTGACAACTGCAGCCTCTCTCTCTCTCTCTCTCTCTCTCTCTCTCTCTCTCTCTCTCTCTCTCTCTCTCTCTCTCTCTCTCTCTCTCTCTCTCTCTCTCTCTCTCTCTCTCTCTCTCTCTCTCTCTCTCTCTCTCTCTCTCTCTCTCTCTCTCTCTCTCTCTCTCTCTCTCTCTCTCTCTCTCTCTCTCTCTCTCTCTCTCTCTCTCTCTCTCTCTCTCTCTCTCTCTCTCTCTCTCTCTCTCTCTCTCTCTCTCTCTCTCTCTCTCTCTCTCTCTCTCTCTCTCTCTCTCTCTCTCTCTCTCTCTCTCTCTCTCTCTCTCTCTCTCTCTCTCTCTCTCTCTCTCTCTCTCTCTCTCTCTCTCTCTCTCTCTCTCTCTCTCTCTCTCTCTCTCTCTCTCTCTCTCTCTCTCTCTCTCTCTCTCTCTCTCTCTCTCTCTCTCTCTCTCTCTCTCTCTCTCTCTCTCTCTCTCTCTCTCTCTCTCTCTCTCTCTCTCTCTCTCTCTCTCTCTCTCTCTCTCTCTCTTCCATTTTCTTCCTTTTCAGCTCTCTATTGCCATAATCACTTCCGGAGCTTCAACTTCAATCGTGTTCGCTTTAATGTCTATCTGAATGTGTCGCTAGAATTTGGGCTCGCCGTTTTTTTTTTCTCCTTTCGTTTCGTTTTGGATATGGCAGGCAAGATTGGTCCTTCTATTTCCTGTCTGGCCGCTTCTCTTTCGTCCCCTTCCCATAGTAGGAGATGCTTCCAGGTTTAGTTTTTGTTCTCTCTTTCACCATTCTGAATTTCTTTGTTGATGTTTCCCTTTGGAAATTGGTCGAGTTTCTGCTACTGACTGGTTTCTTTTTGTTCGTGTATTTGTTAGTAATTCAACAAATTGACTGATTTTATTTATTCTTTCACTGCTTTTTTGTTATGCTGCTGTGCATTCTCTTAATTTGGTTGCTCTAAAATCATAATCACTGGGAATTCAGTTAATTCAACGGATTGGGCTTCATTATCGTACGACTATTTTATTAACTGGTAGTAGAATGATTTAAACAGAATCACTGTGGTTCTACATCTAGTTTTTTCATCTTCTCCCGTTGCTTTCTTCTGTACTCTTTTATATAGGTAACTTAAAAATGGAAAACTATCTCAGTTAGTAACATCTTTATTCGATTGCAAAAGCTTGTAATTATTCAAAGTGGAGTACTCGAGAGTATTTTCTCATTTTAACTGGTCAGGGACTTTGGGCTGAAAACAAACTGTAGATGGTTTTCCATTTCTTAAAGAATATGTCTTACCATTAAATTTTTCTCCAATAGATGCATAGAATGGGGAAGTTAAGCTCCTTCTTTTCTTTTACTATCCAGTTGAGCTTTTCAAGAGGATTAAATGAGAGCAAGCATGATTCTCAGCCGCTAAGATATGCCAAAGGTAGTTCTTTTATGCCATTTTTTTAGTTATGATCTCTTTTGTTAGAAAAGTGTTTATCTTAGTTCAGCTTCTTGTAAATATTTTGATTGATATATATACACACATTATTTTTTATTACTTAGTAAGTTCTATTTATGAAAAAATTCCAAAGTTCCAATGTCCAATATAATGTGTTTATACTCATTTAGTCTCTCCAGTAATCATTCATCTTATGAAAGGATTAAGAGAGCCCCTCTGGGAAGAGTTATGACCTTTTAGACCAATCCAATTAAGATAGATAGCCCATTCAAAGAGCTTCCAGCATAGTAAGGAAGTCATAATTAGTCTCACTCTTAAGATAGATGAATTCTCCTTCCTTGGGAAAAATCCCACAAATCCCCAGTTCGCTAAGCTAAGATGGCTGGATCTTCTTTCTTATTTTGCATTCCGCTAGTTCTGAAACCATAGGTTTATACATCTTTGAGGTATTTCATTTCAGAACTTAACAAGTCATATCTAGCTAAGAGGGACAACAACAGCAACTTAATCTGGCCTTTTATTTCCTTAGGATCTATAAACTTCAATTCCTTGTGCTATGATCTGTAAGAAAATTATGGAGGGTTTGCATTTCAGAATTTACTTGTCATTTATAAAAATAATTTGTGTGAAGTTATATTTTCACTATGTCTCGATTGGAATTTTTATAATGTTTTCCTTTTCTGTTTTTCTGTGTAGTCGAGTCATTCCAGTCCATCAATTGGTTGCTCAAATCTAAAAGGGGTTTCTGCAGTAGAAACACCACTCTTTTTGCTACTTCAGAAGAACAGTCGCCATTAAATGAGCTTATTTCTTCAGTAGCTTCGGAACTAGAAGATCGGCTTCCTATCAGCGAAGACATCCCTTCCAGTACTGATATTGATCTCCAATTTGAGGGATCTGGGGGGAGACCAGGTGTAATCTCATTTTACAATCGTCCTTACGGAGAAGGAAATGGAACTCTTATGCCTAGACCTCGAAGCAATCAAAACAGTTTATTATGGTTTATTGGCCCAGCTGTCCTTGTAGCCTCTTTCATTTTTCCCTCACTTTATTTGAGAAGAATACTGTCTACTATCTTTGAAGATTCCTTGTTAACAGGTCAGTGTGCTTTCTTTCAATCGAGGCAGTTTTGTTGTATTCAATTACCAGCTTACAATGAAAATAGATACATCTGTTAAGAAGAGCACTAGTTGCTGTGATAGTTGATAAATGACCAACAATCCCAAAAGGTTAAACTTGTTCATTAGAATAATTGAATTATTTATGATATTCTTAACATTTCCTTTCACATTTAGGGCAATTTCTTTTTGTTGATTCTTACATATGATTTTTGTTTTAAATGAGGTTGATATTTTTACTGTCCCGAGATTTGAACTTGATATGATTAATTCTGAATATTCTAAAAACTATTTTTTAAGTTGAGAATAATTTATTCATGTACATATTTCTTAACAATAGTCTTTTAATTATCCTTTAATGTGTAGGCAGATAGAGATACAAGGTGGGAAATAGAGGTTGTTTTAATAGAAAGATTTTAAGCAATAATTTTGAGTATATGTTGATTGAGTGTGATACTATCCATCTGCTTCTTTAATTTGAAATAACTATTTCGTACCCAAAACTTTGTTTTTTCCTACTTGCAGATTTCCTCATATTGTTCTTCACAGAAGCACTTTTCTACTGTGGGGTGGCAGTATTTCTTCTTCTAATAGACCTTTTAACAAGGCCCCCTGAAACTAACGCAGTGGCAAATACTTACAGAACCTTTACCCCTGAGTTGGGACAGAGAATTTCTTCTGTCGCCACCCTAGTTCTTAGCCTTATTATACCAATGGTCACCATGGGTTTGGTGTGGCCATGGACTGGCCCTGCCGCTTCTGCAACTCTCGCTCCTTACCTTGTCGGTATTGTCGTCCAATTTGCATTTGAACAATATGTGAGACATAAGAAGTCCCCATCATGGCCTGTGATTCCAATTATTTTCCAGGTAAGGGCGATAATTTTTTATCAGCATTCTTTTTGGGAAAATTAATCTTTTTGATCTTATGGAAGCTCTTTCGACATTATTATTACTCTTGACTCGTGCTGATAGAAGAAAAATTCAAACTTTTGAGGAATTATATTTGTTAAGGGTTACTTTTTGTCGTAAACAAATGTATATAAATTCTTTAAAAAGATCAAATAGAGCTCATGAAAAGCTCTCCCAAAAGAAGCAAAGTAGGAATAACTTCTCTCGAGAAATCTTTGAAAATTTTTACTTGTTCATGCAAATAGATATGAAGTTCAAGAAAACACGAGGAACAAAATAGCTCTCTCTCTCTCTCTCTCTCTCTCTCACTCTCTCTCTCTCTCTCTCTCTCTCTCTCTCTCTCTCTCTCTCTCTCTCTCTCTCTCTCTCTCTCTCTCTCTCTCTCTCTCTCTCTCTCTCTCTCTCTCTCTCTCTCTCTCTCTCTCTCTCTCTCTCTCTCTCTCTCTCTCTCTCTCTCTCTCTCTCTCTCTCTCTCTCTCTCTCTCTCTCTCTCTCTCTCTCTCTCTCTCTCTCTCTCTCTCTCTCTCTCTCTCTCTCTCTCTCTCTCTCTCTCTCTCTCTCTCTCTCTCTCTCTCTCTCTCTCTCTCTCTCTCTCTCTCTCTCTCTCTCTCTCTCTCTCTCTCTCTCTCTCTCTCTCTCTCTCTCTCTCTCTCTCTCTCTCTCTCTCTCTCTCTCTCTCTCTCTCTCTCTCTCTCTCTCTCTCTCTCTCTCTCTCTCTCTCTCTCTCTCTCTCTCTCTCTCTCTCTCTCTCTCTCTCTCTCTCTCTCTCTCTCTCTCTCTCTCTCTCTCTCTCTCTTCTCTCTCTCTCTCTAAATATATATATATATATATAGTATGTTATGGGTTGACAATATTTGATTTTAACAGGTTTATAGATTACATCAACTGAATAGAGCAGCACAATTAGTGACTGCCCTATCATTCACTGTGAAAGGAGCTGAAATGACCTCACACAATTTGGCAATAAACAGCTCCTTGGGGACTCTTTTGAACGTCCTTCAGTGTCTTGGGGTGATATGTATCTGGTCTCTCTCCAACTTCCTCATGAGGGTGTTTGCTTCTACTCCTACAACTGTTCAATAAACCATGCACTACGCCGCCGAGCTCTGCCTTTTCGATCTTCCCATTTTATAGGCAGAACAAAAAATAATGCTCGGATCATCCTATGCTTACTAGATTCAAGAAGGTTGGTTGCATTGTTTTTCCCTGTTCTTGCTTCATTTTTTTTTTGTTTTCTATAAAGAAAAGATTGTGACCATGGCTCATCAAAAACAAGATGGGATTGTATAAGAATCTCATATTAATGGCATACATAGTTATCTGTCAAATTCTTATTCTTCATACTTTACAATTATTTTTTTTCTTTTTCTAACCTATTTAAGAAATTATCGTGACGAAAAAATAAAGTCATAAATACTTAAAATTACAAGCTCACTGTTGAAGTCGAGGTTGTTGCACAATCACTGTTATTCAATGTTGTGTTCTCGAAAAATGCTAGTAATACAATGTAACCAAATGACTTGCGCTAGTGCAAACAGACCAAAACTCGAAATAGCTTTTAACTTCTTTTCACTTGCTTCTTGTTCAAAGCGTAGAGAAAGGCGCTTGAAAACTAAGAAAATGCTAGGCTAAAGTACTCTAAACTTGCATTGAATCTCGTCAACATTTTAAAATGGCCAACAGTTTGGAGATAACTATATATGGAAGGAGTTATAAGTTGAATTTGGTCATTTGCAGTTCCCATTTATTAGAAGTTAAACTAAGAGTTGTACTCGAGTAGGACCTCCCTTCCAAATAAGTTCAGAAAAAAAAAAACAAGTCCAAGTAAATCAGCTTTGAAAAGAACGAGTTTGAGGAGAGCATTGCTAATGACAAGATGATCAATTTGTGCACGTTTGCCTCTCTGGCTAAATGAGTCAACGATCCTTGAAAGTTCAAATTCGACAACTTTGCAAATGCCCTTGTAATCGAGAGACACACAATAGAAGCATATTTGTCTTAAAAGTCGATAAATATGAAGACATTTGAAATGTAGCATAATATCGTATAAAAGTCAAGTTTTGGTCTCATCACTATCTTTTCGAAGCAATGGGTTTATGTAAAGAGATACAATTTGGAAGATTATTTACTCATCCGAAAGTCATAGCACCATATCATATATCTGTTTTTAATCACTCATGTCACGACGAGTCAATCTCTAACGGAACCTCCACAACCATTTCTCCATTCGAACTACATTAACAAAAGGTGGAATTTGTCGATATGGGGTCCTCTATACTTAGACTTGCCTAATTTATTTTTAAATGGAAAATCTTCATATCTAAACATTATTTCAAAAATTGTATTATTTGAAGTTAAAAAAAAAACTTGTTTTTCTTTTAAAATTCAAAGTGTATGAACAATCATCGTGTGTTCATCAATGTATCGAATTTCCTCGACACCTATCCCAAACTCTTTTATTAAGTAGAAAAATCTCTCTTGGTACCTATGAAAGACAAATCATACTTCGAGAACTAAGATTAAGTGACCTACTAAAGTCATTTGCATCCTTAAAGTTGCATTATTTTTTAAAGAGATTTGAATGATCTTCAAGTCATGATCATAAGCCAAAGTGAGACCATTTCAATTTTGAAGAATTGTCATATGTTTGCATTTTTTTTAGAAGAAATTAATTTTATTAACTTAACTTTGGATGTACCCAAAAAACGAGTTTCACAAATTACAATTGTTCATCGTCACATTCTAGGTGATGGTGCATTCCGTGTAATTACTTGTATTTCCATTTCTTTTAAGCATGCATTTACTAAGACTCTAATCGAGTTGAGATGGCTCAAAAAGTATTGTCATGACAACAAATGACATTAAAAAGTAATTCCAATTTTTTCTATTATGTTACAAAACTTTATAGAATAGACCTCCATGATTGTCATGGGACAGATCCTTCGACTTGGTGGCTATCGCGTGATACGAGTACACCAATTCTTCAAGCCCTGGCTTTGAAATTCCTCGAGCAACCTTCGTCTCTTTAGTGGTGCGAGCAAAATTGGAGCGAATTGTTTGGTGTGTTCGACAAGAACGATATGACTCAGCAACGTATGGAAGATTTAGTTCCACCTCATATCATTCGTTGCCGTTCATGTATGAAAGATCCTGAATACTTCCAAAGAGAATCAAAGGCGTTAAACATTGCTAAAGAGTTACACATGCTAAAGAGTTACTTGAAGATGTTAGGAAACTCAAAGAAGTTTCAAGTTTGTTCTTTAGATGTAATGGCTACGGCTCTAAATGGATGTAGTCTAATGGAATGGCAATGTTGAGAATGCATGAATGAGGCCTTAATGCAATTTTGTTTACTTAGTCTTAATCTTTTTAAAAGCACTTAAACAAGAAAAAATTCAGAGAAAACACTACAATATATATTTTTAATGAATTACAGCCTAATATATTTATACTTCTACGTTTACAAGAGATAAAGTAAGAAATATACAGCTAACTTCCTAATTTATAGGATCTAACGCTAACTATTAGAAACTATTAGAAATATGATTGATTCTACATTCCTCCTCAAGCTGGATGGTATTACATCCCAAACTTATCTATTAACCGTTCAAACATAGACTTAAAGAGAGCTTTTGTAAGAATGTCTGTAGCCTGCTATGTGGTAGGTACGTAGGAGACTTTGAGAATGCCTTCATCAATCTTCTCTTTAATGAAATGTCGATCAATCTTAACATGTTTCGTTCTATCATGATATACGAGATTATGTGAAATTGAGATCGCAACTTTGTTGTCGCACCAAATAATAATGGGACTTTGCTTCGGTATGTTTAGTTCTTCAAGGAGTTACTTCAGCCAAAGAGCTTCACATATACGAAGAGCAGTGGAACAAAGTTTGGCCTCAACACTACTTCTTGCTACAGCGGACTGCTTCTTACTTCGCCAAGTGACCAGGTTTCCAAAAACGAAAGAACAATAACCCAAAGTGGATTTTCGTTCATTCGGACACCCTGCCCAATCAGCATCAACAAATACTTTAACATTTATTGCGGCTTGTTTCCTGAACATTAACCCTTAGCTAGGAGTTCTCTTTAGATACTTCAAAATTCTATTTGTAGCATTCAAGTGACATTGATATGGAGAGTACATAAATTGGCTAATACAACTCACTGGAAATGCGATGTCTGGTCTGATGTGTGCAAGATAAATCAATCTGTCGACAAGTTGTTGAACCATGCCTCGGTCTACTGGTGAATCTTCTGGATTAGTCTTAAGTTTTACATTCGGATCCATGGGAGTATCAACCGATTTACATCCCATTAACCCAGTATCTTTTAGCAAGTCAAAAGTATATTTTCGTTGTGAGACAAATATTCTTTCCTTGCTTCGAGCAATTTCCATTCCAAGGAAAAATCTTAGTTTCCCAAGATCTTTTATTTCAAATGTTTATGCAAGATGTTTCTTGATCCTTTCTATCTTTTCAAGATTATTATCGGTGATTATAATGTCGTCTACATAGACTATAAATATGGCAATCTTATCCTTTACTCTATGGTAAAATAGAGTATGGTAGGTGTGAGCTTCCTTGTAGCGGAGCTGCTAAAGAGTCTTGGCAAACCTTTCAAACCAAGCCTTAAAAGATTGCTTTAGACCATAGAGAGCCTTCTTTAGAGGACAAACTGAGTCTTCTTTGTTCTTGTTGAACCCGGGTAACAGATCCATGTACATCTCTTCTGCTAGATCGCCGTTGAGAAAGACATTCTTGACGTCTAGTTGGTGAAGCGACCAATCTAAGTTTGCTGTAAGAGATAGCAATACCTGAATAGTGTTGATCTTTGCCACATGAGCAAAAGTCTCTTGGTAGCCAATACCGTAAGTTTGAGTGTACCCCTTGGCCACAAGACGTGTCTTGTATCTGTCAACCAAACCATCACTTTTGCACTTAATCATGAAGACCCACTTGCAGCCAACCAGGTCCTTTCCTTCGGGTCGATTGACTATGTCCCTTGTACCATTTTTTTTTCAAGGCTTTGATCTCCTCATGGACCGTGTACGCCACTGTTTGTGTTGAAGAGTCTCGTCAATATTAGCCGGTACTGTTGTTTCTGAGAGATTGATTACCAAAGTACGCATAGGTCTAGATAGATGAGAGTATCCTAAAAAAATCTAAGATAGGATGTCGAGTACACAGATGTGTACCTTTGCGAAGTACGATTGACATATCCAATTATGGCAGCTCAGTATCATCAGAACCAAACTTGAGGCAGACAAGTGAGGCTGCTGGAGATATCGGATCAGACTTGGTTTCTACGTGCTTTTGTTTGCTGTAAGTCAATGGAAAAGGTGCAACGAGTCTGGAAATTTTGGGTACTACAGTGATACAGGGAGATATTTATGGCAAAGTAGGTGGCGTTTTTTGTGGTGATTGTGGATTTTCCTGATTTGAAATTACTGGATCTGTAGAAGGATAATCTTGAATTTTAGAATTTTGAATTTTCAAGTCTTGTGGAATTAAGATAGATTCTTGATTTTGTGAATTTAAAATAGGAAATGAAGAAAGAGAATTTAGCTCTTGAATTCGCTGATTTTGTGGAGTTAAGATCTCCCCCTGAGCTAGATTAGGAGATGAATTTGTTTCCCAAAAATATTCTCAATTTGTTAGAGAACTAAGTGGATCTGAAACAGGAGATAGGACTGAAGTTTTAATCAGAGACTCCCCTGGGTAGAAGAATTTGAATAAAAAGATTGGTGTTAAAAAAAGGTGACATCTCTAGAGATCAAATATTTTCTTTTTGAAAGAGAATAACACTTGTAACCTTTTCTCGTAGAAGAGTACCCAACAAAAATACATTTGTGACTCCTAGGATCTAACTTAGACCTAAGATGATTATGAACGAAAACCGAGCATCCAAATATGCGCAAAGGAAGATAGGAAAAGACATGAGCTTTTGGAAAACATTTTTGAAGAGTGGAAATCAGAGTTTTGTATTTTAACACTCGAGATGGTAACCGATTTATTAAATAGCAAGCAATTAAAATAACAACCCCCAGAAGTGTTTAGGTAAATTACTAGTAAAAAACAGTGCTCGAGCAACTTCTAAAAGATGACGATTTTTTCTTTCAGATACACTATTTTGTTGTGGTGTATCGACACAAGAGTTTTGATGAATAATACCTTTTTTTTGAAGAAAAATTATTTAGTGAGGAATTAAAATATTCGGTTCCATTATCAGTTCGAATAATTTGGATACGAGAGTTAAATTGCGTGATAATCATGTTATAAAATTGCTTCAATAGATATACAACTTCAGATTTTTCACGTAAAAGAAATATCCAACAAACACGAGAATGATCATCAAGAAAGAAAATAAACAACATTTTATTTGAAATTGAATAAATTAGTGAAGGACCCCACATGTCACCATGAACAAGGAAAAAAAATTTCGAAGCATGGTATGAATGAATTGAAAAAGGAACCCTAGTGTGTTTAGCTAATTGGCAGACTTCACACACACAAAGTGATCCGAAGAAAGAAACAACGAAGGAAATAAATATAAGAGAAACTACGGCAATGATGGAGTAGCTTTATTTGGTGGTGACAGAGAGAAGAGACTGAACCGTAAACAACTTGACAACAGCGAACTTGAGAGTCAGCACGTAAAAAGTAGTACAATCCAGCCACCTTAGCAGCACTCCCAATCGTCCTCCCCGAGTCCCGATCCTAAAAAACACATAAGTTTTGGGAAAAATTAGCCACACAGTTAGAATCCCAAGTCAGTTTGCTAAATGAGGACAAGTTATACGACAACTTGGGAACAAATAAAACGTTATGCAACAAAAGATTGGGACTAAGAGTCACAGTTCCAATTCCTACTTCTGGTGAAAAAGATCCATTTGCCAAAGTAATAGTACGAGTACCAGAATATTGACTGTATGAAGAAAAAATAGTACAAGCACTCGACATATGCTTAGAAGCACCAGAATCAATAATCCAATACTCGCCCGATGTGACTGATTCATTCACAGTAGATGAGGAAATACCGTGAGTCATGAAAGATGTAGAGTATGAGAACAATTGACCAATCTAATCGAGTTGTGCCTGAGTGAAGGTCAAAGATGATGAGGACGCTACATCGAATTTGGCTGCAACCGGAGGCTTGGATCCTTCCGTTGGCTGCGTGGGACCCAATCTGCGGGTTTGGCATGAAGCTTCCAACAGGTTTCTTTGGTGTAGTGGGGCCGTTTACAGTGATCACACCAAAGAGGCTTGCGAGGGTTGCGAGAGTCACGGTATCGAGCAGCCGTAGCAGATGTAACGACTCATTTTTCCAGTAAGATATTGTCCACTCTGGGGATTGGGTCGTGACCTAATACCTTCTTTGTTTGACGAGGACTTCCCAGTTGGTCATCCAACCTGGTACTACTCTCGCCGAAGCACTTTTAACTTCAGAGTTCTTATGGGATCTGTTACCAATTTGCTCCAAAACGCGTCTTACTATCTTAGAAGGGTTTCCTTACATATGTTTCATTTTCATATACTTCCCCAAGCGATGTGGGATTGTGATAACCCCCTCTTTACGACTCGGGATTCGCCTACACTCGAGTCCGAGATCCACTTTGCAACTCGAGGTTTGTCCCGCAGTCGTACTCATACGTACAAATTCAGGTCATCACAATCACCCCCCTCGGGGGCCCAACTTCCTCGTTGGCCACATTTTCGATTGGGTACAGACTCTGATACCATTTGTAACGACCCATTTTCCCAGTAAGATATTGTCCACTCTGGGGATTGGGCCGTGGCCCAATATCCTCCCCTCACGGCTTTGTTTCGCGAGGACTTCCTAGTCGGTCACCCAACCTGGTACTACTATCGCCGAAGCACTTTTAACTTCGGAGTTCATAAGGGATCTTTTGTCAATTGTGCTCCAAAACGCGTCTTACTATCTTGGGAGGGTTTCCTTACATATGTTTCATTTCCATATACTTCCCCAAGCGATGTGGGATTGTGATGACCGTCTCTTTACGACTCGGGATTCACCTACACTTGAGTTCGGGATCTACCCCGCAATCCGAGGTTTGCCCCACAGTCGTACTCATACGTACACATTCGGGTTATCACAGCAAAGGCATCAGAGTTAATAGATGAAGTAGAGGCCATAGAGGGGCCACCAAGCATGATACGGCGGCATTGTTCTTCACGACGGACCTCCGGAAAAATAGCATCAAGACTCGAGAGTGGTTTAATGCTTAGAATGCAACCACGAACATCATTTAGAATAGGATTGAATCCGGTCAGAAAATCGCAGGTCCGTTCTTTTGTAAGTAATTTGTGATAGATCTCGTTGTTGGCGGTGTCAGTCCAAGCTGGTTGAGTAAAGAGATCGAGTTTCTACCATAGTTTGGTTAGAGAACTGAAATATTGAGTGACTGTACATTCATCTTGACGTAGATTTCTTGAATGATGTCGCAGATCGAACATGTGTGAAGAGTCCTCTAAATCTGTATAGGCCAAGGTGACTGCGTCCTGTATTGCTTTCGCCGTCGGGTAGAGCAGTTAAATTTCAGTGATGGTGTCGACCATCGAATGTAGAAGTCACTCCATCACCATGGAATTCTGGATGTCCCAAGTAGCAAATGAAGTGTCGGTTGAAGATGGTTTGGGAATGGAACCATCGAGATAGCCAAAACGGCCCTTCCCTTGAATGACAAGTTGGACGGATCTGGACCATTGAAGGTAATTCTGACCAGAGAGCTTAAAACTAGTGATTTGGAAGGGTAAAGAATTATCAAAAGCAGTGGGAATATTTTTGGGGTTGGAATGCGCAGCGTCCAAAGACACGTCAGAATCATTTATCCCGCTCATTCCTAAAAAAAATGAGTCTGCTCAACTGAAGAACGTCTTTATTGCTTTGATATCATAAAAACACTTAAACAGGAAGAAAGTCAAAGAAAACACTGCAATGTATATTTTTAATGAATTACAGCATAATATATTTATACTTCTACGTTTACAAGAGATAAAATAAGAAATATTCAACTAACTTCCTAATCTATAGGATCTAACGCTGACTATTAGAACCTACTAGAAATAAGACCGATTCTACACTTTTATTGTGTTCATAATGCTATTATAAACCCCACGCACTCTAACATGGGCGTATCTCGCACATGTTTAGTTGCATTGTGTTGAATCCTACCCCTTTCTTCTACAATGTAAAAGCTCATGGTGTTAAGAATATATTAGGAGGGTGATTTAGTAATGTTAGAGAGTTAATTTAAGTATTATAATCATTTTACTTAATTATAAATAGAGGGTGGGTGAAGTGATTTAACATATTGAATATTATCTAAATAAAAATTACTCTCCCTAGAGTTTTATTTTGTTTGAGCAAGTAGCTCGTTGTTGAGCCAGTTTCCTGCCGAACCTGTGTTCTTATTTTTTGTTTTGTATGTTTTTGGTCGTTATATAAAAATGAAGTCGTTTGATGCTCATCACATAGCAACCTTCTACTCGAATTAGGAAACTTGGTCTAGTGCATGACCCATAGATGATACATGACCCATCAATCCTCTCGGCTCTGAGAAATTAAAACCCTACTTTGTATTATGATCTATTATCATTTTACTACTTTCCTAATTACTTATCTTACAATGAATTATTTCCTTAAATAATTGTTTCTTAAATTATTATTTATAATTCTATTTAAAGACCTAATAATAAGCTTTCGTGAAACTTTTTGAATCAATACAATTTTCCTACTTATAGAATTTATTTAATTATTTTCATTTATCTTTTTGTTTCGATTTTCAAAACAAACATTCTACTACACCAGTGAGTATTAGAGCAATGATTTTTGCTTCAAACGGATACTGAAAATGATTCTACCGATAATGGATAACTGACAACAAACTGTTAGCTTAAATGCGTCTAAATAACTATTTTTGATGATTATGGTTAATATGAAACGAGTAAACTGTTAATTAAGTTTAATAAGAAATATATAAACTGATGAGCATGAGTAATATGAAATTTACGAACTGGATAATTGATTTATTATGTTTATTGCATTTATCTGGAAATGCCCTTTGAAAAGGGTATTATGTTTTCTAACAATTTTGGCTAAGTGTTAATAGTTTGTGGAAGGCAATCGTCCACGTGAAAGAAAACAGAAATAAACGAAGTAGTCTGTGGAAATCAATCGTCCATAGTATCACGTGAATGTCAGGTAACTTTAGTCAGAATCAAGTGTCCACAGTCATGCCGAAGTCAATCGTCCACGTGAAAAGAAAACAGAGAAAGACGTAAACGTCCAAGGTCTCAGTTGTCCACGTAAAAGAAAGACGCAGTCGTCCACGTTCGAAAGAAAGACTCTGTCGTCCACGTTCGAAAGAAAGACGCAGTTGTCCACGTTCAAAAGAAAGACGCTATCGTCCACGCTCAAAGGAAAGACTCTGTCGTTGATGACTCTTATTTTAGAGTCATTTTATGCAAATTTTACATAAGAAAACTTGTATGAATTGAGTGTTTGCAATAAGAAATTAGTAGGAATTACGACAATTGCTATGTATTGTTGCAGCATTAGTGTTTTTATTCAATTTGATATATTTAATGCAGATTTTCTATTAAAAACATATATTTTTTCTTAAATCGAATTTTATATTTTCATATTTGAATGCAAGGATTATAGCGGGAAAAGTCAAGTTTAAAAGTTGAATTTTTTAGAGAAAATGACGGTTGCCAAAATTAGAGAATTTATTTTGGCTGTAAATTTTATGCAGAATACGAAGAAGAGAGAGAGAAAATTACTACAATCAAGGAAGATCAAATAGGTTGAAGATTTTGTGGAATAAAACAAAGCAATCGGATGATGTAGAGAAATTGGGTAGCAATCGGATGATTTAAAGAAGCTGGGCAGCAATCAGAAGAAGCATAAAAACTTGGGCATCAGAAGCAGTAAACATCTGGGCAGCACTAGACGACAAAGCTAGCAGTAGATGCTGAAAGAATAAAAACTTGGGCAGCGGAAGAAGTAAAAAATAAGGGCAGCAAAAAGGGCAACACTAGAAGACAAAATAAACTTAATAGAGTGACCTACGGAGAGAGAGAAAATCATGAGAGAAAATCATGGTGGAAAGTGAATAAAAGGTGGAGCAATAAAAGTAAATAAAATATTCTGGAGAGAGAAAAGGAAGATTTCACTGCTGGAATTAAGGAAGGAAGGCTTGGCGTAACAACTTGCTTGGAGGGAGAGAGGATATTAGCTTGCTGCAGAAGGAGTCTCTGCATCTGGAGAAAACCACCGACGCCATTTCCTGAATTTTCTTCTTCTTCTATTATTTTTATTGCATTATTTTTTTATGAACACAATTGTTTTTAGTTTTATTTTAATTATGTCTAGTAGCTAAACTTTTTAATCTTGGTTAGGACGATAGTATTTGTTGCGATATTTTGCTACAATCTTGGTTTTGTTTCTGGAATTATCTATTGAACAATTATTTGTGAAATTTTCTTGCTAAGTCAGATCGTATCGATAGATAGGTTGACGATTCATGTTTATATTGTATCGATAGGTAGATATAAATTTTAGATTCACGAATAATTAATCAAATTAAGTTGTTACAACGAAGTAACATTAATTTGATTGGCGATAAGAATAGCACATATCAAAAATTCAATATTAGTTACATTCTTTCAAGGTAGAAAGAAATTCTGATTTGAATTTACCTAGGCAATTCAAAAGAATCCTAGAATCAATTTTTATTCTTGCTGTTTTTTAGATAATGCTGCAGAGCATTACCAGAGCATCAGTAGTAAAATCATCGTAACGAAGAAATCGATCCTAGCCAAGGCCTTCTTTTATCGTATTTATCTCAATTACTCTGATTTATTTTCTTTCATCGCAATTATGAATTTATTTATATTTATTTTCATTTAAAATCTCAATATTTTTATAAGATTTTTATAGCAATTAATTCAATTAACAATATCCTCGTGGGATCGATACTTTACTTATTCTATTACTTCGTTAGCGACACGTGCACTTGCGTGTAAAGGTGTAAAATCACTAACAAGTGTTTGGCGCCGTTGCCGGGGATATTGATTAGTTGTGATTATTTTTGCTATAATCATTTTATTTAATTTTACGTTATTTTATTTTATTTTGTTTCCCTATTTTCAGATATTCTTGATTTATGCCTGACGAAGAAGACGCACAGGATCTTGTACCCATAGATCCCGAAATTGAAAGAACATTTAGAGCGAGAAGAAGACAAAATCAGCAACAATTTATTGAAGGAGAAAACATGGCGAACGTAGAGAGAGAAAGAGACAATGCTGAGAGGATTATTGATGATAGAGATATACCTATTCAGAATTTTGCAATTCCTACACTCAATGATCTTAATCCTGGAATAGTCAGACCTGACCTTCGTGCCATAAGATTCGAGTTGAAACCAGTGATGTTCCAAATGCTTCAAACTGTTGGACAGTTCACTGGAGCTATCATAGATAATCCTCATCGCCATTTGAAGGTTTTTGGAGAAGTCAGTGACTCATTTAACTTCCCTGGTGTATCTGCAGAAGCCCTGAGACTAAAGCTCTTTCCATATTCCTTAAGAGATCACGCCAGAGATTGGTTAAATAGTATTCCTTCAGATACCATCACAACTTGGGGGGATTTGACTAAGAAGTTCATTATGAAGTATCACCCACCAGTAAGGAATGCAAGGATGAGGAATGAGATCACAAGCTTCCAGTAAAGAGATGGAGAATCACTCTACGAAGCATGATATAGATTTAAAGATTTGCTGAGACAGTGACCAAATCACGGGATCCCTCATTGGATTCAGTTGGAAACGTTTTACAACGGATTAAATGGACAGACCCGATCGATTATTGACGCAGCAGCCAACGGAACGCTGCTATCAAAATCTTTTAATGAGGCATACGATCTGCTGGAGAGAATGACAGTGAACAGTTATCAATGGCCATCAGACAAGAACACTACTACAAGGAGAGCACCTAGAAGTTATGAGATAGATGAAGTGGCTGCTCTTAATGCAAAAATAGCTTCACTCGAAAATGCCATCAAAGCCATGAACAAACAGCAACAACCAGTAACCAGAGAGATTTCTTGCATTTTCTGCGGAGAGAACCATGATGATAGTTCATGTTCGACGAATCCCGAATCAGTAAATTACGTGGGGTATAACAGAAACAATAATCCATATTCACATACGTACAACCCAGGATGGAGACAGCATCCAAACTTCCAATGGAGTTCGCAGCAACAGAATAATGCAATGCCCGCAAGATCTGCTGACAACTATGCTCAGAACTACAATCAGCAACTCCAGAAGCCAGTAGTTCAAGAAAAACAGGACAACTTCGCGAGGGAGTATGCTGCAAAGACAGATATAATTTTGCAGAATTTATCAGTTTCGATAAAGAACATTGAAACCCAACTAGGGCAGCTAGCTCAATCTTCGAACTCAAGGAGCAGTGGACAATTACCCAGCGACACTGAAATTCCACAAAGATCGGGCAAAGAACACTGCAAGGCAATTATATTAAGAAATGGAAGAGAAGTGGAGATTCCTGAAAAGCCACGGAGGATAGAAAAGTCACAGGTTAATACCCAAGAAAAAGAAACAGAAAAGCAACCCAATACTGAGGGTTTACAGGAAAGAGAAGTGATGATTGAGAAAGAAAGAACTCAGGAGGCCGAAGAGAATAATTCTGAATCTGGAGAAATTAATATCAATGCTGCAGTTCCGCTCGCAGCATCGCCGCAACATCGACATGCAGAAGAGCAACTCCAGAGACTACCTCCACCATTTCCACAGAGGCTTCAAAAACACAACCAGGAAAAACAGTTTAAAAAATTTTTGGACGTTTTGAAGCAACTCCATATCAATGTACCTCTAGTGGAGGCCCTTGAACAGATGCCGAATTACACCAAATTTATGAAGGACATTCTATCCAAAAAGAGGAGGTTGGGAGAATATGAAATGGTGGCTATGACTGAGGAAACCAGCTACATTCTGCAGAATAAGATCCCACCAAAATTGAAGGACCCTGGTAGCTTCATCATTCCGTGTACAATTGGAAATAATTATTTCGGAAAAGCTCTCTGTGATCTGGGAGCCAGCATAAATCTGATGCCCATGTCAATATTTAAGAAGCAGGGAATTGGAGAAGCTCGGCCAACAACAGTAACTCTACAGCTTGCTGACCGATCACTAACCCACCCTCAAGGAAAGATTGAAGATGTGCTGGTTAAGGTAGACAAGTTTATCTTTCCAGCAGACTTCATAATTCTCGACTATGAAGCAGATCAGGAAGTACCAATAATCTTGAGGCGGCCATTTTTAGCTACTGGCAGAACTCTTATTGATGTCTAGAGAGGAGAACTCACAATGAAAGTTAACGACCAGCAAGTTATTTTCAACGTTTTAAAGGCCATGAAATGTCCATATGAGGAAGAAGATTGTTTTAATATTTCTGAAGAAATCAAATCAGCAGAAATAAAACAATTATCAGGAGGGTATAGAAGGCAGTTCGAGGCATTAATTCGAGCAGAAGATAGTAAAGAAGATGGGGAGCATTCCAGCAAGGAAGCCGCCACAGTGGAACTTAAACAGTTGCCCCCACATTTGAAGTATGTATTTCTTGGACTCAACGAAACATTTCCTGCTATTATTTCTACCACTTTGTCTAACATGCAGGAGCAAGAATTAGTGGAGGTTCTAAAGAGATATAAGTTAGCCTTAGCATGGACAGTAAAAGATATCAAGGGGATAAACCCAAGCATTTGTATGCATAAAATCAGATTGGATGAAGGAGTCACTCCAACCATAGATCAACAGAGAAGATTAAACCCGATTATGAAAGAAGTTGTGAAAAAAGAAATACTCAAGTGGTTGGATGCGGGCATTATCTACCCCATTTCTGACAGCTCGTGGATTAGCCCAATTCATTGTGTTCCAAAGAAAGGAGGAACAACGGTAGTAGCTAATGAGAAAAGTGAACTAATTCCAACAAGAACCGTAACAGGGTGGAGAATATGCATGGACTACAGGAAGTTGAATAAAGCAACCCGAAATGACCACTTTTCTCTTCCCTTTATAGATCAAATGCTAGACAGATTAGCAGGAAAGAAATTTTACTGTTTCTTGGACGGATATTCAGGGTATAACCAGATTACTATAGCACCAGAGGATCAGGAGAAAATAACTTTCACCTGCCCATATGGAACTTTTGCCTTCAGGAGAATGCCTTTTGGTTTGTGCAACGCTCCTGCCACATTTCAGCGTTGTATGATGGCCATTTTCTCAGACATAATTGAAGAATGTTTGGAAGTCTTTATGGATGATTTCTCCATTGTTGGAGATTCTTTCGAGAATTGCTTGGAAAATTTAGAGAAAGTGTTGAAGAGATGCATGGAAAATAACCTAGTTTTAAACTGGGAAAAGTGTCATTTTATGGTTCCAGAAGGCATAGTTCTCGGACACAAGGTTTCAGACAAAGGTTTAGAGGTGGATAAAGCCAAGATCGAAATTATTGAGAAACTACCACCACCTAAAACAGTGAAAGGAATCAGAAGCTTCTTGGGGCATGCAGGATTTTACAGGCGCTTCATCAAAGATTTTTCTAAAATCTCGAAGTCCTTATGCAGTTTACTGGAGCAGAATATACCATTTAACTTCGACAAAAACTGTCTGGAAGCTTTTAACTTGCTTAAACAAAAGCGGATTACGGCACCTGTGATAGCTGCACCCGATTGGAACTCACCTTTTATTCTTATGTGTGACGCGAGTGATTATGCAGTGGGAGTAGTTCTCGGGCAGAAGAAAGACAAGTTGTTTCACTCTATTTATTACGCCAGCAAAACCTTGAATGAGGCTCAAAAGAATTACACAACCACTGAAAAGGAGCTTTTAGCTGTGGTGTTTGCATTCGACAAATTCAGAGCGTATTTAATCGGCACAAGAGTTATTGTGTACACGGACCATGCAGCAATCAAATATTTGGTTACTAAGAAGGACGCTAAACCTAGGCTCATTCGATGGGTGCTGTTACTCCAAGAGTTTGATATGGAGATTCGTGATAGAAAGGGATGTGAAAATCAGGTAGCTGATCATTTATCACGTCTGGAGAATGTGAGGGAGCAACAAGTTGAAGAAATGATCAAAGAATCCTTCCCTGATGAACAGATACTGAAGCTGGAAGTGTCTTCAACTCCCTGGTACGCTGATTTTGTGAATTTTATTGTGAGTGATATAATTCCTTTCGATTTAGATTATCAACAGAGAAGGAAGTTCATGAAAGATGTTAAGCAATACTTCTGGGACGAGCCATTTCTTTTCAAACAATGTGCTGATCAGCTGTTGAGGAGATGTGTTCCAGAAGAGGAAATGCAGTCAGTGCTGCAGCAATGCCATGCAGCATCATATGGCGGTCATTATGGAGGAACCAGAACAGCTGCAAAAGTTCTACAATCAGGTTTGTACTGGCCTTCTCTTTTTAAAGATGCTAATGAGTTTGTTCAAAAATGTGACAGATGTCAAAGAACAGGAAATATATCAAGAAAACACGAGTTGCCCTTGACCAACATCATAGAGATTGAAGTCTTTGACATCTGGGAAATTGACTTTATGGGACCCTTCCCAGTATCTAATGGAAACCAGTACATATTGTTAGCTGTTGATTATGTTTCTAAATGGGTAGAAGCTGCAGCCTTGCCAAACATCGAAGGGAAGTGTGTACTGAGATTTTTACAGAAAAATATTTTCACGAGGTTTGGTACGCCCAGAGCTATTATCAGTGACGGAGGATCTCATTTTTGTAACAGAGCGTTCGCTACATTACTCAGTAAATATGGAGTTAAACATAAGGTAACTACAGCATACCATCCTCAAGTAATGGACAAGCAGAAGTATCTAACAGGGAAGTAAAACGGATTCTGGAAAAGGTGGTGAATCCGAACAGAAAGGATTGGTCATTAAAATTAGACGATGCTTTATGGGCATACAGAACAGCATTTAAGACTCCTGTGGGCACTACTCCATTCAACATGATTTATGGCAAAGCTTGCCATCTCCCTGTAGAATTAGAACATAAGGCCTTCTGGGCAATAAAAAATGTCAATTTGGATTTACAGCAAGCAGGAAGAAGCAGGCTGGTACAATTACAGGAGTTGGAAGAGTTGAGATTAAGAGCATATGAAAATACAAAGATTTATAAGGAAAAAGTGAAGAGAAATGGCATGATAGAAAGTTACAGGCAAGAACATTTTTAAAAGGTGAAAAAGTCTTGCTATTTAATTCTAGGATGAAACTTTTTCCAGGAAAGTTGAAATCGAGGTGGTCTGGGCCATTTGAAATAATGGAGGTATTTCCATACGGAGCAGTAGAGTTGCATGATGAAAAAAATGGAAGAACTTTTAAGCTAAATGGTCAACGGATAAAGCATTATTTTGGAGAGAAATTGACAAGGATTATGTCAATTTCTCTACAAAATCTGGAAGAAAAATGAGCAAAAAGGGAAGTCTGGCTGAAGACTTAGGTAAAAACTCAGCGCTGTGAGGGAGGCAACCCTCAAAAATATCCTTTTATGTATTAATTTTTAGTTGCATTTTACTCTATTTTTTTTATTTTATTTTTTTGTTTAAATGAGTTAAGTTTGAATTTCACGGTTACTTGTCTACTCATTTTCACCCAATCTCTCTCGAAGCGATTTAGGGTTGTTCACTGCTTGCAATCTACCGCCGACCTTCGGTAAATTTTTCTTTTGAGTCTCCGAACGAAATTTTCAGCAAATTTCTCCTCTGCCCTACATCGCTGCTACTAACGCTACAGCATTACGCATTATTCTCTCCGCAACGATGAGGCCAAAACAGAAGGGACAGAAAAACGCCAAGAAAGTGAATAGAATGACTTTTATTTCGGAGGAAGCAAAGTTGCGATACGAGCAAGGTTTGCAGCAACGCAGCTTTGCTCAAGAAAAAGGCTTCCTAGTCGCAGACGAGCAGCTATTGAGGTACCCAAACTATATTACCTCTGTTATTCAGGAGCGTAAATGGGAGACATTTTGTGAGGTTCCAGGGGCAACAATAAAAAATATTGTGAGAGAGTTTTATGCAAATTTTGATGGAGATTTGCCCGAATGTATTCAAGTTCGAAAGTGCGATGTGAGATTTGGACCCTCAGCGATCAATGGTTTTTACAATCTTGAGGATGTTGAAGATGAGTTTTACAAATACGAAGATAATTTATCTTCGGAATTTCTGGAATCGGCTTTAAAGGAAATTGCAATCCCTGGTACAGTTTGGGTGAAATCGAAAACAGGTTTTCATTCCATTCCTCGGCTATCTCTGCTTCCAAAAGCCAAGGTTTGGTATCATTTTCTGAAACTTCGAATTTTCCCCTCTTCTCATGGTCAACATGTCACAAGAGATCGTGCCATTCTACTATATTGCATTCTGACCAATAAAAAAATAAATATTGGTTTGATCATCTATAGAAACCTTTGTGCCAATGCCCTCAAGCCAAAAGGGCAGCTGTTGTTTCCTTCTTTGGTGTCTGGATTATGTGAAATGGCTGGGGTAATGTATGAAGCTAATGAAGATGAACTCTCTCCCGGCCCAGTGATGACACCAATTATTATAAGGAGAATTGCTCAGGAGGGGTTGGCAGCAGAAGCACCAGAGGTTGAAGAGAATGCTGCAAGTGGAGCTACAGCACCAAGCAGCAACAGCAATTGCCAACAGCAAATACTAGAAAGTTTGGCGTCGGTGAGTAAAAGGCTCGAATGGATTAACAATGACATTTTGGCCTTGAAGACGAAATTCATACTTTACGAAAATCTCCAATACCAAATGAGAAAATCTATGAAGAGTCTAAAACGTAAAAACAGGATATTCTGGTAGTACTCCAAGCTTCGTGATACAGCTTTGGCGGCCAGTTTTGCTAAAAAGCCAGAAGATCCAGCTCCTATTTTCCCACGGTTCCCAACAGCACTCTTCAGAGATTCGGATAACGAGTTAGAGCCTGACGCATAAATACCAGGGAAGTCCTAACCCCCCTAGTTTTATTTTGCTTTAATTTCTTTTTTTTTCTGAACTTCATTTGTTTGGCAGTGGGGACACTGCCAACTCTTAAGTGTGGGGGTGCTGTTGAATAATGTTTGTTTAATGTGGATGTTTATTTTGAATGTCAATGTTTACTGTTTAAATTGAATCCTTGGATGGTGATTGAATATTTAATGTTGGTTGTTTGAATTTTACTTTAAGGAATTTAGTATTATCTTTTTGGTGCGTAGGTGTGTTTCGTTGATTTGTTAGTTGTTGTTCTGTTTGTTTTGTTTTTACCTATTGTCATATTTATTTAAAAAAAAAAAAAAATTTCCTAATATCTTCTACTTTAGTAAGTTATTGAATAATGTTATTGTCACATATTATTAGAAATCAATTAAGATTTATTCCCATAAGTTTAGTTGTTTTTAACACACAAACTCCTTGTTGGTTGCTTAGGAATATCATCCTTTCTAGACATTACAATTATATCTAGGCGTCAATAATTTAATGTTTGATTAAAGAAATTAGCAATTAGAGAATTCTTTTTAGAAAAATATAATAAATAATAAGTTTGGGGGTTAAAAAAAAATGTGTGCAATTTCCTAATCTACTTTCAATTTCGAGTGAGCCTTTTGGATACTCGATGGGTAGAAATAAATTAGAGGAACTTTGGGAGGAACTCCGTTGCATATTTATTGGCTATACTCCTCTATTGTATATATGAGTATATTTATCTTAAGGTGACACTATTGAGTAACCGGAGGACTTCATCACCAATGTTGTCAATCGCGTAAAAAGGTAGTGTTACTTATAGATAAAGTCAATGTTATAAATTAAAAATTAAAAAAATAATAATAATAGTAAAAAAAAAAAACTTAATCTCCTTACTTATTTAAAAAAATAAAATAAAAAGAAAAGAAGAAGAATCTTTGAATGCTAATGGATTTAGGAAGGATATTAGAGAATTGACATTCTATGATATGTATTGTGATTTCTAGTTTTGATGGTTGAACTTAGTTAATCAAATGGAGTTTGAGCACACACACACTATGAAATTGAGTTTATTGGGAATTAAATCTATGTTAATTACTTTTAATTGTGATGGTGAAATTTTTCAATGATTTACAAACTACTAGATATTTTGGAAATTACATCAATTTGAATATTACTTTGGGAATGTATGTTTGTTTTGCATCACTCGAGGACGAGTAATGGTTTAAGTTTGGGGGTATTTGATGACTCTTATTTTAGAGTCATTTTATGCAAATTTTACATAAGAAAACTTGTATGAATTGAGTGTTTGCAATAAGAAATTAGTAGGAATTACGACAATTGCTATGTATTGTTGCAGCATTAGTGTTTTTATTCAATTTGATATATTTAATGCAGATTTTCTATTAAAAATATATATTTTTTCTTAAATCGAATTTTATATTTTCATATTTGAATGCAAGGATTATAGCGGGAAAAGTCAAGTTTAAAAGTTGAATTTTTTAGAGAAAATGACGGTTGCCAAAATTAGAGAATTTATTTTGGCTGTAAATTTTATGCAGAATACGAAGAAGAGAGAGAGAAAATTACTACAATCAAGGAAGATCAAATAGGTTGAAGATTTTGTGGAATAAAAGAAAGCAATCGGATGATGTAGAGAAATTGGGCAGCAATCGGATGATTTAAAGAAGCTGGGCAGCAATCAAAAGAAGCATAAAAACTTGGGCATCGGAAGCAGTAAACATCTGGGCAGCACTAGACGACAAAACTGGCGGTAGATGCTGAAAGAATAAAAACTTGGGCAGTGGAAGAAGTAAAAAATAAGGGCAGCAAAAAGGGCAACACTAGAAGACAAAATAAACTTAATAGAGTGACCTACGGAGAGAGAGAAAATCATGAGAGAAAATCATGGTGGAAAGTGAATAAAAGGTGGAGCAATAAAAGTAAATAAAATATTCTGGAGAGAGAAAAAGAAGATTTCACTGCTGGAATTAAGGAAGGAAGGCTTGGCGTAACAACTTGCTTGGAGGGAGAGAGGATATTAGCTTGCTGCAGAAGGAGTCTCTGCATCTGGAGAAAACCACCGACGCCATTTCCTGAATTTTCTTCTTCTTCTATTATTTTTATTGCATTATTTTTCTATGAACACAATTGTTTTTAGTTTTATTTTAATTATGTCTAGTAGCTAAACTTTTTAATCTTGGTTAGGACGATAGTATTTGTTGCGATATTTTGCTACAATCTTGGTTTTGTTTCTGGAATTATCTATTGAACAATTATTTGTGAAATTTTCTTGCTAAGTCAGATCGTATCGATAGATAGGTTGACAATTCATGTTTATATTGTATCGATAGGTAGATATAAATTTTAGATGCACGAATAATTAATCAAATTAAATTGTTACAACGAAGTAACATTAATTTGATTGGCGATAAGAATAGCACATATCGAAAATTTAATATTAGTTACATTCTTTCAAGGTAGAAAGACATTCTGATTTGAATTTACCTAGGCAATTCGAAAGAATCCTAGAATCAATTTTTATTCTTGCTGTTTTTTAGATAATGCTGCAGAGCATTACCAGAGCATCAGTAGTAAAATCATCGTAACGAAGAAATCGATCCTAGCCAAGGCCTTCTTTTATCGTATTTATCTCAATTACTCTGATTTATTTTCTTTCATCGCAATTCTGAATTTATTTATATTTATTTTCATTTAAAATCTCAATATTTTTATAAGATTTTTATAGCGATTAATTCAATTAACAATATCCTCGTGGGATCGATACTTTACTTATTCTATTACTTCGTTAGCGACACGTGCACTTGCGTGTAAAGGTGTAAAATCACTAACAGTCGTCCACGCCAATAGCAGACACAGTCGTCCACGCCAATGAAAGATGCAGTCGTCCAAAGTCAAAACAGACTCAATCGTCCAAACTTTAAAGACCGCAAGCGATAGTGACTCTAGAATTCAAACGGCTATTTTTCTGTGAACAAAAGCTCTCCAACGGTCATATTTTCGTACGGCGACAAGGACCTCTCTGGATGAAAGGCAAATTACAGACAATGTATAAAAGAAAGAATGAAGCTCAGGAGAACGAATTTTTTGCCAATCGATTGAACAGTAACAAAATACTCCTACGAGCTTTTTAGCAAAAAGTCTGTAAACCTTTCTCTCTGCCCTAGAACTTGAGATTTATCCCTTTGAGAGAGTGTAGCATTTGTGCTCAATACTTCTATCTTGTAAAAGTTGTAAGGCTGTGATTGACGCCCATAAAGATCAATCAAAGTGTAAAAGGCAGTAGATCGACGCCTGTGAAGTTCGATCTAATTTTCTCGAGAGGAGAAGAAAAGAATCTTCAAGGGGGAGCCTTGGAGCGTGGACGTAAGCAGGATTGGCCGAACCACGTTAAAAACTCTGGTGTCATTTTTCTCTCTCTCTTTTACTTTGACTTGTCTGCTTGTCTGCGATTATTTGAGTAATCTCATATAAAGAGAGAATAACATATAAACCTAATTTACATTGCATAAAATTAATTAGGACAAGTAATTTCTAATTCACCCCCCCTTAGACAATCACGTTCCTACACAAACGACCACTTGAAATAATTGATCTATGATTCAAAATGTTGGATCAACAACTCAGTGATAGCGGTGGGAATCAGTTTGGTTTTAAGGAACCGAAAACCGATTTTGGAACCGAACCAGTTCGGTTCGGTCTTGATTTCTTCTTTCAAAAACTTAACTGAACTAAATTTATAATATTTATATAATTTTTCAAATTTTTACATTGAAAATTACAAATTATATACCAAAACCGAATTTAAACCAAACAAAACTGACACAAAAACCGAATTTAAACTGAAAAACCAAGAACCGAAACCGAACCGAGTAGAAACGAAAACCGAACTGAAAATCGAGGTTATCTTCGATTCAGTTTCGGTTTCTTTTATCCAAAACCAAACCGAGTCAGTTCGGTTCTCATTCTCTAAAGAACTGAACCAAACCGATTTCACCCCTACTCAATGAGTTTCATGAATCTTTTGAAGAATTGCGACAAGTCAATGATTTGTTAACAAAAACTTAATTTGTGACACAAGTCTTTGTGCAATGTCTGACCAGTTCACCCTAAATAAAAAACGATAGTTGGTGAATATGGGTAGGAAACCATGTTATCAATAAAATAATGGTCAAGTATCGCTTTTTTATCCAACGTTAGTGATATTCTTTACAAGTCGATGCAGTGACTTTCACCAAACTTGACGTGCAGACTGGTTACCATAAGATTCGTATTCTACCAAGTGATGAATGGAAGACAACTTTTAAGACTAAATATGGAATTTATGAATATTATTAATGTCATTCGAATTATCAAATGCACGTAACACATTTAGCGTGCAATGACCTAAGTTCTTCGTCCATTTATTAAAAAATTTGTTGCAGTTTACTTTAATGACTAATTTACAATGAGACTAAGAATGAACACTTAATTACACCTTAGAGATGTGTTCACCGCCTTACAATTGTTGATGAAATTCAAGTTGACAAGCCCAAACTGAAAGCATTATGAGAGTGACCAACTCCTACAACCATGTGAGAAGTGCAAAGATTCCATTTTTGCAACTTTTGATCGGAGCTCAATTCGACGATTCACTACAATCATGACACCTAACAAATCTCCTTAAGAAAGCTTTATTTCAATGGGGTAAAGCACAAGAGGAAAGGTTAGAGTTGATAAAGATGGAGTCCAGAGCGCACTAGTATTGGCACTCCTCGACTTTGAACTAAAACAATCAACTTAGTTGGGATAAATTTTATTGCCCCACCTCAAAGAGATGTTGAGCGTTTTGTACAACATTTCCCAATCTATTAGAAGATAAGGGACATGCCCAAAATACTGATCTTTATATTCCTCTGCCTATACCAAAGATGATTGGCAAAATTTTTTACCATCGAGTTAATTGTTGCAGTTGATCAATTTTCAAACAGAATCTTTTCTTCCTTGCTAAAGCAGCACTAATGCTTTTTAGCTATTTTATTTTTGAGAGTTCGTCGGCTTGCGTAGAGTTCCTCAATCTATAATTTCTAATAGGGATGTAAAATTTCTAGGTCCCTTTTAGAAAACTCTAAAAATTATTTGACACTTTGTTGAAGTACAATAGTGCAAGTCTTCTCTAATTTGATGGACAAACTGAAGTTGCCAACCACACTTGGCAACATGATTCAATTTGTTTGTGGAGATGAGGAAATACCATGAGATGCTGCTCTTACATAGATTGAGTTTACTTCCAATAGCATATGCCTAATTGTTCCACGTCCAAGTCTTTTTTTGAAATAGTCTACATTAGTGTTCCAAGACATTTCGCAAGTTTGATTTGTTTTTCTCCCTCTTTTTACATTAATGATAATTGTAACGACTCATACGTCGTCCCAAGACTTGACATGATTTTTCAGTTACTTAACACGTTTTTGACGCAAAATTAAATTTTTTTTTTACTTCAAAACTATTCTGTTTAAAACATTAAAATCTCACAGCGGAAGAATTGGTCTTTCGTGGAAACCCTTCGTTTCAAACCAAAAATTTAAAAGTTGAAGCAAAAGGGTGAAAACTTTTTTTTTTTTTTCGGATGAACAGTACTGTGCCGATCAATCGGCTACCCCTATGGTTATTTTGCCGAATGAACAATATTGTTATAGTACTGTTCACACTTAAAAATTTTCCATTCCATTTAAAAAAAAAAAAAAAAAAACTTCAAACTTTTCATCCTATTTCTACACATTTCCACACTTCAACTACACTTCCAAATATACATTAAATTTCTACTATCATCACCTAACAACCTACTTTCAAAATATTTTGACTACTAAACCATAACCTTTAAAAATGCTTCGAACATTTCAAACACACCAAATATTTTAAAAATATTTTCATAACATAGTAGCGCGCACGCCCCGCGTGTCATGCTCGCCCATCACCTTTTTTTTTTTTTTTTTTTTCCACTTTTCATATTTTCTTCAATTATTTCACCAACTACTTCATACATTCATCAATCCACTTCCTATCATTTTAATTATCATTTCATGAAAGCCTAATCGAATTTAAAACTCGAAACTCGTAACGGAAGTTTTAAAAACAAAACGCATGGAGAGCAATTAATACTAAACATATCCTTCTAGATGAAATAACATTCAAACATTCCAATAATTTTCCCATAATCCAAAACTAACTGTACATCATATTCCAAAAGACCTTAAGATATAAACATAAATCTTAGAACTTCACCTACAAGTCAAAAGGGTTGCCTGATTGTCACAACAAACCCCATGAGCTCGTTCCCCCAACTGTGTCTATTCATCAACTTGAGGCCCAAAATTTTCATCCGTAAGATCTGTACCTACATTATAAAGTTTAACTAATGAGTCTAACGCTAAGCAAGATCATACATAAACGTAAAATGTTCGTGCTATGCATGATACTTTTCAAAACATATACATATTTTACATTTAGGTTCAAGTGAGCATATTGGTTAAGGGGGCGTATAGGGGAGTAGGCTCAACATACGTGACATGACAAAGGTTAGTGTTTTTGCCGGGTCCCAGAGAAGGATAAAAGACATGTCTTTGGCGAGAACGATTTTACATGAGTCTCAAAGAATGACAAGAACATATGCCAGTCTCTGTCCCACAACTTAACCGGTACATTACATTTAACATTTACTTATTTTTCTTACATAAAACATGTGCATGATTTCTTGAAAACGTGATGCATAAACATACAATGTGTATAAACATAACATAACAATAAACATGTCCTCGAAGCGTAAACGTAGACAATTCATCAATACCGTACAATAAAACAATAACACTTAACCTAAAACATATTCTATAATCTTAGCTACCCATCAATATTGTGACGACCCCGACCCCACGTCGGTGTCGCCACGACCTGTGTCGTGTGCGTGCATACATACCTATGTGCTACCCTCGCCCGCTCTCATAATTTTTTTTTCATTCCATTTTCCATTTCATGCATACGTTAGAGAACGGACTCGGGTAATCTATCAGTATCTATCGACATGGGGTTGGGGTCGTGGCACATAGGTATGTATGCACGCGCACGACACAGGTCATGGCGACACCGACGTGGGGTCGGGGTCATCACAAATATACCTCATAAAGCGAATAAATCCTAGTACCTTTGTGATGTAGGCCTTAAGGGCCGAACACATGCAATATGAACTTACTTTGGGTCCGTCGAGATTTAAGCAATCTCGATGTTTTCCTTGGAGTTTAGAATCTAAACATGCGTATTGAACTCATTAATACATCACAATTCCAATAACCAATTCTATTCGTTCAACGATTCCAGTTTAATCCAAAACTTTAATCAAAATGTTCAAACATCCATATAATCGAAATTCAAACACCATCAACTATTCAATTCAACTAGCTTAACCAATTCAATTTATAAAATTTCGATAAACATTAACCAAAAACTCGGATTTCACAACCGATTTTTGGTTCAACTTCAAACGGTCGTAACTCCCTCAATTTTTATCCGTTTTCGACTATTCAAAATGTTACGGAAATCTCATAACGTCTAGTTTATTATAACATCATCCATTTATATATATATAAAAAAAAAACAAACACAAACAAGAGCAGAAAACCCAAAACCGAACATTGCCCTGTTTTTGGCCGATTTTTCTTAAACCCATTCCAATTTTACTTCAAACATGCGTTTCTATCCTTTTACTCATTCATTGAATCACAAGATAACTTAAATCAAAGTTAAGCATCAATTTAAGGAGGGAAAATTTCAGATTTTCGGAGCTCTAAAAAAACCACACCAAACTTCCATTCAAAACTCGATATACTCATCAACTAACCTATATAACTTATAAACCAAAGTTTTTCTTATCTTAAATCGTTGGAAGAGGAGCTTATTATGGAGGAAGACAATCGTCAATGGAGGAGGGAAGGCTGGCGTTTACGTGAAGGAGAAGAAGGAGAGATTAATGAGTTTTTAATTTAGTGCTAATCATAATTAACTCCTTTCAACTTTGCTTAATTTGAATATGAACCCCCCCACACCCCCCTCCCCCCAACCCCATTTTTTTTTTTTTTTTTCTTCTCATCTTCTCATTCTAATCTATTGTTATCATTAAATACCACTTTGTAAAATATTCCTTGTATTACGTTTAAGTTCTGTATCATAACCTTTCAGGGACAATTTCATGATAAGAAAATTCTGAGTGTTACAATAATGCTAAGAAATTAGCAAAGTATGATGACCAACAAATTCACCATGATATAAAATTTATTTTTTAGAGGTTAATCTTGGTTACAAGTATGCTGAATACCAAAATCTACATTTTACGCTATTCAATTAAAGTGATTTGGTTATGAACATTTTAAGAAAATGTAGTTTTCCTACTGGTACTTACAAAAAAAGATTTATCCTTTCTGCATTCTTCAGAAAAAGATTGATCTTTCACCTAATGAATATTTCGAACATTTTGAACACGGATTCTAATATTTTCCTAGTAATCTATGCAACCACAAAACTTGAGAATGCATTTTTCTCAAGAGAAGGATATTGATGTAGTTAATGTAGTACACGACGCATAAATTGTACATGACACATCAATACTCTCAACCCATGGCTCGCAACACATTAAAACCCTACAGTGTGTTAGGGTCTTATTATCTTATGACTTCTCTAATTCATAATAGCTTACTTACTAATTAATTATTGTAAGTAATTATTTTTAAAATTATTATTTCTATCTAAAGCCTCGATTGTAAGTTTTAGTGATACACTCTTGAATCAATGTAATTTTCTTATTTTAAAAATTTATTCCGTCATTCCTCTACTTTTCTGTCTTAATTTCAAAACAATATCCTGCAGCACCAAAAGTCAAAGAGGAGCACTCGACAAGTTGAACTACCCAGTGCTTAACATAAATATGTTACTCAAAAAAAAATAATGACAAGGTAAAGTTTGAAATGACTGTAATTCTATATGTACAGAATACTTGTTAGACCAATTAGCAGATGTTCTACAAACCACAATATCGAACTTCGGTGGGAGTAGACAACCATAGCCATGAAACATAGTTGAGTTTAGTGCACTGTTTTAGTGAAGCTACCACGAGACTCCAAGTACTAAAAACAAAGCTACTGCTAAATGGTAAACCATTATCCTTTTCTTTTCCATTTTTTTTTTATCCCCGGATAGCTTTAAACGAGATCAGTGCTGAGCTACTTGAAAAGAATGAGCTACACAGATACATGCCAGAATGTACATACCTGGAAAACATTTACACCTTTTCTTTCTTAAAGTCGCCCATAGACTGTAATTCAGCCAGCAGCCGGGAGTATTCAAGATGAACTTCTTTAATATCATTTTGAAGCTTTGTAGCCTGTAAAAGCACAATATGTTGTTAACAAATGTTGCATGAGAAGAAAACAAATCCATTCCGAATTAAGTTAAGGTAATGGATGATTTTCAAATATTTTTGCATATGAGAATATATTAGGATCTTCTTTCTATTTTCAGAATTTCTACAAAAGATTCTATAGGAGACAATTCAGTTTTGTTTCATGTTTTGGAGAAAAGGATTATCTGTCACCCATACTATTAGAGGAAAAATCCTAAAATTTAAACTTAGAAAAAATGTAAACACTTCTAGTATTGTTTTTATAGTATCAACTCGTGCCGACATAAACAATGATTTCAGTAAAGTTCCACATTTACAATAAATTATTGTTAGAAAGCATATTCAATATATTTTGATACATGAGCATATTAATTAGAAAATTTTCTATTAGTTAAAGAGTTGTGCAATATTTTATTCGAAGCTTAGTTATATGTTGCAATTGTGTAAATTATAAAATAATCTAAAGAAATTCTCTCAAACCCTTTAAATAGATTTCTAAAGTGAAAACCATTTTTGCCATACAAGGTAATAAGTCTGTCACTAATTATGCTAATCAAATGAAATCTTTATGGCTAGAGCTTGATCATTAACCAAACTAAATGTTTGGAGGATGTAGTTCTTAAAAAATTATCGAGCACGACAGGCTTTAAGATTATCTTGTTTGCCCTAAATCGAAATTCGATCACATAAGGATCCAAATTCGGGACAAACAAGGAATTCCTTGTTTCAATAAAGTAGTGGCCTTGATTGGCACGTAGAAGAGTCAAAGAAGCTTAATACTTAAGCCATTAGCTACAGATAGTTCTGCCATGATTGCTAATAATGGCAATAACTCACTCCTCAATACCGAGCGAGTGCAAAAAACTTCTCTGGCATATCTAATACATGAAGACCTCAAAACAGTAACTGTAAGGATAATCTTCGGTGCTCCCACAGCAAAAAGCCGTGCCACACATGAAAAATTCTGGAAGCTTCATAGGAAGCCTCCAAGTCGTAAATTGGGACGAGGAGAATAATAAAAATAATACTGCTCATATTCTGAAAATTTAGAAAGTTGAGACTCTGAAATAGGATAATGATGGACAATAAACTCATTCTTTGAGAGTTTCCTGCCCACACATATTTACGGCCTAACCAGAAAAACGATGAACACAGCCACAAGTCCGAAAAATAACAGACTTAAATAAACTATCATCTGGATAGAAATAAACACTAAATGGTTTCTCACAAAATATTCAGATTCTTTTTCTCTGCCGATTACCCTTCCTAATATAAGCTTCTTCCCTCTTCTAACAAACTATGATTCCCTACCACTATCCCTGCAAGAGAATCATTACAAAAAAAAAAAAAAAAAAAAAGACAATAGACTCATCGCACTACTAATATAATTATTTTATCAAAACAACTCTTCAATGATAAAATTACTCATCAATACCTCCCAAAAATAATGCTGCTCATATTCTAAAAATTCAGAAAGTTGAGACTCTAAAATAGGATACTGATGGACAATAAACCCAATCTTTGAGAGTTTCCTGCCCACACAAATCCACGGCCTAATCAGAAAAATGATGAACACAGCCACAAGTCCGAAAAATACCACAAACTTAAATAAACTATCATCAGGATAGAAATGAACACTAAATGGTTTCTCACAAAATATTAAAATCATTTTTCTCTGTCGATTGCCTTTCTTATATAAGCTTCTTCCATCTTCTAACAAACTATGATTCCCTACCACTATCCCTATAAGGGAATCATTACAAAAAAACAACAAAATAGACTCAACACATCACTAATATAATTATTTTATCAAAACAACCCTTCAATGATAAAATTACTCATCAATACCCCCCAACCACTATCCTTGCAAGAGAATCATTACAAAAAAAAAAAAAAACAATAGACTCATCACACTAATATAATTATTTTATCAAAACAACCCTTCAATGATAAAATTACTCATCAATACCCCCCAAAAATAATGCTGCTCATATTCTGAAAATTCAGAAAGTTGAGACTCTGAAATAGGATACTGATGGACAATAAATCCAATCTTTGAGAGTTTCCTGCCCACACAAATTCACGGCGTAACCATAAAAACAATAACACAGCCACAAGTCCGAAAATACCACAGACTTAAATAAACTATCATCAGGATAGAAATGAACCTAAATGGTTTCTCACAAAATATTAAGATCATTTTTCTCTTGCCGATTACCCTTCCTTATATAAGCTCTCTTCCCTCTTCTAACAAACTATGATTCAAAACAACCCTTCAATTATAAAATTACTCATCAATACCCCCCAACCACTATCCTTGCAAGAGAATCATTACAAAAAAAAAAAAACAATAGACTCATCACACTACTAATATAATTATTTTATCAAAACAACCCTTCAATGATAAAATTACTCATCAAAACCCCCCAAAAATAATGCTGCTCATATTCTGAAAATTCAGAAAGTTGAGACTCTGAAATAGGATACTGATGGACAATAAACCCAATCTTTGAGAGTTTCCTGCCCACACAAATTCACGGCGTAACCATAAAAACAATGAACACAGCCACAAGTCCGAAAAATACCACAGACTTAAATAAACTATCATCATGATAGAAATGAACACTAAATGGTTTCTCACAAAATATTAAGATCATTTTTCTCTGCCGATTACCCTTCCTTATATAAGCTCTCTTCCCTCTTTCTAACAAACTATGATTCCCTACCACTATCCCTATAAGAGAATCATTACAAAAAAAAAAAAGACAAAATAGACTTAACATATCACTAATATAATTATTTTATCAAAACAATCATTCAATGATAAAATTACTCATCAATATCCACCCCCCCCCCCCCCCTCCCCCTCCCCCTCCCCCTCCCCCTCTCCCTCTCCCTCTCGAGTCGACCTTGTCCTCAAGGTTGTACATTTGATCGCGCATCTTGAAGCTTGACATTGATTCTGGCGTAGCTTGCTCCGCTGATTGGCTATAGCATTTGACGAAAGCTTTGTTTTGTAGTGTTGAACATGCTTTGTCAAAATATTAGTCGGAAATAAAGTTGCAACTTGCGATCTATCACGAACAGCCGAAACCGAAGGGCCTGCTGGTTGATAAGCTTGCTGCAATTTGTATAGAAATCTGATGGCACAAGATTCCTACAATAGTCTATTCTACTCCATGATTAAGAAATTGAAGACATAATTGATCAAAGTTGATTTGTAGTGTACCCAACTAACCGAATTCGGTCCATTCCCAACACCATATCAACGTTAGGAAGATGCACAGGATAAGCATTAACATCAAATATAACTCCTTGAATATCCAAAGAAATAGTTGGACACATTGAATTGATAACTAAACAAAATCCACCGCCACTTTAATTGAAATTTGGGCACCATAATTTATTCCAACTGTAATTCGTTCACTGTTCAACGGCTGATAAAATTACAGTATCGGCTATGAGTCCAATGTCTCGAGTAAAAGGAAAGAATCCTTGCCATGTCTGCGGCCATGGAGAGTAAGTTGAATCGCTATTAACCCTTCATCCCCGTCTTCATTGGTTGCAAGGGGCTTTGTTTGCAGAACAGGTTGGACTAAACAATGGATCTCTCTGAATCAGTGCTTTTTGTCCCCAACCGTGAGGTCAGCCTGAAATGCCATCCAAACTTGAAACCCGATTTTTGAACGCACTTTCATAATTAAGGGCCAACATTAAGGCCTCTCAGACATTATTGGGTTGCATAATCGTAACGTTGTCTTGTAAATTTATGTCCAGCCCATTAATGAAAGCTCCTAACATTGTGCCTTGATCCATACCGTGAATACAAGTCACTAGCACCTGAAATTGGTTGACGTACTCCTTCACACTCCCTGTCTGAACATGGCCCATTAGTTGTTCATGAACTGATTTAAACTTTCTAGTCCCAAAGAGTTGGGTTATTGCATGTTAATCTCATCCCATCTTAAGTTGGGTTCCTCTTTATATATCCACTCAAAGTAGTCTCATGCTTTGCCCACCAAAAATTCAAAAATTATTTGGTCTCGATTGTCAAGCTGGTATATGGGCTAGCCTAATGTAGCGCTCAACCTCTTTTATCCAAGAGTCCCACCCCTCCTTGTCAAACAAGGTGAGGTTTGCACGGGGGTAGATGTCCCACGCATGGCATCGACGCACATCAAAGGGGCTCAAACACTCACCACAGAAAGTTGGGGAGAGACAGACAAATCTTCCACCACGTCTCCCCTCGTCCCAAAATTGCTCTGCTTGCATTGTTGTCTGTCCCGGGGCAGGAACCCAGTCAGTCAGGAGAAGAAACGAGGCCCCATCCCTTCCTAAAGAGGCGAGTTTCTTTTCCATCCCGTTTAAACCCGGGTAAGGAGGAAAGTGTCAGTAACTTGCCTTTAATATTTGACGAAGATGGGCGATGATCGATGAAGGGGAACATAGAAAACTAATGTCGGCCATGAGCTCCGGCAAAAGCTTTAGTTGCTACTCCATTATGTTGAGCTGATCGGAGTTGCGTTCAACCACACCTTGATATCGGCCACCTTTTTGTCTAACTCCTCCACCATGTCTCCTTTAGTAAATGGTTTTGCCATGATCTTTGGACCCTGATACCAAATGATGGACAATAAACTCCATCTTTGAGAGTTTCATGCACACAAACTCACAGCCGAACCAAATGAACGATGAACATAGCCACAAGTCTGAAAAATACCAGACTCCGATAAAACTATCCTTAGGATAGACATGACCACCAAATGGTTTCTTCAAAATATTCAGATCCCTTTTCTTTACAGATTACCCCTACTTATATGAGCGCTCTTCCCTCTATCTCTGTCACTAACTCTTCCCTATAACTACCCACCACTATCTCATCCTTAATTGATAATCTTGACAACCCTTCAAATACTTGTTCATAGACATACTCAAGTGAGTTTCAACTTTCTTGTAATTTGAATGTTTCATATAAAACATGTACCAACGTCGGGGTGGGTCTTAGACTTTATGACACTGACTATAAATCAGCTCCAATACTAGATGCAACCATTCTCGAGAATATGAAAGTTGGACAAGTATTATCAAAGAAGAAAAAGACTGCATGAATTTACACAAGTTCAATCCACCAATTCGACTCTGAATGATCCTCCAATTGCCCTTCAAAAAGAAACTCATGAATGCACCAAAAACTTCTCTATCCTCTAAAATTTCCTATCATTCCAAAAATTTTCACAATCACATAGTCTTGTGAGAATCAACACCATTCTCATCCCTACAACTTTATTTGAAACACTTTCTGAGTGGAAACAAGCTATGTACGTGAAAATAAATACAGTTAGAACCAATAAAACTAGGAACTTGGTAAAGTTGTTAGAAGGAACGAAACCAACAGATTGTAAATGGATCAACATTGCGAAACACAAAGCGGATTGATCCACGTAAAGATACAAGGCAAGGTTAGTTGTCAAGGTTTATCTATAACCTATGAGATTGGTTATCTAGAGACCTTTGCTCCAATATTCAATAATGAATTCAGTTTGAATATTAATATTCTTTGCATGGAAAGTGAAAGGAAGAATTTTATATGCAATATTCTTCAAGTTATGAAAATAATTTGGAGTCAACTGTGTTTAAGTTGAAGAATATGAAAATATGAACTCAAACAATTTCCACGTGGTTTAAAAGGTTGGCAAAAGTTACGACAGTTATGATATTTAAACAAAGCCAAAGATATCATACACTCTTCATTAAACACTCATTTTCAAGGCCTGATATACATTGAAAATATAATAGTAATAGAGAATAATGACAATGAGAATCAATGTTTGATCAAGCACCTAACCATGGGGTTCAAAATCAAGGTATTAGGAAGATTAAAATATTTTCTTGAAATTGAGATAAGACACTCTAAACAAGAGATTTTTACAGCCCGACGGAAGTATGTATGGACCTTCCCAAAGATTGTGTTAAAAACTTATTTATATCATGTATTTGAGTAAATTATAAAGTAATAGAATGAATTCTCTTAAATCCCTTTTTTAGATTTCTAGCGATAATTAAGAAAGAAGAACAAAAAATATTGTTATGGACTAGTTGGCATACCATTAGACAAGATTCTTTCTTCATCCTTTCAAACTCTGAACACCTGAGCAAAAAAAAAATGAAGTCTTACAAAATTTACATGTCACACTAATCATTTGCATCATCTATGATGCTAAAATAAATACCTAACAAAACATGATCTCCTATCAACTATTAGGTGGTGGTGTCAATTACTAAATCCAACGTGGTATGATCAACGCCAAGACAAAGTATGAGATAAGCTTACATTAAACGGAGCCTCTTGTTTTCTTCTAACAAGTTCATGGCCTCTTGATCTCTTGGCTGATTTCACAAACAGAAAAAACAATTTAGTCAAGAAGAAAAACTTTAGGAATATATTCAAACAAAAACATTACAAAAGGAAACTCTATTTAGCAAATATAATTTTTTAATGAAATAATTAACAACTCTCCATAAACGTAATCCTTGTTGTAAAGGATCCTTGAAGCCCCACCATCAACAACATGCAATTAAAACACACTGATTAAGGTAAAACTGTTTAAGAACTTTCCAAAACTAAGAAAGCTCTTGTACGGTTCACTGAGATCAATATTACTGTTGTATTAGACTAAATTATAAAATCTTTCCTATTGTAAGACTTTCCGAAGTTCGCGTGTTCTACATATGCGCCTAAAAAAATGTGCTAATGAGAAAAAGAAGAACGTTTTCCATTTGTGAACAATCCTATTGACAAAAAAAAATATATTATTTATAAGAAAAAAGAGGGTAAACATGAAGATCAATTTATGGGAGGGATTTTCTAGTTGGCACATAGAAACATAATGCCAGCTCTCTTTAGTGGACATTAATCTGAATCGCGTATGTAAGTGTTCCACACAAACCTGAAGATATTGACTTAAATTAGCATCAATAATTCTGGCTGTTTTACCAACCTCATTTTCCGTGTCATCTATGTCAGTTAAATCACGTCCCTTTCTCTTCAGAGATGCTCCTGCACCAAATCAAGGTCTTAGAAACTGGGAAAAATGGTTATGTGATGAAATATGATACTTGTTTCAGAAAATTACCTCGTTCCCTGCTGCTTTGGGAATTTAAGACCACTTCTTTGGCCTTTCCAAGAGCTTTTGCTTTCAAACTGGCAGTAAAATTTAAACTTTCATTTGAAACAAGAGGTTGTAGTATACCATCATGTAATAAGACCTCTGAGGTCACTGTTGCCCGGACCTTTTTTTTCACTTGATACCCAATTAGTCCACAATGAAAATCCCTGAATGATAAAATTTGCATACTAACAATCAATATTAATCTTTTAGTAGTATACCTAGGGATGGGCGAGAACAAAATTACCAACCGAATCAAGTCAGAGCAAAAAAAATGATTTTTTTTTTTTTTTGGTTTTTTTTTGCATAAAAAACATTGTTCAGTTTTATGTAACAAAATTTGAAAAGAATCAGTTAACAAGAAAATCAAACCATCTACAAAAAACAAATAGAACTCTCCCTCCCCCCCTTCTAGTGTATAATTTATTTCTAAAATGTCATGACGTCTCTCTCGGGGAGCAGATTGGCCGAAGCCTAAGCTAAATGGCTGCTTGTTTTGGTTTGTCGTATTAGTTTTTTCTACAGTAAACTATTCTTGGGATATTTGGAAGGTTAATATGGGGGATGTTTTGATGACCATGCCTTAGTTTTTCAAGTTTATGTGCATATTGAATTTTCTCTTGGCATAATTGGTTACAATTGTGTTTGTTCTTCAGATTCATACAAAATCGACTGAAAAAGTCAATCAGATCTGGTTTCATGAAATATTTTTAGTTAATTAGTTATTAATATTTTTACTACAACTGATGTGTTTGCTTTCGTCCCATCTTTTTCGTATCATGAAACTACTAGACCATCCTCACTCCTAACCATAGCCAACATTTATGCAAGACAAAATTCTCTGATTAATTATTTTCTATTACATGATATTTATTTCCAGTTAATCAATATTTTATTTTCTAATTAATTATTTATTACTAGTAGATTATTTTCTTAAACTATTGTTTACTAAAGACTCACTTGTATCTTTAGAGATTTTTGACAATTAATACAATTTTTTATATTTTGAGAATTATTTCTCCAGTGTTATTTTATTTCTCTATTTCAATTACGAAACAAAACTTCTTCTGCACCAAATGGGCATAAGGGCAAGGATTTTGACCTCGATCTGATGGCTGACAAATGTACTAGTTGAAAACAAGTTTTTGTCGACGAACAACGACTAGAAATTCTCGAATAACGAGTTAAAGCCATGAAGCAACGATTCGTAAGAAAGTTCGGCGAAATTCACAAAACTCTCTGCAATCTTCTGCAAATTTTGACTGCAGTGATTGTTGAGGGGCGACAAAATCATAGAGCTGAAAAACTTGATTTTAGCAAATCAGACGAAAGAAAGTTGAGAGGATGATGAACAAATGAAGATAAACAATCGAACAATTTCATAGCAAAATCCTAATTTGACCGAGAAGGAAAGCCAGTGATAAGCCCTAGGTTGGGTGAAGAAGGAAGCCCTAACCGTAGCTATAGGCCAACGGCCGCTCGAAGGTCAGATCGGCCGAACTCGCCCGCCAGAGATCGTCGGCAACACTAGTAGGTGTCAGCCGACCAGGAATTTGGCCAACCAGAGGCGGTGTTCGTGCATTGCTCGACAAGCAGTGGCGGCGGCCCCCTTTCAACATCGACCATGACCCACATCGCGTTTGGACAGCAGTGACCCAAGCAGAACTGGCTGACAATCGCGATTTTCCACTTAGCGACCCAGAAGCTCGCGAAATCGTGCGAAATATCGAATCTCGCACCTATTAGAGACGACCGCGACTGATTCAGGAGCAGCCCAACATCCTCGACGATCAACGAGGGTTTCTGACGAACAACAACGCCGACCCCGACTCCGATGATGACTTTTCCAACAATGAAACCGATGGTAATTTGTTGAACAAGACAATGAAGACGTTGGATGAGACAACTGGTATTTTCGGCAAACGTGATGAGCGTATCTTACCCCAAAAGCAAATCTTTTTTTAGTGACAAAGCATTACAGACAACGAACGTGACAAAATAAAATCAAAGTTGTTTGGGCAATTTTAAGAATTAAACTTTATTATTATGTTCGAGGTATGCGAGCAATTTGAAGTTACTAGTGCGGTCTCCATCGAACTTCAAGAAATGGCGCTATAGTATTCATCAAGATTAATTTTTAAAGTAGTAAACACCAAACTCTTATTTGATCCGGGAGGAGTTCTTCACAACTACAAAACTTGAGGACGAATTTTTTTTCAAGTGGAGGAGATTGATTCAGAATAAGATTCTTTAATTAATTATTTCTTATTACATGATATTTATTTCTAGTTAATCAATATATTATTTCCTAGGTAGTTATTTATTTCTATTAGCTTATTTCTTTAAGTTACTGCTTCATAAGTCTATTTAAAGACTCACTTGTAATCTTTAGGCAGACTTTTGACAATTAAAATAATTTTTCCTATTTTGAGAATTAATTCTTTGGTGTTATTTTATTTCTCTATTTCGATTATGAAACAAAACTTTTGTTGCACCAAATATGGTACTAATAATCAATGCTTAGTTGTGCACGAATTTGAGCATTTTAGTACCATACCAGTATTCCCAGGTCATATCCTTCAAACGTCCTTCAAGTTTCTGGAAAAGGGAAGTTTTTTCAAAGTCCTGCTTGTTATGTGTTGGCTCGATAAAATTTGCTTCCAAAACACCTACATCAACAATAATAATCAATTTGTGCCTCTGCATTACTCATAAGAAAGTATATACAGTGCACAATATATCAACGAAATTCCCTACCTGCAACTCCTCTACCCCTGTTGTCCGAATATCTGACCACCTGCCAAAAGGGCTGCAAATAAAGCATAAATGAACAAACATTTAAGCATACCACCATCAGTTTAAAATGTAAAACAACCTTGACACACTCAAACAGCATTTTGGTTTTTGTTTTTTGGGATAAAAAACAAGTTGTATTAAAAGGAAAGAAGATACAAACAATAGAGGAGAAGAACCCATCTCTAGAGAAAACAATTAATTTAAAACAATTTCTCTTCAATTAAAAATAACTATACTAAAATGATAAATACTAAAAAACATCGACCAAGCATGCTTGGTAATAATGAAATTAATGTTGTCTCAAATATTTGAATTTGACTCTTCATCATCGAAAATAACAACATTGCAATACAGCCAAATAGACAAAAAATTGCCAGAATGCCTGCTCTCAAGATTAACCTTCGCTTTTTAAATCTTTCTTCCTTGATAAAAACTTAGTAAAGAAATTCTGAATATCAGAATTCACCTCCAGTGACTAATTGAAAATAGATAAAATTGCCTTCAATTAAAAATCACAATTAATCATTATATGAGTGTTAATTTCCACGATGCGAGGAAAGAGTCAGATAGTGGTTTCTATTCTACATTTGATCACAAATATACAACTTTTCATATATATGAATCTAATATACCTAACAAATGATAAAGAGATTCAAGAAAATTTTCACTTTGTAGACCCTTTGAGATAATAAAGAAGGCTCGTAGTCACCTACTTTCCACTAACAATTTTCTCAATACCACTTCCCCACTCAAAATTTTGTTTTATTCTCACTAACCCTAGCCACATCATCCTCACACATTCGTTGCACGTTTCTTGTCAGTTGTTCCTTCTTTCTACCTTCTAGAATATACTTTCCAAATTAGAGATTTATCGACATTTTCTCCAAAAAAGACACCTTTTCCTCAATGTGGAAATCCATAAATTGCTGAGTGCTTGAAGGGAACTGTCAGAGTCGGCAAACCCCTCCAACGAACAAAAACCTCGCGTTGACCAGATGGATCCCAAAGTTTAACTCGCACTTCTAGGTTATCATCTCGTTGGAGGAGGAAGGATAAGTCCTCTTGCGTTGAGGTAGAATGGCTTCTTCCCTTGGTTAGGACCCACAGCTGGTTGAAGTTGAGAAATATGGAAAACTAGGTGGATTGATGCAGTGTCGAGTAGATCCAATTTATAAACGACGGTGTCGATGCATTGGAGCACTTTGAAATGGCCAAATTTCCACAGTGAGAGCTTAATGTTACCGCAGTGAGAGCTTAACGTTAGCTTGTTTGGCCATGGACCTGTACTTGTAAGGGCACTGTTTAAGATAAACCAAATCATCGACCTCAAAGCTTGCCTCCTGCCTATGTTCGTCCACATAAGACTTCATTCTATGTTGTGCCTTATGATATTCATTTTCAGAGTGTCTAAGATAGATATGGTCTCGGTCAAGTAGTTGTTACCCATAAACTGCCTGGAAGAGTAGAGTATTAGTACTCTGCCCAAGGCAGCTACTTAGCCCACTGGTTGGGTTAAGATGAAATAAAACGGTGAAAGTACATCTCCAAGCATCAGTTGACAACTTCTGTCTATCCATCAGATTGAGAGTGGTAAGTGTTGTTGTGTTTGAGAGAAGTACCATGTAATTTGAATAACTCCGACTAAAAATGGCAAGTGAAAATTTTGTCATGATTCAAAACTATGGATGCGTAAGGGGTAAGAAATCGATATACTTGCTAAGTTGATCCACCACTAGAATAGAATTTCATCCTCGGGAGGGGGGCAGTCCCTCAATGAAGTCTATAGAGATATCTTCTCATACTTGATTTGGGATGGGTAGTCGTTGAAACAAACCAACAAAGGACAACGTACTATATATATTGTGATGACACACTAAACATTCTGAGACATTTGGCTACGTCATATTTTAAGCCCCTCCAGTAGAAATTAGCCATTACCCACTTCATGGTCTTTAATACCTTGGAATGGCCACCCACACAATTATCATGACATTATTGAAGTACCATTTTGACAAAGGTTGAGTTTCATGGACGCACCAGCCGGTCACAGTAAATAAGATGGCCCTGGATGACTGAATATCTTGGTTTGTGCATGGGGACTCTGATGCAACTTGGTGTCATCAGCGCCAGCCCCATCAGTGTCCTCTAATCCAAGGTTGTGGATTACTGAAAATGCCATTAAAGTGGATGGAAGCGGGACACAGGACAAGGCATCTTCAACACACTGTTTGGTCCCAAGGCATGGTTGAAGCGATTGGTAGGTGTTGTTGCATCAAAACAACCCCTATTCACCACCCTAAGGCATCAGTTTCCACCACAAATGTTTTGGAAAAATCTGGAAGGGCTAGAACTAGTATTGTGACCATGTTGACTTGAGAAGGGTAAAGGCAGAACCCGTGGCCTCATTCCAAAGAAAATTGTCTTTTTTTAATTGGTTCCTTGGCAGTTTAGCTAATTGTTCATAACCATGAACAAAACGCTGATAATAACCCATGAAGCGAGAAATCCCCAAAGTTCTTTCAACGTCTAACGGGTCAACCATTTTATCATACCCTTGATTTTTCCTGGTCCACTTGCAACCCAGCCGAAGAGATGATTGTACCGACTATGGCTATCTTTGGCTACCCAAAATGACATTTCTTAGCATTCAACCACAAATCCTTGGAGTGCAATTCCAGAACTTTCCCCTCATGAAGTGCTATGCTAGTGATTTACTGCACACGAGGATGTCATTAAAAAAGATCATAACTGTCTTTCAGAAAAGAGGCTGGAAAATATTGTTCATGAGGGATTGGAAGGTCGATGGCGTGTTAGACAATCCGAAAGGCATAACTACAAACTCATAATGGCCTTCGTTTGTACGGAAGGCCGTTTTGGAAATATCCTAATAACGAACTCAAATTTGATGATAACTTGAACGTAAGTCCAGTTTAGTGAAGATGTAAACCCCATGAAGCTCATTTGACAATTCAACAATGTTGGGAATAAGAAAACGTTGCAGAATAGTCACTTAATTGAGGGACCTGTCATCCACACAGAATCTCCATGATCCATCTTTTTTCTTAAAAGCACTGGACTTGAAAATGGGCTAATGCTAGGGGCGAATGACACTAGCAACAAGCATATCTCGAACGAGTCTCTCTATCTCCTCTTTCTGCACTCAAGGATAGTGGAACGACCTAACATTAACCAAAACTGAACGCGGCTGCAAATTGATGGCGTGATCCTTAGAACGACTTGGTGGTAGCATCGTTGGAGGTTCAAACAAAGGGCCAAATTTGAGGAGAGTGGGGGCCAATCATATACTGTTTGAACAATATATATAGGGGAGTTTTGTGTGACAAAATTAAGCTCCATCAAAATGCTCTCTTTGGCTGTTTGTACCTCTTTATGAAAATTGTTGATGGCATATACTAGGGTCCCCTTTAAGAACACCCAAGCAACCCTAGTTTGAAAGGAAAGTGTCAATTTCTACCAATTAACCTCAGTATCACCTAGGTTTAGCAATCATTGCATGTCGAAATGCTGCCCCATTCCAATGGCAAAAAATCGACAACAAATTATAATTTTGTCACTGCACCCCAACTCCTTTCACAATAACCCTCATGCCCAAAACTACTTCAAACTTTTTGGTGTCCTCTCTCGAAAGGCATAATTGGTGCACGAACAATGATGAAATCAAGTTGTGTGTGACACCAGAGTCTATCAAAATAAGGATGGGAGTTTGGTGAAGCATACCTTCCATCCTCATGGACTGAGAATGCGATAAACCTATTACCGAATTGAGGGACAGCTCGACAATCTTATACTCATTGCCAACCAACCCCAGTGCTAACTATTCTAGGTGGAACTTCTGTTGATTCCAAGCTAGCATTGTCAATGGCAAGGAGAATCTGAAGCTCCTTTTGAGCACAACGATGGCCCACGGTGTATCAGATACTAAGCCTGCTTCTGTTGCAACTCTGCTTCAGAGAGACGACAGAACCCTGCTGCTGGATCACCATTGGTAGTCAATAGGGTGAAGGCAGGAAAGGGCCACTTGATTGAAGGGGCAAGGATGGAGCCGACAATTTGTTGGTCATCGGAAAGAGAAGGAACATGCCTGGGGATCACCAAAGGTCGAGATAAAGTGGGTCTCTGACTGTTAGTGTTGGTCCAGAAGCGCATTGCAGTCCTCGACTCATTGGGCCATGTCCATAAGCAAGGGAAGACCGATGGATACCATTCACAAATTGTCCCTACAGTAAAGCTTCTGGAATGTTCGTCAAGGGTGCTGCGAGTATCTCGATCTCTCGACGATAGTCTCTCACTGAGCCAACCTAGGTAAGGGTCAAAAATCACTCATAGATTGTCCTTATTTCGAAGAACACAACCGATCAAGTAACAGTGTTTTAAAAGTTCCCCAATGTGTGATTGGTTGTCGAGCTTCTTCCCACAGAAATCACACCAAGGCATTGCCCTATAAGCAGAAGGCCATTGCTTCCATCTGTTCAGATTACATGAGACGGTTCAGAGCAAATTCGGGTTGTCCCCTAGAGAAAACAAGCATTTCAAGTTGTCGTGTGGTAGAGTCGCGATAGTCGAGGGCCGGGTGCGGGTCGCACATTCCGTCCAAGAGAGAAGTTCGATTGTTGGACTCAACCTCCGGATGTCCTAACAAAGCCTTCCCCTTGCGTCGGTAATCTTCAACTTGATGGAGTCAGTTTATCTGTGGTGATCAGAATTTGCATCACCTCTCCGGTCACAGAACACACCTATCACTCCTTTTGATGCTTATCACTCCTGCCACATCAGCAAAATATTATTGCATGGTCAACCCTTGAGAGAGACTTTCTTTCCTTCAATGAAGTTTTTTCTCTAATCCTAAACTACCTACAAATCTAGCAACAATGCTAAAAATTCAGACTTACCCTAACAAACAATGAAATGTCAATTCATTCATCAAAAGTATCCATCTCTTCCTCAGTCTTACAATTTATATTCCCTTTTTTCACATCACACCTTTTTCACTCCCTCTACTCCATATCAAACTAGTCATATTAGCAAGTTATTATTTCCCATACCATCTTCCTTAATCACATCTCAACACGAAATCGACTTTGTTCTCAAGGTCGTGAGTAGAACACCAGATCTTCACTTCCTACTACTTTCTTAATTTACAATTGTTTTAAAAAGAATATAAAAAATGTGCAAGGTGCATGTCCAAAATATCTTTACTTATATCATTGCAAATATGCCAAGATGGTACCTATACCACAACTTATTTTCTCTTATATTGTGCATCAGAACCCACTAAAGACTCCAAAATGCAAAATAATTATCCCTACAGTACAAGCCTAAAAAAACACCCAAAGAGCTCGACTCTTACTCCTAAATGCAGAGTACTATTTTGTATAAATGGCTTTAATCATGCTCTCTTTACTCCCCCTCCCTTCTTTTTATTATTCTCTCTCCCTAATACCATGTCCCTTTCATCACTCACTCTGTTGCAAAGACTAATCATTTAATTACAAATGTACCACAAAGCCTCTTATTGTAAATGGTACCAAACACCTCATTGTTCTTCTCCATTTAATTCTCTACCCCCCTATTCGAAATCGACCATCGAGGTCGTGAGTAAAAGAGTAAGTATGATCTTCACTTCTTAAAAGCTTCTTGATTTTCTCAGTGCCAAATAAAATAAAGCATAAGACAAAGTGTGCATTCAAAACCATGCACTTGTCTCCTTAATTGTTTTTAACAGATAAATTGGTTCTTTCTCTAAAATATTAGTACATTGAATTCTCAGTCCAACCCATTAAATAACTTGAATTCAAACCTAATGCATAATTCAGGTGTCCCCATCCAATTCTAGGTAGGGGGTGGGCAAAACCAGCCTGAGATCCAACCGAACCGAACCATCAGTTTTAGTCCGGTTTTGGTCCAATTTTGGTCCCAAGTCTCTAGACCACGGTCCGGTCCTCAGTCGAAACTTCAATATCCCACCGGTTCTCGGTCCGGTCCACGATCCGATCCTCGATCCATAGCCAAAATTCTCGAAAAACCGGGACCGGACCGGACCGAAGGTTAAAAAAAATCAGTCTTTCAGCTTCACTCTTCCCTCTTCAATCTTCTCGTTCTAATTGTTTTCGCGTGTAGGATTTCGTTGTGTCGGATTTGCATTTTGAGCTTGGAACTCAAAATTCTCGGTTGTTCATGTATTATTTCAATCGATCTATGGTCTAAGTAGAGTTTTACACCAATTGATGTGGAAAATCGATAGAAAATTCGAGCTTTTCGCGAAATTCTTTGTTTGGATGTCATCTCCAGGTATCCTCTGCTCAAAGTTGGGGGTCCGTGTGAGACGCATGTGCCGGCTTCAACAATAGCGCTTGGGTTTTTGTCTCGTGTATCCGCGGGGACTCTGAGCGTCTGGATATCCATTTGAGCTTCTGTGGCAGGACCGGACTTTCGCTCAAGGCGTCTATAGATCCATATGGCATCCCAGGCAACAATCGGGTCGCGGCCATTTATCGTTTCCTTTGGTTTGGGTTTCTATTCCGTATCTAGAACTCATCTACTTTTCTCGTACAGTCTTAAAATGAGATTTCTAAACTCGATTTTGTTATAGGTTTCGACAATTGCACTAACTACAAACCTATGCTCGAGAGTGTGGCTAAGTTTTCCACTTCCTTTTAAATTTTAGACTAAGTTGTCTGCAGCAAACCGAGTCTTGAGCTAAGCAATTGGGTCTTCTAAGAGAATCAGGTCGTTTGACTCGGCATTTATGTTGGACTCGCCTCTGATTTGTGACAAATAACCTGATATTAGGGCATAAATTCAATCCACTCAAAAAAATGTCTCTTATCTTCATCAAGAAAGGTGAAAAAGAACTATCGTGGACCGCCAACTGTCATCTTCATCAAGCAGCATCTTCCACCCTCACGGATGAAAGAGAATTGTCGTGGACTCTCAACTATCTATTGCACCTGAAAATCGTTCGGCTGCCCATAGAAAAAATCATTTCTCTTTGATCTTTTTCAAATGGATGGACATAGTTGTAGCATAAATTTTATGTTGCTTCACATTTGTTCAGCAGAAATTCTTATACTTCCTTTGCAGCCTAAAATAATCAAAACAACTTGTTTCTTATCATGATAAGAAAGAGAGACCAAAATCCAGCTTCATTCGAGATATTGCATCCACCATATCAAAATGAATTGAATTTAAAATTTGAAATGTTTAATATGGAATATGCAAATGATAGGCTAGGAATGAATGATTGTTGCGCCTATCAAGAGCGGAAGAAAACTTGGCATTCAACAAGATTGGCAAAGCCAAGTTTCAATAAAAGAACTCCTAAAAAAAGATCGATTACCAATATCAGCCGGTTTTTGTGGTACACATTGAAGCCATGTATACTGACGTGTGGAGCATCCTTTAAAAATCCAATTGTGGTAACAACCATACCCTAAATGAGTGAAAAAATGTCATGTAGATCGTATCTCACATTTTCATATAATAATACTCTAGTAAATTAATTGGCAAAACATGCTTCAATTTTCCTAGTATACTTATTTCTCAGTTACAAATGTCTGCGTTGACGTCCACATGATATGTAATTTTGGAAAATAACATTTAAAAGAGATGGAAAAAACCAACCAAAAAAGAGTTTCAAGAAACCATAACTCAACCTCAACACACCCGACACTGTGAGGTCTGTACAAGATATATTCTGGAAATTTCAGATCATCCGCAAGGTTATGAAGAGTAACCACTTTCCCACGTAATACTATTTTAAATGATTGAGGTATTCGCAAGTATAATATGGACAAGTATTCCTGTGAAACACAAGGGCAGATATTCAACAAATTATGAGGCTTGCGTACTAAATCGGTAATACTTATTTCATTTTGTGCTTACACGCAGAGAATAGTGCAAACGGTTAGCAATATGCTGCTCATTTATTGTCCTATAACCTGGTTGAGCACTGATTTTCCTAGTATCCCCACCAATACGTATATCCTGAGACAACCCAGTCATAAAAGTCCATTAATTGAATTAAACATTTTAGAATATTGAAAGATTCTCAAAAAGTAAATCAACCTCAGGGTCCGAATCAAAATCCAGCTCCATATTCTGATCCTCATTGAACCATAAATTGTAGATAATAACTTTTGTGCCATGGGACCCAATGTCATTGAACTGTAATCAAAACCAGAATTTGCATTAGATTGGCAACTGGAGATTAAAGGGCAGTTTAGGGCCTGTGAGTAAGACTCTGATGTGGATCTAAGACGATAACTTATAAATGGGGCATTTCCTAATAACTCAAGATTAGCCACAGATTTTCTCGTCAATGACAGATCAAAAATTTTTATTATGCGCTACAAACAAAATAAAAGTTGCACAGTTCCCAAGAATTGTTTTAATCTGCCATGAATTTGAATTCTAAACTCATCACCAACCAAACGACATAGAGGAAAACAACTTACTTGATTCAGAAGATCTGCTTCAGTTGAATAGGGAGACCATTTCATGAGAACAGAAAGGTTGGACATGAAGTGTTCCCTATCATGCAAAATTTCGAATTTGCCACTTGAATGATTTAGTTTATAATCTACCTGCACATGCCATGGCCACTTAATAATGGAACATATGGAATAACTTTTATGGAAAAACAAGGATGTTATGAATTTTCTATTAGAGGTCCACAAAAATTTATCATGTGGAATAGATATAAAAAAAGGAAAAAAACAGAACTAAACCTAACAGAAACTTTAAGGAGATAAAAGAAACTCACCATTGGAACAACTATTCTATCATGTTCTGTAAGTGTCAAGAATGTGTAAGATAGAAGACCAACACTTTGCATGCATATCCTGATCATATTAACAAGAGAGTTTTAGTAAGGAAAGTTTTTGAGACTGAGACCTGATGTACATTCCCATTGGAAAATAACCACATTCACTTTTTTCCATTTAGGTGGATGGATAAGAGTGAAGGGAAACATGAGTACAATGAAGCTAAAAGATATAAAAGATTATCGACATTGCAGAGTGTTGCACAGCAAACCCAATTAGACTTCGTTCTCTTAATAATCTAACCACAAACCTGAAAAATTCCACAGATTCAGCAACCTGTTGCGAGTGGAATTAATTTAGGGACATACAGGTAATTATGCAAGATGAGGTAGAGAAATTGGTTAAAGTTGCAAGGTAATGGATTGTGTGTGTGGGATGGAGTCTAGAGATTAGAGGGTTATAAGTAGGAAGTTGGGAGGAGAAATGGGAATATTGAATATTTTTATGGCAAAGGTCATCTAGACTAGTTTATTTTTCGAGTAAGTGACTCGTAGTAATTTTTGAACTGGTGTTTCGTTGGACTTATGGTGTTTTTTTTTTTTTTCTGTTTGTGTGTTGTTTTATCCGTGATATTTTTTATGGTCCCCTTTGATGTTCATCACAACCTTACTTCCATCATCTCTAAATAATGCACGACAATAATGTTCAATGATCATCTCCTAGTCTTTCCCTCTCTGTTATACCCCTTCCACCCCCCCCCCCCCCCCCCCCCCACCCCAAAAAAAAAAAAAAAAACTCTACTACTAACGTGTCTAACTAACTCTACCAACTCATCAAGACACATTTCTTCTCCCTATTTCACTTTCAACATTACTCTTCTTTTCAAAATAGACATTATCCTCAAGGTCGTAAGTAAGAAGTCTTATCTTCTTTTCTTCCCAACTTTAATTTTTTTCTGTTCCAAACAAAATAAACCAAACAACACAAAGTGTATGTTCACATGCATTCTTTGTATCTTTAATTTGCAAATAATAAATTTGTTCGTTCTTTTTATTCAAGAAAAATTTTCCTTTTCTGGTTCATTTGATACTCTAAGATTATCAAAATCCAATATTTTAAACGAACCTTTGCAAATATGCTGCGGTGGGTCTTGGGTCCATTGTCTATTCCTAATAATGGCTGGATATGCATTCTTTGGGCCCAAACTTTACGTCCATGCCATAATTCAGCTCCTCTCAAAGGGAGGAGCTGCCAACAATATTATTTCAAAGGGAAGGAAAACTAAAAAAAAAGAAGCTATAGGCGACCAAAACTCCTCATGACCGTCCTTATGACGCACACAAATAAGTGGGATGGGCTAAAAAAATGGTAAAGCATAATGGGTATTTTAAATCGAGTTGGTCTGAAAATTTAAAGCAAAAAGAGAGTGGGTTTCAATTGGATTGGGCTTCCAAGGTTGTAGATTGGGTTATGGAAAATAAACAGACTTAAATGGGGGAACCTGAATTGTTCTATGAGTTTGAAGTAAGATCATCTAGTGGAATAGGCTAGAAATTATTTTACATGAACTTTAGAAAAACCAAATGACTCACGACCTTGAGGACAAGGTCAATCTCAAGGAGGGAGTCATGTTGGAAATATATTAAATGGGTAATTCAAGTATTAATATTAGAATTATTTTAATAAATAAAGGAGAATGGGAGTGAGTTATCATTATTAAATATTGTCTAATAAAAAAAATACTATCGAAAATAAGTTCTATTTTCCGGTGTTTTGCCAAACTATGACTTTCTATTTTCGTTGTGTTTTTCAGTCATTTTATTCCAATGAATCCGTTTTATGCCCAATATCTAGCCACAAGCATGAAAAAAAAAACCACATGCTTGGTAACCGTATTTCTACCCTCTCTAAATGTTAAAATGCAACAATATTCAATGATCATCCCTTTACCTTTCCCTTTGTTTCATATTCCCCCAACAAAATACTCAACTACTACCATGTCTAACTCTGCCATCTCAATAAGGTACATTCCCAAGTTGTCCATTCCAGCTAAATGATTTTTATTTAGCTTTCCTTCTTTCTCCCATTTCATTACACAGATAATTCAAAGGCACATCAAAGTTCCTATCACTTCCCTCTCTTTCCTAAAAAAAAAAAAAATCACTCGCGAACAAGCACACTACTACTATTGAGAGATACCACCTCCCAAGTTGGCAAGCATGTAGCCTTTTTAACTCGTATTGTAATCCAGATCAAAGAGTGCTTATTGAATAATTTGATAATCCAATATCTTGCTAGTTCAAACACTTGATGGTCCAAATCTAAAGGTACAAGTTCTATTATAAATGTTCTTATATCCTTGAAAAAATTTGTCTTTAATTGATTTAACTTATCAAGATAAGAGAGTAAAACAAATTCAGAAGTATCATTGATAAAAGACTAATCATAAACTATAATAGAAATCTAGCACATATCAAAATACTCAAAACACATCATATTAGACAACTAGACACTTTCTGAATCAGCTACTAAACAATCAACGGTACAAGATGGAAAGCCAAATTAGGTTTGGAGACATACTTATTATTCAAGTATCGGCTGAAGACAACAACATCTCCACCAAGTCGCATAGTGCTGGTCTTGAAGCCATTTCCATCTGGAAAGCTACAATTCAAGAAATCAATGCAACAAAGAAATCTTAAATAAAGTGCAGATAAAATGCTAGCAACCATACACTGTCCGATGGCATTTTTTGATTTCTTCTCTGAAAATCCAAAACTCATACAGCGCCTCATTGTTTCGGGATCCATTCCACCACCATCATCTAGTTACAAGGTACCAGGATTTGGAAACCTAAGAGTTAGAGAAACAAAATATCCATACCCACTGAAAGCAAAATAATTTTCAAAAGAAATTTGTGATGATTATTCAACAAATAATACTTCTATTCTACACATTGGATGATGTAACAAATAAATGATGGCTTCTTTCTCTTCTTTTCTAATATGAGAACAATACCTTGTATCAACAATGCAGGCGTTCCATCTCTTGAATGAATAGTTTTGTCTATTTTAACAAAAGAGGCCCCTCGATGAATCTAAAGAATGAGCAGAAGATAGATATTACAACATAGTAGATGAATTTAAACCAAGTGTTTAGGACAGAGAACATATTGCTAACATAAAATTAACCCTCCTTTTTCTCTAGAAAAAATTCAAGAAAATTACTAATTTTGGCATCACAGCATCAAATGACTACAACACTCATGCCTCTGGTGATAATGTGAAAAAAAAAAAAAAAAAAAGATTCACTAAAGGAACATGGTAAAAAGGACCTCATCAACAGCATTATCAACAAGCTCTGCTACAGCTGCATAGTGAGACAAAAAAATCAGTTTTCTCCATAAAAATGCTGATGCTTAAGGCATAAAAATTAAATGCAGGACCAGGACATACCGCCAAAGGCCCATTTGTGTGAGGTGGCATTTGAATGAAGGAACTTTGGGTGGACTTGCAAGTGGTTTTTCCCATCTGCCATTATAAAGTCAACGATAAATGACTAAGAGAACAACCCCATACATGCTCATAGAATATCATAAAATGATTCTCAATAGTACAATACTTTGAACAGATACTTTGGAACCAATTCCACTATCATAGTTTCCAGCTTTCCAGAATTGCCGACAAACTGGTGCCAAGCATAAAGGCGATGAGGAAGAAGGGCCACAATCATCAATTGGAGACTGCTCTTGATCGACTACACTAGAGCCACTTTGACCCGTACTTAAAACATCTGAATTCCTATTATCTTCAAATTCTTGTCCTGTAGATAAAGCTTTCAGCTTTTGAACCTTGGTGGTTTCTCCTTTTTTATTCTCTTTGAATCGCAATGCAATCCCATCTACATCTTGCTCTAATTTAACAGCTTGACTAGTTCCTCCTTCACTGCTGCTAGACAAGTTCACGGTGTTATTGGATGCCATCTTGAGCAACTGAGAGATAAAATAGCATATGCAGTTAAGTCATCTTAACTTCACCCAGTCATTGTTTTCCTTACTTTTAACTAAAAATCATGAGATAGTTTTCTTCATAGGTATACAGTCAAAAGCTAATACCTAGTTATCCATCGATGATAACTGAATGAAATACTACAGAAAATTCACAGCCCAGAAATCAAAATAACACGAAATTGGATCAGCACAAAAAAAAAAAACAAGCATTGACCAAAATAATTACCTTGTGTAGATTTTCAGTATCTCTATTAGTTGTAAATATCTTTGTAAAAGATAAGATTAGTTGTATTTCCTATTTTAGTTCCTAGATTAGTGCTAGTAGTTAATTAGATTTTATTCTCTTATGTACTACAAATAGGTGTTGTATTTCTATCATTGATATAATATTAGAGATATTTTTCTCTTAAAATTACATGGTATTAGAGCCATAGCCATTTTTTCTCATCGGCTACAGAGCAAAAACAGCGCGCCGTCAATTTTGTCGTTGTTCTTTTCCTTTTTTGTCGCCATTTTTTCTTCAGAAAACACCTTCCTCATAAACCCAGAAAATTCCGACCATGACTGAACCACCTAGAGCGTATGAGAAAGCTGAAGCAGCAGCACCCTTCCAATTAACAGTTCACCTCCTCAATGGTTCCAATTATCTTGAATGGTCTCAATCTGTCAAATTAGCGATTGATGGATGAGGAAAATTGGGTTTTTTAACCGGTGAAACCCCCAAACCAGATGAATCTGAACCATCGTTTCCAACATGGCAATCAGCCAATTCTCTTGTCACTGTGTGGTAGTTAAACTTCATGGTAGTAACAATTGCGAAGACCCTCCTGTTCATGTCCACAGCAAAGAGATCTGGGATTCTGTTCAAGAGATGTACTCGGATCTCTTCAATTCCTCACAAATACTTGAATTAAAGACGCAGTTGTGGCAACTAAAACAAGGGACTCGAGACAATACTACGTACTACCATGAGATGGTTTCTCTCTGGCAGGCGTTCAACCAGTGCTACGAGGAGGTATGGGAACACCCAGTTGGCTTTGCTCGACAGAAAAAACGTGAAGAGAATGATCGTGTCTTCATGTTTCTAGCTGGTGTTAATCGAACCCTTGATGAAACAAAGGACGCATCCTTGGTCGTCATCCTTAGCCGCCTTCTATCCGTGATGTTTTCTCAAAGGTTCGTTACAAAGAGAGCCGCAAGAAGGTTATGAATGCCGAAGATCATAACGAGCCTAAACAGGGTCCTCATTCTTCTTCCCCGGTATTGGTGGTGCATGGGTCTAACCAGAACAGTAATTCCCGTCGCAAGAAACCTCAGTGCGATCACTGTAGACAACCTTGCCACACTCGAGAAACATGCTGGAAATTACATGGAAAACCTCCAAGAGGCGCTCCAAAGCCAGACAGAGCTCTTCACACCATGACTAATTCACCACAAGGGCAACACATTGATAAAGGGCAGTCTTGGTTCACAAAGGATGAACTAGAGTAACTTGTTCAGCTACTTCAATCTTTAATTTCTCAAAACTCTTCCTCAAGTGATCCTCATGTCCCTTCTTGTTCATTTGCTAAGTCTGGTAATCGCCTTGTCTCCTCTTTTGTTTGCACTACTTCACAAAATCCTTAGATTATTGACTCTGGTGCATCTGATCACATGGCTGGTAGTCCTATTCTATTTTCTTCATACAAACCATGTGTAGGTCATAGAAAAGTTAGATATAGGTCTTTTCAACCATTGTTGGAATAGGAGATATTAAAATTTCACCTAAATTCATTTTATATAATGTCCTACATATTCCTAATCTAACTTGTAATTTACAGTCCATCAATAAGCTAGAAATTCTTTCTTTTTTCTATTGTTAGTTTTGTTAGTTTTGAGACCATTTTCAAGACATGGTCCCAGGGAAGAGGACTGGAATTGCTAAAGAATGCAATGAACTCGACTTTCTAGATGAGGAGATCAACTCAGGTAAACCAGTTAAAATTTCTTCAGCTTGCGTGTACATATTAGGGCTTGTAAATTCAAAGTTTGAAATCGAAAATTCTAAATCAAACAAATAACAACCTAATCCTGAAATTACTCTGATAAAATCGAATATCAATAACCATTAGATGAACTTAACTTGAACATAGTCCACATACAGATGAATAACGGATTCGATAGAAAACATCTCTGAAAATCCGATTTTTGGTCAGGTAAGTGCATCAGCTTAACAAATTCGAGCTGATGAACCTAGTATGAATGCTATCCAAGAACAAAAAAACAAATTCAAATTGCAGTTCAGCAAATCCGAAATAAACCTGATTTTTTTGGGAAAAAACAGTCAAATTATTTTTTAGAAAAATCCGATGATGAACTGTTTTAGCTCAACAAATCTGAGTTGAACGGATTTTGGGAAAATGAACCTATCCCAGAACTTAGCAAAAATTAGAAGAGAAAAATCGGATGACAGCTTGAGAAATCCGAACAGAACTCGGATTTCTCGGAGAAGTGGTTGTAAACCTCCCCTATAAATTGAGGCTTTCGGTGGTGAAGGAAACTGACACCAAAAGCTCTCATCTCCCTCTCGAGTTCTTCAGAAAAGAAAGAAGAGAACTTACCTCAGTCTCCGACGAAACCGGTTGAAGACGAACTCTCCGACGGAGCTCTCTCGACCTCCACCGACGACACCTTCGGAGTAAGAATCCTCTCTCTCTCACTCTGATACTCTCCCTCCCTCTCTGGTTCTTCACCTCTCCCTCTCTGTAATGCTCTCTCTCTATCTCACACTCTATTCTCTCTCTCTTGACAGAAAGTGAGGAAGGAAGAATAAGAGGAATCGGGTTTTTATTTTAAAACCCAAACCGGTCCAGCAAATCAAAAACCAAATCGGTACACTTAAGACAACTCTGACCGAACCGGACCAACAGTGAACCGACCCGACCCGTACTGTTCACAAACCAACCTGGCACTGTTCATGACTTGACCCGGCACTATTCACCCGAATCAATCCAGACCGATCAAAAAATTTAACCAGTAAGGAATTTTTGCCCAAATTCTTCTAAAGTTAGAATAATTTAAGTGAAATTTTAATACTAATATTTGAATTAGGCAGGAAAAATTTCGAAACCATCCGATTCAATCCAAATCGATCCAACTAATCCGATCCGACCTGATAACACAACGTAAGTAATTTCTTCTCAAATTACCTTGAAATTAGATTTATTAAGTAGGATTTTAATACCAAAGATTTTATTTGAGCAGGATATTATTTTGAAATTTTTAAAATATCCCGATAAACATTAATTGCTCGGAATCCATGTAAGTATAAATACAATGTTTTGACTACGGCCTTACATCACATGATAAGATATTATGTTATTTATTATTGTTTTAATTTATCACACGATTTCGATCGTTGAGCGCATATATTAGAACATCGACATAGAAATTTTAAAAGATAAAATGAATAAGACATTTGTATGTGTATGAAAAAGTAAAAGGGAAATTGACGGCATATACGTGATAGCAAAAGCCTGACCGACAGTGAGATTGTGAGCTTGAACGTTAAAAGTAAAAATAAAAGATGACGAAGCTTAAACGACAATGAGATGGCTAAGTTTTAAAAGAATGTTGAATTTTCAACCTAGTATGTAACAGTTAACAGGATTTTGTAAAAATAAAAGTTTTGTAAATTGCACGTATTTCCACTTACTGAGTTTTCTCATAGTTTTTAACTTGTGATGTAGGTAAATTTCTATCTGAGGAAGAACTAACTGCGATTGAGAACCCTCAAGTGGCAAGCGAGCATACAGATGAAGAACATATTGTTGATTTCTAGGAAAATAATTTAAATTAGTATGTTTTAATTTTCAAACGATATTTAATGTTTTGAAATAATTATGTTAAATTTTATTATTAAATAAAGTCTCATAAATTGTTTTAATTATGCGATGGTTTCAAGATTTTGACAAATTTATTATCAAGCTTTTGCGAAATTAAAGTTTTAAATAATGTTTAAATTACGATTTATCGCTCGATTTCAAATTAATTTAGGAAAAATTTTAAAGTTTTCCAAATTAGGATTTCAAATTGGGAATTTTTAAATTAGAGCGTTACAACATGCTATCAGAGTACAAAGTTTGTAAAACGATTCTGTAGACTACTCTGTATGCTCATGTGCACCTGGAAGATTGTCAATCAGCAAGTTGATAAAAGTATATTAGGTAATATTGTAGTACATCTCAAAATAAGTATATAAGATAGATTTTTTTAAAATAAGATCATTGTGATGTAGACTATGGCCAATCGTAGATGAGATAGAAATGATCGGGAAGCTATACTCGATCGGATAATGGACATAATCGAGATGCAGGTTAGGCAAAATGAGCAGCTGTCGCAAGCAGCTAATGCGGTAGCTCAGACAGCCACTGCCGCAGCTCAAGCGGCGAATATGCAGGCCTCAATTCCTAATAGGCCTCGGCATGCAGATATGGATTTTAACAAATTTCGACGTTTGGACCCTCCAAATTTCTACGGCAATTTAGCAGGTATGGTCGCAGCGGATGATTGGATCAGGACCATTGGCGAAATCTTTGAGCATGCCAAAATTTCTGAGGAAGAGAAAGTTCTCTGTGCATCTTCTATGTTTCGAATGGAAGCACGTTATTGGTGGGACTCCGTAAAGGCGATGCATTCAGTCGCTACCATGACTTGAGAGAAATTTAGAGTTATTCAATGAGAAGTACTTTACAAACGCAATGATGGATGCGAAGGCTGAAGAATTCATGACTCTCAAGCGGACCGGAAGCGTTATGGAGTATCTGCACAAATTTGAGCAATTGTCTCGATATGTCCCTCACATTTCTGATAACGAGACTATGAAGGTAAAAAGTTCATCCAAGGACTAAGGGCGGAGATACTCAAGGACATCTGTCTTATTACCTCCAAGAACTCTTCATTTGCATTTGTGGTGGAGAAGGCACTGTCTGCAGAGTAAGGAGAGAAAGATGTCCTCAAGGCCCAAGAATTACGAAAGAGATATAGTCATGTGATTCAAGCTGTACAAAGTAAAGTTCCAAAACAACAATTGACTGGATTTAAGCGACCCATGAACAGTGGACCTGCAGGAAGATCTTTTAAGTTTGCTGGGGGACCTTCTAAGTTTGTTAAGAGGGAACCTACGACGACGAATACACCTTTATGTCTCTCATGCAAGAAGCCACATTATGGAGAGTGTTGCGTACAAGCCAACGCTTGTTTTAAATGCGGTCAACCCGGACATTATATTAGTAATTGCCCAAAGAATGCCCGGGAGCAAACGAAGACGACTGCTAGAGTCTTCGCCATGACTAAAAATGAAGCTGAAGAAAATACATCTGTGGTGACAGGTTCGATCTTTATTTCTGGCATATCTTCTAGCATATTATTTGATTATGGAGCTACACATTCATTTATATCCCTTGAGCATGCTAAAAAGTTTGATATTAAAGTAGTCTCTAGAATATAATTTGAGAGTAGCTACACTTTCGGGGCAAAATTATGTTTGTCAATTTTATTATTAGAAAATGCAATGTATGCATTTAGGAAAATCAATTGGAGGCGGACTTAATTATTCTGACAATGCACGATTACGACGTTATCCTTGAAATGGATTGGCTTACAAATCACTATGCGACTATTGATTGTCGAAAAACAATGATAAATTTCCAAGTGCATGGAAAAGAACCGTTTTCTTTCTATGAAGATTCTAAAGGTTCAAGAGTTCCAGTAATATTAGCTATGCGAGCCCGGAGCTTATTAAACTCTGGATGCAGAGGATTTCTAGCCAGTGTTATATGTACTGAACCTGAAGGAGCAACGACATTGGATATAGGTGCCGATAGTTAATGAATTTTTCTGATAGTCTTTCCTGATGACCTGACAATGTTACTTACCTGCGAGAGATGTGGAATTCAGTGTTGAGCTGCTACCTGGAACGGCGCCGATCTCTAAAGCTCCTTATAGAATGGGCCAAGTGAATTAAAAGAGTTAAAGACTCAACTTGCACGAATCGCTGGAGAAATGATTTATCCAACCGAGTTTCTCACCTTGGGAAGCTCTGGTTTTATTTGTGAAGAAAAATGATGAATCGATGAGAATGTGTATTGACTACAGAGAGCTCAACAAAGTCACTATCAAGAACAAGTATCCATTGCCGAGAATCGATGACTTATTTGATCAATTGAAATGAGCGGCAGTTTTCTCGAAGGTTGATCTAAGGTCTGGCTATTATCAGCTAAGAATTAAGGAGGATGACTGTTCAAGACGGCGTTTCGTACCAGATATGGACCACTTTGAATTTCGAGTCATGTCGTTCGGATTAAATAATGCACCAGCCGCATTAATGGATTTGATGAATCCGATTTTCAAGACCTTTTTGGATGACTTTGTGATAGTCTTTAATGACGACATCCTTATCTACTCAAAGAGCAAGGAGGAGCATGAAGAACACTTTAGGATTATCCTATCTACATTGAGACGTGAGAAGTTATATGCGAAGTTCTCCAAGTGTGAATTTTGGATGGAGCAAGGTGGCTTTTCTTGGTCACATTATTTCAAAGGAGGGCGTTGCAGTGGACCCAGCGATCTTTGAAGCTGTTAGTAAATGGCCTTAACCAAAGAATGCATATGAAATAAGGAGTTTTCTTGGTCTTGTGGGTTATTATCGGAGATTCGTAGAGGGTTTTTCAACCTTAGTCAACCCGCTTACAAAGTTAACCAAGAAAAATGTAAGTATTCATGGACTGATAAGTGCAAGCAAAACTTTCAGGAACTGAAGAAAATGATTAGTCTCAGTACCCATACTTACTATACCATCTGGATCAAGAAAACTTGTGGTATATAGTGACGCTTCGAAATATGGTTTGGGATATGTCCTCATGCAAGAAGGAAAATTGGTCTTCTATGCCTCGAGACAGTTAAGGGAACACGAGAAAAACTACCCAACACATGATTTGGAGTTTGCAGCGGTAGTTCATGCACTAAAAATCTGGAGGCATTATCTTTATGGAGAAAGATGCGAGATTTATACGGATCACAAAAGCCTGAAATATTTCCTAACTCAGAAGGATCTAAATATGAGACAACGCAGATGGTTAGAGCTAGTAAAGGACTATTACTGCGAAATTATTTATCATCCTGGCAAAGCTAATGTCTCAAATTTCTTCGTTGTGGTTGATTACAAGGCAGTTAACTAAGGAGATGCAGAAATCTAGCATCGAAGTTGTACCGTTTGGGCTACTAGAGAGATTGTCTGCTATGACGCTTCAACCAAGTTTGCTGGAGCAAATAAAGGAGAAACAACGAGGAGAAACAACGAGGAGATGCTTATTTTGCAAAGTAAAAAGTGATTTGGAGGCGAAAAAATTTCTGAATTTTCTATAACGAATGACAAGATAGTCCAATTTAAGAAGAGATGGTGTATACCAAAATGATACTGCTTTAAAAAGAGCTATATTGGAGGAAGCACACTCAACCCCTTACTCGGTACATCCTAGGTTAACAAAAATGTATCGAGATTTGAAGCAGTATTATTGGTGGCGTTGGTTGAAATTGGACGTAGCCAAGTTTGTGGAGAAGTGTCTCACTTGTCAACAAGTCAAAGCAGAGCACCAACGACCTGCTGGTACTTTGCAACCACTCATGGTGCCTCAGTGGAAGTGAGAGCATATTACTATGGACTTTGTAGTGGGACTTCCTAAGACGTTTAAGGGTCACGACTCCATTTGGGTGATAGTAGATCGATTGACCAAATCAGCACATTTCTTTCATGTAAAGACTACCTATACCATGGATCAGTATGCTCAGCTTTATGTTCAGAAGATTATCAGATTGCATGGTACGCCTGTTTCTATCGTGTCTGATCGAGATTCTCGCTTTACCTCGAAATTTTGAAAGAGTATGCAGAAAGCTATGGGTACTCAGTTGAACTTCAGTACAGCTTTCCACCCTCAGACAGATAGACAAACGGAAAGGACGATTCAAACCCTGGAGGATATGTTACGGACGTGTGCTATTAACTTTCAAAGAAATTAGAGTAAGAATTTGTCATTTGTGGAGTTCGCCTACAACAACAGTTATCAAGATTCAATCATAATGGCACCTTATGAAGCTTTGTATAGTAGAAAATGCAGATCTCCAATACATTGGGGTGAAGTGGGCGAAGGAGTACTTGTTGGGCCTGATATTTTGAGACAGACCGCTGAGATCGTTACATTAATCCGGAAGAGAATTCTTACGACTCAGAATAGACAGAAAAGTTATGCTGATAGGAGAAGAAGAAAGTTAGAGTTTGCTGTGACAGATCAAGTTTTTCTGAAAATCTCGCTAATGAGAGGTGTGATGCACTTTGGAAAGAATGAAAAGTTGAGCCCAAGATTCACAGACTCATTTGAAATCTCAAGAAGAATAAGGAAAGTTAACTACCAATTGGAATTACCAGATTCATTCAAGCACGTGCACAATGTCTTTCATGTCTCGATGTTGAAGAAGTATATTCCAGACACTTCGCATGTCTTACCATCGAGATCTCTAGACTTCGCAATCAATCCTGACTTATCGTATGAAGAAAGACCGATTCAAATTTTAGAGGTAGAAGAAAGAGGACTAAGGAAAAGAATGTCTCACTTGTCAGAGTGCTTTGGAAGAACTGAAACATTGAGGAAGCAACTTGGGAACGAGAATAAGAAATGAGAAAAATTTATCCATAATTATTTATGTAATAATTTCGAGGACGAAATTTCTTTTAAGCAAGGTAGATTTTAACATATTAGGGCTTGTAAATTCAAAGTTTGAATTCAAAAATTCTAAATCAAACAAATTAACAACATAATCTTGAAATTACTCTGATAAAATCGAATATCAATAACCATTAAATGAACTTAACTTGAAAATAGTCCACATACAGATGAATAACGGATTCGATAGAAAACATCTCTGAAAATCCGATTTTCGGTCAGATAAGTGCATCAGCTTAACAAATTCGAGCTGATGCACCTAGTCTAAATGCTATCCAAGAATAGAAAAACAAATTCAAATTGCAGTTCAGCAAATCCAAAATAAACCTGATTTTTTTGGGGAAAAAGCTGTCAGATTATTCTCTAGAAAAATCTAATGATGAACTGTTTCAGCTCAACAAATCAGAGCTGAACGGATTTTGGGAAAATGAACCTACCCCAAAACTTAGCAAAAATTAGAAGAGAAAAATTAGATGACAGCTTGAGAAATTCAAACGGAACTTGGATTTCTTGAAGAAGTGGTTGTAAACCTCCCTTATAAATTGAGGCTTTCGGTGGTGAAGGAAACTCACACCAAAAGCTCTCCTCTCCCTCTCGAGTTCTTCAGACAGGAAAGAAGAGAACTTACCTCAGTCTCCAACCACTGCTCAGCCGAGCTCCGACGAAAATCCTCCAGTTGAAGACGAACTCTTCAACGGAGCTCTCTTGGCCTCCACCAACGACACCTTCGGAGTAAGAATCCTCTCCCTCTCACTCTGATACTCTCCCTCCCTCTCTGGTTCTTCATTTCTCCCTCTCTGTAATGCCCTCTCTCTGTTTCACATTCTCTTCTCTCTCTCTCTACAGAAAGTGTGGAAGGAAGAAGAAGAGGAATCGGGTTTTTATTTTAAAACCCAAACCGGTCCAGCAAGTCAAAAACCAAATCGGTTCACTTAAGACAACTCTGACCGAACCGGACCAACAGTGAACCGACCCGACCCGTACTGTTCACAACCCAACCCGGCACTGTTCACGACCAAACCCGGCACTATTCACCCGAACCAAATTTTGACCCGAATGAATCCGGACCGATCGAAAAATTTAACCGGTAAGGAATTTCTGCCCAAATTCTTTTAAAATTGGAATAATTTAAGTGAAATTTTAATACTAATATTCGAATTAGGTAGGAAAAATTTTGGAACCGTCCAATTCAATCCAAATCGATCCAACCGATCCGATCCGACCTGATAACACAACGTAAGAAATTTCTTCTCAAATTACCCTGAAATTAGATTTATTAAATAGGATTTTAATACCAAAGATTTTATTGGAGCAGAATATTATTTTAAAATTTTTGGAATATCTCGATAGACATTAATTGCTCGGAATCCATGTAAGTATAAATACAATGTTTTAGCCAAACCCTAGGTGGCAAGTTAGGGTTAAGAGTTTTCTTCCATAGCTACATTAGGATTTAACAATAAATTTTTCTTTTGTTTATTTCTTCTCTATACTTCATTATTTTACGTCTGATTCGTTAAAATTAAATCTTCAAATTCTATGATTTCATCACTCCTCGATAATTGCCGTAGTTATCATCTGAGGAAGATTGACAAGAAGTTTTTTTGTGTCAACAAGTTTGTGATCAATTCTATGACATCACTGATCAACCATAGTTGGTATTCCATTATTCTCCACTAGAACATTCCTCAATAATAGGTCGAGATCGAAATTCTTGCTTTGATACTAATTTGGTGCATTGGAAGTTTTATTTCGTAATCGAAACAGAGAAATGACATAACACTAGAGAAATAACTCTCAAAATATAAAAATTGTATTAATTGTCAAAAGTCTCCTTAAAAGTTACAAGTGAGTCTTTAAATAAACTTAGGAAAATAATCTAATATTAGAAAATAACTAATTAGGAAAGAAAATATTAATTACTTAGAAATAAATATCATATAACAGAAAATAATTAATGAGGGAATCTTGTCATGCATCACTTTTCAATTGGTCGAGGTGTTAAACGACCGAGCTAGCACTCGGCACTGTAGCAGGTTAAGCTCGGTTCGCCTTGTTTAACTTTTTGGACGGATTCACTAAGCCAGACTAGTTTAACTTGTTAAGCTCGGTGAGCTGGACTTTTTCAACGTTAGTTCAGCTCGGTCAGCTCGTTTGTCACCCCTAATTACAAATGGTTGGCAATTATATAGTTGTCAACCTAGTTATTATGTATATAATTTATAATAATGCAACTCTCAAATATTTGTAACGATATTCGTGTAATATTTTTTTTAGGGTAAAGTGCAATTTGGCCCCTACAACTAGGTGAAATGGGAAATTTACACCGTAAACTTGAGTAAAGTGCAATTTGGCCCCCTACAACTAGGTGAAATGAGCAATTTACACCGTAAACTTGAATAATACACAAGAACAACCTTAATGTATTGATAATTGGCAATATGGCCCCTACCGTCATATTTTCCATCAAGAAATAATATTTTTTCACTTGTTCATTTTTTTTTTCTGAAATGCCCTTTACTGGACCAAACCGGACCAGACCGGTTCAGCTAATTCCACTCTTATTTTTTTTTTTTTTTTTAAATCATATTTCTCATAAAAGAGAAAACAGATGAATAAAATTAAAAAATAAAAATAAAAAACCAAAGTGCAATTAGTCGAACCGGTCCGGTTCGGTTCGGTCCAGTGAGGGGCATTTCGGGAAAAAAAATGAACAAGTGAAAAAATATTACTTTTTGATGGAAAATATGACGGTATGGGTCATATTGCCCATTATCAATACATTAAGGTTGTTCTTGCTTATTATTCAAGTTTACGGTATAAATTGCTCATTTCACCTAGTTGTAGGGGCCAAATTGCACTTTACCCAAATTTACGGTGTAAATTGCTCATTTCACCTAGTTGTAGGGGCCAAATTGCACTTTACCTTTTTTTTTATTATATCATCTCAAATATTTTTTTCCTAAATATATGTTATTTTATATATTAATAACATAATTTTATTAACTAATTTAGAAAAATATATATACATCATATTTACAAATATTTATGTATTTTCAATTTGATAGACTTGGTTCGTTTAACTCAGTAGGCTCGATGAGCCAGATTTTCTTATCAATTCGGGTTTATAAATAACCTAATCACATCTGATTTGTAGGGCTTGAAATTCTGGTAAAACAATTTTAGAGATGTTACGACAAAGGTCAACGAGGAACAATACCAAAAACTCTAGGGAATGCTAGGACGCAAGTCATGATTTATTCAACATAGACAAAAAAAAACAATGAGAGGCCAGCTCGCCCAATGCCTTCTCTGTGAAAACTCTTAGCAGTGGTTGTTTTCATTACAAACTTCGTCTCCCAGCTTTTACCTACTCAAGCTTCGTATATTTCATTCATGAGTAAACAATAAAGCAATAGGTAAATCCTCTCCAACCCAGTAAGACAACATGGAACCCTATGACTATATTTTGACAATCAAACAATGATTTCAAATCTATTTAAAGGACCAAACTGAGCAAACTAGACCAAATCCAAAAAAAAAAAAAAAAAAAAAAGAATTCAACCGATGTAGAGTATGAGCGGAAATACAAAGGTAAGTTAAATTAATATACCAGGATAGATTGCTGAAGCCTTTCACCATCAACAGTCAGAGCACCCATAGGTTCTTCTTCTCCCCCAATTCATTCTCAAAACCCTAGAAAAACGAAACGGAAGTTTCTTGGGAAAGAGCCGTTTTTATAGTAGTGACAGCTGTGAAGTACAATGCTTCTGTAAGTTTTAATCAGGTACGAAGAGTCTACGATATTAACGGAATAGAATCCCTAATCTGCGTTACCGTAAATCTCGGTGTTGATGAACGTCTGATTTAAGACTTGTTAATCTTCAATTTTTATTTATTTATTTTTTCTCTTTTGCAATTAACTAATTATTAATTGAAATTAATTTAAGATTATAATTTTATTTTCAATTTCATATCTTATGATAAGATATAATTACCACAAAATATTTACATTTTTAAATAAAATTTCAAAACTTCTTCTAATTTTTCAAAAATAATTTTACATTTACACAATAACATTTATGGATATCTATCATTTATTAGTGCAAATATTTTATTGTCTTGATTATTTATAATATATTATAATTATGGTATTAACCAATAACTAATATCTTTTGTATGTATATTATCATTGCACCCACTAATAGTCTTTATTGATTTCAATTAAATATGAAGAATTTTGATTGATGAATTCAATTAATGTCGAAGAAAAATTCACTAGCATTATAAATGCCAAGGACAAGCGACAATAATACAATGTAATATTTGTTTCCAAATCGAAAATGAAAAGTAAACAAGAATAACAAAAAATAATGATCAAAATATAAAAAATTATATTAGTTCCAAAAGTCCATTACAACTATTAAAATAAATTTTTTTATAGGGTTCACGGTTCAATACTAACATCAATAATCAAAATAGAAAATTAATAAATTGAAAAACTAATAAATTAGGAAACTAATATTAATATGAAACTTACCAAATCATCAAACTTAACTAAGATGAAAAAGGAAGGTTTTGGACATGGAAGGTCGCGCTAGGGAGTGTGCGGGGCGTGGGACGCTGGGCGGTGCGCAGAAGCAGCCGGCAGAGAGCGCATTGTGCGCCAGCGCAATCTTCCAGGGCGCACCCTGAGCACGCAAACCTTATGGTGGGGCTGTCCCAATTTTGATACTTTGACACTTTTTTGTTACTTCAAACCTCTTCAAACTTACATTTAGCATCAAAATATTAGAAAACCAATTTAACATAAAGTTGAAGCTACGTGGAGTAATTTGGTGGTTACAGTATAATATTATTCGTTTTACACATGTGTATGGATGTAGTAACCGATATTGTCCACCTTATTTAATTAATAACGTCATTTTGTAACTTTTATTTTTATGGAATTTAATGAATTTGATTGGTTGGTTAAATAGGTTAAAGTTGGTTAGCCAAGGGCATTTGAGTAATTGTGAAGCAGTGTTATAAATGGAGAGTTTAATGAAGGTTTAGCTGCCACTGTTTCTCATTTTCCTTTCTCGGCATTCAGCTCAGCTAAGCAGAGTTTCTCTCGGCGATTTTCTCTCCCATTTTCTCCAAGCTATGTGAGTTCTATTTCGATTTCTTGCTACATTGTAACTATCGATGTTAGAGGGGATTCTAAATGTGAGTTTTGAGAATGCTGTAAGTGAGAGTTAGTTCAGGTTTGGGGCAAATCGGGAATGCACAATGAACAGAGCTCCCAAATTAGTTTTCCTAGATTTCTGGATGGTTAGAATGAAGTTTAGTGAAGATTTAATTAATGCTCGGTTTATGGTTTTAGGTTTGAGCAAACTCCCGAGGTAGATTTCAACCAAGTTTTTCATGAGACCAGGTAAGTAGAGTATGTGTGTGCCTTCGGGTCTACATCACAAAACAGTAGGTTTATGCTTGTTTAAATGTTTTATGTATGTCATGTATCATGTTTTTTGAAAGAACACGAAAATGAATTTACATGTAATGACATGGTAAGGTATAAACAGATTGTAATAGACCAACGGTTAAGGGAACTAATCCGCCCCTAAATCGATGAAGAGGATGTATGACTTTGGGAAATTGATCCGCTTCCCAATGGAATATAGGATCAGATCAGCTGTTAAGGGAACTAATCTGCCCCTTAATCGATGAAGAAGATGTATGACTTTAGAAAAATTGATTCAACTCCCAATAGAACCGAGGGATCAGATTGGAGAAAGAATGTGAATGCAACTGAGATGTGAAAGTAGAAACTGTATGACTAAGATTTATGTTTCAGCTTATCATTTCATTATTGCTCTACTTATTTAGCATTAGGCTAATAGATGAGTTTTGTGATGTAGGTGCTGAGGTAACTACTGAAGAATTCTCTGAATTTACTAAAGACTATGAGGAGTTGATGGAGCACAGTTATGCCTCGACTTGGCAATCTGATAGGCAGTTTAACTAATGTCAGTAGGTGTGAAAGTCTAGTTGACAATGGTTCAGTTTTAGTATGCTGAGAATGTTAATGACAGCAGGAGTTTAATGTTTTTAATAATCTTGGAGTTTTTCTGATTATGAAAACACGATTTGGTTTTAGTTGTAGATTGTTATTCTGGATTTATAAAGTTGTGGATTTATGTTGTTTTGAATAGTTGTTGTTAAAATTTACAAGTTCTTTTAGTAGGCAGAGTTGTCCGTTTGTTTAGAGTGTTACTGTTCACCGGTGGATGTTGTCTATCGGTGGATGTAGTCTATCGGTAGATGTAGAGTGTTACTGTTCACCGGTGGATGTTGTCTATCAGTGGATGTAGTCTATCGGTGGATGTAGAGTGTTACTGTTCACCAGTGGATGTTGTCTATCGGTGGATGTTGTCTATCGGTAGATATGAGTAATAGATTTTGTCGTTTTGTGATCGGTGGATGTGAGTAATAGATTTTGTCGTTTTGTGATCGGTGGACGTGAGTAATACATTTGTCGTTTGTGATCGGTAGATGGAGTAATAGATTTTGTCGTTTTGTGATCGGTCGGTGGATGTGAGTAATAGATTTTGTCGTTTTGTGATCGGTAGATGTGAGTAATAGATTTTGTCGTTTTGTGATCGGTGGATGTGAGTAATAGATTTTGTCGTTTTGTGATCGGTAGATGTGAGTAATAGATTTTGTCGTTTTGTGATCGGTAGATGTGAGTAATAGATTTTGTCGTTTTGTGATCGGTGGATGTGAGTAATAGATTTTGTCGTTTTGTGATCGGTGGACGTGAGTAATAAATTTTGTCGTTTTGTGATCGGTAGATGTGAGTAATAGATTTTGTCGTTTTGTGATCGGTGGATGTGAGTAATAGATTTTGTCGTTTTGTGATCGGTGGATGTGAGTAATAGATTTTGTCGTTTTGTGATCGGTGGATGTGAGTAATAGATTTTGTCGTTTTGTGATCGGTAGATGTGAGTAATAGATTTTGTCGTTTTGTGATCGGTGGATGTGAGTAATAGATTTTGTCGTTTTGTGATCGGTGGATGTGAGTAATAGATTTTGTCGTTTTGTGATCGGTAGATGTGAGTAATAGATTTTGTCGTTTTGTGATCGGTGGATGTGAGTAATAGATTTTGTCGTTTTGTGATCGGTGGATGTGAGTAATAGATTTTGTCGTTTTGTGATCGGTGGATGTGAGTAATAGATTTTGTCGTTTTGTGATCGGTAGATGTGAGTAATAGATTTTGTCGTTTTGTGATCGGTAGATGTGAGTAATAGATTTTGTCGTTTTGTGATCGGTGGATGTGAGTAATAGATTTTGTCGTTTTGTGATCGGTGGATGTGAGTAATAGATTTTGTCGTTTTGTGATCGGTAGATGTGAGTAATAGATTTTGTCGTTTTGTGATCGGTGGATGTGAGTAATAGATTTTGTCGTTTTGTGATCGGTGGATGTGAGTAATAGATTTTGTCGTTTTGTGATCGGTGGATGTGAGTAATAGATTTTGTCGTTTTGTGATCGGTAGATGTGAGTAATAGATTTTGTCGTTTTGTGATCGGTGGATGTGAGTAATAGATTTTGTCGTTTTGTGATCGGTAGATGTGAGTAATAGATTTTGTCGTTTTGTGATCGGTGGATGTGAGTAATAGATTTTGTCGTTTTGTGATCGGTGGATGTGAGTAATAGATTTTGTCGTTTTGTGATCGGTGGATGTGAGTAATAGATTTTGTCGTTTTGTGATCGGTGGATGTGAGTAATAGATTTTGTCGTTTTGTGATCGGTGGATGTGAGTAATAGATTTTGTCGTTTTGTGATCGGTAGATGTGAGTAATAGATTTTGTCGTTTTGTGATCGGTGGATGTGAGTAATAGATTTTGTCGTTTTGTGATCGGTGGATGTGAGTAATAGATTTTGTCGTTTTGTGATCGGTGGATGTGAGTAATAGATTTTGTCGTTTTGTGATCGGTAGATGTGAGTAATAGATTTTGTCGTTTTGTGATCGGTAGATGTGAGTAATAGATTTTGTCGTTTTGTGATCGGTGGATGTGAGTAATAGATTTTGTCGTTTTGTGATCGGTAGATGTGAGTAATAGATTTTGTCGTTTTGTGATCGGTAGATGTGAGTAATAGATTTTGTCGTTTTGTGATCGGTGGATGTGAGTAATAGATTTTGTCGTTTTGTGATCGGTGGATGTGAGTAATAGATTTTGTCGTTTTGTGATCGGTAGATGTGAGTAATAGATTTTGTCGTTTTGTGATCGGTAGATGTGAGTAATAGATTTTGTCGTTTTGTGATCGGTAGATGTGAGTAATAGATTTTGTCGTTTTGTGATCGGTAGATGTGAGTAATAGATTTTGTCGTTTTGTGATCGGTAGATGTGAGTAATAGATTTTGTCGTTTTGTGATCGGTGGATGTGAGTAATAGATTTTGTCGTTTTGTGATCGGTGGATGTGAGTAATAGATTTTGTCGTTTTGTGATCGGTAGATGTGAGTAATAGATTTTGTCGTTTTGTGATCGGTGGATGTGAGTAATAGATTTTGTCGTTTTGTGATCGGTAGATGTGAGTAATAGATTTTGTCGTTTTGTGATCGGTAGATGTGAGTAATAGATTTTGTCGTTTTGTGATCGGTAGATGTGAGTAATAGATTTTGTCGTTTTGTGATCGGTAGATGTGAGTAATAGATTTTGTCGTTTTGTGATCGGTAGATGTGAGTAATAGATTTTGTCATTTTGTGATCGGTAGATGTGAGTAATAGATTTTGTCGTTTTGTGATCGGTGGATGTGAGTAATAGATTTTGTCGTTTTGTGATCGGTAGATGTGAGTAATAGATTTTGTCGTTTTGTGATCGGTGGATGTGAGTAATAGATTTTGTCGTTTTGTGATCGGTGGATGTGAGTAATAGATTTTGTCGTTTTGTGATCGGTGGATGTGAGTAATAGATTTTGTCGTTTTGTGATCGGTAGATGTGAGTAATAGATTTTGTCGTTTTGTGATCGGTAGATGTGAGTAATAGATTTTGTCGTTTTGTGATCGGTAGATGTGAGTAATAGATTTTGTCGTTTTGTGATCGGTAGATGTGAGTAATAGATTTTGTCGTTTTGTGATCGGTAGATGTGAGTAATAGATTTTGTCGTTTTGTGATCGGTAGATGTGAGTAATAGATTTTGTCGTTTTGTGATCGGTAGATGTGAGTAATAGATTTTGTCGTTTTGTGATCGGTGGATGTGAGTAATAGATTTTGTCGTTTTGTGATCGGTAGATGTGAGTAATAGATTTTGTCGTTTTGTGATCGGTGGATGTGAGTAATAGATTTTGTCGTTTTGTGATCGGTGGATGTGAGTAATAGATTTTGTCGTTTTGTGATCGGTAGATGTGAGTAATAGATTTTGTCGTTTTGTGATCGGTAGATGTGAGTAATAGATTTTGTCGTTTTGTGATCGGTGGATGTGAGTAATAGATTTTGTCGTTTTGTGATCGGTAGATGTGAGTAATAGATTTTGTCGTTTTGTGATCGGTGGATGTGAGTAATAGATTTTGTCGTTTTGTGATCGGTTGGTGAAAGAGACAAAGTCACTCTGGCAACGTTCCATTTGACTGGGGACGCTCAACTTTGGTGGGAAACAATAGAGACCACCACTGATGTTCTGGCTATGTCTTGGTCACAGTTCAAAGAGATTTTATATGAGAAATATTTTAACAGCACCGTCTAGACCGCAAAGAAGGTGGAGTTCTAACTTGAAGCAAACATGGTCTGTGGCTGAGTACAGTAGGCAATTCGAGTCCCTGTCCAGGTTTGCTGGACATTTTATTCACAAGAATGAGGATAAGGTGTTTCAATTTATGCATGGACTGAAGCCAAAAATTTACAGAGAAGTCAAATTTTGTGGTATTAAAGGGTTGTCATTCAGCGAAGTTGTGTCCACAGCATTGGATGTGGAAGAAGCAGAAATGAAGTGTGCTGGACCAAAGGTGTGACGACCCGTCTTTCAACGGACTGATAAGGAACCACCCATTCTCCGCGGATCCTGGGGCTGACCTGGGCCGGAGGTGGGTAAAGCTCTGCGGATCCTGGGGCTGACCTGGGCCGGAGTGGTTTCTCCGTTGAAGCAGGGGCCGTTACGAACCCACATCGCTTGGGGAAGTACATGGAAATGAAACATATGTAAGAGATCCCTCCCAACATAGCAAGACGCGTTTTGGAGCTCAATTGACAACGGATCTCATAAGAACTCCGAAGTTAAGAGGGCTTCGGCGAGAGTAATTCCAGGTTGGGTGACCTTCCGGGAAGTACTCTCGCCAAACAAAGCCGTGAGGGGAGGATATTGGGCTGCGACCCAATCCCTGGAGTGGACAATATCTTGCTGGGATGAGGGGTCGTTACAAAAGGAAGCCCCACGATGGTTCGTTCAGCCACACCAACATAGGGGGATGAAGAGGCCTAGTGAAGGCCAGAGTAACCAAGGAACAGGAAAGAAGGTGCAGGATACCAGGAAGTTTCCCTAGTGCCCGAAATGTTTTAAGAGTCACCTGGGCGAGTGCAGGTTTGGATTGGGAAAGTGTTTCAACTGTGAAGAAGTTGGACACACATTCAAGGATTACCCAAATCCTATAGTCATTCGATGCTTCTACTATAACAAAGTCGGCCATATTAACAGAGACTGTCCAGCTTTGAAGAGTGGCCCTGCTAAGATAAAGCCGAGGATATTCTCCATGATGGAGTCGGGTGATGAAGAACAACCCGCTGTAGTGTCAGGTACCATATTGATCTACTCTATACCTATTTTTACTTTAATAGATTCTGGTGCAACACATTCATTTATAGCGTCTGCGTTTGCTGTCAAGTTAAATGTACAGTTTACCCCTACTGAGCATGTATTTAACGTCGCATTACCCTCTGGTGAACGCATGCACTCTAACCAAGTGATGTTTGATAGTGTTGTGTTAGTAGGAAACAAGAATTTACCTGTTGATCTCATTATTATGGATATAATGGGATTTGATGTAATCTTAGGAATGGATTGGCTGTTCAAACATTATGCCACAATCGATTGTAGGACTGGAGTAATTAGTTTTCAACCCCCTGGTGGCTTGAAACATACCTTTCAAGCTTTGAATAAGAGTAAGGAAATGTCTGTTATGACCTCTGTCAACGCTAGACCTTCTCCATGCGGGGAGTATTTGTGCTTCTTGGCCAGTATTTGTGCTTCTTGGCCAGTATTTTAGACACACAACTAGTAGGAAAAGCAAGTCCTCAAAATGTCTTAGTTGTCCAAGACTTTCCAGAAGTATTTCTAGATGACATTCCTGGCTTGCCGCCAGATAGGAAAATTGAATTTGTTGTAGATGTTTACCCAGGCGTCGAGCTTGTATCTAAGAATCCCTATAGATTAGCACCTACGGAGCTTAAGGAATTAAAGAAACAATTGGAGGAACTATTGGAAAAAGGGTTCATACGCCTAAGCTTTTCACCGTAGGGTGCACCTGTTCTTTTTGTCAAGAAGAAGGATAAATCAATGCGTATGTGCGTTGATTATAGGGAATTGAATAAGTTAACTATCAAGAACAAGTATCCATTACCGAGGATTAATGATTTATTCGACCAACTCCGTGATGCACGAGTTTTTTCTAAAATTGACCTAAGGTCCGGTTATTACCAATTGAAAGTCAAATCTGAAGATATCCCAAAGACTGTCTTTCGCACCAGGTATGGACATTATGAGTTCCTAGTGATGTCATTTGGATTGACAAATGCACCATCAGCCTTCATGGACCTTATGAATAAGGTGTTTTGCGGGTGATAACTCTTAAATTAGAGTTATTTTATATGGTATTTAATTGATAAAACTTGTATGATTTGAGTGAATGTATAAAGAAATTGGTATTAATTTAATACAATTACTATGTAATGCTGCAACATTAGTGTTTTGATGAATTCAACTTATTTTATACAGATTTTCTCTTAAAAGCAGATTTTGTATCTTCAATTTAAATTTTATACTTTCATATTTAAATGCCAAAACAATAGCGGGAAAAATCAAGTTCAAAAGTTGAATTTTTTAGAGAAAATTATAGTTACCTAAAATAGAGGATTTATTTTGGTTGTAAAATTGATACAGAATACGAAGAAGAGAGAGAGGAGACTACTACAATTAAGGAAGATCAAATAGGTTGAAGATTTTGTGGAGAAAATAAAGAGATCCTGAAAAGCTGGGCAGCGGAATAAAGTATTCTGGGCAGCGCTAGATGTAAATAAAATATGGCAGAAATCAATGTTAATAAGGGCAGCATTCGGATGATGGCAAAAGCTGGGCATCGGCTGATGTAAAGAAAATAAGGCATCGGCAGATGTAAAGAAAATAGGGCAGCACTAGAAGACAAATCCAACGGTAGAAGCTGAAAGACAAAAACAGGGCAGCAGATGATTTAAAGAAGGAAGCTGGGCAGCTGGGCAGCGGAAGATGCTGAAAGAAAAGAAATAGTAAGGGCAGCGGAAGACGTGATGAATGGGCAGCACTAGATGACAAAACTGGAGGTGACATGCAGAAAAGGACAAAAAGAAAATAAATATAAACTAATTGGAAGAAGAAGATCTGGGCATTATGGAAACACGTGGAACAAGAAGCCAATGAGAGAGAAAGCTATTTTGAATAAAGGTGAAACAATAAAAACAAATAAAATTTGGAGAGAGGAATTGAAGATTTTGCTGCTGGAATTTAGGAAGAGAAAATGCAAAACAAAAAGGGGATTATTCTGGCGAGGCAGGGTGTGACTGCTTGCTGAAGAAGAAATGCTGGAACGGAGTAGGAGAACCAGACCTACGACGGCTTTCTTTGGATTTTTCTTCTTCTCCTCTATTATTTTTATTTGCATTATTTTTCTATGAACACAGTTATTGTTAGTTTATTTTTAATTATGTCTAGTAGCTAAACTCTTTAATCTTGGTTAGGACGATAGTATTTGTTGCTATATTTTGCTACGATCTTGGTTTTGTTTCTGCAATTATCTATTGAACAATTATTTGTGAAATTTTCTTGCTAAGTCAGATCGTATCGATAGATAGGTTGACGATTCATGTTTAATATTGTATCGACAGATATATATATAAATTTTAGATGCACAAATAATTAATCGAATTAAATTGTTACAACGTAGTTAACATTAATTTGATTGGCGATAAGAATAGCACATATCGAAAATTCAATATTAGTTACATTCTTTCAAGGTAGAAAGAAATTCTAATTTGAATTTACCTAGGCAATTCGAAAGAATCCTAGAAAATATTTTTATTCTTGCTGTTTTTTAGATAATGCTGCAGAGCATTACCAGAGCACTAGTAGTAGAATCATCGTAACGAAGAAAATCGATCCTAGCCAAGGCTTTCTTTTATCGTTTTTACCTCTTTTATTCTGATTTACTTTGTTACATTGTCATTCTAATTTTATTTCAAATTATTTTCATTTATCATCTAATATTTTTATAAGATTTTTATAGCGATTAATTCAATTAACAATATCCTCGTGAGATCGATACTTTACTTACTCTATTACTTCGTTAGCGACACTTGCACTTGCGTGTAAGTGTCTAAAATCACTGACAGCGGATATCTAGATAAATCGGTCATAGTGTTTATTGATGATATCTTAATTTATTCACGTACTAAGGAGGAGCATGCAAGGCATTTGAGTTTGGTGTTAGAAGTACTAAGACAACACCAACTTTATACCAAGTTTTCCAGGTGTGAGTTTTGGTTGGACAGAGTTCACTTTCTTGGTCACGTGATTTCTGGAGACGGAATATCTGTCGATCCAGCCAAGGTTCAAGCAATTAAGGAGTGACCTCAACCGAATAATGCTACAGATATTCAAAGTTTTCTTGGATTAGCAGGATATTACAAGAAATTTATTGAAGGATTCTCGAAGATTGCAACACCCCTCACTCGGTTAACAAGGAAAAACATGAAGTATGTATGGACAGATGAATGTGAGCATAGTTTTCAGACTTTGAAACAGAGATTGACCAATGCTCCAATATTAACACTTCCAGTTGAGAATGGTAAATTTAGCATTTATTGTGATGCTTCCAAAGTTGGACTTGGCTGTGTGTTGATGCAGGATGGAAAAGTAATAACTTATGCCTCTAGACAGTTGAAAACACATGAGAAGAATTACCCTACACACGACTTAGAATTAGTTGCAGTGGTTTTTGCATTAAAATTTTGGAGACATTACTTGTATGGACAATCTTGTGAAATATTCTCGGACCATAAAAGTCTGAAATTTATTTTCACATAGAAAGAATTAAATATGAGGCAACGTCGATAGTTGAAATTTGTCAAGGATTATGATTTTGAGATTAAATATCACCCCGGCAAGGCAAATGTAGTGGCTGATGCATTGAGTAGAGTGACGACTTCAGCCTCAGCATTGATTCTCGACATACCGTTAGCCTTAGAGACAGAATTCCAAATATTTAACTTGGAAGCTGTGTCCAACGTGTCAGCTATGCTTTCTGCTATATCCTTGAAGCCTACAATTTTGGATAGAATAAAGGAAGTTCAAGTGAATGATGTTGAGTGCAACAAGTATAAGTCATGCATGGATTCTACCGATAAGTCGGATTTCAACTATTCTGTTGATGGAATTCTCAAGTTTCGGAATAGATGGTTTGTTCTAACAGATAAAGAACTTCGAAAAGAGATCCTTTCGGAAGCTCATTTTTCTAGACTTTCTGTTCATCCTGGTAGTACAAAAATGTACAAAGACCTTAGACAATATTATTGATGGCCAAATATGAAAAGAAGTGTGGCAGAGTATGTAGGATCGTGTCTAGTTTGCCAACGGATTAAAGCTGAACATTAGAGACCTGCAAGAATATTGCAACCATTATCAGTTCCTGAATGGAAATGGGAACAAATAACGATAGATTTTGTTGTGGGGGATTGCCTAGAACAGTAAGAGGACATGATGCAATTTGGGTGACAGTTGATCGTCTAACCAAATCCGCCCATTTTCTGCCCATAAAAGATGACCTACTCGATGGACCAACTAGATGAATTGTATGTGCATGAGTTTGTTAGACTGCATGGAGTTCCAAATACTATAGTTTCTGACCGAGACTCTAGGTTTACGTCGAAGTTTTGGAAGAGTCTGCATAAGCCTATGGGTACACAGCTCAACTTTAGCACAGCCTTTCACCCTCAAACAGATGGACAATCTGAGAGAACTATTCAGACATTAGAAGATATGCTTTGTGCGTGCATATTAGATTTTCAGGATTCTTGGAATAAATACTTATCATTTGTGAAATTTTCTTATAATAACAATTATCAGGCAACAATAGGAATGACACCGTATGAAACATTGTATGGACGAAAATGCAGATCTCCTATGTATTGGGATGAAATTGGTAAAACACGTTTGCTTGGTCCTGATATTGTGCAACAAATAGTGGAGAAGATTGCCCTCATCCGATAGAGAATCTTAACAGCTCAAAGCCGACAGAAAAGCTATATCGATAGGAGACGTAGAGAATTAGAGTTTGATGTTGGTGATGAATTTTTTCTTAAGGTTTCACCGTTCAAAAGAGTTGTGAGATTTGGAAAGAGAGGCAAGTTGAACCCAGATATATTGGACCATTCTTAATCTTGAAGAAGATTGGGAAGACAGCTTATCAGTTACAATTGCCAGCCTCTATGGAAGGAATTCACAATGTGTTCCATATTTCTATGCTAAAGAAGTGTATGCGGGATCCAACTCAGGTTGTGGAACAGCAGAACATTGAAATTCATCCTACCCTTACCTATGAGGAGAAATCAGTAGAAATTTTGGACTATGCAACAAAAGTACTGCGTAACAATGAGGTTCAGCTAGTGAAAGTCTTATGGCATAATCAGAATGTTGAGGAGACAACTTGGGAAAGCTAGCAGGACATGGTGAGTCGTTATCCTGAGCTGTTTAAGCACTGAATTTTGAGGACAAAATTCTTTTAAGGATGGTAGATTGTAGCAACCGATATTGTCCACCTTATTTAATTAATAACGTCATTTTGTAACTTTTATTTTTATGGAATTTAGTGAATTTGATTGATTGGTTAAATAGGTTAAAGTTAGTTAGCCAAGGGCATTTGAGTAATTGTGAAGCAGTGTTATCAATGGAGGGTTTAATGAAGGTTTAGCCGCCACTGTTTCTCATTTTCCTTTCTCGGCATTCAGCTCAGCTAAGCAGAGTTTCTCTCGGCGATTTTCTCTCCCATTTTCTCCAAGCTAGGTGAGTTCTATTTCGATTTCTTGCTACATTGTAACTATCGATGTTAGAGGGGATTCTAAATGTGAGTTTTGAGAATGCTGTAAGTGAGAGTTAGTTCAGGTTTGGGGCAAATCGGGAATGCACAATGAATAGAGCTCCCAAATTAGTTTTCCTAGATTTCTAGATGGTTAGAATGAAGTTTAGTGAAGATTTAATTAATGCTCGTTTATGGTTTTAGGTTTGAGCAAACTCCCGAGGTAGATTTCAACCAAGTTTTTCAGAAGAACAGGTAAGTAGAGTATGTGTGTGTCTTCGGGTCTACAACACAAAACAGTAGGTTTATGTTTGTTTGAATGTTTTTTGTATGTCATGTATCATGTTTTTGGAAAAAACACGAAAATGAATTTACATGTAATGACATGGTAAGGTATGAACAGATTGTAATAGACCAATGGTTAAGGGAACTAATCCGCCCCTAAATCGATGAAGAGGATGTATGACTTTGAGAAATTGATCCGCTTCACAATGGAATATATGATCAGATCAGCTGTTAAGAGAACTAATCCGCCCCTTAATCGATGAAGAGGATGTATGACTTTGGAAAAATTGATCCAACTCCCAATGGAACTGAGGGATCAGATCAGAGAAAGAATGTGAATGCAACTGAGATGTGAAAGTAGAAACTGCATGACTAGGATTTATGTTTCAGCTTATCATTTCATTATTGCTCTACTTATTTAGCATTAGGCTAATAGATGAGTTTTGTGATGTAGGTGCTGAAGTAACTACTGAAGAATTCTTTGAATTTACTAAAGACTAGGAGCAGTTGATGGAGCACACTTATGCCTCGACTTGGCAATCTGATGGAGCGGTTTAACTAATGTCAGTAGGTGTGAAAGTCTAGTTGACAATGGTTCAGTTTTAGTATGCTGAAAATGTTAATGACAGCAGGAGTTTAATGTTTTTAATAATCTTGGAGCTTTTCTGATTATGAAAACACGATTTGGTTTTAGTTGTAGATTGTTATTCTGGATTTATAAAGTTGTGGATTTATGTTGTTTTGAATAGTTGCTGTTAAAATTTATAAGTTCTTTTAGTAGGCAGAGTTGTCCGTTTGTTTAGAGTGTTACTGTTCACCGGTGGATGTTGTCTATCGGTGGATGTAGTCTATTGGTGGATGTAGAGTGTTACTATTCACCAGTGGATATTGTCTATCGGTAGATGTTGTCTATCAGTGGATGTAGAGTGTTACTGTTCACCGGTGGATGTTGTCTATCGGTAGATGTAAGTAATAGATTTTGTCGTTTTGTGATCGGTGGATATGAATAATAGTTTTTGTCGTTTTGTGATCAGTGGATGTGAGTAATAGATTTTGTCGTTTTGTGATCGGTGGATGTGAGCGGTAGATGTGGATAGTAAATTTTGTCGTTTTGTGATCGGTGGATGCGAGCGGTGGATGCCTTTTGTTTCTGTTTCTATCGCTGGAACTATTCAGCGGTAGAAGTGTTCTGTTTTGTTTTCTTTCAACCGATTGACTTTAATATTTTAATTAAATTAATAAATGTTGTTTTATACAAATGAATTTCCGCTGCAAGTTTTAACGTTTTTAAGAGGTCAAACTTTGACTATTGAGTGAAATTTTGTAATTTTCTCAGAATGTCATAGTGTGGTTCAGTATTATGAGTAGCTAACCGGGTTTATATAATTTGGGGCGCTACATCGATCTTAGAAAACGTTTTCCTAAAAATGAATACGGAAAAGGTCGCTCCCCACTCCCCCATTTGCCAAATCACATTTGACATTTTCATAGATCTCTTTAAAAAAAATTCAGATTTATTTTAATAAAAACTAATTTTTAAAAATAAATATTAACTAATCAAATATACTAGATTTTATTAGCAGTTGATTAATCTAATAAATCAAATTTATCGATTAATCATAAAATCTAAAAAAAATTAAAATATATTTATGAAAATAATTTTTCAAGATAATCTCATCTTATGAGATTTTCTAGAGACATTTTAATTTTTTAAACAAACTATAAGTTAATTGTAAATCAAATCTCATCTGATTAGATTCTTCAGTTCTACTTTTAAATCAAATTTCAAAAATCTGATTTTTACTGTTTGTTAAATAACAAACTTCAATTTAAATTTGAAGATGAATTATCATCCGATGAGATTCTTCGAATCTAATTTAAATTTCTTAAAATAATCTCATCTAATAAGACATTTTATTTTGAATTCAAAATGTAAAAACTATTTATACATTTTGAATCATAATATATTAATTTGAGTGTTTATAAATGATTAATCATAATTAATTATTTATATATTTATTCTTATAACATGGAAATTTGAATAGTGATATAAGATGACAAAATGACTTATGGACCTATAGTTCTAAGCTCTAATAATATTTGTTAATTGATATAAACTCTTTATATTAATTAACACAATTATTAACTCTATAGTAATTTCACTAAATATCTAGAGCTGCACTCTTAGAACTATAGAGTATATATACTCAAAATAATGTCCATTGGTATAGTCATTACATATGTATTAATCTTTCATTAAGATTCGTAACAGATATAGGTATAAATTATGTCCATTGGTATAGTCATTACATATGTATTAATCTTTCATTAAGATTCGTAACAGATATAGGTATAAATTATTGACTACCATTAATTTTTAATTGAATAATTATTTATGAATTTGCACGCTAATTATTCAATTCTTGAACTAACAAAAAAGATAATCTTGTATTATGAATTTCATTATATCAATAATAGCATTCTGAGCTAACCATTTAATTTATTTCTAAATTAAGTTTATGTAATGTAACACGTACAAAACTATACTAAATAAATCAAAGAATAAATTGAAATGAAATATAAGTATATTAAATACAATGAATTAAGATCATACATATATGACTATCATTATGATAAAATTAATTGTTCTCCATTTAACGGATATTATGTAACGACCCCTCATCCCAGCAAGATATTGTCCGCTCCGGGGATTGGGCCGCAGCCCAATATCCTCCCCTCACGGCTTTATTTGGCGAGAGCACTTCCCGGAAGGTCACCCAACCTGGAATTACTCTCGCCGGAGTACGCTTAACTTCGGAGTTCTTATGGGATCCGTCGTCAATTGAGCTCCAAAACGCGTCTTGCTATTTAGGGAGGGATCTCTTAAATATGTTTAATTTCCACATACTTCCCCAAGCGCTGTGGGATTGTGACGACCCCCTCTTTACGACCCGTCACCTTCCGGCTCGCCCGCGCGGACGTACCGCCATCCGGGTTCCGGTTCGTGCAGCCATCGTACCATACTTACAGATCCGGGTCATCACAATCACCCCCCCTCGGGGGCCCAACGTCCTCGTTGGCCACAATTCCGGTTGGGTACAGGCTTTGATACCATTTGTAACGACCCCTCATCCCAGCAAGATATTGTCCGCTCCGGGGATTGGGCCGCAGCCCAATATCCTCCCCTCACGGCTTTATTTGGCGAGAGCACTTCCCGGAAGGTCACCCAACCTGGAATTACTCTCGCCGGAGTACGCTTAACTTCGGAGTTCTTATGGGATCCGTCGTCAATTGAGCTCCAAAACGCGTCTTGCTATTTAGGGAGGGATCTCTTACATATGTTTCATTTCCACATACTTCCCCAAGCGCTGTGGGATTGTGACAACCCCCTCTTTACGACCCGTCACCTTCCGGCTCGCCCGCGCGGACGTACCGCCATCCGGGTTCCGGTTCGTGCAGCCATCGTACCATACTTACAGATCCGGGTCATCACATATTATAAGTACAATATAATTTCATCTGGTATAGTCCTATAAAATACAATCACTTTATGTCACTATATACATAGTCGGGATATGACTATACTTTCTCAACGAAATGATCTGTATTTATGAATTTATTAATTTGAAGATCTTATAATTCAAATATAAGTCATGAACTAATGTGATTATTTATTTTTAAATTTAATCTCATATATATCAACATATATATAAATTTAAAATTGCACAAATAATCAATGATTTTTCTTTGAATTTACAAAGTATATCATATAATGCAAATATAAAAATTAATCATAAAAGTTATTTATTAATTACATGCAATAAAAATATTCATAACATTTTATTGTTGGGTACATTATAACGAACATACGGTTAGATTATAAAGGCTCAGCCTATACTAATGAAATTCACAATCTCATATCGTTTGGGAGAATAAAAGTCGAGCGGTTTATAAGTAGACATTTGTTCTCTTCTTCCTTACCTAGTACAACGCGTTTAGGAGTAAATCTAAGAACAAATCCGTGCAGGCGCTAGTCCAAGCCGACAATATTGTACTAGAAACACTAGGGACTCCAAGTACTTTCAACTTTATATTACATTGTTACATGACACCACATTGTTTTTCAAATATTTTGATACTAAATATAATTGTGAATGTTGCTAAAAAAGAATTACATTTCTCTTAAACGCTTTTTATTTTTGTTTGCCTCACCAAAAAAATGATTTTTTTTTTAGAAATTTGATTCATGGTGATCTTCACTCGTGACATTCTGTCCTAGACATGTAGCCACTTAACAACAAAATACAGATATATTTGAGTGTGATGGGAAAAATGTTGGAAATAATGTGCCCAACAAGCAAATGTTATGAACATTTTTATTGCTGTAATTAATAAATAAATTTTATGATTAATTTTTATGTTTGCATTATTCGATATGCTTTATAAATTCAAATAAAATCCTTGATTATTTGTGCAATTTTAAATTTACATATATGTTGATATATGTGGGATTAAATTTAAAAAGAAATAATCATAATAGTCCATGACTTATATTTGAAGTATAGGATCTTCAAATTAATAAAGTCATAAATACAGTTCACTTCGTTGAGAACGTATAGTCAAATCCCGACTATATATGTAGTGACATAAAGTGATTGTATTTTATATAATATGATTATATAGGACTGGACCAGATGAAATTATATTGTTCTTATAATATCCGTTAAATGAAGAACAATTAATTTTATCATATTCATTGTATTTAGTAGACTCCTATTTCATTTTAATTTATTTTTTGAATTACTCGATACAGTTTTGTATGAGTTGCATTACATAAATCTTGTATTTTGGGAATAAATTAAATGAGTAGCTGGGAATGCTAACATTGATACAATGAAATCCATAATACAAGATTCTCTTCTCTTAAGAAGAGAAAGAAATTCCAGAAACAGACCAAGGGTCAAAAGGGCCAACAACAGGGAGGCCAGAAGCTCAAGAAAAAGAACAAGTCAAACAAGAGAAGCTCAGACCATTTAAAGCCCAAAGGAAAATGTTTTCATTGTGGGTTAGATGGCCATTGGAAGAGAAACTGCAAGCAGTATCTCGAGAAGCTGAAAAAGAAAAAAGGTAAATTTGATTTACTAGTTACTGAGTCTTGTTTGGTTGAAAGTGATTTATCACCCTGGATAATTTATTCAGGTGAGACTAATCATGTTTGTTGTTCTTTGCAGATGCTAAACTCCTACAGAAGACTAGCTGATGGAGAATTCATCCTCAGAGTTGGCAACGGGGCGGTTGTTTCAGATTCAGCAGTGGGAGAAGCCAAAATTTATTTTGAGAACAATAAATTTTTGTTTTTAGAAAACATTTATTTTATTCCGGGGTTTACTAGAAATCTCATTTCTGTTTCTCTAATAATTGAACAATTATATGCTATTTCTTTTAATAATAATGCAGTTATTATTTCTCGAAATGGTTTGAATATTTGTTCAGGCTCAATGGAAAATGGGCTTTATATGATAAGTCTCATCATAAGTTCATCACTGTTGAATACTGAAATGTTCAAAGTTGAATTGCCGAAATCCAAGAAGCAAAAAATTTCTTATACTGATGATACATATCTTTGGCACCTAAGACTTGGTCATATTAATCTTGATAGAATTAACAGACTTGTTAAGGATGGTCCTTAAAAAGATCTAACCGTTGGATCTTTACCTGTCTGTGAATCATGTCTAGAAGGTAAAATGACCAAGAGGTCCTTTATTGGAAAGGGCCAAAGGGCTCAAGAAACACTTGAGCTGATACATTCAGATGTATGTGGCCCAATATCTACACGGGCCAGAGGTGGCTATGAGTACTTTGTGACATTCATAGATGATTACTCAAGATATGGATATACTTACCTGATTCAGCTTAAGTCTGAAACTTTTAGAAAGTTTCAAGATTTTAAAGCTGAAGTTGAGAACAAATTAGGTAAGACAATCAAGTGTCTTCAATCAGATCGAGGTGGCGAGTACCTTGACAGTGAATTCAAGGATTATTTGTTAGAAAATGGGATAGTATCCCAACTAACAGCACCAGGCACACCTCAGCAGAATGGTGTTGCTGAAAGAAGAAATCGAACATTGCTTAATATGGTAAGATCCATGATGAGCTATTCTTCTCTTCCAAAATCGTTTTGGGGATATGCTTTACAAACAGCAACCTACATACTTAATGTAGTTCCATCTAAGTCTATACCTAAAACACCATTTGAGTTGTGGAGTGGTCACAAACCTAGTTTGAGACACTTTCGCATATGGGGTTGTCCAGCACATGTGCTAGTAGGTAAGACCGGGAAGTTGGAACAAAGAACTGAGGTTTGCATGTTTGTTAGATATCCGGTAGGCACGAGAGGAGGTTTGTTTTATAGCCCTCAGGATAATAAGGTATTTGTATCGACAAATGCCACATTTCTTGAACATGACTATATAATAAATTACAAATCTCAAAGTAAGATTGTCTTAGAAGAGATTCGATCTGACCAGGTTAGACCTGTTACAACAACAGTTGTTGATCCACAAGTTACAAGAAACACCACTCTTTCTAGTCAACCTATCATTACACTTTGTCGTAGCGATAGGGTAGTACGACTACCATCTCGATATCGACACGATGGTGAAGCACAAGTCCGATGATGGGAAGGATGATCCATTGACATATAGATGTGCAATGGAAGATTCTGACAAAGCTGCATGGCTTGAAGCTATGAAACTTGAAATGGAATCTATGTATTCCAACTCAGTCTGGGATCTTGTAGATTTACCTGAAGGGGTAAAATCCATTGGGTGTAAATGGATCTACAAGAGGAAACTTGGAATAGACGGGAATGTAGAGACTTTCAAAGCTAGACTGGTGGCTAAGGGTTATACCCAAAAGGAAGGGATTGACTATGAAGAAACCTTCTCACCAGTAGCAATGCTTAAGTCTATTCGTATTCTGCTTTCCATAGCTGCTCATTATGATTATGAGATTTGGCAGATGGACGTCAAGACAGCTTTTTTGAATGGCTATCTTGAGGAGACTATCTATATGGAGCAGCCAGAGGGTTTCATAGCACAGGATGCAAAACAAAAGGTTTGTAAATTGCATAGGTCTATTTATGGACTCAAGCAAGCATCCAGGTCATGGAATATGAGATTTGATGATGCGATCAAATCTTATGGATTTGTGCAATGTCTTGATGAGTCTTGTGTATACAAGCTCTTTAAGGATAAGCAAGTGGTTTTTCTAATTCTTTATGTCGATGACATTCTACTTATTGGGAATAATGTAGGATTATTATCAGACATAAAAGCTTGGTTGGCTAAGCAATTCCAAATGAAAGATTTGGGAGAAGCGAGCTATATTCTTGGGATTCGTCTATTTAGAGATCGCAAGAATAAGTTGTTAGCCTTGTCTCAGGCATTGTATATTGACAAGATGCTTGTCAGATATTCAATACAAAACTCTAAGAAGGGTAATTTACCTTCTCGTCATGGAGTTACTCTTTCTAAGAAGCAGTGTCCTGACACGCCTCAAAAGGAAGAGGATATGAGACGATATCCATATGCATCAGCAGTTGGTAGCTTGATG